>OW285242.1:65035729-66235729 GCA_935421215.2 Melolontha melolontha
ATCCCAAGCTTCATTATCTTCAAACGATTTTAACTCTTCCTCCATAGCTCTTCTCCAGTTGTCTTTCTCCGCACTCGATAACGCTTCTTCAACACTAGTTGGTTCACTCTCAAAGTTGTCTTTGATACTCATGTATCACGTAACATAATCTTCAAATTTCTTCACCTTTGGTTGTCTCTCTGATTTTCTTACATTTCCATCTGTAGACGTTTTGTCAAGCTCTACTTGCTCACATCGATAGTCCTGGTCACTCTTATCCTCAATGTAAACATTTTCACTTTCATTACTAATTTCTGAACTATTTTCTTCCGAATCATTATTTGAAGTCTCCTCCACTGAATCTTGATTCTCTTCATCCTCAACACCTTCACAATAAATAGGCACTTTAGCATTTCCTTCATCATATGGATTCACATCTTCCATTATTATGACTTGGTTCTTCTCTTCATTGAATATTCTATAACCTTTAGTATCTTCAGCATATCCAACTAAGATCATACTTTCAGATTTTTTGTCCCATTTCCTCCTTTTTTGCTTTGGAATGTGATTCATCACAGTGCTGCCAAAAATTCTTATTCCACTTACATCTGGCTTCTTTCCATACCAAATTTCGAAAGGTGTTTTTTCATTCAGACCACTAACACAACTTCTGTTTCTTATATAAACAGCTGTATGACTTGCTTCTGCCCAAAATTTCTTCTCCAATCGAGCATCAAACATAAGACATCTAGCTTTTTCAACAATCGTCCTATTAAGCCTTTCTGCACTGCCATTTTGTTCTGGTGTGTATGCATTTGTGGTTTGGTGAATTATTCCACATTTCTTGAGATAATTTTCAAAAATATCACTGCAGAATTCACCCCCATTATCTGTTCTAAGAACTTTAATTTTTGACTCCTTTTGATTCTCAACCAATATCTTGAAGTTCATAAAATTTTCAAGTGCTTCATCTTTCGTTTTTAAAAAGTAAATGAACGTCATTCTGCTAAAATCATCTTCCAAAATTAAAAAGTATTTTGAACCACCTATAGAGGTTGTTTCCATCGGCCCACATATATCTGCATGTATAATTTCCAGACATTTAGAAGCCCTATTTCCTTTTCTAGGAAAAACCAATCTTGTCTGCTTTCCTTCACAGCATACAATACAATTCCTTTTTGAAATATTTGTTCTGTCTACACATACCATGCCATTTACCGAACCATTTTTCATTCTTTCCAGGTCTTTGTAATTTATGTGACCAAATCTTCTATGCCACACAGAGTTGTCTACTGTTAACATTGCACTAGAATATATATTAGAATTAAATTCATCAATATTTAATTTATATACATTATTCACCAGTGTAGCAGTAGCTATTAATTGTTTTTCTTTATTAATAATTTCACAACTATCCTTGTGGAATTTAACTGAGTTGCCATTTTTAATTAATTGACTTACCGAAAGTAAATTAGTTGTTAAGTCTGGTACACATAATGCATTTTTGATCACCACATCAAATTGTTCATTATTTACCACTGTTTTAATGTCAATATCACCAACACAAATCACTGGAAGTTTGTTCTTATTCGCTACCATAATCTCACCAAGTTTATTATCTGCGAAAGCATTCTTTATCCAATGTTTGTTTACTGTTAAATGTGCCCTGGCACCAGAGTCCACATACCATTCATTGCGATTAAACTTTCCACTTGCTAAGAAGACTGCACTAAATGCGTTGCTTTTACTTTTCAATTGAGGGCACTTATTTTTATAATGTCCTAATTGATTACAGTTATAACACTTGATATCCTTGATATCTTTTCTTCTGTCAATACTTGACCTTTTCTTGCCATTCCATTTTCCAGCAAAGGCACTACCAGCTTTACGAGCTTCATCCTCCTATATAACTTACAAATACTTGCTTATTATGTCATTTTACAGAAATTTTTACAGTTCGTGTCGTACTGCTTTAAAGAAAGTGTTACATATGACACCATATAAAATGAGAGCAGTCCAACTGCTTTTGCTGTTAGATTTGGAGAAGCATGTAAATTACTGTCAGTTGTTTAATGCTACTCTAAATAATGATGATGTAACCTTCTTTAGTGATGAAGCATGGTTTCACTTAAGTGGCTTTATCAATTCACAAAATTACAGGGTGTAGTCTTCCGAAAACCCTCATGTATTTAATGAAACACCACTGCATCCATTAAAAGGTGGGGTATGGATTGCAATGTCAAGAAGAAGAATAATTGGTCCAATTTTCTTTTACAATATAAATGCTCAACATTACATAGAGCATTTGTTACTGAATTACATGATGATGAACTACAGGCAGGATATTTTCAACAAGATAATGCAACAGCACACACAGCTGCTGTTACAATGGAACTCCTGCAACAGTTTTATGACAATCATTCAATAAGCAGAAATATTCGGCCCCCGAAGTCTCCCGATCTAACACCACTATTTTATGTTTGGTCAATTAAAAAATAAGATATTAAAAAATCGTATTCATACAATTGAAGAATTAATAGAAGTTGTGACAAATGAAGTAAATGTAATAACACCAGGATTTCTTAGAAAAGTTTTCAATAATATGAAATCTTGCATTAATTTATGTGTACAAACCAGTGGAGAACACTTTGTGAACATATGTTGTAAATATTGTTTATAATCTTGTATGTTTTATATTTAATAAATGTGTATCTTGTTTATTATTCTACTCCAGTGTTTATCTAATCTTCTTTAATTAGTTTCATAATTAACTAATTTGTTGTTAAAACAAAATAACCTAATTGTACAGCGTTTAATTGTCATTAATTTCAGTCCTTTCTCAAATGTCAATTGTGGATTTAATTTTTTACTTTACGCTAGAGACCGGACACATTGGGCTGAAATGACTAAATTACGACAGACATTCAGACAATATAAATAGTTTACAACATCTGTAAGTATATCACGCAGTTTTTGAATAGCAATATTCATTCGGTTAACCGCACACAAAAAATAGATGTGCCGTTAACCGAATGAATAGTGCTATTCAACAACTGCGTGATGTACTTACAGATGTTGTAGACTATAGGCCTTTTTTCGCGACAACATCTATTACCCTGCTATAGAAGGTTTAGAAACTTTGTATTTTCGCGAGAGTTTTCATTAGAGGTAATGTAGGGGAATATGGAAGTGACGCCATTGTAAACGTCATCATTGCGTCACCTGTTATAACCTGTATATCCATTTCCGACTCATTGCTGTCAGTTAATGAATTAATGCTATTATTAATAAAAAGCTTGGGTGATATTGCATTTAGGTATTTATTTGAACATTCTACACTTATTACAAAATACGTGTCTATCACTCGCTACTTGATGTTAGTATATTTCTTCTTCGTCTGTGTGGCGTGGTGTTAAAACACGCCCACTGGCTTGCCGGTTAAGCGCCAAATTCAAATGTTTAAATTACACTCGAACATAGCCGCCGCCGTTGAAAGACTAAACTTTCGAAATTTGCATAGGCAGTAGTGCCACCTTGGTAACCGCACGCTTTACTACAGTGTTTTTTGTTTTGACACTAACCACCCTCACAATATTGTCTTTGCCGGGATGCCCAACCTCTTTCGGGTAGCGCTGTTAACGGCTCGCCGATGAGAAGGTGGCCAAGTGTGAGGATATCAAAATCACAGGGATCAGGTGATAATGGGACTAAAGGTCTGGAATTGAGCATAGCTTCCACTTGAACTAATAATGTATACATTTCCTCATATCTCAAATGAGTATTTCTTAATACTCGTCTTAAATGGTGTTTACATGACTTCACTGCAGCCTCCCAAAACCCGTCGAAGTGCGGGGACTTAGCAGGAATAAAATGCCAATTGATATGCAATTGGTTTAAATTTTGAATGCACCTGAATTTGTCAAGTTGTGAATGCTTTCCAACTGATTGTGTGCACCTACGAAATTAGTCGCATTGTCTGAGTAAATGTCTGTACAAATTCCGCGACGCGACATAAATCGTTTTAGTAAAAAACCATCGCTTGTTAAGTCTGTTATGAGTTCGATATGAACCGCTTTGGTAGCGAGACATACAAATAAACATATGTACCCCTTAATTAATTTTCGTGTTTTCAAACTGCCATCCTTTAGTTCATACGGACCTGCGTAGTCTACTGAAACTGTTAAAAAGGGTCGTGATGCAGTGACTCTTTTTTGAGGAAGGTCTCCCATTTTTGGAGAATAAAATCTGGGTTTTGCTTAGAAACAAGTAACGCAACTTCTGATGTGTGCCTTAACCACCTGTTTGCCATTTAATGGCCAATATGCTTGTCTTATGTGTGAAAGTGTAGCATTGACGCCGGAATGTAAAGTGCGTTCGTGTTCGAACTTTATGATCAAATTTGTGAATGAGTGTTTATGTGGTAGGACAACTGGATATTTTTGATTGAATGCAAGTTGTGAGTGTTTGAGTCGCCCACCAACACGAATTATGCCATTTTCATCTATAAACTTTAATTTGCTCTTTCTGTTTACGCATTGTTTTCTTTTGAGGTGTTTGTACTCTTCGCTAAAGTGTTCAGTTTGGACACGTTTGATTAAAGCATTCGTGCTTGTCATTATTTCGGAATTTGTAAGGTTTCCTGCCGAGCGATTTTGCGATGATTTTCTTAAATTATTTATAAATCGAAGACAATATGCTGTAATTCGAAGTAACTTGTGAAGATTGGAATACTTACTGAAAAAGTCCGTATCTGGAGTATAAGATACCAAAGTTGATACTTTGTTCCTAAACTCTGGAGCATCGTTGGGTTGATACAGGTTGGTTTCTTGATTTGGCCAGCTATCAGATGTTTCTAATAGGAACGTTGGGCCGTGCCACCATAATTTCGAATTCATTAGTTCCAACGGAGTGGCACCTCGTGATATTATATCGGCAGGATTACTTTCTGAACTGATGTAATGCCAGCTTGAAGATGATGTTAATTACTGTATTTCCGATACTCTGTTCGCCACGAATGTCTTCCATACTCGAGATTCATTGGCTAACCATGCCAACACTATCGTCGAATCCGTCCAAAGATATATGTGATTGATGTGCACTGTACTGAGAATATTCTAAGTTTTGTGTAAGAGACTTTAAGTCTCTAATGTCTTTAATGGAGCAACTCGCGATTTAGCGCCAAGCAAATTGCAACTGTACCCTTGATATCAACTGATCTTAGATAGAGTGCGCAGCGGTAAGCTGTCTCACTCGCGTCTGAGAATCCGTGGATTTGAATGCAATCAGGCTGTTTTACTAATACATGTCGAGGAATGTGAATCAAGTCAATTTTTCTTAATTCTTCTTGAAAATGAGTCCATTGCGTGTGTAATTCTGTAGGTATTGACTCATCCCAATCGACTTGTAGCTGCCAAAGACGTTGTATAATTATTTTTGCGCTGATTAAAACTGGACCTAAAAGACCTAAGGGATCAAACATTTTGGCAACGAATGATAAAATGGAACGTTTTGAGACTGATGATTGAAGTGGTGCTTCGTACTGATATTCAAATTTATCTACTGAAGGTAACCAAGCAATGCCCAATGTCTTGGTGCTGGAATCATCTGTGATGGTATATTTGGAATCAGAATCTAATGAGTTTAGAACGTTTGGATCATTAGATTGAAATTTTCGAATTTCGAATCCATATTGTGCAAGTAATTTTGTAAGATTTGACCGCATTTCGTTTAGTGACTCACTAGTTGAGCTACCTGTTAGTAGATCATCGACGTAGAAATCTGTCATGATCACATTACTTTCTGTGGAGTATTTTTCGGCATTTTCAATGGCTATTTGATTAAAGCATCTTGTGGCTAAAAATGATGCTGAAGCTGTCCCATAAGTTACAGTAGGTATTAAGCTGAAAATGTCGTACTTCCTTGGAAGGATTGTCACGCCAAACAATTCTTTGTAAATTGCGGTGATCCGGATGTACTAATATTTATCTGAACATTTTTGCTAAATCTCCGATGAGGACGACGTTGTGTAATCTGAATCGTGACAAAATTGTAAATAAATCGTTTTGAACTGTAAGTCCAACCATTAATACATTATTTAGAGATGTATCACTGGTTGTTTTGCATGAGGCATCGAAAACCACTCTTAATTTGGTAGTAGTGCTGTCGAGCTTCTGTACTGCGTGGTGTGGCATATAGTATATCAATTTCTTTGTGTTCTTGGTTGACGATACTTCTGTCATGTGTCCAAGTGACTCGTATTCTGACATAAATGCCTTGTAGTCGGTTTGTAAATCTGGTGTTGTAGCTAATTTTCTTTCAACACTGTAAAGTCTCTGAATAGCTCTGTTCTCAGATTCTCCGATCTGCATGTAATTGTCCTTGAGTGGAAGTCTCACTACGAATCTACCGGTTTCATCTCGGTATGTGTTTTTGACGAAGTGTTCCTCGCATTCAGCTTCTTCCGTTGTTAAATGTTTAGTTTGATTTGCGATTTCTTCTACCAACCAAAATTTCTCCAATTGTTCATTTAATTTGGAATTTGAAAACATGCATGTTGATGTAAATGAACTTTGGTCGTCTGCCCTGGCAGGAAAATTACCACCTATTATCCATCCTAGCAGTGTCTTTTGCAGAGTTGGTAGATTCTTTCCTAGCTTTATCTGACCGACACATAGTAGTTCAAAAAAATATACTTGCTCCAATAAGCATGTCGATGCTCGAAGCTACGTTGAATTGTGGATCTGCGAGCTGTATATTTTCTGGTATTTTAATGTCTGAAATGTTAAGTGTTCTTTGTGGTGTGAGGTCTGTAATGCTATCGATGATAAAGAAGGATAATTTTGTTTTAAATGAGTTTTGCTGAGATGCAATTGTGACATTTGTTTGTTTAGTTATATTTGTTTTGAGCTGATTTATTCCAGAGATGGGTAGATGTATTTTATTTATTTGTAATTTGAGTTTGTTGGCAAATGATTTGGTTATGAAGTTGGATTGGGAACCACTGTCGAGAAGCACTCGACAACTAATGGGTTGTGAGTCCGCATCAATTGCGTATAGCAGTGCTGTGGATAATAAAACAACTGGTAAGTTGCAATGATGTGAATGATGGGTTAAAGTTGTGCAGTTTGAAGAAATAGTACGATTTTGCTCGTCATGTTCATCTTCTGAAGATACTGCTGTACGTGAATCATGCTTTTGTCTGTAAACACGTTCCTGCTGCTTTCCTTGGTGGAGCAAAGTATTGTGTTATTGCAAGTTCGGCAATTTGATTAATTGCACGCCATATTTTTGTGACCGCTTCGTAGACAATTCGTATAAAGATTTAAACGTTTTACCTCTTGTTGTCGTGTAATAACAGCCATTTCTTTAAATTTAGGACATCCGTATATGTAGTGTGATGAGTGGCATATTGGGCACGAATCATAATTATTTCTTACGTGTAAAGATTTTGAATTAGTGATTCTTTTAGGCAAATTATTTATTGTTTTAGCCTCGAGCGATTCCAACATTTGACAACGCTGAGCTAGATACTTTGAGAAATTATCTAACTTTGGTTTGTCTATTTCGTTACTGAATCTTTCCCATTCGCTTTTAGAATTGAGGTCTAATTTTGATACCAACAAATAAATGAGGATGGTATCCCACGTTTCGACCGGTTCGTCTAAAGTTTCAAGTGAACGATAGCTTTTGAAAAAGGTATTTGAAAGTTTTCGCAATGCTGTATGTGATTCTTTCGCGATTGAAGGCATTTCCATTATTGCTTTGATATGCGCGTTTGTGATTGCCTTTTTATTTTCGTATCGCCTTTTTAATAACTCCCATGCTGTATCGTAATTTGAATCCGATATTGGCAATGACGCTATTGGCCGCTTCCTGTTTCAAAGCACCCTGTAGGTAGTAAAATTTTTTCGATGTTTGAAAGCGGGGTGTTATTATGAACTAAAGCATGAAAGGTGTCCTTGAAGGTTTGCCAATCACAGTATTCCCCTGAGAAGTCTACTAATTTTAATGCTGGTAATTTGACTGATACATTTGTTGCAGAACTAATATTTGAAATTGGTGTATTTGCGCGAATTGTGATTACATTTGATTCTAAAATCTCTTTTGCCCCGCTAATTGCTTCGAAATACTTATTTTCAAATTCTTGTATTTCTGTTTCCGAGCTAATTTCATCAATATTATCATTGTTCATTAAATATGTATCTATTTCACACTGTATATCATTGAATGCATGCAAACTATTTTTTATTGTTTCGAAGCGTAACTCTAATTGTGTCAGCGTATCTGACTTTATGTTAAAATTAACTACATAATTTTGAAAGCGAGTTAATTGTGCTTTAATCTGCCCGCGACGATAAGTGATTGATTTAATATCGACAGACATGACTAATTTCGTTGTGCGTATAATAAACTATATACATTTACAAAATATGTGTGTATATGAAATAAATTTGTATTTGTAAAATGTATACAGCTTAAGTGGTTGCTATTTTAATGGGTATATAAGGATCTGACCTTTTATTCCGTGTTTTCCTGGGACTCATGGACTTGTTTCACAATGGCGTTCTGTGTTGCATCTATGGCACTAGCTCACTGTTTTGTTTTCGTTGTATATTCGGTTATTGAAGGACCACCATTTTTATGTATATCCATTTCCGACTCATTGCTGTCAGTTAATGAATTAATGCTATTATTAATAAAAAGCTTGGTTGATATTGCATTTAGGTATTTATTTGAACATTCTACACTTATTACAAAATAACGAGTGATCATTAAAATTTTCGCTCAAGTAAGCCATGTACACAAAAAGTATGTCCTAACTTAAGTTATTAGAGGAGATCTGTCATTATAATTTCAAACGTCATGATTGTTAAAAAATAATTTGAAATGCTGACTTTTATATTAAATTTATTTATAATTTTTATACAAATAGAATATTATAAAAAATGTGAAAAATGTTGACCATTCTCCACCAAGCATAATCGCACTCTATTTCGTAGAGCATTGAAAACATTGATCAGTATTTGCGGTGAGTTATTGATGTGTTCACATTTTCTATGATTTTATGTCTTAACTCTTGTAGATTATTAATTGGTGTTTCATAAATAATATTCTTTATATATGGCCACACAAAAAAGTTCATGACTGTTAAATCACACGATTGTGGTGGATATGGAATCGCTGTATTTCTACTTATTATCCTATCGCCATAAAATTGTTGCAAAAACTGAATATCTTCAAGTGTAACGTGAGATGTAGCCCCATCCTGTTGAAAATATCCGACCTGGAGTTCATCATTAGTCAATTGATTAGTAAAAACACTGAGAATTTCGTTACGATATTTCTCCGATGTTATCGTGCCCTCAAAGAATATTGGTCCTATTAATCGGTGATGACTCATACCTACCCATACGCCTATTTTTTCTGGATGTAGAGGAACTTCTCTGTAGAAATGAGGATTTTCGCTGGACCACATACGCATATTTTGCGAATTAACATAACCTTTCAAATAAAACCAAGCTTCATCGGTGAAAAAAGTATGATTTAAAATATTGTCTGTCATTGATTGAATAAACCATTGGCAAAATTGTGTTCTTTTTTCATAATCCGTAGGTAATAGATTTTGTACAGAAGTTAATTTATATGGATACATGTGCAAGTCTTTTTTTAAAATTTTTTGACATGTTCCATACGAAAGCCCTACTTGTTGCGAAACTCTGCGAATAGATGTTTGAGGAGATTCGTTAATAATTTGTCTGACATTTTCAATTACGCCGCGACTTCTCTTGAGAGGAGGACCGCTTCCTTTTTTCCTTAAAATACTGCCTGCCTGTTTGACGAAAAAGATTTACACAATGCATTTGCGTATCACGGAAAGTTTTATAGCTAGGAACAGTATTTGATATCTCTCTTCAAACTCCGCAAGGCAATTTTCTATTGAATGCTGCCAAATACCATCAATTTTTTGAGATGTCAGGAAGTAACATTCTACCATAAACGCTTTATGCATATCATTAAAGGCCATTACTTTTTCTTTTGATGAAACTTTAAAATATATATTTGACACTGACAGATGTTTGAAATAACATCTTAATGACTAAAGCTACGACATAATTTTTATATACACGGCCAGCTACGAGTGAAAATTTTAATGATCGCTCGTTACGTGTCTATCACTCGCTATATAAAAAGCATTCAAATAAGCTTTGCCTCTAGTAGGCCATTCCTTTAAAGACGTATGATTATTAATAATTTAAATTTGCATTAGTCGTCAATTAGACAGATGCATAGTTGACAAAAATTGCTTTGTAATTTAAAATTGATTTAACATGGCTTTTACTATACAACACAAATCATTCATGCTAGAATCTTATTTTCGAAACGGACGTAAGATTGACGGACAATGGCAGTATTCTCTTCAAGATTGTTTAGAAGAATTTAGAAATGAGTTCCCTAACGTCATCTTTTTTTTAACGGAACCTTAACAGGAGAAAGGTATCGACAAGAAATTATTATGCCATTTATCGAACAGCTTGACGACGAAGAAATAACACAGGGTTACTTTCAACAAGACGGAGCTAGAGCACACACAGCAGGTGAAACAATTAATATTCTGCAGCAATTTTTTCAAAATCGGTTGATAAGTTTAAACACTGAACATGAATTTCCACCAAGATCTTGTGCCATTACCCCATGTGATTTCTTTTTATGGCCATTCTTAAAGAACTCAATTTATCAAGTACAGATACCTGATCTTGCAGGCCTTCAAATCAGAATTGCTGAAAGAATTAATGGAATTGACAATGCGATACTACAAAACACTTTTTCCTCCATTAGAAGAAGATGTGAGAAATGTTTCGAACAAGGTGGTGGACACTTTGAACAATTTTTATAAAATTTTGCTTGTTTGTTGGAAATAAACATATTTCATTCACTTAAAAATGTTCGTTTTATTATTTTGACATTTGTCATTTCAATCAAATATCTCATCTCATAACCAACAAAATTCCTATTAAAATTAGTAACAAGCTAAGACATAATCATAATTTCCAAGGGCTACTTTGAGGTAAAATTTATTTGAATTCTTTGTAGTTGATGTTAGTATATTTCTTTCGTCTGTGTGGCGTGGTGTTAAGACACGCCCATTGGCTTGCCGGTTAAGCGCCAAATTCAAATGTTTAAATAACACTCGAACATAATCCTTGTAACCTTTTTAAAAAGGTGGTTATATCAACCTGTTACATATTTGGTGATTTTAGGTTATATTTTCGCTTTTGTGTTTAGTGCTGTTTACTGGTTCATCTTATATTTATCATTAAATATTGAGACTTCCAAAAGTTTCCTAAATGTGGATTTTTTCATTCTGAAAAGTTGAAAAAATATTTGCTCATTGTAGGACGTTATCTACAAATGATGGTCAATTTCATGTCGAATATTTTGGGATCTTAGCGAACCTAATAGGACATGTCGCCCAAATTTTTAATCTTCCTTGATTAACGTACTGCATTATATTTGAGAAATAAATCATATCAGCAAAATCATTTAAAAGAAAACATTAAAATCTTTTCCATTCTACATATACGTATATGGATAGATAGATGTTTTGCTAACAAAAATTGAAATTAGCTGAGTGTTTACTTTTACCATAACCAAACAAATTTTTAACAAAACACCATTTTCCCGATTTCTGTCATTCTTTAAATAATATTGTGGTGGTGTTAAAGTTACAAAGGAAATCCGAAATTAAAAAAAAGATAACTTAATAACAGCAAGGTCACAGTAACTATATAAAACATACAGTAGGGACAACTATTGTAGCTTATTTTGGTGTACAATTTCTGAGGGCGCATGTGTGAAATTGGCGGTCCTTCAACAGTTGCCCGACAGATGTCGACAGAATATAGAAAAGAAAAATTCTACACAAACAACGTAACGGGTGTTCAGAAACATTCGAAGTAAAAGTAGTCCTTGAAAATATGAAGTCATGTCTGAGATAGATTGATTTTTGACAGACAACAGTTGACATTTAATAATTATTACAAATCAGATATAGCAAACGCCAATTAAGTTGGCGCGAGGAGGGGTAAGTTCGCGCAGGATTAGAAGTAGTGGGGAGATTTGTATTTGGTTTTACTTCAAATGTCAGATAATTCCAACCTCTGAGCGTGTATCACTTTATGATTTCCTAGCAAAGACATTATGTTCCGTCAAACGTCAATGACAAATGTATTCTGACAATTACTTGAGTAGTGGGGGTGGAGGTTTTTAAAAACGGCTTCTGCGCACCCCCTCCTCGCGCCAACTTAATTGGCGTTTGCTTTACTTAAGTAAAGATTAAGGATTGTATAAGAACATAGGATAGCCAGATCCCTATACCGGCAGTGTTGTTCGCATCGAGCCGTGACTCCGCCTCCTGTGACGTCACAAACGGACCAGTCGCACCGATAAATAGTTGAGGTCTTGGGTTGCTTGAGTTAAAGTAAAGTGTTTTAATTTAGTTTTCGCCGTTACCCTTTGTAAATTAGCGACTGAAATGCCGGGACGTCGTTGTGCGGTAGTTGGCTGTAATAACAGTCGTATTTCTACGAAAATTACCAATAGAGAAATCGTTTATCACAACTTTCCAAAAGCGACAAACTTCGTATCCGATACTGTCCGTAAAGAATGGATAAGGCGCTGCAAACGAGCAGATAAGTGGAATGCAAATACTAGCCAAATATGCTCAATCCACTTTAATGCTAACGATTATGAGCGTGATATGCGGAACGAATTATTAGGTAATAAATGTATTTATACGTTATGAGACTTATGAGATAAATTATTGTAATACATAGTAATTATTGCTAGGGTTACCTGTACGAAAACAGCTTAAATACACTGCTGTGCCTAGTGTAAATCTTCCACAAATGTCCAAAGATATAAAGAAAGTTGCGACAAGAGGGGAAGCATATTTAAAAAGAAAAAGGAAAATGAAAGGAAAGAAGAAGTAAATAGATTGATTGCCGAACAATCGATAGCTTCATGTTTAGCGGCAAGTGAGCTGTCAACAGCGTCTTCAACAGCAGAATTTAAAACCGATAAGCCTTTAACTGTCCCAGCAGAAAATATATTATCTAAACAATATGCGGAGCTTCGTGAAAGTCACACTAAATTATCTACAGAGATGGAAATTATGAAACGCAAATTGAATTTGCAGAGAAAACAACTTTTATACTATAGAAGAAAGAACAAGCAAGATAAACCTACACAAAAACAGGAAACGGTAAAAATACTGAGAAAACTCTTAACAGAAAATCAAATTTCTATTCTTCTAAAAAAAAAGAAACGCGTTAATTGGACTACTGAAGAGATTGCAGTTGCTTTTACTATTCGTTACCTCAGCAAGAAATGCTATATATTTTTGCGAACTAAACTTAATTTTCCGTTGCCAGCGTTGTCATCTTTGAGAAAGTGGGCATCAAAAATCAGAATAACGCCGGGAGTTTTAGAAGATGTACTAACTTTTCTAAAGGTAGCAGGAGAAAATATGTCTGCAAGAGAGAAAACTGTAGTCATTTCTTTTGATGAAGTTAAAGTTAAAACCACTTTAGAGTATTGTGTTGGTGAAGATCAGGTGCTAGGTCCTTACAATTTAATGCAAGTCTGTATGGTTAGAAACTTATTTTCTACTTGGAAACAGCCTATCTATCTAGACTTTGACAAAAAGATGACAAAGGATGTGTTAATGGATCTGATCAACCTAATTGCATAAAATATCATATAACTGTGTTGCAATTGTAAGTGATTGCGGAAGCAGTAATGTTGGTCTCTGGAAAGCTTTGTCCGTTGACATAAATAAGACCTATTTCGAGCATCCGCAAACCAAGAAAAATGTATATGTTTTCGCAGATGCTCCCCATTTACTGAAACTTCTCCGTAATTGGTTTTTGGACACAGGATTTATATTGAGAAGTGCTGGAAACAAAGAGATAAGAAAAGAACCTTTAGAAAGTTTGATAGAATTAACCAATGTAGAAGTAAATTCCTGTTATAAAATTTCTGAAAAGCATATTACAGTTGAAAAGAGTAAAAGACAAAATGTAAGACTAGCGGCTGAATTGTTATCACATAAGACCGCCCAGGTATTATTGCGATACAAACCAGGCCATGATAAAAAACTTGCTGAAGATGTCGGAATGTTCATAGACAATATTAATTGTTGGTTTGATATTTTTAATAGCCATGTGAATAGATCTCCTGGCCCTGACCCTATGAAAGCCCCTTTTGGAATTTATTTACAGGACCAAGAGCAACACTTAAATAAAGTTAGAGATTTAATATTTGATATGAGAGCTGAAGGAAAAAACACTTTGCAAATTTTTCAGAATGGAATAATAATTTCTATAGAATCGTTGAAACTACTTTTACGAGATATGAAGACCGAATTTGAAGATGTACATTATATATGTACTCATAAACTTAATCAGGATTGTTTGGAAAATTTTTTCTTCCAGCTTAGATGTCGAGGGCCGAATGAACATCCATCTCCATTGGAAGCCATCAAAAGAATAAGAATGATTATTCTTGGGAAGAATCCTGGTATTTTAGAAGCACAGGTACATAAAATGTGTTTATTAATTCTTTACATATTCCTAGTATTATATAGGTACCTATCTACATAGCTATACTTTTTTTACGGGTGAACACACAAGAAGCTGTTCCTGAAGAATATATAGTGGCCACAGTTTTGGAACAAGCGAAAGTTTCACTTGAATTTCCGGAAGAGAAGTTTGACAGCAATGCAACTCAAAGTAGCAATGGAAGCTCGTTTTCATCATCAGGGATTTCAGAAATATCTGATGCAAAATCACCAGAAACAACGGACGATGCATTTGAGTACATTGCTGGTTTTATAGCGAAGAAATTTAAAAACAGTCATCCCCAACTCGGCGATTATACTTATATAATTAAAGCCGATCATGCCTACAATTTACGCTCATGGGTACAACAGCTCTCTTTTGGTGGTCTTATTAAGCCCTCAACAGATTTCTTAAGTACCATTAAACAGTGGAACAAATATTTTGAGATATATCATGGCGATAATAAACTGCGGAAAGAAACACTGGTTGTTAAAAGACTAGCTTTAAAAATTAAAAAGCGAGAAAATTTGTGCTTTGTTATTATAAAATTATTTTGTAAATTAAGAACTGTTATCCGTATGAATTATTTAAATACAAAAAGAACCCTTGACAATGCTAAAAAATCGAGTAAACATAAGCTTTCTACTAGTACACCGTCAGACACTCAACGAACACTAGCTAAAAAAATGCGAAAAACCACTACTTGATTCGTTTTTATTTAATTACTGCGTAATAAAACATTGCTATATACTGACTCTTTTAATTGAAAAATATATATTTTTTGCTTTGTATAGAGAATACATGCTCATCGGCTTTCTTTATTTATGTTTATGTACCTAATAAATGTGTTTATTTGAAGTTGGAAAAGTTTTTTTTTAAATTATAAACCAAAGCAGTGGCGGCTCTTGATGACGTACGATGTGCGCTGCTGCACGGATGAGACTACTTCGAACTATTTCGGTACGGTTACTTGCTTCTCTGTATATATGAAAGCTTAAACGAAGCAGTCTCATCCGTGCAGCAGCGCACATCGTACGTCATCAAGAGCCGCCACTGAACCAAAGTATAACTTTATGGCAATAAAAACGTGTATTATATTTATAACAGTACACTGACGGATATGTTATTATCAAATGAAATATTATATACCATAATAATAGCACTAATATAACTCGATAATTAATTGTTGTAGTAGCTAAACACACTTTATAAGGTGCTTTACAGTAGTGAACGCGTTCAACCTGGTCCGTTTGTGACGTCATGGCTCCCCACTACGCGGCGAAAATATTGCGGGATCGAACAATCCTTGAGTAAAGATATACGATTTTTTGTTCAGAGCCCACTTGACTTCGAATGTTTCTGAACACCCGTTATTTATATTGTATACAATTGACAACAAGTTATATTAGTTTCTATGTCACTTATATTTATATTTTTAAATAAGATATCAAGTAATGTTAACGAAAATTAATAAATAATATTTCGGGGATAGCAACATTTAAATTTGAAAA
This sequence comes from Melolontha melolontha, assembly GCA_935421215.2. Lineage (NCBI taxonomy): Eukaryota > Metazoa > Arthropoda > Insecta > Coleoptera > Scarabaeidae > Melolontha > Melolontha melolontha. The sequence continues at coordinate 65,051,838 of OW285242.1, forward strand.
TGTCCAGTATCAATGTGACCAACCGTATACTTTATTTAGAAATAAAACCGAACTTTCAAATTAAATCATTTAAATTTATAAATGTAAAATTATTTGATGTTGTGTATATAAACTTGATTTACTACTATATTTTGTTGGAAAGAGGACTATTTTAATTCTTATGTTTATTTTCCACGCAAAAACCTTTATTTGAAGTATTGGTGGTAAATATGTATATTATGTTATAGTTATGCATATTATGCTTGTGATATATATTTCCATAAAATTAATGAATACATAACAATAGGTATAGATAGATAACAGATCTGTATTTTAATCTTATTGTGATTATATTTACGTATATTTTAAATGTATTTTGTCTGTTGGACAAGAAAGGTCTTTGTTATTAATAAAAATATGCGTAACGTGTTATTATTTAGTAGACATTGGTTTGGTATTTTCTTAATTTAGAGATGCTAAAATTATGCCTGTATGAAAGCGTAAAACACATTATAAATAATACCTATTGTTCATTATATTAGTATTCTTCTTAACATTTCTTGCGCGTATACATTATAATTATATAAAAAATCCTAAGATAAAGTGGTTATAAAAAAAATAGAGCTAAATTGCCTCTTTCTTATTCAATTAAATTAAACGGAATGTTATATATTTTAGTTTAAATTTAACGTATGATCAAAAAGTCTTTGGATCGTGCTAGCCATGAAACGTAAAGCTATCTATAAAATTATTTACTTCTGTGATTCATTACCTTGAAGTACGCATAAGTCACAAATAAAATAGATTTTGGGTTATGATAATTAGTTGCATTTTATGTATATTTTATAATCAGCTGACTTGAAAGTTGTCAAGTAAATGTCAAAACTAATTGTAAATAAATAACTTCATAGATAGCTTGTAAATTCCACGGCAATAGCGATCCAAAGACTTTTTGATCATACGATATAACATATGGGTAGTTCTACCATTTAATATTTCCAACTATTTGTCTGCATGTTTTCATAATTTGTATGTATAAATCAAAAATATGATAATTTCCACTTTTAGATAGCGACATCTAGTATTATAAATAGGAAGGACCGCCAATTCGTCCACCATTTTGATTATAAAGTCTACGCTACGAACATCAAAGGTACCGACGGCAGTTGTCCCTACTGTATGTTTAATAAAACTGTGGCAATGTTATTAGTTGATAACAGCTGTTACCAGATGTTACGTCGCGAAAAAAAGCCTTATTTATATCGTCCGTCTTAATGACGTCCATTTCAGCCCGATGTGTCTGATCTCTACTTACGCCAATGAATGCAGTATGCCAAATTATAGCTTTCATTCATATTTTATAAAGTCATGTTAATTTTATTGTATTTATTAGTCAATTTAAGTAGTCTTATTAAGACAAAAGGAAAAATAATGTCTTCCATTAATATGAACTATCTACTTGTTTCTACACACTTTTGGGTTTTAGTATTCCTAATGTAAAAATTGGGAATACTGCAGTTCAAATAGAAGCTATAAGAAATGAAACATATTACTAGGGATTTTTTTTTTAAATAAAATATTTTGGAACATGACTGTATAATAAATTTTGAGAGCGGTAACTAGTGGGAAAAACTGGTTACCCAAGAATTTCATGTAGAGGTCGAAGTAAAAAATGGAGACGAATTCTGCCTGTAAAACGAGAAGGTTGTTTTCTTCGAGAGATATATTTTATATATATTAAATTAGTTCGGGTTTTGTATTTTTGAATGTGATTTATAGTTGATGTTATATTGATATTAAAGTCCCAATTTTTATTGAGTTAAATTCTCGTTGTATTGATGATTAAATTTGATTAAGCACCTTCTTCGTGAAAGTCTCCATTAATCTTGTAAGTAGAATAAAATGTTATGACGTCATAATTATAAAAATCATATTTCCATTGTATTAAAGTAAGTAGTTAAGAGATTTAATTATTAGGAATACAGATAATACAGTTTAGTATTAACAATTCTCTGTTAAAATTATATGAAAGTTTGTTCGAGTGGAGTCAGGGTTTTTTGTGCTTGGTGATTGCACTTGCGTAGTTTTTGTTCGCGTATCAGTATCTGAGTATACAGCGTGGTTTTCTCTGGAGAATTTAATATTAAACTTGATTATTTTAGATAAGTTTGATCGGAGTCATTAAGGAGGATGTTTTCCATTCATTTAGCGCTCAATTTTCAATGAATGTTTTTACCTCAAGTATCTTTGTTGTATGGTACAGCATCTTTATACTTTGTGAAGATATATTTTTTAAATTTTTGTATTTAATATAATATATTTTTATTTCACCTTTTTATCTGCGTTGTTTTATTTACTCACTCCAATTTTGGTAAATATTTTATACTTATATAAAAGAATATATTTAAAAGAAACTTAAAGAGAAATTAGTTTGGAATCAATTTTATATAAAATAAGTAAATAATTTTTTGTGAACATTTCACTGGCGCTCAACTATATATTTTAGACACGTCTTTCCTAAGTGGAACCCGAGAAGTTAGAGGTCTCAGATTTGAAGATTCACTGGCTGAGAAAACCTAGTTGGGAAAACTTGATGTGGATGGTGGCGTGCTAAATCATCAACCCACTATTCATAGTAATATACGAGGGCATATTGAAAACTAATGCCTCCATGGCTATAACTTTATTAGAAATATATAGCAAGCGCCAATTAAGTTGGCGCGAGGAGGGGGTGCGCAGAAGCCGTTTTTAAAAACGTCCACCCCCACTACTCAAGTAATTGTCAGAATACATTTGTCATTGACATTTGACGGAACATAATGTCTTTGCTAGGGGATCATAAAGAATTATCTGACATTTGATGTAAAACCAAATACAAATCTCCCCACTACTTCTAATCCTGCGTGAACTTACCCCTCCTCGCGCCAACTTAATTGACGTTTGCTATATACGTTGTTTTTAGGTCCGTAAAGTTGGCTCCCACATTTTTGCATTTTCAAAATTCAAATACGCCATCGTTTTGTGCTGTAAAGCACGAATTTTGTGCTCATCTCCTTCCCGAGATATTCGCGTTTGAAAATTGGGATCCAACTTTACAGTGGCTCCCACTTTTTCGAATTTTCAAAATTCAAATACGCCATCGTATTGTGCCGTAAAGTACGAATTTTGTGCTCATCCCCTTCCCGAGATATTCGCTTTTGAAAAGTGGGAGCCAACTTTACGGTGGAAAATATCAAATTAACAAGTTTTTTTTTATGTTATCAAACACATTGTGTAATGTTTCGATAGGGATATTGTTTATTTCTTCTAATATAGAATTTTGCAATTATCTAAATTGTGTAGTCTAATGGGGTCAAATCTGGAGAACGAGCTGGCCAACATCCTCTACTGATGAGTCGATCATTAAAAATATTGGTCAGATGATCTATATTGATTTGTGCTGAACGTGCTGGTGCACCAGCTTGTTGAAAATAGCCATTATGTAGCTTATGCTCTTCTAAATTATTAATAAAAGGCTCTAATATCTCTTCTCTATATCTACCTGCATTTATAGTATCATTGAAAAAGATTGGTCCAATAATACATCATCGTGACATAGCAATCCACACTCCTATTTTGATTGGATGTAAACTTGTTTCTTGGTATACATGTGGGTTTTCAGTTGACCATGTACGATAATTTTGGCTATTGATATAACCTGTTAGGCGAAACCAAGCTTCATCGGAAAAGAAAGTTATATCTAATCTTTCAGCGTCATTAATTGTATTGTTAAACCATTGGCAATAATTTATTCTTTGCTCAAAATCATGAGGCTATAACTACTGTAATACTGACACTTTATATGGGTGCATATACAAATGTTTTTTAAGAGCCCTCTGGACACTTCTATATGATATACCTACAATCGTTTTTCTTATATACACATTATTTCTAGTTTTAAATTTACACACAAACCTGACTAGGACTGACTTATATTCTATGCTCTATGTCAGCTATGGTGTCATCGGTCAAAACGGTTGGTGTAACTTCACTCTTTCTTTTTAAAATACTGCCTGTTTCCATGAATCGCTTCACCAATCTCTCTCAATGCGGTAGCAAATGTATTATATACAACATTTTCATTCCCATATTCAACAATGAACTGGTTAAAGCAGGATTGTGCTGCGTACGTCCATTGTCCATTTTCGTCTTGCACGCCACTCCGAAAGTGTGCCATAACAATGAAAGTATCTTGCTGCACAGAGAACGGCATCGTAAATAAATATAATTTATACAACTTCTAAATCATCTTTGGTGTTGTTTACATAAATATTTAAGTTGTAAAACTTGCTTTAAAAATCAAATAATACTTACCAATAATCTAAAGACGGATTGATAATAGTGTCTTTATAAAAACAGATTTCTAAAAAGACGAAAACGAGGAAATAATAAATAATGAACGCGAAAAATAACAACAAAATGACAGCGATCGAAAAATGATAATGAAAATTATTCATGGTTGCTATCTGTTTAACATAAAATTGTACTAATCTAGGGATTTTTACGGGTCCAACCCTCTTCAGATGAGATGGATCACTCCGTATATTACTTATTTGGCAGTGCAAAACGATAATTTTTATTACTTGAAAAATATATGTATAAGTTGTAATTTCCTATTTCCTTTTGATGTTATGGTTATGCAGTGGCGGCTGGCGCATAAGCGCTGCAGTGCTGCAGAGCTCCCAAAAAATTGGGCGGCCGAACCTGTATTAGTTATAACTAGTTTTCTTTTACATAATTTTTCCGACATTTCTGATGTTTATAAAAACGTAACATATTGTTGTGAAAATTCTCCCCTGTATATAAAAAAATTTGCATATTTTTCTACATCACCTGTAGAGGACATCAAACCCTACAATTTGACACCTCAATCATCAAAATCCGATCAGTAGAAGCCGAGATATTCGCTTCCGACACACTAACTCCGGTTATATCGTATATATGTACAATATTATCAAATATACAATAGGCGACCAGTGGAATAACCAACCTAATTCGCGCGATCGCTCACTTGTTCCTTATCTGGTCCACACGAACGTGCTCTGAGCGCTCTTTCCAACACCCGCGCGCACCCCGCTGCCCCCGTGACTGTCTAAAACCAATGCATGATTTTACCAGGCAATATTCGCTGCACTCATCCCAGCGCAGAGGTCATATGAATCGGTATAGGTATTTAATATTTTCTTTTCGCGTGTTGTTTACTGTTCGGCGAGTGTAACGTAAAAACAATAATATTGTGCGCGTGCTTGTTTGTTTTTGTGTATTGTTGACAATTTATATAAACTCTGTGTATTATGGAGGTGGTCTTTAATTTAATTAATATTTAAAGAGATTCTTTAAATATTCATTCGAAGAAAAGATAAAATTAAGAGCAAGTGGTAGGCCATTAGTAGATATCACTATTGAAAAAACGTGTAAGTAGAGGGAAAAATTATACACGTAAATTTAGTAGCGATATTTATTCAAAAAACGAATGGATTTTGTAACATAGTGACATTTTAAGGGGGAAACATTGAAGTTGGTATTAGAGGTTGACAATATATCATAAAAGCTGACTGTTGTATTATTTGCCTAGTAGTTACATTTAATAGATAACACTTAATATATAATAATAATATAACGCCTACGAGCACACTACGTTACAGATTTGTGGATGCAACAAAAAAAATGCTTTATATTGTTTTCCCTGTTTACTTTTTGGTGGCGATAAAGCTTGGACGGAAATAGGGGTCACGGATCTAGAGCACTTGAGTTTGAAAATAAAAAGACATGAGAATTCTAAAAGCCATCTTCATAATTGTATGGAATTTGCGTTACTAGGGTCAACTAATATTATGGCTCAACTAGATTCTGCTTATTGGGTAAATATACAGAGACATAATGAAAAAATTTCCTGAGGACAAACTCACTTCCGCATGCTCCTATTATGCCACCCTTGATAAAGAAAGATTACGAACTGAATTGTCTGTTATTTACTCAAGAACTGATTGTAGATCTTTAAAAGGCGCACTACCTCTTCTAAAATTTTTAATAAAAAACAATCTGGGAGATACGTTGAAGGAGACTAGAAAATTATTAGAAATTGTAATAACAACTCCCATGACAACATCAGAGGCCGAACGATGCTTTTCAACACTAAATCGAATTAAGACGTTTCTCAGAAATTCAATGACCGAAGATCGTTTAACATCTCTTTCCATGCTATCTATCGAAAAAAAGTTTATCTCCGAAATAGACAATTTTAATGACAAAGTGATAACAAAATTTGCAAATCGAAAAGAACATAGAATAGATTTAATTTATAAGAAATAATTTGTTAGTAAAGTAGTGCTTAGTGACTCTTATTTTTTTGTGTGACAATTGACAATCGTTTCAAAAATCCATTACTTCAGTGCGGAAGGCGAAGAAAGCACGATAAGATCGATGGGAGACAACCTCTTACTGCCCGTGCAAGGTAAATTTTTTTGTAAAACTTGCAGAACACCTTAAAATTTTTAGCACGAGCCGCCACTGTGGTTATGTGTTTTGCAACTATTTACAAATAAATTTTTCTCCCAACTGTGGAAGAAACGGTTATAGAATTAAGAGCTTTTGAATATTATGTTCTTTATAATCAAGTAATGGCAGTTTAGATATTGAGATATAATATACCAAATATTTTGAATTTAAAATATTACCTAAAAAAAAGAGTTATTAAAAGTTAAAGTTTGCAATGTGAGACATTCATTATAAAAAGAGATGTGGTCACCACACGGCCTCTTTATACTTATTACGAATTAGTTTCTTAATAGTTTTGTATACCTACTTCATAAATTTATGAAAACCTATTTTTAGCGATAATAGTTAAAAGTATTTTGCAATAAGAGTAAAAGTGGCACTTCCGGTAAGAATTTTGAAAAACTTTTTTAGAAAAGTTTTCTACTTTTAAACACTTTTGTACTCTTGAGAAATTTTCGTGAACGTAAATTATGAAAAATTTTTCAAAATTTTTTCAACATTTTGAAAAAGTCTTTAGACAAAAGTTATTCAAAATTCATTTGTAAACACTTTTCTATACTTAGGAAACCTACGAAAAAACTTCTATTTTCAGCGATAATAGCCAAAAACTGTATTGCGCTAAGAGTAAAAGTGACACTTCCGGTAGAAATTTTTAAGATTTTTCCTAAAATAATTCTTTTATGTTCCATTTCTAAACACTTTCGTACTCTCTAGAAATTCTCGTAAGCTTAGTCGTTAACGAGATATTAACGGAGCCAACTTTACGGACCTACTTTTCAAACGGGAATATCTCGGGAAGGGGATGAGCACAAAATTCATGCTTTGCGGCACCAAACGATGGCGTATTTGAATTTTGAAAATGCAAAAGTGTGGGAGCCAACTTTACGGACCTGCTCTTCAAACGCGGATATCTCGGGAAGGGGATGAGCACAAAATTCGTGCTCTACGGCACAAAACAGCACAAAACGATGGCATATTTGAATTTTGAAAATTTGGAAGGCACCGTAAAGTTGGCTCCCAATTTTCAAACGCGGATATCTCGCGAAGGGGATGAGCACAAAATTCGTGCTCTACGGCACAAAACTATGGCATATTGGAATTTTGAAAATTCGAAAATGTGGAAGCTACCGTAAAGTTGGCTCCCACTTTTCAAACGCGAATATTTCAGGAAAGGGATGAGCACAAAATTCGTGCTTTACGGCACAAAACGATGGCATATTTGAATTTTGAAAATTCGAAAATGTGGGAGCCACCGTAAAGTTGGCTCCCAATTTTCAAACGCGAATATCTCGGGAAGGGGATGAGCACAAAATTCGTGCTTTACGGCACAAAACAGCACAAAACGATGGCGTATTTTGATTTTGAAAATGAAAAAGTGTGGGAGCCAACTTTACGGACCTGTTGTTTTTATACGTTGTTCACGATTCGAAGACGTGCACGTCATCAATAATGTCAAAACAATGTTGCGAAATCATTTGCAAAATCGATTTGTTTACATTTTAGGTTAGGATATTAACGCTTTAATTAAACGATTAAACGCTTATGTCAAACTTGCAATATTTAGGTTATAATTTACAGTGAGAGCCGAAAAAAATATGTGAGTTGGCAGTACTTTTTTAGAACATTTTTGAGTTTGCGATTGGCAGCAAATCATTTTGATTGTCAAATAACAGTGTTTTCATGCGATCAATGGCGTAGTATTTTTCTGATTTTTGTTCTCTTTGTTTTATCACGTTTTATTCAAAATTTGTCTATATTTAAAAGAAAAATACTTTTTAGTACTAATTATCATGGTGTTTACTGTAGAAGAAGACACGTTTATAGTAATGGAATATTTTCGAACTGACATTCAAAACGAAGACGGTGCTTGGGAGTATTCTGGGGAAGCGTGTTATAATCAATTTAGAATTACTTATAACGAACATGAAATTACCTTTCAAGCATTTACTCAACATCTAGAACGTGTAATTGACCGATTCTTAGAAACCGGTAGTGTCTGTAAAGGTAAATCTTCTGGAAGACCAAAAATCATAACGCCAGAGGTTGTTGAAAATGTTCAGGAGCATATCCTTCGAAGTCTGCTACGACCTGAACGTCGTGCTTAAAAAAAAAAAAAAGAAATTCGAGGAAAGGAAACGAAAAAAAAAACATATAATTGTTTCAGCCTTTACTTGATGAAATTCCATTATAACTATTATCAGGATAAAATAAAACAAATTTTAATGAATTTCACTTTTTAATTAACACTGTTACGATCGTTTCGCTCCAACCTGAGCTTCATCAGACAGATAACTAACTTATTTACAAATTTTTTAACACAAGTATACGGTAACAAACATGTTTTATTTTAAATAGTTGAAGGAATGGGTACTTTTTATTACTAAAATGACTATGCGCAAACCTTTCACTACGGTTTATACAATACTGTTCTTAAGTAATAAAACTAGGGGTTTACATTATATTACAGGGAGGTAAAGAAATTCTATGGAAAAATACAATATGTGACTGTCTGAATATCAAATAAATAAATTGAGTAAGGGTGAATTATTTGTTTCTAATTGATCATTTAGGATCTTGTCGGTTTTTTTAAATTTATTAATTTCAAGTGACTAATAAATTAAGTTTTTTGCCCCTTTTTTTCTACGTGTAATATTTTAAATTCTTTTTTGAAATTGTGGTTCGTTGAATTAATATGAGACACATATGAAGAGTCACTTTTATTATTTCTAAATGTAGAAAAATGTTCTTTGATGCGTATTTCAAACGATCTGCCTGTCTGTCCAATATACGTCATAGGGCAACTACCGCAGGTTAACTCATAGACTCCTGACTTTTTATTGTTGTTTGTTAAATCTTTATTGTTTTTTATAAATTTGGATAAATTGTTGTTAGTTCTATACGCTGTATTAATGTCAAACTTTCTTAAATATTTACAAATTTTTGTGCTTGAAGAGCCTATAAATGTGATCATTTTAAATTTTTGGGTGTTATTATTTAATATTGGGTAAACTTGTGATATGGCTTTTGTAAGGAGTTTTTTATTTAAAATGTTATCTATTATATTACTTTTATGTCCCAACAATGAGAAACTCCCAAACAAAAGAAACATCCTTAAAAAGGAAAGGAAAACGAAAGTCCAAACTAAAAGGAAAAAAAAGAATGAGATACAATTCGTCGACGATGTTCTGGACGAAGGAACGAACTAATCATGACTCCTTTTAGTCGCCTCTTACGACATGGCAGATGTACCAGACTGAGTATTCGTCTGGCCCCCAGACAGGCCACAAAAAAAAAAGTGTTCAAGATGGTATGAACAGAACAAACTAACCAGGTCTCCGTTTAGTCGCCTTTTACGACATGGTGGATTATACCAGACTGGGTATTAGTGAGCCCCCAGACAGGCCGTAAAAAAAGATCTCAGGAAAGGGAAACGGAAGAGCGGTAGACACATAAACTAGCAAAAGAAATGACAGACTAACGTAATCAAGGTCAAGATAAGGGGACAAGGGTCGTCAACACAACACAACCGGAACGTCACTCCACGTCGGGAGGATGAGCCTTTAAGTCTTTAATATGCCAGATAGAAGTCCGACCGGCATTATCAGTCAGTTGGTAGGTCCAAGGCGAGACAATACGAGTTATGGTAAAGGGACTGACAAATTTAGGAACTTCGCTGCAAATTGTTTGGAAGCGTCAGACAAGACATAATTGCACCTCCAGACTCGTTGATTTAATTGCAGTGGTTCAATTCTCCTGCGTAGATTATACTAATGTGCACTTCGGGTATGAGCTTTCAGAATTCGAGCTTGAATGTCTCGGTAGAGCTTAGCAAAGGCACGTTTTCTCTCATCGACAATAACCTCAAGATCTCGTTCGTCGGGTGGCACGAAAGTTTCTTCTCGACCATCGATGGAGACTTCTCGTCCGAAGGTAACAAAGTTAGCTGCTACACTGATAACTTCATGCTTAGACGACCGGATGGCAAAGCCAATCTTAGGCAAGAAATTATCCCAAAGACGATGATTGTCTTTGACGTAAGCGGAGAGCATGGTTTTGATAACCCTATTGACTCTCTCTGTCGGATTGCCTTGGGGATGATAATTCGCGGTAAACGCCAAATGGACGTGATAAGTTTCGGCAAGATCCTGCATAAGCTTGCTACGAAACTGTACTCCATTGTCTACAATCAAGGAAGAAGGAACTCCAAACATTAAAAAGACTTCATTCTCCAAAATCTGCGCAATCATTTTCGCAGTAGCGGTACGCAATGGGACTAACAAAACAAATTTACTAAAGGTATCACAACAACTAGGATATAAGAGAAACCTTTACTAGATCGAGGTAAGGGACCAATAAGATCAGCGCGCGCAATCTGCCAAGGCCTAGTGGCAGTAACCACTTTACTCAAGAGATGTCCAGCGGGAGCACGTTGTCCAGGCTTAGTGCTGACGCACACCGCACAATGTCGAACGAAATTGGTGATATCGGCACGCATTTTAGGCCAATAATATTTTTGTGCAACACGAGCCACAGTCTTAGTCACGCCTCCATGACCACAAGTAGAACGATCATTACACTGTTCATTAATTTCAGTGCGTTCAGTTTTGGGAGGTACAAGCCTCCATTTGTTCACTGGATAACCAAAGGCGGGATAGCGGGACATAACATATTTATACAGGCGACCTTGTTCAACACGCCAGAGAGGAAAATATCGCGGTCGACGTTGCACCCTGTCAACCATTCTGATCAACCAATTGTCCTGGACCTCAACAGGACAAACCTCAACATCATCAGCAGCTGGAACGCTGCGAGACAAAAAATCAGGAACGGCATGCTCAGAACCTTTCCTATGTATTACCTCATAATCAAATGGCATCAACCTCAATTGCCAGCGAGCTAATCGTCCTTGCGAATCTTTCAGACGATGTAGCCACAAAAGAGAATGACAATCGGTGATGACCTTAAAGTGAAAACCTTCGAGATAGGGACGTAATTTCTCCACAGACCAAATAATAGCGAGTAATTCCCTTTCGGTTGCACTATAATTGCGTTCCGATGGAGTTAGGGAACGAGAAAGATAACAGATAACCTTTTCTCCATCGTCGAAGTGTTGCGATAAGACACAGCCGATACCGGCTGCAGACGCGTCTGTGGCGAGATGAAACGTACGTGTAAAGTCGGGACAAGTTAGAATGGGTGCTGTCACTAAACTTTCTTTCAAAGACCGGAAGGCCTTTTCGCACTGTTCGCTCCAACACCAACGTGCGTTCTTCTTGGTTAAAGCGGTGAGTAGCGAAACCACAGAAGCGAAATCCTTACACCATTTACGATACCAACTACACGTACCCACAAAACGTCGTACTTCTTTAACTGTGCGCGGAGGTGGAATTCGCACAATAGACTCAGCCTTTTCGGGATCTGGTCTTAAACCTAATTCATCAACTACGAAACCTAAATATTTCAGCTGCCGCCTACAAAATTGACACTTATCGAAACTAACTACTAAACCAGCAGCATGAAGACGATCAAAAACTAAACGTAATGTGTTAACATGCGATTCAAAATCTTTGCTAACGACCACGATGTCATCAAGATAAACAAAAACAGAGGGCTGAAGTTCAGGGCTCAAGATAGAATTCATTAACCTTTGCCAAGTACCAGGGGCATTGGTTAATCCAAAACTCATGACCTTAAAACGATATAATCCTTTGGGGACAACAAAGGCAGTAAAATCCCTAGATTCCTCAGCGATAGGCACTTGATGATAAGCGCTCTTAATGCCGAGAGAACTGAGGAATTTGGCATCTCGTAACTGATCCATAATGGAAGAAATGAGAGGTAGTGGATACGCATCTTTACGAGTGACAGCATTGAGCTGGCGATAATCAACGCAAAAGCGATGGGTGCCATCCTTTTTAAGAACCATACAGACTGGCGAAGACCAAGGGCTTCGACAGGGTTCAATGATGTCTGCAGCTAACATTTTTTGTATCTCAGCATCGATGATATGCTGTTTAGCTGGAGAGACAGGATAATAACGCTGCTTAATAGGTTTAGTGCCAGGAAGCACTTCGATAGTATGAGACACCAAATGCGTACGACCAAGACTACTACTCATCAAAGACTTCTTGTCTGCAATTAGTTTATCCAAAACAAGGCGTTGAGCCTCAGACAAGGCAGGGCTACTACAGATACTTTGAACGGAAACAGTGGGATCAGAACTCGAGAAATACCAACAGTCATTTCGAAGATCAGGGACGATATCAAAAGAGATCCAGAAGTCAACTCCAAGAATTAGTTTATGCGGTAATTCGGGAACTACAAGAAAATCAACAAAGCGAGTCTTGCCTTCTAGAGAAACAGGCGCAGATATTACTCCGATACTAAAGCATTTCTGCCCATTCGCTACGGTACACTCGACAACCTGAGGCCGTAACGATAAACCTAAACGAGACAACAGCGAATATCCTTCACCTCCCAGTAAGGATTTATTAGCGCCAGAATCCAAAAGACCGTAAATCGTACAACCAAGATAGAGATAGTTAGATATGGACGCTGGTCGCCCGCGACCCGGGATATTACAAAATCGAGATAAATTAAGCTTCGGTCGATATTATCCGTAACAGTACTTTCGGGAGTGACCACTCGACCACCTAGCCGACTCCCGGAAGCGTCTCCCGAACATCTGTGACAAGTGCGAACAGTGACATTCGGTTCACCACACCGAAAGCAGAAAAGTTGTCGAGGCGCAGAACAGGAGCCATACATATGACCTGCGTGCCCAGAATTAAAGCATTTCACAGTGTTAGAAGTGCCGGCCTGGACGGCGCTGACAGCGGCTTCGCGAGGACGCGAGCGATACCTAGGCGAGTCTGTATCTGGTGTGCCAACACATGCTAAATCGGGTTCTACATAATCAGCACGACGACGAGAAGGCGGTTTGTAGTGATTCGCACGATACTTCTTCAATTCAAGCTGGAGGCACTCGTCCTCTAGTTCAACCAAACTGCGAACGGTCGGTAATTGCATCGTATAAAAGGGAGCTAAATTTCGAACAAGTAAGCCTAACTGCATGTTCTCGGATAGATCACCATAGTGCCTAAACATAGCGGACATACCGGAACAATATTCCACAAAACTTTCATTGGGATCCTGGGTGCGGTTCTGAATGTCTTCGAAGAGACGTGCCTTATAATCGGGAGGTTCAAAGTGTTTAATCAATAACTCACGTAAGGTAGGCCAACTAGTAAAACGATGACGACAAGAGCGGAACCATAGTAAGGCTCTTCCCTCAAACAAATCAATCGCAGACTCAAACAACTGCGATTCAGAAACGTTACGCGCGGTACGAAGTTCTTCGACGCGCTCCAAAAAATTATGAACAGAAACTCGCTGATCACCATAGAACTTAACCTGCCATTTCTGGACGGGCTGCGAACGAGTATTAGAATGCTGTAATAGGGTTGAATGAGCGAGAAGAGGGGGTTCTGCGAATGCGGGGTCCAAATTCGCCAAGGCTGGGTTGAAGACATCGTGAATTGCTTGCTGGGCTACAGACCGAATTCGGTCTAGTTCATCTAAGCGCTCCAACAAGATGGCTAAACATTGGGAACGCTCAGCACTTTGCTCTGGACTCAAGGAAGCCAGAGACAAACGACTGACCCTATTGATGGCATGATGCAATCGAACACGAAGCGTGTCCAACTGCCGGACATTGCTCACCTCCTGAGATGTTACCAACATCTCCGCATCACGTGTTGTTACCCGCAGAGCATCCAACTCTGACACTACATCCACAGAAAATTCTGGATATGTTAGAGAAGTATTTGCGCCTTCCAGGCGTAATAGAGGACGCAACAAACTACACAACTGATCTACTGTCTTGGAGTCATCAACAGTGATACCCCTAAACTGGAGTTCATATTGAAGCTCATCCTTACGAAGACTACCAGCATCAATGGGCAGAAAACCCGACGCCATATTGACTAACTGGATAGATACAAATAAGGTAGACAAGAAGACAAAGAAACTAAACTAAAACCACCCCCATCACTAAATAAGCGAAGCGGTCAGGCAAGGTAAAAGAAAAGAGGTAAAAGAAAAGAGGCCCTTGGCAATGGAGACTGATGAGATTCCAAAAAACAAAACTGAAACGCAACGGACCGAAACTGAGAACGTTGCGAAAACAGAGGGTGCACCCAAGGAAAGAAAACATCTTTCCGGGGCTCAAAGAAAGAAATTAAAGAAGATAAGGAAACAGGGGGTGGATAAGAGTAAAATAAGGCTCCCCCTTTCCCAAAAAGAACCTCAGGGAGAACCGAAGCAAACAGGGGCCGTTAAGCGAACCGTGTCGGCTGGGGGCACTCCTGAGGATAAAGTAACTAAGCGCACGAAGTTTTCTACTTCGGGCGTGAGTTACAAAGCAGCTCTTAAGGGTATTAAGGCTGCAATAGTTCCTAAAGATTACCTGGTCAGTTTAGTGACTGAGGGAAATGTATAAGCTTGGGCTTGAAAAGACTCGAGAGGCAAAATCCAGGGCTTAAAGTGGACCGATGGATTACCCTCAGTTCCAGGTCTTTCGAAAAGGGCCTACATGTGGGCCTTCGGATTGACAAGGAGTCTGAGGAAACGTTGGTGAGGACTGATTGGAGACCTTACTATCGCTTTCAGAGGGCTAGCTTTGTAACCCTCGAAACAAAAAAAAAAAGACCAGAAACCGGTGATGCAGGATGAGGGTACTCTAGAAGAACCTCAGGCATCAACCTCTAAGGGTCAAAATGTTGAAGATTCTTCAAATAAATCTTCAACATAAGAAAACAGCCACAGCGGCACTTTGTCAAAGAACGCTGGCTGAAGATATCGATATCCTCCTCATCCAAGAGCCATCGATAAGTAGGGGTAAGGTGGGAGGACTAAATATTAGGGGAAGGGAGCTGTTAGTTGGTGTCCCAGACACTAAAATTAGAACTTGTATCTGTTTCAGAGACGACCTGGACGTGATGCCTATCATGGAGCTAAGCAGTGGGGACATGACGGCAGCCAGGATCAGACTGAGTGTCGATGGGGGGAAATTGGAGACGACAATTGCGTCTCTATACCTACCCATTGACTCTCCAGAGCTACCAGGGCCTGATCTTGAGGCCTTGGTGGCATATACCAGTAAGTACAATCTGGAATTGATTATCGGCGCAGATACCAATGCTCATCATAAGGCTTGGGGCAGCAAGGATAACAATTATAGGGGTCTCTCTCTTTAACTATCTCTGTGGTACTGAACTTGACTGTCTGAATCAAGGTGATAAGCCGACATTTAAGACATCAAGGGGGAATCAGTTATAGATATAACCTTATGTACGTTGGGAATGCCGGATATTGTAGGGGGGGGTGGCATTTATCCGACGAGCCGTCGCTCTCTGATCATGCTTATGTCCGCTATGAACTATGTACAGATTTAACGGAACCCAGACTATACAGGGATCCCAAGAGAACAGACTGGGGCTCTTACAAGGAAGACCTGTTAGCTGCGACCCGAAAATATCCGTTAGAATAGGGAATGTGGAAGAGCTGGAGTTGGCTGTTGACTGGTTGCAACGGACCATTCTTTCCTGCTATGAAAATAACTGTCCCCTTAGGGAGCGCCGTATAGCTAAGCGGGCTGCCTGGTGGAATGCAGAGTTAACCAATTTAAGGAAAGAAACTCGCCGGTCATTTAATAGGGCGAAGAAAACAGGTAATTGGGAAGCCTACAAGGCTCTCCTCAATAAATACAATGATAAAATCAAAGATAGCAAAAGGAAGGCCTGGAGAAAATTCTGTGAGGACATCGAAGGTGTTCCTGACAGGGCCAGAATAAACAGAATTCTCAAAAAAGATCCTTCCAACGCAATTAGATCTATACAAAAATCGGACGGGAGGTGTACCATTACCGTGGAAGAGACTTTAGAGTATCTTCTGGGGGTACACTTTCCAGGTTCGGAGCGTATGGATGATTCTGATACCAATCAAGTTGTCACCTCTTGGAGGGCGACTAGGAATGATTGGGAGACATCAAACGAGATCTTCAAGCCCCATTTAATTAGATGGGCGATAGGATCGTTTGAACCATATAAATCAGCAGGACCAGACGGAGTGTTTCCCAAGCTCCTTCAAGAGGGATATGGTGAAATTATGGGTCCTCTATTGGAGATATTCAGGTCTAGCCATGCTATGGGTTATATCCCTAGGGCATGGAGAGAAACTAGGGTAGTGTTTATTCCGAAGCCCGGAAAAGCAACATATACCCACCCTAAATCATTTAGACCAATTATTCTTACCTCTTTTATGTTGAAGACTGGAAAAAATGATATATTTAAATATTAAAGAATGGGCTCTGGATAGATCTCCTCTACACCCACTGCAATGGGCATACCAGATGGGAAAATCAGGTGAGGGTGCCCTGCATAGCCTGGTGAGAGGGCTCGAAAGGAGCCTACACTACAAGGAAATTGCACTTGCAGTTTTCTTATACATAGAGGGAGCTTTCGATAACACCTCGATGTCTTCTATTATTCGATCTTTAAGAGATCGAAAAATAAAAAGCACCACATGCAACTGGGTTCATAACATGCTGCGTAGCAGAGTAGTTCATGCCCAAATGCAAAACAAAACGATCTCCATGAGGACAACAAAAGGGTGTCCTCAAGGAGGCGTATTGTCACCACTACTATGGAGTCTAGTAGTGGATAATCTCCTCAGGACATTAAATGACCAGGGAATATGGACGCAGGGGTTCGCCGATGACATTGTCATAGTGTCCCAGGGGAAATTCCCGGGGACAGTGGCTAGCATCATGCGAAATGCTCTGCGAATTGTAGAAAGATGGTGCCTTGAGGAGGGATTAACTGTCAATTCTCAAAAAAACAAGTTGGTAGCCTTTACCAACATGAGAAAACTAAATGATCTGGGCAGCATAAAGCTGCTTGGACAAGAGTTAGAACTAATCAATGAAGTGAAGTATCTAGGCATAACACTTGATGCGAAACTGAATTGGAGCAGACACCTAGCCAAGGTGGCAGACAGGGCGGCGCAGCTCTTCTGGAGATGCAGAAGAGCTGTTGGCAAGACCTGGGGACTAAGACCAAATATGGTACACTGGTTGTACACAACAGTAATAAGACCAACGATTACCTATGGGGCAGTTGTCTGTTGGAGGAGGACGGAGCGGACATCGTCGGTGGGGCTCCTCACGACTCTCCAGCGACAGGCCCTGTTGGGAATCACGGGAGCTATGAACAGCACGGGAACCGCTTCCATGGAGGCCAACATTTGAGGTAAATATGTTGTTATATAAGAGTCTGAAATCGTTAGTTCTTAAATTCCAGGCCATAATTATTAAAGACTTCATTTATGTATTTCGTTTTTAGATACTGCTCAACCAAGTAGGAAATAT
Source organism: Melolontha melolontha (assembly GCA_935421215.2). Taxonomy (NCBI): domain Eukaryota; kingdom Metazoa; phylum Arthropoda; class Insecta; order Coleoptera; family Scarabaeidae; genus Melolontha; species Melolontha melolontha. Next base: position 65,069,782 of record OW285242.1, read on the forward strand.
CGATGAAGAAAATCACAGAATTAGAAAAGAAAATGTTTTCTATTTGGTTACTAAGCAAGCCTGAAAGTTTTTTAGCAGCTAGTGACCGATTTGGCTTACCAAAAAGTTCGGGTCACAAAATCTTTTATGAGATCGTTGTGGATGCTGTTCAACATGACAGAGGGCCTACTGAAGAAAAAAGACAAGAATTGGTCAATATTTGTAACATATGACTGTAATATAAAATTATATAATATAAATAAACACAGTATTAGAGTGTATAATTATTTATTTGGTAAAAAAACTTCAATCTATTTTATAAATTTGTTTAATTAGCTCATTCCTTTCCTGCTGAATCCTATTATGTTCTGCGAGTTCTTCAGACAGCTTTTCGATAGCAGCCACCCTTCTTTCTTCAATATCAGCAACTCGCAGTCTTGCATTTTTTAATAATAATAATAGTTTATTAAGCGCCCAACAGCAAAGCCAAATATAGGCACAAAGAAAATGTATCGTACATGAATAAATTTACAAAAACAAACAAACAAAAATATATCCAATACACAGTTAACTTAAATCCAAAAAAAGAAAAAGAAGAAAATCAAACTTTAAACTCTAAACTTCGGTTCAAAAAATATGTCACTAAAGTATTTATTCCCACATCTACACATTTGATAAATCGGACTCCTCACCAATGCATTACTCCGGCACACGGGATAGGCAAAAGTTGCAGAATTGCGAGACGCAAACTGAGGCACAGCAAAACACAGTCTTCCAAGTATCGAAGGATAATCGATGTTATTATGCACAACACTGCGTAGAAAGTTAGCACAGGTTACTTCGCGCCGGATATCCAGCAACACCAAATCATGTTCCCTGAGAAGTAGGTTATGGTCAGTATTTCTAGGAGGATAATCACCACTCGTTTTAAAAGTAAGATACTTTAAAACACGACGCTGAACACTCTCCACATTCAGTTTATGATGAATATAGATGGGATGCCAGACTATTGAAGCGTATTCCAATTTGCTTCGAACTAATGAACAGTAGATATGCTTAATAGTTGCGGGTTGTGAAAAATATTTGGAGCTGCGCAATACAAAGCCAAGCACAGCAGAAGCAGATTTGCACATATTAATGATATGGTTGACGAATGTTAAACCGCTGTCAAATATGACTCCTAGGTCTTTGATTGTACCATCAGAAGTTAAAACTTCATTATTAATGTTATAATCAAAATGGTAAAGATCTTTTTTCTTTGAAAATCGAACCACGCAACGTTTTCCTATGTTGAGCTTCAAACCGTTACGCTGACACCACGTCCACACCAAATCGATGTTCTTCTGAAATAGAAGTGCATCATCAGGCCGCTCAATACGCATCTAAACCTTCAAATCATCAGCATAGGCTAGTCCAGAACACGTCAAAGACTGAAGTAAGTCGTTAATAAATAATATAAAAAGAAGCGGGCCCAAGTTAGATCCTTGAGGAACTCCAGAACTCGAAACAAACTCGGATGACTTAAACCCATTGTAAAAAACGTAGTTCATCCTCCCATGTAAATAGGATTCAAGAAGCAATAGCAGATCGTTACTAACTCCAAAATTGTGTAGTTTCTTCAACAAAATATCATGGTTAAGAGTGTCAAATGCACGACTGAAGTCGGTATACACCACATCCATCTGCCCTCTTTCATTAAGCGTGTCGGAAATATCTTGAGATATACATATTAGATTCGTCACTGTCGAACGTCCACACACAAAGCCATGCTGAATAGGAGAAATCCTTGAGCTGACATGAGCATAAAGATACCTGTATATAATTTGTTCGAACACCTTCGAAAAGTTTGACAAAATAGATATTGGTCTATAATTATTCAGATTACTTCTATCTCCCTTCTTAAATACAGGTGAAATACGAGCAATTTTCCATTTGGAGGGATAATTTCCTTTTCTCAGAGCAAGAATAAAAATTCTTTTCAGCGGAACAAGAAGCACCATTCGGCAATCCTTAATAATCATGGATGGAATCTGATCATCACCAGCATTCAAGGTCGGTTTCAATCTCTGAATACTCCATAAGATATCTTGATTACTGATAGCATCAATACTCAAACAATCCATAAGTGCAACATCAATAGAAGCATCGGACGGGCACGCACCATCAGAATATGACCGAGAGAAAACTCTCGCAAGAGCCTCGACAATGTTTCTAGGTCCATCGATAACAACATCCCGATCCCGCATAACAGATGGTATTCGAGATGACCCCTCTCTGAGGTGCATGTACTGCCATAATTTACGGGGATCATGCTTAATGTCCTTCTCAGTACCACGCAGAAAGCGCCCATAAGCCACCTCCATTTACGCTTTGGTAAGTGTTCGCAACCTTCTAAACTCATCATAGAACATTAGATTGTGGATTCCCATTTCCTATGGTAGTACTTCTTCAACTTTAAATTACGCTTAATTTCCGAGGAAAACGAAACAGGGATATTGCTTCTTGTAGAAGAATACAGAGGCACAGACTTATCAAAAACCTTGTAAAGTAACTCGTAAAACAGATCGACACATTGTTCAACGCCATCGCAAGAAGATAATGCAGACCAATCAAGGAAAAGCAGATCACTACACAGAGAAATGTAATCCCCCTACGGAAATTATAGCGAGAATTACTATTCGAGGGAAACGAGTCGGTGTAGCAGTAGCAGGAAGAGTCAAAGTAACAGAAAGAGCCGGATGATACGGATCCTCCGACACAACAGAAACATCCTCACGCTGGACCAGAACATCGGACGCTAAGCCAGAGAAAACCAGATCCAATAACTTATGAGAACTATTGAAGATATTATTAAATTGTCTCAAATTGAGACTAGCCGAGAAATTATTAATAATGTTCACCTTAGAGTCGGTAAGCAATGAAGTGGAGTAATTCGTCGCATTGAAATCACCCACCAGAAGAACAGGACAATCAAGCAGAGTTAATTCCAAAGTGTCCAAAAATAAACCATACTGATTAGCACTCACCCTTGGCGGAACATATATGGCAACAATATAAAAAATGTAAAGATTCAAAGTACATTTACATATGATTATGTCAATAAGGGGTACGAGGTCCAATAAATGGGTTGTATCAATAAGCTCATAGTTAATATTTTTATTTAGGGCAACCAAAACACCCCCACCAGTAGTAAGATTAACAAGATTGTGCCGTCTATCAGAACGGCATACCGAGAAAGTATCAGTAAAAATTTCGGCACTTCTTACAGAAGAATTAAGCCAAGTTTCCGTGAAAATGAACACATCAAAGTTAGAATTCAAAATATTAATGTACGCATCATGGATTTTAGTACGAAGTCCGCGTGTATTCTGATAGTAGATATTGATGCCCTCATATTGTTACATTTTCGTTTTTGTCGCTGTGACTATAGTTTCATGACAGATACCAGAAGTTATTGTTGTGCTTAAAAAGGTGTCTGGTATACTAGAGTTTTCACTTGTAGAATCTGTGGATGTGTGAGAAGAATTAGTAGTTCTTTGAGAACATGATGAAATAGATGCAGATGTATTGGGAAGGGATATAAATATAGGTTGGGACGTAGTAGAAAGTGAAGGGGGCTGGTTTGATATACTGTGTGATATTGTATGTGAAGGCATAGATAATAGGGGCGCGGGTAAAGTAGGGTGGTTTTGAATAGAACATGAAGTTGAAGGTGATGAGCATATCGTTGTTTGAGAACTAGAATAATTAAAAGAAGAAATTATGGGGCCAGGATTAATTGTTTTGTCCTCTGCAAATATTTCCTCAAATATATCAAAATATTCCCAACTAATTCTTCCCTGTCCAGTTTTTGTTTTTTTATTGTTATCTACAATTTTTTTGGAGTGAAACTTCATATTTCTAAATTTTTTATCTAATGTACCTACTCTCACTTATATCATATCCATGCTGTTGAAACTCCTTCTGGATATCTCCACAGATTCACATTTTTTCGACGCAGATCCCTAAATTCTTTTTTCCTTTTCAAATACGCAGTTGTTAGCAATTTTATATTTTCTTTTGTCCAAGTAAAACTTCCCAATGGATCTACAACTTTATATCTTAATTATTGATATGTACATTATTTCATGAATTCTTACCATTTCTTTTCTCATCCATGGGCACATCTGGGATAGAAACCTCAGTTGCATTTAAATTATTATCTAAATAATCTTGAAAATATTTATCATCTGCAATAATATTTCAATATTTAAATCTCTTACAGAAATGTTTACCTTCTAATAATTTGTGTATGTCCTCACTTTCAGTAATATTATACAGTGTATTTTTATAAAGATAAGATCGCGTAGACATGGCTGACTCAATTATAAATACCGTTTAATAAACAAAAATTTGAATAAACTTCAACAATCATAAAATTACTAAAAAAAACCTTTCGCCAAAACAAAATAAAATGAACGAACACGTACTCCTGGTGTTTAACGACGTAACTTTTGAAATTTTAAACATAAATGACTCTACCAATCAAAACGCTTTGCTAGCATGGCTAGCTGCTTCCATCGACAGCAAGCACAAAATTTTTACGCTTGCAAATATGGCCGCCGCTAACAATCATCACACCTGCCTTTCACCACACGCAGACACTGGTCGGCCACTGCGTGCTCGATCATGGCCATCCTTTTCAACAGGATTTGCGTCTTTCACAGTCCTTACCCATCTCCAAACAGTACTCACATCAACACATGCATCACGGTATACAGCACTCAACTTTCGATGGATGTCAATGGGCTAGCGCCCATTCGGCACCTTCGGCCGTAAGAAATTCAATACAGCTCGTTGCTTTATGGCTGGCATGGACGTGCGCATGCCAGTTGAAAACTGTCGAGCACACGCGATGTTGTTGAGAATCTCCACTGAACAAATGCTTAAGGTAAATGGCAAACCACTTTTGACACGGTCTTGCCTGTCACTATAAAAGTTATAGCTATGCAGGCACTAGTTTTCAATATGCTCCTCGTATAAGTTTAAACTGGATTACCTTGTAGTTCTAGCAGGTTCTATAGATATACTATTTTTGGATTCAACAAACTAATTTCATTTTGACAAGCTGGTCCATACTTTTTATATAAATCCATTTTTGTACTAGGTAATCAGTTTCTTATGACATCTTAGTTTTTACACCCAATTTCTACTGCAAGCCATAGTTAAAATAGATAAATAAACAATTTGCTTTGAATATATAGATATAACAACAATCAATAAAACTGCACTTACCTATACTGTTGTACACGATTTTCGCAATGTACTGTAAAGTCTAAATTATTCTTAAACTAAATTATAGAGCTCACTTACAGACAACACTAATAAACCTAACAATACAAATATATTTAACAATAACAGATGATTGGTACCTAAATTACTCAAATAGAAAACACTATAAACACATGCCACACAGTCATACACAGCAAATAACTTAAATAAGATTTGCAACAGATCAAAATTAGGCAAAATGAAAATATGTACAATATTATTTAATAAAATATTTTATTTAGGTTTGAACAGCACATTATTTTTTCTTTTGATTGTGCAAAAGAATGTCCTCAGTGATCGGTTCGATAATAGTACCCATTCTCGTTCTCAATGTAGGTTTAATATTTCTCCTAAATGCGGTTTCAGGCACAAACGTATTTCCGATAGGTGCCCTCAAACTAGCTTCAAAATCTTTAACGGTTTTGAATGGGAAAGGTATTTCACTGACTAAATGTGATTTAGCGTTATCATTAGCACTTTCATTAATTATTAAGTGCCCCTTATTCATATCTTTCCGAGGAAATACCTTTGGCGCTTTTAGAATAAACCGCTTCTTCTTTTTCTTCGAAATGGGAATATTATTTCCACCCCATGAACCCCATCCCGGTAACGTCAAATCAAGATCTTTAGGTCTATCATTATTAATTATTTGCTTTTTATCTTTTGCAAACTCGTCGACAATATCATTATCTTTAAATGCTTCCATGATTATACCTCCAGTACTAGTCATTTCTTCATTATCTTCATAAGATAATACATCTGGCATGGCTGTATTTAAGGTCACAGCCTTTGTACTTCTATATTTATCATGTTCCATAATTTTATTTTTATTGGCGTTACTTGATGATTTTGAAGTACTTTTTGATTCGAGAATTGATTTTAGTGATTCCAAATCATTGCTTGTATTTTGTTCATTGATGTTTTCTTTACTTTCTGGAACTTCCACATTTTGAATAGTCCTAGTATCTTCTTGAGTGGCAGATATTTTTGGTTGTTCATCTTCTACATTTTCTTTCTTTTTACTTTTGCATTTACTTTTTCCTTGTGTGGGTTTTGAACTATTTTCCAATTTACACTTAATTTTCTCTAGTTTTTTATCAACTCTATTATTAAGCTTCTGTTCAATGTCATCAAAAATATCATCTACAGTTGAATTATTTCTTTGGTTTATAGTTGTAACTTCCCATGTTTCTGAAGCAGTGTCTATTTCTAAATGTTTCTTCTCCTCGACTTTCTGTTTCTTCTGCCTGGTACTTTTATTCTCTATTTTTCTTTGTATATTACTATTAATTTTTATCTTTTTACTTTCTCTTGGCAAATTTTTATCTCTTTTTGTATTTGGTTCTTCTGAACTTATCAAAATTTTATCATCAGTTTTTTTAATATCTATTGTTCTTTCAATGTTAATTTTTTGTGCAGAGTTTTCATTAACTTCTGTTTGTGTAGGGGTTTCATTACCTTCTCTAATTTTTCCAGAATTTTTAACATTTTGACTTTCCCAATATTTTCGATAACTACTGACAAAATCTTCAACTTCTTGGGATGGTTTAACTTCATTTGGCCATACACTTTCACCATTTTCCCCATGTATATTTTGACTATTTATGTTATCACTATCGTTATCTTCTGATTCACTGGATTCATTAACTTGTTTTTGTAACAAATTCTTACTTATAGAAAGTTGCTCAGCCAAAGCTTTACGACTCTACAAAAGTAAAACAAAAACATTTTAATTTAATAGTGTTTTGATATTAATACTTCAATATATGCAAATTACCTCTTTATCAAATTTAGCACGAACTTGTTGGTTCCTAGCCCATTTACCTGTACTTTTATGCTTCAAACTTGCTCTTTCTTCAGCCCTTGCTCTTTCAATCTCATCTAATTTTTTTAAAGCTTCTTCTGGGTTGGTTTTCTGTAATAATTCGAAATCTTTCATTTGTTCCTTAATTTTGTCTTTCCTGAGGATTCTTCTAAACTTTTTACTTTTTATTTTATTTTGCCATCTTGTTTTGATTTCTTTATAACTTTGGTATCGTCTAAGTTTTGCCATCTCCTTCCTCTTTTCTATCATTTCCTTCAGAGTTAAACGAACATTTTTTTCTGTTTCAACTACTACAGTTTCCACTTTAGGCTCCAATTTTTCAAGTTCTTTTTCTAAATTTGATTTTAATACCCAATTATTAGCAAAATCCCTTGCTTCCTTATAATTCAAGTTTGGATCCTCCAGTGGAAATGACAAGTTTGTAGAAACACGATTTGAAGTAACAACAGGTTCCCATCGATCTAAGTGCTTCTTAGTACTTTCATAAGCTGTGGAACGCTTTATTCGGTCTGCCTGAGGTTTGTCTAAGGGTTTAGCTAAAGTTTTAGATTTCACTTCCGCTTTCTTTATTTTTTTTCTTAATTCTACATCGACTGCACGATTTTTTAATGCTTTCGTTAGATCATGTAGTCTAATATCATCTTTATCATTTCCAAATGATTTTATTAAATTATACTCTGAAATTTGTGCGGTAGACTCTGTGCGACTTGTTTTGTTAATATACTGCCGGGAGTTTAAATTTAATATATTTTCTAGAAGCTTTTTATGTTCCTTACTATCCACTTCATTTTCAGAATCAACATCCATTATATAGTAATATATCTAATAAAAAAGTGTTAATTATATTGTTTTTGTAAATTATAAAAAAATATATACAATCTTAACCACAAAAGAACATACCTATAAACTTGTGAACAGCTGTAAATATAGGTTATGAATTTGACAAATAACCTATAAAACTTAATAAACAACCATTTGCGTTTTAAGTTTGTGCAGTACTAGCACAATAATAATATTACTAACAGTATAAATATTTTAACCCTGGGTTGTAAACAATTTATAAACTAGTTATTTCGTTAATAAGTTTATTGTCCATTTGAATATTTCTTTCAAGGAATAGTAATAATTAATAAAAATCTTGTATATTCCTCTTTTTTTTGGGATATTATTCTATATATGCGCATGCGTCATGAGAGATTTGTTTCTAATTTCAGATAGATCAAAAATATTTTGATTGGCTAACGACGAATACAATACAGCTTTTTGTTTCCCAGTTGCTGACATTTCTTGTAAAAAAAGATTGGGGTTTCAATACTTTATAACAATATTTGCTATAACAATGAGTAACCTAAAGTTGCAAAAACGTTTAGCGGCTTCAATTAAGGGCTGTGGAAAGAAAAAAATATGGATAGATCCTAACGAGATTGTCGAAATTGCTGGCGCTAATACTCGTCAAGCTGTACGTCGTTTGGTAAAAGATGGTTTCATTATTTCGAAGCCTGAAACTGTGCATTCCAAATATCGCATTCGACGAAACACAGAAGCCAGATCGAAGGGACGTCACAGTGGTTTCGGTAAACGTAAGGGTACTGCAGAAGCACGAACTTCGGCAAAAAGTCTCTGGATGCATCGCATGCAGGTACTGCGACGGTTCCTGCAACGCTACCGTGACGCGAAGAAGATCGACAAACACTTATACGGCAAATTATACATGAAAGTTAAGGGAAACCATTTCAAAAATAAGAGAGTGATGTTGGAATACATATTTAAGAAAAAAGCTAGCATGACCAGAGCTAAATTACTGGCTGATCAAACCGAAGCTCACAGGCGCAAAGCGAAAGAAGCGAGAAAACGCAGGGAGTATCGCATTGCCGCTAGGAGGGCGAATGCACTTAAAGAAGCAGCTAGTGAAGAACATATCACAGGAGGTCCTCCCAAAAAACAAGAAACCAAAAAGGAGCATTCGAAAAAGAAAAAATAATATACCTAATTAAAATTGAATTTAAATCTAAATATTGATAATGTAAAATTATTATAATACATGTCCTAGTTGGGTAAATATGTATGTTTTGTACCTTCAGAATAAAGATAAATAAAACATTTTTCATGTAATTAAATACATTAGTTAAGCTTTATTTCAAAATACAAAGAAGTGGCTAAACTATTTGAAAAGATGAAACAGAGAGAAACATACCTAACCACAATATAAATTAATAAACTCTAAATACGTATTTCGGCAACTAAGTTGCCATTTTCAGTAGAACAATCTGAAAAATAAAAATAGTGATAAATCTAGCGTGTTGGTTAAGGTACAACCTTTGCGGATATGTTCTTAACCAAATCGCTTTGAAGAGCATATCTTCAAAGGTTGTAGTTTAACCGAAGACGCTACGTTTAACACTATTTTTAGATTTAAATATTAATCAAGTGTACATAAAATAGAACGCAGTACCTTACATTTCATGTAAATCCAATATATGACGAATAGGTTTGAAATATATACGGTTCATTGTATAGTTTCTCTCGAATCAAAAACTAACCCCCGAAATAGTTTTATTTCAATCTCTATTATAAAAAAAAAGAAATATACGGAATTTTTCTAGAGAAAATTATGTTCATAATTATAGAATTATCTTCTAAACTCAATGTAATTTATTTTATACTTACGCACAAACACACTAAATTATGCTAATCCAATATCTGCCGAAATCAAGTCCTCTTCTCAATACAATCCGCGGAACTTGAGGAACATTCGTTACTTAGTGTGTAGCACAATTAAAGTTGATGCAAAAATAAGTTTTTCATATCGTAATTTATTAAGTTTACATACGAGTTTCAAAATTCCATGTAATTGTTTAATATGATATGTTCATATCTCGAAAGAAAGAATAGTGCTGGTTTCTGCTCAAGTGATCTCCAAACTCTAGGAATACTTTTAAATAGGAGCATTGTGATTGCCTAATTAAGAGGAACGTTTTATTTTAGTCTCCAAAATACATATTCATATTCATTTGTGAAATACTAAATTGCAATAGATAACAATTCTGTATTAAGGTATAGATTGCCAATAACATTTTTGCAATGAATAATACTTTTAGACATTCTGAATTTTTAAAATCAAAATGCTCTATCCATTAAGTGACAACAATCGTAAGAAGAACAGGTCGATATTTGTCTTTATAACTTGAAACACATGAGTCACTTTTTTTTTAAATATCTATGAATTAATCTGCAATTCAGGTGGAATAAAGAAAAATACGAAGTAGTATAGTACTATATTTGGTTAAACTTATTTTACACATTTTTCAGACTTGTAAACTGCTGTATCTATAACAAAGACTAATTTATCTTCAAAGATTATGAGGACTTACCTTTTTGGTAGATAAGCTATGGGGCTGCGAGGGATGATAAGGATGCTCTGGCTTCCCGAATAAAAAAATGTCATAAAACGCTTCAAGCATTAAATAATTCGTTGGGTAGTGCAAAACATGTTGGTGAGAAACAAAAACTTACAGCAGCTATAGCCGAAGTGAGAAGTTTCAAAGAAAAATGTCGCGCACTTGAAGTAGCTGTAGGGAGTTACTCACCAAGGAAGCATACTGCTTCTAACCATGTTAAATGGGAAGATATCCAATCCGCAGGTGTTATTATTAATCTTAAACATACCGACCCGAAATTGTTCTTAGAAGATGCTGCACTGCAGTCGCGGTTCTTGATGACATAAAACACGTATAAGACTGTATATAGGTATAAAAGCTTAAACGAAGCACTCTCATTCGTGCAGGAGCCCACGTTTTACGTCATCAAGAGCCACCACTGTCCTGTAGCCTAATTTCGCAGAAGAATCTTGAATGTGTTAAAGAAGGAAGAGGTCATCAAGGTAAACACAATGTTTAGTAGTGAATTTTCAAAGCAACAGGCTGAACAGAAAATTAATGAATTAAAATATTTTAATACTAAAAATATACAAATTTATCAAGCCACTAACCAACAGGAATGGTTTGTTAACTACACCAACCAATTCTCGCCGATCTTGAAAAGTTTCAAGTAAATATTAATAAAATTTTCGCCAAAACTAGGATAATCTTATATTGAACTGCAACAAATAAAAATTAAAGAAGCCTGTGTTAACGTGGAAAATGATGATCAAAAATGTTTCGCATGGGCGGTGTTGTCTGCCTTATATCCAGTGAAAAAGGATGCGCAGAGGGTTACTAAGTACCCCGATCCGCACACAGAATTCAATCTAACAGGTATTCAGTTCCCAATGACCATGAAACAAATTCTACGGTTCGAAAAATAAAACGATGTTTCAATAAATATCTATATTTTGAAAGAACATACCAACGTACCTAACAAAAATGAAACAAACTATAAACATGTGAATTTGCTACTTATTAAAGATTTTTACTATAATGAAGATGAAGAGCTTGAGAACGGCAATGAATCAACTCCTAGTTATCATTATGTCTGAATTAAGAATTTATCGCACCTTCTATCCTCACAGCTATCAAAGCATAAAATAAAAAAGTATTTTTGTGACCGCTGTTTGGTTTCGCATTTTGCTATTTCTTGGAAATTATAGATTGCATTAATTCTATGTGTTAAATTCTTTATTAGGTACATAATGTCAAAAACTCAAATTTTTATCGAACATCTTACCGTTATAGTAGTCGTCTAAGCAGTAACGCGCCAAGTATCTTCGGCGCCGTCGTGCGAAATACTGATAGGCGCCTTTACCCTATATGTATTGAGCCAAAATTACCAGCCACTCTCCCACAGTTCAACATTGAAATTTATGACGAACTCTTTAGACTTGTTAGTACTGGTAGGTATTTTTTTTTGAGGCAAACAATAGGTTCACATACAAAAAAATATTATTAAAATTTTTATTGCACACTGAAACAACAGTAACAAAATAAAAAACAGTATTCCAAATTATTAAAAAACAAAAGGTCAAATAAAATATTTTTAGAGTGCCCGTGTTTTTAAATAGATAAACGTGAAGGAAAACAACGGAAATGTCTTATAGAAATTGGAGTTTTCTAGCTTTACTTACTAAATTTAACTTATCACAAGTGGCCGTAGGCGCCTTTAAGGCCTTGGCGCCGTTGTGCGCTGCACGACCTTGCCCATATGGACGGCGCGTCACTGCGTCTAAGCTTATCTACACATATTTGAATCAGTTGCGTTACTGTTCGCCAAAAATAACATGATTGTTTAAAAAAATTGTCACATGATCATGTTCACAAGCCATTCTTCGTTTTAACTCAGATATTCCTAATGTACTATACCGTAATCGACAAATTTTAATTTCTGGTACGAAAGTAGAAGAGATAAAGAGCGCGACGAAGAAAAGTAAAGAAAGACATATAGCGAGGCTGGGGTACGATAAGGTTCAGTAAGATTATAGCTAATCCATAGATAAAAGAGATATAAGCTAGGTCAGTAGGCTTATTGCTTCAGAGGAATGTAGAACACATCTTAGAAATACGTATAAAATTCGCGACGAATATTTTCAATAGTAATATCACAAGAGAGTGAGAATATATTGAAAATAATTCGACAGATTTTCGAAAACTTGTTGCTAGGGAATAGACAAGTTTGAGAAAGACTGGAGAATTATTTTCTAATTATTTCTCACTCTCGAGTGGTATTTGAAAGATTATTTTTTAATGTTTAAATAAAAAATACAGCATAAAAATACAACTTTTTAATATTATTTCTGTACATTTACAAAATTAATTAGTGTTAAAAGTTTGTATGTGAAATACACAATTATTGTAAATGTTTTGTCCGTGAGTGGTGGATTTTGCAACATTCTTCTGTTCTGTTGTGTTAAAAGTTATAACTTCTCCCTTGTCTCTTAGGTTATTAATCAAACTTGAATTATGTTCATTATTCAACTGCCGGTACGGTTTCAATGAACTAGATGAGCTGTGGCCCGTAATTTTTATTATTTCCTGCTCGTTAACACCTGCTTTCGCTAGATGAGACACTGCATTTGACCTTGAAGAATGGTTCGTAATTTTTATTTTTTTAGTGTCCAGCCCAATCATGTCCGCCGATTCTTTCATCCACTTCGACATTATGTTCATCCCCAACGGCATATTTTTGTACCATCCTGAAGAAGACGGTTTATCCCAAGTAATGTTTACTGTTAAAAAAAGTCTGTCAGTTTTTATATGTTCGTTCCTCTTGCTTAGCAATTTCTTGAGCAATCGGACAGAACACGCATCAGGCTTTTCAGTATTTGGTATTAACCATTTACTATCAGTCAACTTTTGTGCCCCACCTTGCGCTGCTTTAGAGAAAACCGGATTATACTCTACTCTTCCAGTGGCCAAACCAGCATTGTCTGTTTCTTCTTGAAAATAATGCACTAAACATTAACAACCTTCTCCCCCACGCCATGCTAGCTCATATGAAGCAATGTGATAAAAGCATTTTTGCAAACCGAAGGGTGTCTCCTCGTCGTAGCGTTTTATTATTTCAATGATTTGTTCTTTAGTTAGAATTGCAGAACTTTGCTTCCTTTTTTCTGGCACCTGTTGTAATATCTTACGTTTTGTATTTCTGGCTTCTCTCGCAGATTTAAATTCGATATATTTAAAGGGATCTAATTTTCTACTAAATTCGTTGTAGTACAACTCTTGCATTAATTTGGCGGTTTTATTCCACATTGTTTTAATAACGGCTTCTTTGTAATCTTCTCCATTGCACCTTTTCATATTAAATCCCCAGCCTTGCAAAATGTTTGCCAGTTTTGTGACTGGTGTATTTCCTTCTAATTTGTAACCCCGTTCGTCGTAAAATGATTGGAATTGTTTCCATATTGAATTATTACTAACAATAGTATTTTTGCACGAATTTTCTTTAATCTGTGCGTTTATATCTTCCACTGATAATGAACTAAATCGCTTATGGTTCATTGCTTCCAATTTGCAATAATACTGGTGACAGGTGTCAAAACTAGAAAATACGTTGTCAACAAACAGAAACAAAATACTAGAAAATATTCTCGGGAGAATAATGTACCAAGATTATTCTCTGTAGTAATACCATAAGAGCTTTGAATTTATCGATAATTTCACGAATGCTTGTTGCATAGCGACGAACACGAGTGTCAGTTTGACAAGCATTTAAATCACGACAGCCCGTAGGGCTGGAGTGGTTTAATTGTCAAATTGACACGAGTCGAAGTCGTTATGCAGGAAGTATGAGTGAAATTATCGATTTTAATTCAAAGCTCGTATGGTATTTGATTAGATTATTTTACGTAATACAAAATGAAATTTATCTAAACTCTTTATTTATTAATTCATGTATAAATTAGTACACTGAAAGGTACAATTACTACAATTGTTATATACATTCTGTTTTTTATTGGATGTGCTTGAATCAATATTTGCACTGTTGTAACTATTTCCTCGCATTTGACTAATAATAGTTTCATGGTGTTCTTTATCTAGTTGTAGATACGGCTTAATAGAATGCGAACTACTATGGCCAGAAATTTTAATTAATTGTTGCTCATTTACACCAGCTTTTGCTAAATTTGAGACAGCTGTCGGCCGACTGGAATGGTTACTTATTTTTTGGTTTTCTGTGTTGAAACCAGCGAGTTCAGCACTTTTCTTAAACCATTTCAAAATTTCATTTCTTCCAATAGGCATATTTTTATACCAGCTACCTTTTTTCTTATTCCACGCTGGATTGACAGTTAAAAAGAGTCTATCACTTTTTATACGAGCGTTTTCTGTCCTCTTTGAAATGAGTTTTTTAAAAAGTCTGACTGGGCAATTACTTGGTTTTACTTTGTTGGGAATTAACCATTTACTGTCAGCACATTTTTGTGCTCCACCTTGGGTAGTTTTCGTGAATATGGGATTGTACTCTATTCTTCCAGTCGGTGTATTGTATACGTTCATTTCTTCTCGGAAGTAGTGAATCAAACATGCCGCGCCTTCTCCTCCTCGCCATGCCAATTCAATCGACACTATCAGGTAAAATTTCTTTTGTAGTCCATCTGGATTTTCTTCATCCCAAACATTTATCATTTTTTCATATTCGTTTTTCTGTAAAGCTGCAGAACTCATTTTCCGTTTACCAGGTATCGCTTGAAGAATTCTCCTTTTGGAGTTCCTTGCGTCGCGGGCTGCTTTAAATACGATGCTCTGAAAAGGATCAATTTTTCTGTTATATTCGTTATTAAACTTCTCTTGTAGCAATTTTGCCGTGACATTCCACATCGCTTTAACAACACCTTCTTTATATTCTTCCCCATTCACCTTCCTCATTGTAATGTATTTGATACTTTAATACTCAGGGGTTGGCAGTAATGAAAAAGACAACGATATAATACGATATACAATATATATATATATACAATGTATAGACGTTGTAATGGTTATGTACAAACTGTAAAATAAAGTACGTGCAACAAATTAAAACGTTTGCATTTCATTATGTTATGTATCAATATTAGATAAGAACATAAAAATTGGCGACGAGAATATTACGAACTCATGATTCCAAGTAAAAGAAAATAATAGCAATTGTAAAAGGAAACAATGGCTGGCATTGGTAAATTAGAAAATTTTGATGAGTCGGTAGAAGACATCAATACTTATTTGATGAGATTAAAACATTACATAAAATGTAATGCCATAGAGGATACCCAAAAGGTATAGACACACACACACACACAGTGTCAAATAAATATGGCAACACTATGCGGGGTTACCATGGTTACGGCAAGATTGACGCGTGCGTCCTATTGGTCTATATTTTAGGCCCTAAACAGCAGTTTTACCGGTTTCTGTATTACTGACGGTAGTAGGACCAAAAGTTGTTAAAATACTGCAAGATCTGTTAGCACCAGACGAAGTAGATTCTAAACCCTACGATGATTTAATTAACACCTTAACTGCACATTACAAACCAAAAAAACTTATGATAGTAGAAAGGTACAAATTTCACAGTAGAAATCAACAAGCAAATGAATCGATAGCAGATTATGTTTTAATAATAAAACAGTTAGCAACGACATCTAAATTTGGAACTTTCTTGAAGGAAGCATTGCGCATTTGTGGATTAAGAGATTATCAAATTAGACAGAAATTATTGGCAGATGAACTAGATTTTGATCAAACATACGAAAAGGCTCGATTATTGGAAGAAGCATTAAAAAGCAAAGGTACTTTCTCAAGTGATATCAATAGAATACAATACAGAAAGGTACAGACAACAATTAAGCAAAACAAAAATTCTAATGAGAAAAAGAACTGCACAAGATGTGGAAAGCCACTTACCAGCAAATTGTAAGTTTAAAACATATAAATGCAATCACTGCTCTAAGGTAGGTCATTTAGCAACTGTTTGTCATTATAAAAGTAAGAATAAAGTGCATGCTCTTGAATATGATGATACAGATCAGGCTGAGAGTGTTAGTGTGGAGGCAGAATGTTCTTTATATCACATCAACACAATACATGATTCGGTCATACCATCATCATATAAGATAAGTGTAACTGTAAATAACAAACAGATAATGTTTATGATGGACACAGGTTCAGGGGTAACAATTATATCAGAAGCAGTTTATCAGAGATATTTAAGGGAATTTAAATTACAAAATTGTTCTGATGTGAAACTTACTGCTTATTGGTTTAATGACCCATTACCAATACTAGGTAAAGTAAGTATACCTGTACAATATAATAACATAGACTGTGTTTTAGATGCAATTGTAATAAAAAGTGGCAACAAAGAATTACCTTCATTGATGGGAAGAAACTGGTTACAGAAACTAAATATTTATGCTATATCACAGCACCAAATGGTTGCACAAACAGAAATAAATAGAGAGCAAATAATCACAAAATTAAAAAATGATTTTCCAACTGTATTTGGAAGTAATACAGGCAAAATAAGAGAATTTCAAGCAAGGTTAGTATTAAGAGAGAATCCAACACCAATATTTTGTAAAGCGAGACCCATTCCATTCGCACTAAAGCCAGTAGTAGATTCAGAATTGAAAAGATTAGTTAATGAAGGCATATTAGAGCCTGTGCTTCATAGTGACTGGGCAACTCCACTGGTGATTGTACCTAAACCAGGAAAAGGGGTAAGGATATGTGCTGATTTTAAGGTTACGATAAATCCATATTTAGATAAAGAATATTATCCTTTACCAAATCCTCAAGATATATATGCTTCATTGGCAGGAGGTAAGGTTTTCTGCACCTTGGATTTATCTGAAGCATACATGCAATTAGAAGTTAGTAAGGAATGTCAACATTTATTAACAGTAAATACACCTAGTGGGTTATATCGGTTTACAAGATTGGCTTATGGAATTGCAACAGCTCCATTTCAATTTCAATCCGTAATGGATCAAATATTACGAGATTTGCCAAGGGTAACATGTTATTTGGACAATATTTTAATTGCAGCAAGCTCAGAAGAGGAGTGCCACAAAACACTAAATGCAGTGTTAGAGCGACTAAAGAAGTACAACATTAAGGTAAGATTGGATAAATGTGAATTTTTAGTGAAATCAGTTGCATATTTGGGTCATATAATTGATGAACATGGAATTCGACCAAACGAGGATTTAATTAAAGCTATTAAAGATGCTCCACCACTGACAAACAAACATGAATTAAAATCTTATGTGGGATTATTAAATTATTATGGACGATTCATAGAAAATATATCAGGAAAATTAAAACCTTTCTATGATTTATTAAAAAAAGAAATTTCTTGGAATTGGATGATAGAACATCACAATTTGTTTAAGGAAACCAAAAATTGGATATGCACTGATAATGTATTGACCTTGTATGATACTAATAAACCATTAAGAATGATTTGTGATGCATCTCCTCAAGGGGTGGGGGCAGTCCTGGCACATGTGGATCAAGGAACAGAACGACCGATAGCATTTGCTAGTAAGACACTTTCAGCAGCAGAGAAGAATTACTCACAATTAGAACGAGAAGCTTTAGCTATTATATTTGGGATAAGGAAATTTCATAAATATCTTTATGCACGAAAATTTGAATTGGTAACAGACCACGCACCACTTACAATTATTTTTGGTGAAAACAAGGGGGTATCAGCCACAACAGCTGTAAGATTACAAAGATGGGCAATACTTCTATCAGCCTATGATTACAAAATTGTCTACAAGAAGGGAGAAGACATAGCTAATGCAGATGCACTCTCGAGGCTACCATTACCATATCAAGAACAAATAGAAGGAATCGCAAATAATTTCTCAACTACCAGCTATTTTTGCGAATTAACGAAAGACTCTGACATAGTGCTTACGGCTAGCGATATTGCAGAGGCTTCAAAAACAGACCAGATTTTAAAACAGATTCATCAGTTTACAATGAATGGATGGCCGAAACATGTGACAGATCCCATACTTAGTAAATATTGGCGTCACAAAAATGAAATTGGAAACGATGAGGATTGTTTAACATTAGGCAATAAGGTTATTATTCCGGATATGTATCGTGATCATGTAATGTCCATATTACATATGGGACACCCAGGAATGGTAAAAATGAAGCAATTGGCGAGATCATACGTTTGGTGGCCAAATATCGATGGACAAATAGAAGAAAAGGTTAGAAAATGTTCAGCCTGTCAAATAAATGCACGAAATACTTCCAAGCAAGCTGTTTACCATTGGCCTATTAGTCAAAGAAAATGGGAAAGAATACATATTGACTATGCTCAGTTTAATTATAATAACATAGCGCATAATTTTCTTATAGTTATAGATTCATATACAAAATGGATGGAAATAGCTATAACCAAATCGACAACAGCAGAGGAGACCATAGAAAAATTAAGAAGTATAATGGCAACACACGGTATTCCAGAGATAATCGTCTCTGACAATGGTGTACAATTTGTGTCTCAAGAATTCAAGAACTTCGCGGCACGTAATGGAATAAAACACATACTAACACCACCTTACCACGCAGCGAGTAATGGTGCAGCCGAACGCGCCGTACAGAACGTCAAATATGGATTACGAAAAATGATTACAACACAGCAAAATAAAACAACGCAGATGTCACTACAACATCTAGTGGATAATTATTTATTCACTTACAGAAATACACCACATGAGACTACGGGACGTACTCCGGCAGAACTATTACTAAATAGGAGACCGAGAACACTACTTTCCATCATGAATCCAAATTTAGCCGAAGTTATGGATAGAAAGAAACAAAATGAAGAAGGAAGGTTAAATGCGAAGAGAAGACCAGTAATATCGTATGCAATAGGAGACCAAGTTTGGGTGAAATCAGTAAGAGGAGAAATCGAAAAATGGTTACCGGGGAAGATAATAAGAAGAAAGGGTACATTAACTTTCATAGCCGAAGTAGAAGGACATAGACGATTCGTTCACACCGATCATTTAAAACCCCGACATACATCAACAGAGAAAGAAGAGGAAACACCAAGACTGGAAATTCCAAGGCAACACTGTACTCCAATGGATTTACAGACAACCAAGATATCAATACCGGATGATCCAGCACCGACGTTGCAAGAGAACCCAATAGAACACAAGGAACTGGGCTCTGAAAACACGCAGCTAGAGATACCAAAAGAAGTACCAGAAGTTAGGGCAACACCAACAACGGAACCTCCGGGGGCGACAATTTCCACTCCCAGTACTAGGATTCTTAAACGCTCAAGTCGATCCAGGAGGGCAGTAGTTAAATTAAATTTATAAAATATAGACATTATTGTAGTTGTGAGGAGTGTAATGTATTTGATACTTTAATACTCAGGGGTTGGTAGTAATGAAAAAGACAACGATATAATACGATATATAGACGTTGTAATGGTTATGTACAAACTGTAAAATAAAGTACGTGCAACAAATTAAAACGTTTGCATTTCATTATGTTATGTATCAATATTAGATAAGAACATAAAACTCATATTGAAGGCCCAGTCTTTCAGAATATCTGCAAGTTCCTCTTCTGTAACATTTTGTTCGATGCTGTAGTTTTTCGCATCACAAAACTCACAAAATTGTCGCCAAATTGACGCTTTACTCTTTTTCGTATTAGCCGGTTCAGCTTGTTTTACTATTTGATCAATGTTTACAACTGATTCTTCCCCAAATCTCAGCATTGTTTTGTGACAATGAAATCAGTTTTTTGACAGAACTTTAGAAATGTCTATCCTTATTAACCGCATTTCCATAACAACGCCTAATTATTCTACTATGAAAATTATCGATAAATTACCGCTGTAATTTCGAGTTGCTTCAGTAATACGCGAATCTGATTGGTTTATATTTGTATCTGTAAAATAATCTGTAGTCATACCATAAGAGCTTTGAATTTATCGATAATTTCACGAATGCTTGTTGCATAGCGACGAAGACGAGTGTCAGTTTCACAAGCATTTAAATCACGACAGCCCGTAGGGCTGGAGTGGTTTAATTGTCAAATTGACACGAGTCGAAGTCGTTATGCAGGAAGTATGAGTGAAATTATCGATTTTAATTCAAAGCTCGTATGGTATTTGATTAGATTATTTTACAAATTCCCCAAATCTCAGCATTGTTTTGTGACAATGAAATCAGTTTTTTGACAGAACTTTAGAAATGTCTATCCTTATTAACCGCATTTCCATAACAACGCCTAATTATTCTACTATGAAAATTATCGATAAATTACCGCTGTAATTTCGAGTTGCTTCAGTAATACGTGAATCTGATTGGTTTATATTTGTGTGTAAAATAATCAGTTATAAATTATAATATCACAAGAGCATAGAAAATAATCGATTATATTTCCGAGTCACGGGACGTATTCTGCGAAACAACGAGAGCGTAGCTCGAGTGGTGTTTTAAGGATATACGTCGAGTGAAGAGGTTATATAATGGATTATTTTCGTTTGCTCGAGTGGTATTCGTTACGATTATATAAAGAATTAACTAACGAAATTTTTTTATTGTTTGAAATTAAAACCAAAAAATTAAAAAAACGTTATGAAAATTGCTGAATATATTTTTGGCGTTTATCAAGAAACTTCAAAACACTTGTTACCATGACAAAATTCATATTATTGGAGGAAGCGAAACACCAAAACGGTTATATCACGTCGTCAAGAGTATATTCACTTATCAATACATGGTAACTATGTAAAATTTGTAATTGCTATTGGCTAAAGTTCAAATGAGTTATATAATCACTATAATAATATTGTGATTGCACAGAATTAAACACGTGTCCGCAAATACTGCTAAACGATTGGTTAATAAAATTATTAAAAAATAATCAGAGAAATATTTATTGCATGGTGTATTACTTTTATGAGGATGTACAACAAAGCTTATATTCTCCGCGTATAAAATAAAATGAAATATTAATTCTAAATTATGTAAAAAAAATAAATGTAACTCTTATGAAAAGAAAATAAATGTAACTATCATAAAACGAAAATAAATTAACTCTTGTCCGATAATAATAAAAAATAAATATTCTAAATTAAATGCTCAAATAATCCACCACGTTATTCTTGGCAATATGTCAACCTATAATAAAATTCTTTTGCAGCACAAATTATAATTTCATTTTTTTTCTTCGTTAATATTACGGTTTCTCGGCTCATCGTCTTCCAACTGCAAGCATTCTCTACATTTCGTCACGCATCCATATTTATCAAACCTGTGAATATTTAATAGTTCTTTCAGTTGGGATTGGAGATTTTCAAACGTAAAAGTCAAACGCCCAATGATTTCTAATGAATTGTTACCGGTGTAATACCATTTTATGATTTGTGTCTTTTCTCGAGTTGTAAAAACATGCCTGTTGTATCGACTATTAATATACGCACATAGAGAAATAAGTGTTGCACACCCGGTATTTGTTAGGAAATAGGGCATGTTAAATGTGTCCACCACTCTGCTTCTCCCACCACTGTTTGAAAGCAGACATCGTTCAATATAACAAGGTCATCTTTTGCATACGCTATATACGCAAACAGAAATTAAAAATTGTCGACTATATGTAGTACACTTCTAAGAAGTCTTAACATGCAAACGAGCAACGGACTATCACTATATAAGACGATACGTTATGTTAAGTATACATCTGATAGCGTATACGAACAGATGCAGTGTGTTTTGTTCTACAAGCATACGTTATATTAGTGTGTTCAATTAAAACAGAAAATAGAGTTGTTAGAAGTTTAATATATACCCGTGAGTTTTCTTATTTCTATACATAGCCTATGTTCAGTTAAAAAAAAACGCCTCAATGCATGGGAATGGTATACAACCAACATCGCTCGATTATGTGTTTCGACAAATGTTAAAATCAATGTCAGTAATGTGCAGAAACGAAATAACATTTTAAATATTTTAGCATTTGACATTTGTATTCACCTAATTTTAAAAATATGTATATAAAAGATGAAAAAATAGAAATTTTGAACTAGTATAAAGCTGGAAACAATTTATGGAAAGTGCGGGATCTGTTTTCTATCAAATATCTTGACACACCCATCCCATCTATCGGAAAAATTCAGGCGATTACTAGCAAATTTGATTCTGATGGCTGCATAATAAATACATACACACAGAAACAAAATTAAAACCCCCCACATTCTTTCAGAAGACCTAAAATTAAATGTTGTTATGTTACATTGAGAAATGTCCCATAACACAATTAAGTAAAATAGCACAATAAATATTTCGAAGACGTCTGTATTTAAAATTCTCAAACAGTACAAATACAAATCTTACAATTTTTCTAATTACCAACAATTATTTCATGAAGATAGAATAAGACGTGTTGATTATTGTGAAACACTTTAATTTATTAAATGAAAATCATATGTTGAAGAAAATACTTTTCACTGATGAAGTGTCTTTTTCTTCAAACACATATTGTTCCTCGATTTGAAAATTTAACCATTGAAGGTGTTTGGTTTCAAATGGATTGAGCCCCAATTCATTCAACTGCAGCAATTACAAATTTTCTAAATTCAAGTCTTCCTGATCGATGGATCAGTTGGGTCAGGAAGTTTGGTCCGATACTTTCGCCAGATTTATCGCCAAAAAACTTTTCATTGGGGATACCTTAAATCTAAAATTTATAATATAATTTTCACTAACATTTAAGATTTAAAAGCACGCATAAGTACAGCCTGCGACGAATTACAAACCAAACCGGATTTTTTATCACGCTCTGCAGGAATTTCATTGACTCGCATATTGTATGGAATGTGAAGGTGGATATTTCGAATATTTATGAAAAAGTTAAAGAATTATAAACAGAAACAAACTTAAAACTCACGGTATAGTACATTAGGCACATCTGGGTTAATTTACAATATACTAAACAAAATATTTGTACTATTAATTTTCATGGGCAGT
The DNA here is from genome assembly GCA_935421215.2 of Melolontha melolontha. Lineage (NCBI taxonomy): Eukaryota > Metazoa > Arthropoda > Insecta > Coleoptera > Scarabaeidae > Melolontha > Melolontha melolontha. Next base: position 65,093,328 of record OW285242.1, read on the forward strand.
GAAGTTATTCCAAACCTCGAATATGCCCGAAATCGAGTAAAAAAAAAAAACTAATTTTAGCTCATTAAGTATGGACTAATTTATACAATAGAAACAATAAAGAAAAAGTGACAATAAAACTTTTAATACATAAATAATTGTATACAATAAACGATATAGTAAAAATTAGACAATTATAAGAAAATTATTAATTTGTGTGAATATAAGGACAATTTGAAGCATTTTATTCTATTTTCTAAAATAATACATGAATTTTTATTACGATGTATTTCTTCACATCTCTTCAAATCTCAACATTTATAATTTTCTTTTTTTTTTAATTGTTTTACTGTATTCCTCTAATCTTTAGATTGAATGTATTTGATGAGATCCACTACCCTACAGGAATAACCATACTCGTTATCATACCAGCTGATGAGTTTTACAAAATTGTCATTCAGGGAAATACCAGCTTGGGCGTCAAATGTAGAAGAGTGATTGTCGCCATTAAAATCAGACGAGACAACACTATCTTCGGTGTAAGCCAGGATGCCTTTTAATGGTCCTTCGGCAGCTTCTTTAACTTTAGCTTTAATTTCTTCGTATTTCGCCGGTTTTTCTAAACGAACCTAAAACGAAGAATATCATTAAAATAAAACTTTCTGGCAGAACAATAATTTCTTGACTAAATCTAAGCTTATACTAATCTTTTAAAATATCTTCTAAAAATTACTTACTGTAAGATCCACTACAGATACGTTCATAACTGGTACACGGAAGGCCATTCCAGTCAATTTTCCATTGAGAGCTGGAATTACTTTCCCAACAGCTTTGGCAGCACCAGTTGAAGCGGGAATGATATTTTGTCCAGCACCACGGCCGTCACGCCATAATTTTCCAGATGGTCCGTCGACAGTCTTTTGTGTAGCTGTAATGGCATGTACCGTTGTCATCAATCCTTCGACGATGCCAAAATTATCATGGATGACTTTAGCAAGAGGTGCCAAACAATTGGTTGTACAAGATGCATTAGAAATAATCTGTAAATACAAATTTGTATTCTGGATTAATCTTAACAAAAACAAGTCAATTGTTTTCAAAAGGAAAAAAATGCGTGTGTTTACTTCAAACAAAACCAATGATCAATTTAAATATAAATTTGGAATATATTACCTACAAACTATAAGTTGTTTGTTTATGTATACGATCAGAAAAAAAAAATTGGGGATACATTATTTAATAAATATAGATGCGAGCAAATGTTATAGGCAATAAAACATGTTTCACAAATCAGGTAACAGTTCCTAGAACGAGGGTAGTAATTATAATGTCTTACCTTATAACTTGGATCATAGGCATCCAAATTGACACCAACAACAAACATGGGAGCGTCAGCAGATGGAGCAGAAATAATAACTTTTTTTGCGCCACCTTCCAAATGAGCGGACGCCTTTTCGATCGTTGTAAAAACACCAGTTGATTCTACAACATATTCAGCACCAACTTTTCCCCATGGGATGTTCTAAAATAAATATCGAAAATCGATTAATTTTCTTTTGAATAAAATCGAAGTAATACCTTTGGATCTCTTTCACTGAAGACAGCAATTTCTTTTCCGTTAACTAAAAGTTTGCCGTCTTTGGCATCGACTGTGCCTTTGAATTTTCCATGAGTAGAATCATATTTGAACATATAAACCATATAATCCAAGCCAATGAATGGATCATTTACAGCGACTACTTCACCTCCACGTTCCAAAGCAGCACGAAGTACAAGACGACCAATACGTCCGAATCCATTAATACCGATTTTAGACATTTTTATGAAGTTCTTCTATAAAAATTAATTCGCAATTAATAATAAAGACAAAAAAATAATAAAATAAAAAAGTATTTTACATTTTATATTTTTTTTATTAAGTTATTGTTTATGAAATTATATATAATATTATAAGATTTCGTACAATAATTAGCACATTAGCATTATGCCTAATTTTCATTTTAATACATATAACTAGAAAATAATATTATAGTGATAATACAAAAGTAACACGTGTTTTATTTACGAGAGGAGTTTTTTTATGTTATCTGCCTAGCTATGAAAACAATATGCTATCGTGATAATTACGTGATAATTATGTTTCTGTGATATTTTATAGTGTCATCTCCAAGTTTGGTTCAAATCGCTTAACGTTTGTTACTTTTACATTCGTTTAAAGAAGAGAAAACGAGTGATTTGAAACTTAACACAGAAGCTTCATGAAATTTTTATTAAAAGCAGGTACTAGCCCGAAGAATATTCATGAGAGAATGGTAGAAGTGTATCGAAAAAATAGCCCGCCCTATTTCCAAGTTGAATTTTGGTGTAAGCAGTTCAAATTGGGGAGAGAATCCATTCATGATAACTCAAAGTGTGGAAGACCTCTGGAAGCACGAACTGAAGAAATCATTAACAAAGTTGAAGATTTGGTGTTGACTAACCGCCAAGTAAAATTTTCAGTTATTGCTAGAGAAATAGGAATATCAGAAACCAGTGTTTTTAAAATTCTACACGAATATTTGGGAATGAGCAAAGTGTCAGCACGATGGATTCCCAGGCTGTTCAGTGCCGATCAAAAATTGTATAGATAACAAATTTGGGAAGAAAATTTGACTGTTTTATGTCAAGTTGAAGACTTTTTAAATAGAATTGTAACTGGGGATGAAACTTGAGTACACCACTGGGATCCTCTCCACGAAACAAGAGTCCATGCAATGGGTTCATAAGGGCTCTCCACTGCTCAAGAAGGCAAAAACAAAGTTTTCTGGTATGCGGAGGGATTCTCTTAATTAATATGCCAAAAAGGGATTATAATAACGGAAAATGTCTACAAAGACACAATTAAGAACTTGAACACGGCCATACACAAAAAAAGACCCCACAATTTTGCTCAGAAAACTGCTTCTGCACCACAACTGCACGGTGCATAAGGCACACATTGTCCAAGGAGTAATCAACGAATACGGCTTTGAGGAATTACAACATTCATCTCCAGTTCCAATCTCGTCTCCCGAATATTATCGCTTTCTAAAATTCAAAAAACATTTGAGAAGGCGTCGATTTTTAACGAATGACGCCGTGGAAAACGCTGTGGGGTCGTATTTTACGGAATTACCAAAATAATCTTTTTTCGAAGGCATAGCGTTATTAAAGAAACGTTTGGAATAAGTGTATTGGTGTTAATGGTTCTTACGTAGAATTTTTTTTGTTTTCTAACTCGTTTCTTTCATAGCTACTAGGTAGATAACATAAAAAACTCCCCTCATAGATAAATTGGAGCATCGATGATTATTAAATGTCTATTTTTAAAATCATTAGCGGAGAAATAGATTGGTATTTGATACACTTAGTAATAAATATTTATAATATTGAACCAACAAAGATAATTAGGTTGTATGCTTTAAAAGAGATTATTCTTAATACCTACACGAATGTTCATTGCTATGATCAATGGCTTAAGATAAGGTCCTCAGTGGAGTAGCATATTCAATGCAAACGTAAGCTTTGTTTTATTATCGAAATGCTATGCAATGCGATGTACAGGGTTGTCAGCTAAGCGCGCGTCGATCTACAACTCCTAAACCAATGAATTTGTATTTGTAAGACTCTATTTTAGGAAAATATTTTTGTTTGTCTAAGATGGCCCATAGTGCGACGATATTAAAGCAATTTTTTTAAAATGACACACCCTGTATTCTTTTTGCGCATTTCAGTTCATCTTAACGCACTTTACCAATTCCCAAAAATGTATTTCACTAGTTCTGGTATTTTAGGAAAAATAAATTAAAAATCATAAAAAAAATTACTGACTAGAAAAAGAAAATAAAAACATTAAAGAATTTTTTAAATATGACTAAATTAAGTATAACTTCTACTATTTTGTTGTAAACACATATTTAACCTGTTTGTTAAGTCCTATTTACATTTTCTGACGTTAAAGGAGTAACTGTATTTAAGGCTTTTCTTATTCTTTCCCGCATATCTTCTGGTGTAGTTGGGAGTATTCGGTAGACCAGATCTTTAACGTATCCCCATAGGAAATAATCAAGTTAATTCAGATCTGATGATCTTGCAGGCCACGAAACAGGTCCTTGTCTTCCAATCCAGCGGTCTGGAAACTTTTCATTCAAAGTATGTCGAACTCCAATACTATAATGACCAGGCGGTCCGTCTAACTGGAATCCCATTCTTCTTAATAGCCCTTATGGTATATTTTCTAGAAGATTATCAAGATCATATAAAAATCTTTGAAAAACAATACTAATAATATTAAATTCATTTTCTTCATTTACTACGGGCTTTATTCTGTCATGCTTTTCATATTTAACTGTCCCAGCCCTGTCAAAACTATTCATCAATCTTTGAAATTATCTTGCATCTGGGTGCCTTCTATTAGGAAACACTCGGGATGCTAGAAGACAATTCTTCAAGCATTTTCCAAGGATATAAATCATATCAATTGATTCTTAGATTGTACGCTTCATTTTTAATACAAAAGAGAGGATAATATGCACAAGATGTCACCGAATGTCAGAATAATTAATAACATTGTCATACTAACGAGTAGCTTTTTTCCATAGTTGCATAGGTATTCTGTTAATAAAAATAAAAAACCGTCGAATTTGAATAAAATTGTAGTTACAAAAAGATTTTTAATTTATTTCTCCTAAAGTACCAGAACTAATGAAATAAATTTTTGGGAATTGATAAAGTGATAAAGTAAAAAATACAGGTGACTCATTAAAAAAAAAAATTACTTTAATATCGTCACACTTATATGGGCCACTTGTTCACTCAAAAATATTTTCCTAAAATAGAATCTTACAAATACAATAGATTGACATGTGAACGAAATTTCCAACTTCATTGGTTTAGGAGCTATACTTAGCTGACAACCCGGTATAACCTTAAGGAAAGGTTGGTGCATTTATAACGTTGGAATAAGTGTTAATGTTAATGGTTCTTACGTTGAAAAATAAACATTTCTTTGTTTTCTAACTCGTTCCTTTTATAGCTAGAAAAAACTCCCCTCGTACAGTATTTTACCTTTTGAAAATATTCTATGATATCACCTAGTCCTAAAATACTTGGCGTTTGTAATAAACAGCACACAGATTTTATTTTGTGCGAGGAAAAAAGAAATAGAAGAAAGAACTTGCGAGAGAAATTACTAAAAATGAAGAAAAATATGGTAAATACAACACCAAGACATTTATTTTTTACAAGAAAAAAAGAAATAGAAGAATCTTGCTAGAAATTACTAAAAATAAAGGAAAAAGAAAAATATGGAATACATCTAACGGAAATGTAACAAAATTGACTCTAGGTTAGGTCAGTGTTTTTGAACTCATTACGATATTTCCAAACAAAATACGATTACAATACGATATAGCATACTTGCATTTACATTTCCGTTAGATGTATTCCATATTTTTCTTTTTCCTTTATTTTTAGTAATTTCTAGCAAGATTCTTCTATTTCTTTTTTTCTTGTAAAAAATAAATGTCTTGGTGTTGTATTTACCATATTTTTCTTCATTTTTAGTAATTTCTCTCGCAAGTTCTTTCTTCTATTTCTTTTTTCCTCGCACAAAATAAAATCTGTGTGCTGTTTATTACAAACGCCAAGTATTTTAGGACTAGGTGATATCATAGAATATTTTCAAAAGGTAAAATACTGTACGAGGGGAGTTTTTTCTAGCTATAAAAGGAACGAGTTAGAAAACAAAGAAATGTTTATTTTTCAACGTAAGAACCATTAACATTAACACTTATTCCAACGTTATAAATGCACCAACCTTTCCTTAAGGTTATACCGGGTTGTCAGCTAAGTATAGCTCCTAAACCAATGAAGTTGGAAATTTCGTTCACATGTCAATCTATTGTATTTGTAAGATTCTATTTTAGCAAAATGATTAAACATTTGGTTCAAATGGTTTACAATTTGCAACATTACTTGTGGTTAAATAAATTGCTAAGTCACCTGTGGAAATATATATACAGTGTGTATGTATAAGCCAAATGGAATAAATTCATTATTTCGGTTACTGTACATATTTATAAAAAATCCCGAAACATGTCATATTTAATTTATAAATTAACATTCTTCAACGTGAAAATGCGATCCCTACCTTCAACCCCCTTCGAATGACAGGTACAACCCCCATTTTTTTAAATGGGAAGTATAGGCTTGTGATATATCGTTGTAAAGGTCTCTTTATTCTCTATTCAAAAATGTTATAATTTTCATGTTTGTTGCAACAATTAAGATAGTATAAAATAAAATCATGTTGTTTCGAAATTCGCTACAATATACTCAAAAAATAAAATTTAATGCAAAATGTAAAGAAAAATTTAAAACGCCAAAAAAAAATATGAATGTCAATGAGGTAGATGTTCAAAATGTTCACCATGAGCGTCTTGGCAACATCCTAATCTTAAATAAAACTGTCTTCTAATTATTTAACATATCAGGCGTGATTGACCTAATCGTAAGCGTTATTCGTTCTCTTAAGTCATTTAAATCCAAAGGTTTAGTTTTGTACAAAATGCTCTTCAAATATCCCCATAAAAAAAAATCAAGTAAGGTCAGATCAGGTGATCGCGCTGGCCATTCTATCGATCCTCGCCTTCCTATCCACCGATTGGGAAATATTGCATCGAGGTACTGCCGGACATTGCGTTGGTAATGTGGTGGTGCTCCATCCTGCTGAAACCATATCGTATTCATTGGAACTTGAGGGTTTCCTGGATCAGGATATAAATTTGCCAAAGTTGGAATGACATCATTTTAAAGTAGTGCCAAATAACGATCGCCATTCAAATTGGCCCTCAATGAAAAAGGGACCAATGATATAGTTTCCAACAATACCTGTCCAAACATTAAACATTTACTGGGTATTGTGTGTGTTCTTCCCTCATCCAGTGAGGATTTTCCGTAGACCAGTAGCGGCAATTTTGCCGATTAGCATGACCGCTAAGAGAAAAAATGCACTCATCAGAAAACATAACGTCTTCTAAATTGATAATATTGTTATCCAGCATGTTCTTCTATCAAAATCGTCTTCCATAAGCTCCTGAGTAGATATCATTTTATAGGGATGCATTTTATTTTCTTTTAATATGTTTACTATCGATGTATGGCTAACATTTAATGTAGTGGATGCATGTCTACTCGATGTATGTGGGTTTTCCATAAACTCAAGCATCACATCTACTTTGATTTCATCACTCAGTGCATTGGCAGCTGGTTTTTTTATCTGCCTTACATGACCAAACTCTCGAAACTGCTTCTCTATCTTACTTATTGTTCCTTGAGCTATAGGCGGTAAGTCAGGAAATTTCTCATGAAATAGGCGGGTTACTTCTTGTTGTGTTCGGGTTCTATCTCCGTAACCAATCATTTGTATGACTGTTATTTTATGCATTTCCGTTAATCTAACCATTTCCCAGAATTGTATTTTACGAAATTCAAACTAAAATTATCAAACTGTCAATTTAAATGACAACTTTTTAAAGTATTTTTAATGGATACCATCTAAAAAGCATATTGGTATGGTTTTTACTCACTTTCTTATTATGAAGACCTAAACGGGAAGTAAGTAATGCAATGATGCCTTTGATGTATGTATTAAATCTTTATAAACGCAAATGAGCATCTACTTCATTGACATTCATATTTTTTTCTGGCGTTTTAAATTTTTCTTTACATTTTGCATTAAATTTAATTTTTTGAGTATATTGTAGCGAATTTCGATAACAACATGATTTTATTTTATTCTATCTTACTTGTTGCAACAAACATGAAAATTATAACATTTTTGAATAGAGAATAAAGAGACCTTTACAACGATATATCACAAGCCTATACTTCCCATTTAAAAAATGGGGGTTGTACCTGTCATTCGAAGGGGGTTGAAGGTAGGGATCGCATTTTCACGTTGAAGAATGTTAATTTATAAATTAAATATGACATGTTTCGGGATTTTTTATAAATATGTACAGTAACCGAAATAATGAATTTATTCCATTTGGCTTATACACACTGTATATATGTGTAACAATTAATCAATGTTACGACTGTATTTAGAATGTTTTAAAAAAAATTTAATATTAAATACCTACTGGAAAATTACTTTGCCGTCACTTTTATCCTATTATTCAATAAAATTTTTAACAAATATAGTATTAGAAGTTATGGTAAGTATGCAGCCTTTATCTGATATTTACTTATTATGAATTGTACAACACCTGTGTAATCTGAGGTATGTTGTTATTTGTTATAGTTATATTCTATTTTCATTATCGCTCCTTTTTTAATATTTTGATTTTCCTTTGCAAGAGGTAAATAAAAATGGTATAAAAGTAATTATAGTAATAATCACATGTAAATACATTTCCTTTTTAACAATTTGTTATAGAGGAAGGTAGTTAGTTTTTAAATTGAATCGTATTTCTCCAGTGTAAAATGAAAAGTTTTCAGGTCCTTCAGAGTTTTTTCCGAATGAACTTGAAAACTGTCAATGCAACAAAATATTCATATCTATAAAAACGAAGTTTTTTTGCTGCAGCATACTTCAAAATTTTGTATAAAATTTGTAGGTATATTTTTTTAATAAAGTTGACTTTATCCAAAATGACGATATAATTTCAAATGAATGATTAAATAAATAGATAATTCTATAAATATAAAAAGACGCCGCTGTAGTCAATTAAAATACGAGCCAAACGATACCTACGTGTACGCAACCTTAACCTATAACACTCTAAATTATATTAATGAATACCAATAAACAGCATTTAATAATTTAAAGTTTTACATCAATTTATGGTAATCAAAATTATTGATATAGATTTTCAGAGATGTTTAATGTGAAAATAAAATTACACGTTCATCCATCTAACTGTTAAATCCAAAATATTAAGGAAGGTCAATCAGGTCAAATTCAACATACATGTCAATATTCAAATTTTAATGCATAATTACTTTTTTTGAGAGAAATTTTAAATAAGACAAATTATTATTATGGAAGAAAAACCGGGTACCTTACGCCTTTCGAGAATTTAATATGCAACAACTTCTCGAAAAACTAATGTAAGACAATTATGAGCATTCTAAACGGAAAAATTGGAGAACAATTAGAAGTGACACTATTTTAATAATTGGTTGATTAAAATTTGTTTAATCAAAATACATAAAACAAAACTTACTGTATATAAACTCTGTAGTTCTTACGTTGGTTAACACCGCAAAACGAATGTCGAATGAAGGACAGATACTCCCTATAAAAAGCATTCGCGGATCACGTGAACAGCGCTTGCGCTTGTATAGTATTGAAATCGAATTTTTTAGGCAACATTGGCCATCTAGAGAAAATGAATGGTAAATTGCACGTATGAATGAATGAATTTCCATGAAATCTTCTTTTATAGAAATTTTCATAGATACATTTAGAATGTTTACTTAAAACAGTAATTGCATTTACTTTATATTTTTTTTTAAAGTAATATATGTAAGTTGTAGTAGTACACCTATACTTACATTTATATTTCAAATTAAAAGTTTAGGTGCATTTAGAAACAAGAAACAAGTAGGATCTGTAGGATATATTCCTTATTAATAATATATGTATGTGAATTAATTGATATTAATATACTTTTAATCAACGATTAGTTTTTGCTAAAGCACTTTTATTATTATAAAAAATTCGTCTCCGAGTAAAATGTGTTTTTGAGACATGTTTAAATGTTTACCAAATATATTTAGAATGAAAATTGGTTAGTGATTAAAAGCAGATGAAAATAAAATATATTCTATGTAGGTAGGACACAATAAATTATATACATATAAAAAATAATTATTCAATTTTATATTAAATTTATTTAAATAGTTATGTTTTTAATAATATTGGGCAACAGTAAATATTCTAGATTTATCATTACAAACATATTTACTTAATTTTTTTTTGCTGTTATCAATGTTATCATCTTAGGAGTAGGTACTATAATAAACAATTTCAAAATATAAATAATATAAATTAAATTTACGGATTTTTTTTCATATTTTCCATTAGAATTGCGTTAGAACCTTTAAATATGTTGGTTGCTAGTGATTTCGATTTTAATTTGTGTTTCTCATATTATATTTCAGAAAACACATTAAATTATTTCTTATTAGATTTACCCCTAAAAATTGCTGCGTATTACCAGTGGCGACTTTCTTGATGCATCAAGTGAAGCACTGATTCACCTTAAATTTCTGTTCAATTAGTGAATATTTTATTCCATGTTTCTTAAATTTTTCGCACGGTAAATGAGTTAAAACTAATTTCTTTCGTATAAGAAAAATAGTAGAATTTATATTAATAATATTACAATAAAAAACTATTATTATCTTCATATTTTAAACGACACGTAGGCCGTATGAGAGGGGATCGCATTACGTCATACCAGTGAAGCAACACAATACGTTGCTTCACTCGTAATGATGTTCTCTAAAAGAAGTCATTAGATATTAATTATTGTGTTTCGCAAATTAGTACAAATATTAAGAAACTTTTAGATAGTAAAAGAAATAGAAATGCGTTTATGAAATTGTTTGAAACGGTTTATAACGAACAACGCTTCCAACTGATCACCACGAGGGTTTCAGTAGTCACGCTTACACAATGTCAAGTTTTTGAAAAATACAAAGTTTTGTACTTTGAAATATTAGATACAATTTTAATGCAAATTAATACCCGATTTAAAGATTTAAATAAATTAAAATTTGTTAGATTAAAAAGATGTTTCAAAATTTGGAAACTTTTCCAAAGAGTTTCCGATAGATGCTTTAAACAATTTAAAAGAATACTACCCTACTAATTTTAATGATGTGTAACTGCAAAAGTTAAAAGCTGAAATACAATTAATTTATGGCACCGAACGATATCGAGCTGAACCCCAATCTTTTTTCAAAACTATCTATGGGGATAGTGACGTTTTTAAAGAGGCATACAGACTCTTTTCTTTAATATTGACTATTCCCTCTACCAGTGCTTCTGCATAGCGTAGATGAGGTCTGATCCACTCCGCAAAAAATGGATCTACAGAAAGTTAGTAAAAGCGACGCAACTAACATACTGTGAGGACGCGTGGGCTGGAACAAATTGATTTAAAATTCGTGGATTTATTTTTTTGGAAAAACGCTCGGACATGTCGATTTTTATTTTTGGCTGCGGGTTTTCCGATGGTAAATTTATCTTTATAGTATTAATTTTCTTTTGTTGCTTTGTGGTCAATATCTAGCATTTAGCTCTCCTAATAGCATCTTAGAATGCATCTTAGAATGGCATCTTAGAATGGAATTAACCTCTCGTTAAGCTTCGTTTCTTTTTATGTTATCTTTTTAGCCATGACCAGATCACCCTCCTTGGCTGTTTCACACGCTGTATATGATCCTATGAAGTTTCCGTTTGAGCTTTCCCTGGCCACTTAATCAGCCATCTCATTGCCTTTAATTTCCTCATGTCCTGGCCATAGCGGTGATACAGTATTGTCTTGTGCCAGTCTGCTGAGGACTTGCTGAAATGTATACAATTCAGTACCTATAGGAAACCGTCATATTTCGCCAGACACAGTGATCTCTTCTAAGGTGCATTCCACAGATTCCTGCTTCTGTGCCAATGATTGAATTGCGATCCTTTCGCGAACCAGGTACCGCTAGAGCGACTCTTCGCCTGTTCCCTGATCGGCATATAAATATTCATCTTAACTATAAACACAATCTCAGACACCATATTGTCCAGGGGTATTTCTAATACCTGCTCCTCCATTACAGCTCCGGTAATATATGTGTCTCCCAAATACATTAATGAGACACTATAAATTGTAATCAACAAGTAATTCGAAAATTATTTTATTAGATAGGTATTGTATATATCTTATGACAGCAAAACATATTGATTTAAAATATTCAATAACACGTATTGACGAATAGTGGTGTAAGATAGCGTGTTAGACGAGAATAGCAAGTACATGATAGCCGCCTTTTTTACGTAATAGATGAACTTATTGCCCTGTTATGACAAGACAATATTTCCTAGTTATTTAATTGTAATCCAGAAGAACATGTATGTTATTCACACGTTATTCAGAAGCATGGATGAGGGAGATTGCGTTTGGTTTATTGTGATCTTAAATAAATAGGACTTTGTAGGATGGGCCAATTTGAAGTAGTTCTATACCTCATTCACTTTAAGAAAGGAGTAGATCGCGCTATAATCTGAGTGTAATTTACACAGGATAAATTTTGTAATTTTCAACAAGTAGTAGCACGTTATATGAAGATAGCCTGTATATTAATTTATTTCTATTATTATTTTACACCTCAATAATGCAAACAAAATTGATAAAGTACTTACCTTTAATAATCGTCGTAGGAGATACATGTTGAAACATCATTATATTCAATAGAAAACACAATTTGTTTAGTTTCATAGAATATATTGTATTGTAGACAAACACTACATATATGTTTCACTACATTGTGGCTTCATCAGGTGAATGAATATACTATATTCTATATATAGTATATTCATTCACTTGATGAAGCCATAGTGTGGTGAAACATATATGTAGTGTGTGTCTATAATACAATATATTTTTTGAAATTAAATAAATTGTGTTTTTTATTGGTACTTACCTTTTCTTATTGAGAGTTAGCGGAACATTGTCAAATAACACGGAAGACAGAATGATCTAACCCATACAATTATTATTCCCGTTCTTCATCTCTAGATTAAGTTCCTAATAGCTATCCTCAAGATAAATATACTCGATAGATAAAATACATTTAAATTTATTCACCTAAAGTTATAATAATAGATATTATCTAGTAGATAAGCAGTAACGCGCCAAGTATCTACGGCGCCGTCGTGCGAAATACTGATAGGCGCCTTTACCCTATATGTATTGAGCCAAAATTACCAGCCACTCTCCCACAGTTCAACATTGAAATTTATGACGAACTCTTTAGACTTGTTAGTACTGGTAGGTATTTTTTATTTGAGGCAAACAATAGGTAATTTCCGGAACAGTAACAGTTTCTGGACGTCCACTACGAGGTTCATCATTTGTGCTCATACCACCACGCTTAAATTCGACAACTCAGTTTTTAACCATTAAAAACGAAGGAGCGGTTGCTAATAGTGTTGGATCCAGTTCTGCTTTGATTTCGGTTGGTGTTAAAACTTTCAAATGAAAGTATTTTATCACTGCTCTCAACTCAGTTTTTTCCATTATTACAAAATCACACGAGACGTTCACTTTGGTCTACTGTCAAAAATAGACTAATTTAGAGATCGCTCTGCACTACAACTTGTATTGTGTTATCCACACCCGATTTTTATATTAAAAATGTTTTTGTTTTATGCAATATTTGGTGAGGTTTTACCTAATCAAGTATGTTTCGAATTACTTTGTACAGGGTGGCGCAAAACTACCGTTATGGTTTGAATGTTTAATAACTTTTTTATTTAATGGTTAATTATTATTATTATTTTTTTGTTATAAAGTATATTAATGGGGAATATTTTAGGCTTAAGTATGAAAAATTATATCCCGCAAGTGGTGGCCATTTTCGGCTTCGCACATTCGTGCTCTTTCCAGTACATTTTGCATATCTTTTCGTAAAATTTCCGGTGTTATGGCTTGAATTTCATTGCGAATGTTTTGTTTTACCTGTGGTATGGTCGCTGGCTTATTTACGTATACCCTTTCTTTCAAATAACCCCAAAGAAAACAGTCTGGCGCTGTTAAATCCGGTGAACGTGGAGGCCAATTGAAATCGCTTCTGCGCGAAATAATGCGTTCGCCAAAGAGGTCCCGTAACATAGCCATTGTATCCCTTGCAGTGTGGGCTGCCCCATCTTGTTGGAACCACAACTGTGGATGGTTTTCTACAGCTGGCCTCAAAAAATTGTCCAGCATCGTTCGATATTCAGCACCATTAACCGTAACTGAGGCGCCATGTGCATTTTCCAAGAAATATGGACCAATGATCCTTTCGGACGATACACCGCACCAAACAGTACACTTAACTGGGTGTAATTGTTGCTGATGAACTGTTCTCGGATTTTCCGTAGCCCATATCCTGGAATTTTGCTTGTTTACGAAACCATTCAAATGGAAATGGGCTTCATCGCTCATTATCAAATTGTTAACGAAATCGCGATTTTCTTCTGCTTTTTGTCGGAATGAAATGGCATAATCTAGCCGTTGTTGGTAGTCTAACGGCTTCAATTCTTGCACAAGCTGAACCTTATACGGGAATATGTGCAATGCGGCCATAATCCTCTGAACGGACCTGCGGGATAGCCCCAGTTGTGCCGAACGTCTTCTTGTTGATGTTTCTGGACTGTCCTGTACACTATCCACAACACGTTGGATATTTTCTTCCGTGTGGACCGTACGTGGTCTTCCGGTACATGGAAGGTGTCTTACTGTACCATGTTGTCGAAAATTTTCAACCAGGCGGTTTATTGTTGGTGCTGAAGGTCCAGTACGCACATTAAAAAAACCACGATAAGCACGCTGCGTCAATACAATTGACCGATGATTTTCAAAATAAAATTCAACAAGTTTTGATCGCTGTTCTGTGGTGTATCGTTCCATTTCTAATTCCCCAACTTTTCTTCACGAAATTCTGAAATAAAAATAAAAAATATAAATTTATTAAAAAAGTTATTAAACATTCAAACCATAACGGTAGTTTTGCGCCACCCGGTACAAGGATTGTTCGAAAACTTGTATTACACAAGTTCATATATTTGTGAAAGTACCTCGCCAGAGACGCAGACAAGTGTTTGATCTTACTGAAGAATCGTCAGTGCGTCACCACAGAAGAGATATGTTCACAAAAACAACACCCTTACTATATTACAGAAGTGATTAAGACAGAGCGTAGGAAAATATTCAACGCTTCTTGACTAACGCCAAAACAACTACCACTGTCCTCATATCAGTTTATTTATTGTGTTTTAAATAAACAATGTAATATACAAACATAAATATATTTATATTTGAAAACAAATAAGAAATACATTATTTGATTATAAAGAACAATGATTGTATGGTATTGTCACATAATTAGCGTTGCGATATTTCGTCCGTACAGCAGAATCGGTCTAGGCGTTCCGTTTAGGGCCGATTATATTTATATAATAAATACTGGAGAATGAAAGCATATTTAAATGCCGTAGATTAAGTTATATGTACATTCTCACGCTGCACAGTAGTAGTTTAATTCAGGATATTCCTTAATAAACTTATTTACTTGATCACTTAGTGATCATTAATATACACTTTGTAACGTACAAACGCTCGTATAAATATGCACAGTGCACCGCACCATTAACAGTTGATCTGCGACTGACAAAGTTCGGCGATCAACGTTAATATTTGCTTCGCACGGTCACGTAGCGGTGGGCGCGTTCGACTCTGTTGTTCGGATAAGACACGCAACTCTATACATAATATACAATTTTTGGGGAAACTACTGTAAATATAAAACTTTTAGAAAATTAATTAAAAACAGTTATATAAAAACACGTATTGTTTATAAACATTTCATATTTTTATAAATGCGAAAACAACTGCATTACTTACAGGAAGACAATTCAGTAAATAGTAAAACAATATTTCGAAAACTACGCAACTTATGTTTTCGTGAAGTTGACGCTTAAACAGCCAACAATTTTATCACAAAGCCTAATTTTAAGAAAATAAATTTAGCGATACGCTTATTAAATAAATAAAGAGAGTTTCAAAATTATCTAGAACGTATGTATATTCAAATGTTCATATAAAATATTCTACTTGACGCCATGCGGACTTTTCAGGTTTTTATTTTAGATTTTACCCAACGAATATACAAACTTATCAAATCGATTACTAGTAGTTAGTGAAATTTTCTACTTGACGCCATGCTAATCGATATACGGACTTTTCAGGATTTTATTTTAAATTTTACGCAACGAATATACAAACTTATCAAATCGATTAGTCATAGGTATTGGCATTACATTGCATCAGTACTAGTATTAGCTTTTATGAGTAAGTTAATCAGTAAGTCATTTTTTGAAATGTAAAATAATACGAAATATTTAAATTCAGTTTGTTGCTTGCAAAACTAAACATCTTCTTACTTCAGAGGGATGCTATGCTATACATATTAGCATTTGTAAAATAATTTATCAATAAAATGGGGTATTTTATTTCTAAATGACTTTTATATGCCATCGCAATCAGTCTTTCTTGACCTATGGTATTTCGTAAAAATATTTTTATTCTTTTTAATGTTTGAAAACACCGTTCGCTCTCTACAACACTCCAATGTTGCCATCGGCAATCTGTGTAATATAATTAATAGTTTTACAATTTCTGAAAATTTTTATTAAGTTTGCTATTAAGAAATATTGAAGCATTAGTATAGCTCCAGAAGATTTACAAAAATCGTCGCGGTCATAAATAACTCCTAGTTCAGTTTTTAATTTTAGATTATTTAGACTTGGAAAGTGAGTTTTTAAAACGGTCGATGAAGTTGAAGCGTTAATTAATTTCACCCATTAGGGTATCACATACTTCCAACTTTATTACTGTGATCAAAAAATGTCAGAACTGGTTCATTTAAAACGCACAAGTTAATTTAATCCGTCTCAATATTTCTTTCCTAGGGTAGCAGCAGTATCATTGACATTTGTGTCACGAAAAAAAGTTTCTACGATTTTCGCAGTGTCAGATTTTGTTGAGCAAAGAATTTGCAAAATAAAATTTCTGCCACGGATATATTGATACTGTTAGAAGAAGGTTTCGGTGATGGGTGCGTATCAAAAAACAAAATTGTTTGAATGGTACAACGAATTAAAAGAAGACAGAGAACACGTTAAAGACGAAGAGCATCAACATTAACTGATGAAGACCATGTCCAGGAAACAAAAGATCTCGTGTACAAAAATCCCCATTTGACAATTAGAGAGCCTGTAGATAATACTCAGATTTCATTTGGATGGATGCAAACAATTTTGGCCAATTTTGTCTTACACGTGTCTCATCTCGCTTGGTTCCAAAGTAGTACAATTTTTCTCGAAAAAGAACGTGCTAATGCCTGAACAGGGATGATTTTTAACTACCGGCCTGTCATCAAACGCATCATTACGATCTATGAATACGATCTTGGAATAACCGATCAATCCAATGAGGTAATCATGAAAAATTATTAACATGACTTTTATTTTTTAAAGATTTTGACGTACTTGGCCTTTGGCATTGTACCAAAGGCTAAGTACGTCAAAATCTTTAAAAAATAGAAGTCATGTTAATAATTTTTCTTGATTACCTCGGTGTAGTAGCTATGAATTTTTTCTGACCGCCAAACTGTTAAGGAATATTATTTGAGTGTTATGGATCGTTTGCAGGAAGTTATACGTCTAAAACACCCAGAATTATGGAGAACTCGGTTTTTGCATAACGATAATCCTCGAGACTATTTGGCCAAGCATTCAACACACTTTGTTCGACAGTCACCCCACCCGACTTAGCGCTACATAATTTTTTTTTATTTTCACAATTCAAGAGATCACTCCGTGGACACAGTTTTGAACCGAGTGAAAAGATAACGCAAAATCGATAGGCACTCTCAAGGCTACAAAAATTAATGTTTAAAATTGCTTTGGAGATTCGAAAAAACGTTGGAATAAATGTATTGTTTTGGAAGGGAACTATTTTGAAGGAGATTAAATAAATTTAGAAGAAGAAGAAATACTTTACGTTTTATTTAACCAGCCTTGATACTTTTTGATCACAGTAGTATAAACGGATAAAAATTAAAAAAGCACTTTCTAAGAAATAGAATCTGTCAAATACGCAAATGGAATACTTAAATAACCTTGTAACAGATATCACCATAAAATGGTTAAAGTAACTTCCACCGATACGCATACACAAACACATGGATATATCTAGAAAGTTACACCCTTACATTTAGTTGAGCAAACTCATCGATAATAGTACGATATACCGAAACAATATTTTAGAGAATTCTATCAATAAAACAAATCAAGATCATATTATTTACGTCAAATTTATAAACACAATGTTTTATTAAAAACCGTTTACTAGATCCACCAACAAAACAAAAACGATATCTAGTGGAGAGTCATCAGTAAATCGCATAGGTTTTATTACATGTGAGCTTTGGTTTAATGTGTTAAACGTTCATATCAATTTGAAATAGTACGGTCACTTAAGGGCGCCAGCCAAGATAGCTAAGGGTGTATATTTATATATAGATAAAATAGTTTATATAAACGTAAACATTGCATTCAATAGCGGTATTTTTTGATAGGCCTAAATCCATTATATATGTTACTTCTCATAACAAAAAAAAACATTTAGATAATACATGTAATATACACTTTTTTAATAGTTCATTTAAATGCATAAACAGGTGATTTTGTACACGGTTATTGACCTTAGCACACAACAATGTAATAGTTTTTATACCATCAACAGCTGTTACGTATGTAAACATACACTGTGGAATATGTGTATGTGTAACTTCAATGGAGGTATTTACATTCAGAATATTTGTAATTCATAGGCGTCACGTAATAGAATTTCAATTAACTCACATTTTTTGGATTCATATTTTATATAATTGCTTCTTTCCATTTTGCATACGTTGTTCTTTTTCATTCAAGCAGGCGCGGCTCGTGATGACGTATTTGGGAGTGCAAGTACAATGATGCGAGTGCTTCGTGAATTCTCGTGTACTAACTGTAACGTTTTCTTAGTAAACACCGAAAACACACGAGGCACTCGCATCATTGTACTTGCACTCCCAAATACGTCATCACGAGCCACGCATGATTCAAGGATACCCGGTATAGTCCGGTAAGAAGCAATTATGACAAATAACATTTGCTAATACAATATACAAGATATGTATCTATTTATCCTCACTTTTACAAATGCAAGAAACTTTAAAATTTCGGTAGTGGACTGAATTTGATAGTAGTTTAGAAGCAATAAACACTGTGACATGAAACAGTTATTTAAATACGCTGAATGTGTTGGTGTACACGAAGTAGCTCAAAGCACGTTTAACACATCGACATCAAACGCTTTTTTAAAATATGCTGGAGTACGCTGGTGTACTCATAGTAGATCAAAGAATTAAAGAAATTTAGATGTGCAAATTTTTTTATAATCTAAAAATGCACAATTTTAATAGGATTCATAATTTTAGTAAATACTTGATATTAAAATATCGAATCAAAAGCTCGAAAGATCTATTACTTAATAGTAAAGAAATTAAAATGGACATTTCTTCTTTTTTTTTGATTCAATTGTTAGTTTTCATTACATTTTGATTAACATACAGAATGGACAAAGATTAACCCAACACTATAAAGGTGAATTTTAATTCGTGTTGTTTTAAGAGCTGCCATTTTCAGAAACCATTCATTACTTTAATGACAAACAAAATTTTCTAAAATAGTTGTCTTAAGCCTGAGTTACATTACACTTCTTTTTGTACTAGAAACTTGAACAAGTTTTTGTACAAGATTTCAACAAGTTTTAATTTATGCGATGTTGAATAGAGGGCACCAAACTTTGAATGCGTTACCAACATAAAATAAAAATTTCTGTTTGTTTATTATTATATATTTGACGTTTAGACGGGTGGTGGTTATTTATTACCTTTTAGAGATACAAAAATATTAAAAAAAATCATTCGAAAACCGTTATATCGGTGCCCCATATTTTGTTACTGGACATTCTTACACAATTTCTATTAATTTTCAGAACAAAACAAGCACTACGTAACCTGCAATTATTATATGATTTTTATTTAAAATAAACAGTTGGTACAAACGAAATGGTGTTTAATGCGCAAGTCTAGTATGAAACTTGGATGAAAAGTGGGATCGGATCTAGATTTGTAGTTTAGAAACTTTGATGTATTTTTTCTGAATTACACTATCAAAGTTTCGACAAGTACATCTAGTTTGAAAACTTGTCCAAGTTTCTAGACGAAAAAAGTGTAATGTAACTCAGGCTTAAATACTGTCTATTTATCGTTTATCATGGGCAGTGCGTATTGAATTTAATAAGAAAATATGTTTATGTGACTATTTATTTAACCTATCAAGGAAAAATTACGGCAGTAAAGCTGGAGCAACATGAAAAGCTAATAACCGTAAATAAAAATATGAAAATAGTTTATATCGAGGGGAGAATATCGTGCACAATATAGCTGCCTATGTTAAGGGACAGGGCGCTAAATTCAAATATCAAACAATATTTTTTTCATAAGCTGACAACAATCCTGCAAATTTATGTCGACATGCCTGATTTCTAAATTCAAAAAATTAATAATTCTAACCATATAATAATAATAATAATAATAATTGTCCAACAATAATAAAGTACAGTGTCAAAAACCAAATTAAATTATAATCCATATATATATTTAATATTTATATAAAATATTCTACTCCAAAAAGATAAATATAAAGCAAATGACCAGATCAGTCAATTTCTCACAATTGTCAAAATAAATTAAATATTTGCTCTCGGTATCAATGTTATTGGAACTCGATAATTATCTCTTGCCAGACATGCATACACGTGTCCGTCCTATTGTTGGACTCGTCAGTGCAAGATTCTAGAGATAAAATTCACAACTCGACTACTCCACTGCTTATTCGTATCCCAAAAACGAGAACATTTTTTAATATCGAAGAATATTATTTAGATTATATGTAATTTTTGTGAGCAATGTGGATATCATATTTTTTTGTAACAAAAAAAAAAATGATATGGTCACAAAAATTACAATAATTTAAACTTCACTAAAACAAAATTAAAAGCAGCCATTCTATCAGAAAAAAATCCACGTAGTTTATAGCGTACCATATGATTGTAGTCGCGTTATATAGTTCAAACAGAACAACATTTAAAAGACAATCAACTTCACAAATACAGTGACACATAAGTGGACACTCACGGTTCCAACATTTTTGTCCGCTTATGAGAGATTTCCATATAAGAAAGTTTTCTTTGTTAATTTGTCAAATTTGTTAACATTTGGACATACAAAAAAGATTATTTAAAAAAAATCTAGTATTTATGATAGTTTTGCTTTCTAACGTTTTTCTTGAAAAAAACAATTTTGAAAATGCGTTTCAATATTTTTTAAATGCAACAAAATCTTCTTTTGAAAACTTTTTTAGGTTTTCAAAGACCTCTAAAGCACTTGCGTAGGAGTATTGGACCAGCATCTTCATTTTCTTCTTCGTCACTCTCTTCGATGTATAAAGTATCCTCTGCTACTGTCTTTGCTATATTATTTTCGGTTTCATCACTTAACACCGGGGCTTAGGTAGACAAACAGCGGCGTCAGTGCGTTGGGTTTACTCAAATAAAAGTGTTTTCCGTTCGAATTATACTTACACGTATTCGTAAATACATAAACAACTTCACACATAGAGCTGTTCACGTATTCATGTACTACATAACATAGCACACGAAGCGCTGATAAAGTGAGTTTCCCGAACCTATCGCTGGTGCCTATTGGCTCACAGAGGCGTGGATTAGCCGACAGACAATCCCATTGATAACATTTTATCCAAATTAATTAAAGTCATTATATTGCCATTGACAACAGTTTATCCAAATTAATAAAGTCATTGGCCGTATTCAGCCAGTTTCAGCTACTCAGCGCTGGCTTTCTAGCGCTGTACTGTTTGTAGACGTTTTATAGCCGGCGCACGTGCATTTATCTGTAATTTTAGGCGGTAATCTCTACAAAATTCAAGCCAATCTAATATCCTAGTAAGAATTTATTTATCTCTTATAAGACGTATTACCAAATATAGTTATTTAATATAAAATATTGAATACCTACACTGAATAGATAAGAGTTTGTATTGTATTGTTCCTTATATTACTTTCTATATGCTTTATCACTTGTGAAGTATGGAAAAATAAAATTCTTTTGGTTTTCGTGTGGGCGTATATGGGGCAAAATAAACAAACGTATTCTATTTATATATACATAAATATAATATTTTCGTGACCTTGGTATGATAAGGTAAACTTAATAAGTCGGCGATTAAAGGTCTGGTTCATTACTTCAAAGTATATATATTTAAAACAATATAAAATTATTTATATTTTTTATTCCCTTGACAAAGGCATCATTGCCGAAACATGTAGGGTTGTTTTAAATATATATACTTTGAAGTAATGAACCAGACCTTTAATCGCCGACTTATTAAGTTTACCTTATATATATATATATATATATATATATATATATATATATATACACATATATATACCGGGTGTATTATGAAAAACCTTTCGTGCTGTAACTTTTTTATTTTTTATCCGAATGTAATAAATTATACGTCGAACTAAATCGTTTTAAAAACACTGTAACGTGATCCGTTTTGAATTTTTTTTTACACTTTCTTTTTGACAGACAGCTGCAAACTGTGTTTTTTTAAATTGCACTATACTTTTTTTTTTCCTTATTCAAATATATTACTTTTTCTGAATATGAAACTGTAAACAACGATATCCTTGTATGAAAAAAAATCGAGAAATTGAAGGTTTTTTTTTTAGTTCGATTTATTCTGGTTTTTCCGAACACAGAGATTTCTTAAATGCATTTTAAATACTCTATTTCATTTTATTACCAGCAAATGTGTGTACCTTTTAAAATCACTTACATTCAATACTATATAGCCCATAAAGGATTACAAACCAATGTTATCAGTGAGCGGTGGGTCGTCAACAACAACATTTACAGTGTTTATTTTAAAAATTTAAAAATCAAGCAGTCATATTGAACTATAAAAGTGCATTCCAAATTTTCGAAGAGAGCTGTGACATCTGTCAGTCACACATTCATTATAACATTTTCAACGATTTATTTTCATTCATTCAAAAAACCGAAAATAAACGCACGTGTAATTCAAGATCAAAATTTAGAATTAAGTGTCTTGCTCTATGTGGAAGAAAACCCTAATACGTCTACGCGAGAAATTGCTCACTACATGCAGGTATCACATTCTACAGTTCAGTACATTCTGAAGAAGCACAAGTTCTGAAAACGACCCTCAACGAAGGGTTCAATTCTGCACGGTTTTCATGAATAAACTAAGGGAAGATCCAATTTTTTATCGTCGTGTGTTGTGGTCAGATGAATGCACTTTTGGGAAAAATGGTGTATTCAACAGAAATAATCATCGCCATTGGAGCACTGAAAATAACCATGTTGTGATGCAACACAATTTTCAAAATCGGTTCAGTGTAAATGTATGGTGTGGCATTTTAGGCGATAGAGTAGTAGGGCCTTTTTTTTGTGGAGGGTAATCTATCTAGGGTGTTCCAACAGGACGTTGCCACACCCCATAATGCACGAATGAATACTGATTTTCTAAATAATTATTTTGGCGTCAGATGGATGGGCACTTACGGACCTATTCGATGGCCTGCTAGATCGCCAGATCTGAATCCACTGGATTTTTTTCTGTGGTCTTACATTCAAGATCATGTCTATTTGACTCCACCTGATACCAGAGATGATTTAGTAAGAAGGATAGTACAAGTATGTCATGAAATACCACCAAATCTTATATTAAACGCAGCAGTTGGAGTTAATAGAAGGTGTCAAATGTGCCTGGAACAAAATGGGGCCAATTTCGAACATTTGATTCATTAAAATATATGATAGCTTGATTTCTGTAAATTTCGTAGTTTTTTTTTAATAATAATAAATTTGTCACTCAATTTAATGGAGGTGTCTTCAGGTAATAAATGTTTATTAGAATAAGTAAAAAAAAATATGTAGTACAATTAAAAAAAAAAATTTACTACTGTCTGTCAAAAACGAAATGCCAATTTTTTTTTTTTTTTAAACAGGTTACAGTGCTTTAAAAACGATATAGTTTGACATATCATTCATTAAAATCAGATAAAATATAAGGAAGCAACAGCCCCAAAGGTTTTTCATAATACACCCGGTATATGTATATATATACATATATATATATATATATATATATATATATATATATATATATATATGTATTAGTATTAGAAGGAATTTCTTATTTTCTTAGCCGTAATTATAATACGAGATATAAGTAAGATTTCTTGGGAGTAGCGACCGGATAATTAAAACGATATTTAATTTGACGTTTCGATGCTATATATAGTATCTTTTTCAAAAACTAAAATTTATTCAAATGTTGAAAAAGGTAAGAGATGATATAATAAATCTACTTACATTACATATTCTTGGTTTTAATATGTTGCAACGTATTTGTCTTGCATTTCTGAATAAAACTAAACTTGTAAAAATGTAACAAAAAAGCATGTATGCATTTATGTGTACAACAAATAGGTTATGTATGTGTACATGCTAATACAAAAAGTTTAGTTTTATTTAGAAATGCAAAACAAATACATTGCAATATATTAACACCAAAAATATTTAATATCATCTTTTACCTTTTTTAAAATTTAAATAAATTCTAGTTTTTGAAAAAGATACTACATGTATATAGTATCAAAACTTCAAACTAAATATTGTTTTAATTACCCGCCGCTTCTCCCAAAAAATATTATTTTTATCTCGTGCATATACAGACTGATTCATTTTCGGCCCTCACCATGGAGATCTCGCTTATTATTGGAGATAGAGTATAGGTAGGTTTAAACCATACAGGATCCATGTTAGTCACTCTTTACTGCCTGGAGATAATTTGAGAAGGCTAGAATATTGTAATTGGTTAATGGGAAGGATAGAAAATGACAAAAATTTTTTAAGCAAAATCATCTGGTCAGATGAAAGAAAATTTACAAATTCTGGAATGTTCAACAGAAATACGGAGCACTATTGGGCAGTACAAAATCCCCGACAAAACAGGGCTAGAAGACCACAACATCGTTTTGGAATAAACGTTTGGATGGGTATTTTGGCAAATCGTCTCTTAGGACCAGTTATGTATGAAGAACATTTAAATGGAGAAAGATATTTAAACATTTTACGTACATACGTATCTGACTATCTTGACGACAATATCCCATTAAATAAATTACAATATTTATGGTGGCAACAAGATGGCGCACCAGCACACAATGCAGCTGTTGTTAGAAATTTCTTAAATCAAGAGTTTGCAAACCGTCGGATTGGAAATAGGAGAGTTGTTGAATGGCCTGCGGGATCACCTGATTTAAGTCCGCTAGATTTTTTTTATGGGGATATGTTAAAAATAATATTTATAAATTAGATGCGCCACAAAACATTGAAGAATTACGAGACAGACTTCAGAATGCCTTCGATGCAGTTCCTAGAAGAACTATACAAACGGCAGTACAAAATGCCAGAAGGCGTGCCCAATTGTGCATTACCGAAGATGGCCAGATAATTGAACATTTACTGTAATTGTTTATTGTTTACTTTTCCATTTTTATTAATGTTTTTGTTATCTTGTACTCGCTACTGTTGAATTTCGTTTCGAAGAATAAAAAATACTTATCATATCTCGTTTCTCTTCGTTAGTGTATGACATTTTTGTATTATTAATGAACAATAAATGAAATGTTTGACAGATTGAAATTCCAAAGGCTACCTTATTTAATCTTATAATTTATTCTTTCAAATAAAACCTAATGTCAAAAACTATAGTCAGCATGTGGTACATGGTTGAAATCAGAAAAAAAAACTCTTTCTGAAGATGTCTAAATCCAATATGGCGCCTGTAAGAAATTAGATAGTTGATGATGACCAGAAAGAAACGAAACGTCCTATAAAAATTTAGAGTACACCACTGAATAGAGGTTTAGAAATGGCCACAAGGATGTGTTTTTATTTTTTCTCTACAAGGCCAAATGTCGGTGCTACAGGTAAAAGAAGAAAATGGAGTTTTCGCGTTTTTTTTTTTAAATAACGAAGGTCATTTGTCACAGGTCTATTTTCTTTACGGATTTATAACAAACACAAAATTTAACAACTTTGCCAAATTTAAACCTATACTCTATCTCCAATAATAAGAGAGATCCCCATGGTGAGGGCCGAAAATGAATCAGCCTGTATATATATATGTATCTATATGTATATATATATATATATATATATATATACATATATATATTTTCGTGACCTTGGTATGATATGGTAAATTCAATAAGTTGGCGATTAAAGGTCTGGCTTTACTTCAAAGTATATATATTTAAAACAACCCTACATGTTTCGGCAATGATGCCTTTATCAAGGATATAAAATATAAATGACAGTATACAAATGTCAAAAAATTGAGTTGCTATGGATAAAATTATTCAAAGATACATTTCAATTGAATGATAATAAATCATGCCTTAGTATTCCAAAAACAGATAGCAAGATGTGAACATATGTGTTGTCCGCTGCTAGCAGCTTGTGTCTCTTTCTGGGTATGAACTTGTGTTGGTTGCTGCTGGCAGCTTGCGTCACACACCCAGAGAGAGACACAAGCTGCCAGCAGCAACCAACACACAAGTTCACCTTTAATCGCCAACTGATTGAATTTACTATATATATATATATATATATATATATATATATATATATATATATAACAATTGATAAATTATTGGAGTTTTTCGGCTTTTATATGAAATATTTACAAATATCAAATTAGAATGTATGTTATTGCAGAGTAAGTGGGGATGTAAACATTGCTGTCTACAAATTACAAAGCAAATCATACGAAATTCTTTATTTGAAAAATATGGTCTACGTTGGGACTCGAACCCAAGTCTACAGCTATCCGGGCTGTCGCTTTTACTACTAAGCCACAATAGACCCAGGTTCAAGCATTGTGGCTTAGTGGTAAAAGCGACAGCCCGGATAGCTGTAGACTTAGGTTCGAGTCCCAACGTAGACCATATTTTTCAAATAAAATATTTCGTATGATTTGCTTTGTAATTTGTAGACAGCAATGTTTACATCCCCACTTACTCTGCAATTACATACATTCTAATTTGATATTTGTAAATATTTCATATAAAAGCCGAAAAACTCCAATAATTTATCAATTGTTATATTTAATAAACGGCTAAGAAATTATCTAAACACTCATATAGCTATGAAGTAATAATTAGCATTTCCAACATTCAAATCTGACATCTGCTATCAAAATACTGACATCTGCTTTCAATAACTCACATCTACTTTCAAAATAGGCATCTGCTTTCTAATCTGACGTTTGCTTTCATAACTGACACCTGATTTCAAATCAGACATCTGCTTTCATTAACTGACATTTGCTTTCACTAACTGACATCTGCTATCAAAACTGACATGAGCTTTCAAAACTGACTTCTGTTTTCAACTTGACATCTACATTCAATAACTGACATCTGATTCATTAACACTGTTACTTTATAATGCATTTCTAAATAGCTTGAACCTCGGTCTATTGTGGCTTAGTGGTAAAATCGACAGCCCGGATAGCTGTAGACTTGTGTTCGAGTCCCAACGTAGACCATATTTTTCAAATAAAAAATTTCGTATGATTTGCTTTGTAATTTGTAGACAGCAATGTTTACATCCCCACTTACTCTGCAATTACATACATTATAATTTGATATTTATAAATATTTCATATAAAAGCCGAAAAACTCCAATAATTTATCAATTGTTATATTTAATAAACGGCTAAGAAATTATCTAAACACTTATATATATATATATATACATATATATATATATATATATATATAATATTTTCGTGACCTTGGTATGATATGGTAAACTTAATAAGTCGGCGATTAAAGGTCTGGATTATTTAAAATATAAATGACAGAATATAAATAATTTATATTCTGTCATTTATATTTTTTATATCCTTGACAAAGCCATCATTGCCGAAACATGTAGGGTTGTTTTAAATATATATACTTTGAAGTAATAAACCAGACCTTTAATCGCCGACTTATTAAGTTTACTATATATATATATATATATATATATATATATATATATATATATATATATATGTATATATATATATATATGTACTTTACTAATATACCCATAGACGACATAAATATTTCTTAAATAATCATAAATTATGTATTACATAAACAAATCACTTTCGTTATCAAGAAGATTATAAACACTTGAAATTCCTTTTTAAGCACTTCTAATATATAGTTATTGAATAGACAGATATATACGTAACAATACTCTTTTTATAAACAAGCCAACAAAACTCAGCTCACAAGAATATACTTGCGTTAATTAAAATTTTAAATTTATCCGCTTATCCCCACTCTCCGCTAAGTAATTAAGCGGAATTTATTTTCGCTGGCAAACATGGCGGGCGCTGAGTCTCAGCGTTGGAACTAAGCGGAGATTTTTTGTCGCCGCTTAGATAAGCGGAGCTCAGCGCTGGCAGCGCCGTGACTGGCTGAATGAGCCCATTGTAAAGTAGGCTTTTGGATTGATCAATTTCAGTAAAGTTCCTCCAAAACTCTACTAAGGTTGCCAATGTATTCTGCTGATTAATGTATTCTGTAATAATCCTTGACTAATACCGAACATAAATTTGTAGATTTGTATTACATTGCTTCACTAGCTTGACTGATGACGCCTATAGATAGCAGAAACACGTGTCTTAAGCAGAAGTAAATGCTGAAAATACGAGGTGTATTGTCCATGTGTACAGTTACAGATATGTATATTGCATGTCTGTTTCATTTGTATCTTTATAGTAGTTAAAGCCAATCACTTAGAAACTTTGGCGAGTTATATACCTTTCAAGTTTTAATACCTCAAAAAGAATAAATTTAGGGATGAATACATTAATTTTGCATTTTTTGCAATTATATTTAAATAAAAACTATTTTTATTTAAAGTGTTCATATTGTCCATTCTGTATGTTTTGTATTTATAATAAATGGATTTGAAACTTGTTAAAACAAATTTTTCTCATAGTTTTTTTCTGATTCGCCATTAGTACAAACTTGTTTCATTTTATAATATCCTATACCATTTTCGTAAAGTAATTAAAAAGCGTTTTAGAAAAATATCTCTTACATCGAAAATTCATTTATACATTCTTTTTATTTGGCTTTAAGTTGTTTATATGATCTAAAACCATGGGTCCTACGTCAATAAATTGGCCATCTTCAGTCTTATCTGAAATAAATAAATAAATAAACAAGCATAAAGTAAATTTTAAAATATAATAATACGTAATAATAATCGTTTATTTCCAACGGAAAACCCCAAGTATAGGAAAAAAAAAATTACAATTATGTATTGAGATATACAGGTTGTCCTTGAAAGAGACAACGTATGAAAAATTGCAAGATGTAATTATGTAGAATATGAATCCAGAATATTTTCGCAAAATTTCCTCTCTTACTCGAGAAAAGAATGACGAAAGTATCTATAAAATATTTATTCCGCCTGCAGCCGACTATAACATAAAGGGTAGGAACCCCTTTATGTTATAGTCCGTCGGGTTTAAGTATCAATGCAATTGTGCTCCTGGGGTGGAACCGCGCGAAATCGACAAGTTGGTCGCCTCGATATCTTCCCCACACACCACTCTCGCCCTTGCCCTAAAACGAACGTTGTCGATCCAAATCGTCATCGATTCCCCTTCCATAAATTTGCAGTCGATCTCGATAGCGCACAAGACGAGCCTCCCAGTGTGGTCGCCTTCTTATCGATGCCATATAATTTAATAAATTGCTAAAGTATTTGACATCATACATGCTGCAAATGGTTCACATTTGGAAATTTAATGATAATGAAACATAAAATATGTTAACAATAATTTTAAATTCAATTATTACGAATAATGTAAACGGGGACAATTATTTCATTCATGTGGTTTTTTCTTTAATATAATTTTTCGAAAATTGTTTTACTCGCTTATACTTAAACAAAATATCTAAAACTGTAAACAACTAATACTCAGCATGATAATTTACGTCCATTTTAAAATAAAATATTGAGGAGTTAATTGATAAAATACGTAAGTTACAATCACATATCTGAAATAAAATATTTTACTTAGCCGTTCTTTAGGCTTTGCATATTCATCCTTACACGTTGATTGCTTTTTGAATGAAATCCTTTAGGATTTAAGTAATTATGTTCTTCGACTACCGGTGCTAATATTCGAATGTGAGTGCTGTCTATCGTGCCTAATACTCCAGGAAATCCCGTTACATTCCAAAATAATATCTTTACTGTGCGTTTTTCGTCGTCTTCTGTGGAAATTTAACCCATTCATTTGCTAAATTATACACAATTAAATTAGTAACAGTGGGAAACAGTTTGCTGGCTGACAGAAATATTGTAACTTTGACCAATTAATTTTTGATAGCTGCCGGCAGGCGCGACTGCGGCTCGTGATGACGTATTTGGGAGTGCAAGTACAATGATGTGAGTGCTTCGTGTATTCTCGTGTACTAACTGTAACGTTTTCTTAGTAAACACCGAAAACACACGAGGCACTCGCATCATTGTACTTGCACTCCCAAATACGCCATCACGAGCCGCGCCTGGCTGCCGGTGGCATAAAATGACAGTGTTATAAATATCTTTAACGCCGCTGATAAAGAATTGGGATGATTGCTTGTATTCATTAACAGCACCAAAAGATGCATTAAATTTGTTGCTAATTGATGTGAGCCAAATTTTTTTTAAAATTCGTATTCGCTAAGTGCGAAAACATTCACTACATTTCTCATATTTCTTCTTTTGATTTTGAAATTCCGAATACGTTCCCTTCTTTCTCTTTCTTCTTCTATCATATATAATGCCATATTTACTGGCAACATAATCATATCTATGTGTAACATAATTTAAAATAACAATACTAATAAAACGAAATTTAAATGTGCATGTAAACCACGTGAATGCCACGATAAGCATAACACGAGAACGAGAACTGCAATATCTTTAGGACGATCAGTCATAGGTTGTCGAGTTTCCGATCTTAAAAACGACCTCGTTGTCGATACTGCTAAAGCGTTTTGGCATAGTAGCAAATATTGTCCGACTCGACAAATACTCTCGATATCACTGTTGATTAGGCGCGGTTCCACCACTGATTCAGTCAATTGTCAATCGCTACATATTGTTATGGATTTTCCCTAATTTATATTTAAAATTTAATTATATATGAATGTACATAATTCATGGATATATGCGTCTATCCGATGTGTTTTAAATCTCACATGTGAGATAAAAAAAAACTTGTTTTTTGGTTATCGATCTCATGTTTGAGGGGCCTAGAGTAAAAATTCTAGGAGATTCACATCTGAATTTATCCGGGAACGTTGTAGTGGTTGATATATTTTATATTTAATTAGTACGGGTTGTTTTTGAGTGTGACCATAGTTATGGTAGTTCATATTTATTCCCGATAATTATACGAGTTTGGTTTTCTCGTAATTTTGTTTTTGTAATTGATTAAACAACGTTGTCGAGTAAATGTGTCCCCAATAAGTTTTATGTAAGTAAATTTACATGCTTAAGACGTCTTAATTAGAAAAGCTTTGAAAAGTAATTTCAATTATGTTAATATAATTAGTTAAGAGTCTTAATTAGTAGTGATAAATAATAAAGAATATTTTTAAAATTTCTAAGTAATATAAAATATTATAATTGTAAAATTTTGCACGTTGGGAAGTCAAGGGTATTTTTTTTCATGTGTTTGATGTTTGCACATACGTAGTTTTGAACGTGTTTTATATTTGTTTATACAGTGTGGTTCTCTGGGGAGAAATTAAATTCATAAAAATAAACTTTGTTATTTTAGATAGGTTGTTCGGAAGTCATTAGAGGAAGTTTTAATTCACTTAGATGTCATATTCAGTGATTTGTTTTACCTCATTGTGTCATTGAAAGATACAATATCTTTATACTTTATAAAGATAGTTTTTTTTCTTTTTTGATTTATATTGTATTAAATATTTATTTAAATTTTATCTTGTGCTCATTTTTATCCCATATACCTTTACTGTTGTTATTGTTAAAAATAAGTAACTTATAAAATATAATATAAAACTTGTGAGATCAATTCACTGGCGCTTAATTCATGTTTAACAGTTCCACGATTTTCCGATTGGAACCCTGAAAAGAAAGAAGTCTCATTGTTGGATATTAACTGGCTGAGTATCCTAGTTGGGTAGATTACGTAGTTGTGGATGGTGGTGCAGTAAATATATAAACCACAAATCATAGCATATTTTTGACTAGGTCAACGTTGGGGCGAACAGTAGCAGTATTGGTTGAAAGCAAAAAACAGAGCACAAAGATGGAAGATATCACAGCAGTACAGCAGAGAAGTGAGCAACTTTTGGAGGAAGCAAAGAAAAGAGTAGGTCCAGTAATTACCATACATGAAGAGGGACACGACAGGGTAAACAGGGATAAGAGTATAATGGACATATTAATAGAAATGCAAGAAAGACAGACAAGAATGGAAGAAAAGATGGATGTGATGATGGGTAAAATAATGGCGTTAAATAATACAAGCCAAGAAGAAATTTTAACAAGGGGCATGGACTCTTTGCAATTGTCAAATGAAAAACAAGAAATAGAAGAAAATATAATGGTTTTAAATAGCAAATTATTGGAAGAAGTAGATAAAAGAGAATTTGCAGAACAACAAATGAAGTATATGGAAAAACAATTAATAAAGAAAATAGAAGACGTAAGAAAAGAGAAGAATGAAATAAATGTACCCACTTATATTCCTGTACCTGTACAAAATGAAGTGTTACCTAAATTTTATGGGATGTCAAACACGAATCCCATGTGTTTCTTAAAGAAAATAAAAGCCAGCTTGGAAGATGTGCCAGGGGACGAAAGAAAGTTGCAAAAGATTGGAAACTGTCTGAAGGATGATCTATGGTTTGGTGGGAGATGGTGTCAGATGAGGTGACAATAATGGATGAATTTGAAGCCAGATTCACAAATCAATTCTGGGGACGAAACAAGCAGACTATGATAAGACAAGAATTATTATTTGGTAAATATAGAGTAGGAAATAATGAAACAAGAGAAACCTATGTCATGAAAAGATACTCTGTATTAAAATATTTAACCCCTAAGATAAGTGAATTAGATTTGGTTTCACAATTAAGTAGACATTTTGATTTTGAAGTTAGTCAGGCAGTAGCAATACATAATATAAATGATATGCAACAGTTTTTAGAATTATTAAAAAGGTTAGATGATGCGGAGCATGGAAATAGATATAATAATAATTATTCAGAAAGTAATATTAAAAGAAATCAATATTCAAGATTTAATTTGAACAATACACCTCTGAGATCAGAAAGACCTATGCTATATGATCATACTCAAATTAATAGAAATAGTATGGCTTACCCAAATAGAGAAATAAATAATTCAAATAGAGATAATGTAAAAGATAGAATTATAGATCAAAAGAAATACACAGGTACGAGGTATAAAGATACAAGGCCTAATTTTAATTTAGAATCTGTAAAAATAGATGAAAAGAATAAATCAGAACTTGCTAGTAGTAAGGATTTTTGTTAGGGCCAACCAAAAAGAGAGAAAGTTTTGCATTGTTGTATGATAAGTCAGATTGCGCGATAAATACTAGTTTGCTACACATTAAAGTTAATATAGGAAAAAGGGAATGTTATTGTTTAATTGATTCTGGTAGTGAAACGTCATTTTAGGATGAAAAAGTTGTTGAATGGTTAATTAAGAATAAGCAAGGGAAATATGTACCCACAAGAAAAATTACAATTGTATCAGCTACAAAAAAGATAATAGCTGTAGTTAATAAAATTTATGTAATTGAATTTGAAGTAGAAAATCATAAATTTATCGGAGAATTTATTGTAGTAAAAGGTTTAGGAAGAAATGGGATATTGGGAATAGATTTGTTAGAGAAAATAAATGCAATAATAGATATTAATAAAAAGAAGATAATAATTAATAATAAAAATGTGCAATGGATCCAGGAGGCTGGAGAGGAAGAGAAAATAATTAATAATATGCAGAAAATGAATTGTATGGATGAAATAAATAATATGGAAGAAAATGAAGTAATAGGAGTATTGGAAGAAAAGGAGTTAATGGTGTTAGAAGAAATGGAGAAAGAAAAGGAGGGAGAAGTGGAATTTCCCGAAGATATTGATTCGTTGAATATAGATTGTAATGAAAAATACGAAGAAGAAGTTAAATTAATAATAAAGAATAATGTAGAATTAGTAAACAAGTTTCCCAGTATCGCCAGAAAGTATCAACATTCGTTAGAAGTAGATGAGACAAAACCTTTTAAAATAAAAAATTATCCCATTCCAAAGAATATGCAACAACAGGTTGAAGAGGAAGTTAAGAAGATGTTACAAGATGGAATAATAGAACGTGGTAAAACTAGATATGTGAATCCGTTAGTTGTGGTAAAGAAGAAGTCAGGAGACATTAGATTATGTTTAGATGCGCGCAGACTTAATGAGCGAACGAAAGCTCAATTTGAAACTCCGATAGCAATTGAAGCATGATTGTCGAAATGTGGCAATGCAAAAGTTTATAGTAAATTGGATTTGAGGAGTGCTTTTTGGTTGGTACCGTTAGAAAAGGAATCAAGAAAATATTGTGAATTTATGGTTAATGGAAAAGTATATCAGTTTAGGACTGTACCATATGGTTTAGGCAGTTCTGCTGCGGCGTTAATAAGGGCTATGCAACAAATATTGGAACCTTACGAAGATTATGTTGTACATTATATAGATGATATTTTAATATATAGTAATAATTATCAGGAGCACATAGAACATGTACGAAATATAATGGAAATATTGGTAAGAGAAGGATTAAAAGTAAATATTAAGAAGTGTGAATTTTTTAA
This sequence comes from Melolontha melolontha, assembly GCA_935421215.2. Taxonomy (NCBI): domain Eukaryota; kingdom Metazoa; phylum Arthropoda; class Insecta; order Coleoptera; family Scarabaeidae; genus Melolontha; species Melolontha melolontha. The sequence goes on from OW285242.1 coordinate 65,128,300, forward strand.
AAGTGAAATAAAGTTTCTAGGGTATAATATAAGTCCTAGATATGTCAGTGTGGATCAAAGTAGGCTGGAGATAATTAAAGAGTATCCACAACCTAAAAATGTAAGAATGTTAAGAGGGTTCTTAGGCATAATTAATTACTATAAACGTTTTATCCCATACCTGGCACAAACAAGTGCACTATTGTATGAAATGCTTAAAAAGAATGTTAAATTTAGTTGGAATGATGAGAGAATGAAAGCATTTGAGAATTTAAAGAAAGAATTTTATAACCAGTTAGTTTTGATTTTGCCAGATTTTAATAAACAATTTACATATATTAAGAGTAGACGCAAGTGATGTCGCAATTAGTGGAGTTTTAATCCATATTAATAATGGAGGTATAGAGGAACCGATTTGTTTTATATCTCGAATCTTAAAAAGCTACGAAATTAAATATACTATTAGCGAGAAAGAAATGTTAGCTGTAGTACACGCGGTTCAAAAGCTTAGATTTTATTTATTGGGCAAGAACTTCATAGTAGAAACAGATCATGCGGCGTTGACATCACTTTTGAGTACAAGATTTAAAAATAATAGAGTGTATCGTTGGTCTTTGTTATTGTCAGAGTATAATTTTGAAATTAGGCATATAAAGGAGTACTAAATGTTACTGCTGATGCGTTATCGAGAATGTATAACAATAAGAGTCATTTTAATTATGTTGAACTAAATGAATATAATAGAGAATATGCTGAGGGGGCTTTTGAGTATGAGGTGATCCTTCAGGTCCAACAGGATGAAAGTTTTGACAATTTAAGAGAGGTATTAAGGAATTAAGATAATTAATAAAAATTTTATTGTGCGAAAAGATTTAATTAATGGAAAAATATTAGCGATTAAAGTTATGTAATGGTTATTGATGTTTATGCTTGACAAGCATTATTACAAATATTATTTTTCTCTTCATCTGCGATGTATGGGACAAGGCCTATTAACAAATATGTCAAAACACAAAATGAAATAAGTAGCAGAATCAGATTTGAAGTTAGCAATTTCACGTGCACATCGAGGAAGATGGTCCAGACTGAGACTGTGCATCGGATGAGTGCGGGGACATTTTGTGAGTGTACGAAACTGATAATTATCAGTGAGTGCGGAAAATCATATAATGTATAAGATTTTGACCTGTCCAGGCTTATCCATTATATAATTTTGGGGATGTGTTATGGATTCTTCCCTAATTTATATTTAAAATTTAATTATATAGAATGTACATAATTCAAGGATATCTGTGTATGTGAGATAAAAAAAAACTTGTGTTTTTTTGTTATCGATCTCATGTTTGAGGGGCCTAGAGTAAAAATTCTAGGAGATTCACATCTGAATTTATCTGGGAACGTTGTAGTGATTGATATATTTTATATTTAATTAGTACGGGTTGTTTTTGAGTGTGACCATAGTTATGGTAGTTCATATTTATTCCCGATAATTATACGAGTTTGGTTTTCTCGTAATTTTGTTTTTGTAATTGATTAAACAACGTTGTCGAGTAAATGTGCCCCAATAAGTTTTATGTAAGTAAATTTACATGCTTAAGACGTCTTAATTAGATAAGCTTTGAAAAGTAATTTCAATTGTGTTAATATAATTAGTTAAGAGTCTTAATTAGTAGTGATAAATAATAAAGAATATTTTTAAAATTTCTAAGTAATATTAAATATTATAATTGTAAAATTTTGCACGTTGGGAAGTCAAGGGTATTTTTTTTTATGTGTTTGATGTTTGCACATGCGTAGTTTTGAACGTGTTTTATATTTGTTTATACAGTGTGTGGTTCTCTGGGGAGAAATTAAAAATAAACTTTGTTATTTTAGATAGGTTGTTCGGAAGTCATTAGAGGAAGTTTTAATTCACTTAGCTGTCATATTCAGTGATTTGTTTTACCTCATTGTGTCATTGAAAGATACAATATCTTTATAGTTTATAAAGATAGTTTTTTTTTTTTGGATTTTTTGTATTAAATATTCATTTAAATTTTATCTTGTGCTCATTTTTATCCCAGATACCTTTACTGTTGTTTAATTGTTAAAAATAAGTAACTTATAAAATATAACATAAAACTTGTGAGATCAATTCACTGGCGCTCAATTCATGTTTAACAGTTCCACGATTTTCCGATTGGAACCCTGAGAAGAAAGAAGTCTCATTGTTGGATATTAACTGGCTGAATATCCTAGTTGGGTAGATTAATTGTGGATGGTGGTGCAGTAAATATATAAACCACAATTCATAGCAATATGTACATCTGTACGTTTGATATGATTTACGTTTTCCATTAAAGATAGATTGTTACCAAATTGGACGTGAAATGCCCTGTAGAGCACACGTCTTAATAATTCACATAAGCATAAATTTTTAACAACTTTTCGAACTCTTCGCATACAAAGCTGTTTAAACAATGTTATCATAACATCAACAGCTGTTACGTATGTAACAACTTTAATGTAAGCTCAATAAATATGACATTCTGAAACACTGTTAATATTATATTTGATTTAAAATAAGATTTTTGGATTAGGGAAATATTAACAATTCTAATTCAATTCTTTTATCCTTTTTTTGTGTATTGATCTTACCGTCAAATAATAGTAAATCACAGCAATTCTTGCAATCAGGATCATTTGCCAATATACTCTGTAATGTGAGATAGAACTGAAGCACTAGTTCCTTTTTCTGCAATTTGTAAGTATCTGAAAGAAAAAACAAGTAGGTACAGAAAATTAAAATATCAAATAATATTGGGGTGAAATATACAAACACAAACATTTTGGTAAAAAGTTATTTTATTCTTCCACGTATACTCCTTGTAACTCATTACATTTAGTCCACTAATATTCTAGTCTTTTCATTCCTTCAGAAAAGTAAGCTTTACCGAACCGACTTTACCGATTGTTCTAGTTAAGATGGCAACTTAGTTGTTGAAATACGTTGTGGACAGGGATTTTTCTTGTTTCTGTTTATTTAAGTAGTCCAAAATGAAGTTCAAGAATTTTTGTGATTGAAATAGTCTAAGTGTAAACATGTGTATTGTTCTGAAGAAAAAACACTCGGTTTTTCGCTTGTTCATCTTTTACCTTTTTGAAGACAGTACATAAGAATTTCACTACAGTCCAAAAAGAGATTCCAGTTCAGCTTTAATTTAAGAGTCTGTTTTGTTCTTTAAAAATAAAACCTTAATTGCTGAGCAGTACTGCACATTTCCCATGTGTCGAAATAAACTCCACTCTTATTGACTTGAAAAACAAACACTATTTTTTTAAGTGCTGCTCTCTTCATCAGCGTCATTAATTACTTATTCGTCCTGATATTATATAACGTAAAAAACGTTATAGGTTATATTTACAATATACAGGGTGTAAGTAATATGGCTATTTTTAAAAAACCCTTTAATGAAATTAAATAATACAAAATTTGTAAATAAATTTTTTGTTTACAACGAACCGGTACCGAGTATTTTGTATGCGAAGTAAGGAAAAGGTAGCAAATGCCGGATTCTCTCGTATGTATCTGTTTCGATGGGTATTTGTACTCGTTGTACATTGTTATACGTGGTAAAGGCACCAAAATTATTGTCGTAAGGTTCTGTGAACTTTGCAAGAGCACTTGTGTCTAATGCGAAACACCGACTTCGGGAGCTATGCATAGTAACACGTAAACACTTTAAATGATAACGTAAATTAAAAAAACAACAAATACAAATAGCTTATGAATCTTAAATTGCACACTGAGCGAAATGCATCCACACATTCCAGGATAGATGTGACTTTTCACGAATTTTTCATTATTCTAACAACCAGGAAGGTGGCGTCGCGACGTGTAGCGTTTCTGCATACGGGTACAAACTTAGTTTGTCGAAATGTAGAAATTAACGCAGCACATTAAGCGACATTTACATGTAATGTGAAATTTAATACTAAATAGTTATCATTTACAGTAGGTTCATTATACTAACAATATATATACGTGAAGTATAGAAGTGAAAAGTCATGTCTGTCCAGGATACTGTGTATTGACAAGCTCCAATAAGAGCAAAATGCATCCACACATTCTAGGATTGATGTGACTTCACGAATTTCTGGACAACACATTTTTATTTTTTCTTTAGAAACTAGGTATGTACAATTTTCGTTTCTTTTATAGTTCTAGGTATGTATAGTATTAGGTATGTACATTATATAGAGCTGTATGGTATTGTTAGTGGTTATGGGGAGGACGAAGCAGATAAATTGCATTACTTTCCCAAAAATCTAGAGAAGGCTTATTTTCTTTATTACTTATATAGTCTACTATACAGTTTGTTTCTGTTGTATATTTGTAACACGTTTATTGTTGACTAATATATTTTGTTAAATGTAGGTCGAGAATTGGGCAAGAGGCAATTGGGATTTTTATCTCAGCTAAATCACTCTGCAACCATAGAATTTGCAGTTGACACTTTATGCTTGATTCCAATACAAGCTCGGTTTTTAATTTGAAACATGATGCCGTTCCAATGCTTTATTCTACCACAAGCCTCTGTTAATATTATAGAAAAACTTATGTAAGCACATTTACTTGTAGCTTCAACATCTTCAGCTTCTGATAATCGCAGAGAGGTGTTTGAAGAAATGCAACCTGGATCATCCAAACAACTAGATCCTATCAGATGTATCAGCACCAAAGTAATTTTCATTTTATACATTGCTATTTAAACACAATAATCTCAGTAAGAATTATTTATTTAAAAAGGTTTTATTTCAAAGCTGCAGACAAGAGGATATATCAGGTTATACCCACTCAGTTCATAATGTATCATTACGTTAAAGTATGTATTATTAAAGTTGATCCACAAACTTTTTATTGTAAATGGTGAATGGATAAGCTAGATAATATATCAACAGCATACAAAATACCTTAATTATACATAACTTATATATATATTTCTTGCTACAATATAACTTATCTTTGATATATTGATATAATCATTCCAATATTTACTATTCAACCTTTATCATACTTGAATTTATCAATATACAACATATAAGAAAAGAAACTTGTTAGTAAAGCATCTTAGTAAAATTTAAATGTCATTGTTTATATATATATCGAAAGTATGCTATCATAGTTAACACCTGCTTGAACACAATTGGCTGATGTATGAAAGAGGTGTAAAGACTTTGGCACAACATTATCTAAAATTATGTTTCTCTGTAGGATATTCATTGAAAGAACTGGTGGTCAGAAGATAACAGCCAGCCAGGGAAAAGGTACTCTTTAATATTATAAAGAAAAAAGATCACCTAAGAAAATTTAAGAAGTGAAGAAGATAATTCTAATGTATTATTATTTTCAATTAAAATTCTCAAATTACAATTAACTAGTTTATTTATAAAGTAAGTAGCATTACTGACAGTACTACTGACTATTGACACATACTATATAAAATAGTGTATTTAACACTGTATTTAGTTTAGTGTGAAATTTCATACAAACTGGTTAAAATGATGGTAATTTTTCTTATCATTTTTTCAGTTTGTATTAAATTTTCTGCTAAATTAATTATGTATTACACGAATTTAATATTTTAATTTTCATAGAAATTATTTAAATTTAGCGCCCAAATGTCGATGGTGCTGCCTCTCACTAACGCCTTATCAAAATGTGATAGGGATATAGATGATCTCTGTCCATAATTTCGGATACTTTCCTTCCATGTAGTTGCCGGTTCGTATTAGTCTGTGGCCATGTGTAACTCTTCATATACCCACATAGCCAGATATCTACCAATTCTTAATTTGATTGGTTCCAGAGCAAAAATGGGCGTGATTTAAGTGCTCTGACGTAGGAAACATGTAAGGACATGTTTAGGCATGTCCACTCAATGCTCGACAGAACAATATTTTTAGTAGTATCTTTCTTATATAAAAGTAACTTTGGAATTTCGTAAAATTTAATGTGTTTTTCGAAAAATCCTGACGTGATTTGAGCAAATTTTAAATCAGAATCAGCATGACAAAAGACATAAACTACACGTATTGGTGTATAAGAAAATCAAACTGTGTTAACCAGTGTACTTAGGTTGTACGCATTAAAAGACGTTATTCTTAATACTTACACGCATGTTCATTGCTATGATCAATGGCTTCAGATAAAGTCCTCAATGGTGTAGCATATTCAATGCAAACGTAAGCTTTTTTATTATCATCAGTCGTAATTTTATAAACGGTACTTTTATAGCTGCGGTTCTTAACACCGGCGCGAGTAATTTGAATATCTTCCAGAGACTACAAAATATGTAAGTAAATAAAGAAGAACAAATAAATCAAACTTAAAACATAATACTTACTTGTGCTATTTCTGTAGTTTTTGAATGTTCCCCGGCACTAGAGGGACAATATAAAGACAATGGAAATAACACGATTAGTCTATCATGCGCAAACTTAACTCCATGTTTAGATTCGAAGTCTTTCATCAGTTCCTTTATGCCTTTTTGTTCAGTTCCTACCCATGGCAAGACAAGTCTTAAATATCCATTGAAAAAGCTGTGAGCCATCGATGAACCAAAATCAAGTCCGCACATATCGCCAATGCTTAATGCTTGGCAAAGAGGTCCATACTTCTAAAAGTTAAAGTGATATTTTCTATTATTTAAATTATTGATGTAGTTTGATAAATTGAATAAAATACAAACTAATGGTATGCTTATAAATCAACTGTGAACTTAAAACGTACAAAATAAAGTACAAGTTTAACTTATGTCTGTTTCATGGTATCGCAACTTTTCGCTAGAAGGCGCTATCAGCATCAAGAATAATACGATTTGAAAATTTGATGACTCCAATAAAAACACATAACATTTTAAGCAGATATATCAAATAGTTATTGTTCCACACGCTTCGAAACCAAATAAGTAGCTTATTGTGAATATAGAAAAAAATAAATTTCGTGTGTTAAATAAAACACACTTTTTGCGTGAAAAAAAAATAATTTAAAAGTCTAAGAAAAATTTTAAAAAGTATTGTTAGAGCTCTGGCCCTTCGTATGCAATGGTTTGCTGGATTTCGTTCTGGTCATATGAGCACGGATGTTGCTGATCGTTCAGTGACTACCCAAGAAATTATTAACAAAATCTGTGATATGACCGATTGAAGGTACGTGAAGTAGCTCATGCTGTAAGTATCTCTACTGAACGTGCATTCAATATATTCCAGAAATATTTGGAGTGACGATTTTAACGCATACCTACTTTGCATATGTACAAGTGCAATTCAAGTGAGTTTTTGCGGCGTTATATAACTGTGAAGAAAACATGGATCTATTTCTTCACGCCATAAATGGAAGAACAGTGGCAGTAATGGATATTCATTGACGAACGAGTACCAAAAGTGGTTCCATGCTTCGGAAAGGTTATAGCTACGGTATTTTGGGATTGGCACAGCACAATTTGTATCGATTATTATTAGAAACCGGACGCATCAGGCCGAAATTACGATGGACCATAAAAATAGTCTATAACATCGCCAAGTACAACACGCAGTTATTGAATAGTACTATTCATTTGGTTAACCGCACATATGTTTTTCGTTAGTTGAATTGTGATGCAATTACCTCAATATAACAATTAAATTCCTTTCTTCATTGACGTAGATAGAAGCATAATAATAATAATTTATTTAATTTATTAGTTTATATTTCGTAAAATAAATAAAGAATCGTGAGTTAGTTTATTTTTTTCATTGTTGTAACTGTTAATTACATACTTCGTAATTTTTTTAATAGATCCTGTTTAATATCGTTTCATCGAATTTACTTCTCCCAATTATTTTGACGTAAGTGTCCAGTGAATTTCGTTAAGTTTCAATTACTTACGAATACATCTTTAATTTTCATTTATTTAGATCTAGAACATTGTTTAAGTTACTTTTTCAGATATGATATGGAATGGCATCGTGAAACAATGGCGAGTTGGATTAAGGGTCATACTGATTGTATGTCCATTGCCTGCAGTGATTCCGAATTTTATTGCAAAGTTTGTAAAATATCGCTAAAAAATTCCAAGAAATCGCAAGTAAAACTTCACTTAGCATCGCAAACACATACACAGAAATTAGACCCGTTGGAATCTGATCATTTTAACGCAGAACTCTGTAAAATTTTAATGGCGGCAAATATTCCATTAAATAAACTTAACAATCCCATTTTTAAAACATTTCTCCAAAAATATACTGATCGAAATGTTCCCGATGAATCCACTTTACGCTAATATTATGTTCTGAAGTGCTACACGAAAGCAGTAGAACGGAAGCCACATTTCAAATCAATACCTATGGATAAGTGCCAACAAAACTGTCGATATATTAAGACGTTGTGTGGTAAATGTAGGTGGTGTACTACATCAAACTATTCCATATAACGAGTACGTAATAGCAACAAAAGTCATAAATACAATTGTGGCGGAAACAGTAAACCATTTACGAGCATATGCACCAAATGCTTCATTCGGATGACAGGTACAAATAAAAAATACTTTTTTTTGTCAGTGACAGTGCTGCATATATGTTAAAAACAGGCAGACTATTAAGCGAAACATATCCTAATATGCTGCATACTACTTGTGTAGCACATGCTCTCCACAGAATCTGTGAATATATCAGAAACACCTTTCCGGAAGTTGATAGACTTGTATCCGCTTTTAAAAACGTTTTCAGAAAAGCACCATTGAGAGTAGCTCTTTACAGGGAAAAACTTCCATCTTTGTCACTGACTCCCTCTCCAGTAATAACTAGACGGGGATCATGTTTGGAAGCTACAAGTTTTAATGCGGAGAATTTCGATAGTCCATTGCATTAGTCCAAGGAACTAATACAAATTTCAAATTTAAAAAATCAATTGTACTTTTTTCAGGAACACTCGGCAAATTTGCCAAAACTAATCACTTATTTTGAAAATCGAAATCTCAAATTAAATGATGGATTAACCACATTAGATGAGTCTATTAATATCTTGAAAAATATTACAAGTGACTTCGGGTGTGGCCTTCGGCAAAAGTTAGATGCAAATTTTAATTGAAATCCAGATTTAATAACATTGCAGCAATTGTGTATGGGGATAATGCCAAAATCTAACTGCTAAATACGCTGAAATAAAAGAATATTTCCAGTGTGCACCTATAACCAGTTGCGATGTAGAAATGACGTTTTAAATCTATCTGCAAGGATGTATTTCATTCAAAGAGAACAAATTCTACAGATGAGAACCTTGAGAAAGTATTGCCAATTAATATTAATACTCCTTTACTTAACTTAAACTACAAAATGAACAAATAAAAATGTATTTCGTATTTTATAGATGACCACCCGTTTGTTTTCCAATTTTCAGTAGTATGCTCATAGGCCACTCGTGTCCGGTCCCTAATAATAGTAGACCCCGTAATCTTGAAGTTCTTAAACAAGATATTGTAAATGAAATTGAAGCGATTCCACTGGAGATGCTAGGCAGAGTGATGGATAATTTCGTGCGACAGCTAGAAAAATGTATACCCGAAAAATAAGACCACCTACACCATTCAATTGTTAAATAAAAATATTTAGTCTTTAACCAACAAAAATTTGTTCTATATTAACTGTCAATGCATGATACTCAACTTGTTTAATGTATCATGATCAACTAAATCATTTATTTATTCATTCGTGTCAAATATGTTGACTAGAGAACAATAAATAGTTATATACAACATACAAATAGAAAAAAAAGTTACAAACATACACTAAGTAGCTAGATGTAGATATATACAACTAATACACACAAGTGAAACAAAATAAATCATATACATGAAACATCAAACAGTACAGACTATATATCAGAGAGAAGTAAATTCTATCAGACCAGTATTTGGTTTTCCTTGATCAATAACAGGTCTTAAGGTGCAGGATTTTGGACACTGTGGACAATTGTATAGACGTATTGTGGTTTGTTCAGCTCCACATTCACAAGGCTCGAGAAAATTCCAATTAGCAAGATCTACCTACCCTACTCCTTAATCTGTTAAGAGACTTTCAAGTACTCCACTTCGAGTCTCAAGGGGTAGGGTCTGTGAGAAAGAAATTCATATCGTGATGTTGGCCGCCCTGGCTCTTCGCCGGGTTTATCGGTCTGTCGCTGGTGATACATTGTTATTGGTCTTAAAAAAGCTCTTTCTGGACTTTCTGGATGGTAGATGTCGGTATAGCGGATGATAGGCGTTTTGTTCTGTTTTCTGCCTCTCGGTGTTTGCAGCGACTTCACGTCTAATGTCCGGAGGGGCTATTTCTGTTAGGCTATAGAGCTTATTAGTGGGAGTTGCTTCCATTCACCCTATTCCGATTTTACATGTCTCATTAAGTGCTACACGTTTGGAATGAGCTGATGCAAGCCAGACGAGACAGGCATATTCTGCAGTAGAATAGCAAAGCGCAAGTGCCGATGTTCTAAGCACTGCCGGTAAGCCACCTCATCCGCTGAGCATCATGATCTCTGATCCTAATAATATTATTGCTAGCCGATACCTTTTGTGATACCCTCAGATATTTTGTATTACAACAGCGCTCCAGCTTCATTTAAACTATTTTCATAGATTTTAATATTTTCCTTGAAAACATGGTATAAAAAAATGCGTACAATTTTCTGACATCCATAAAATTTATAAAAAAAAGTTTGGTTCAAGATAATTCGAATTTTGTATACAAAATGGGCATAATGTATAGATATATATTTGCAGTACCAACATTTTCGTACTTTTTTTTAAGTAAATTATACTAGCGATTACTTTAGAATTTTCGAAACAAATTCTGATCATTCGGGTGTGTAAGATGGTGACGTATTTCATGTCTTTAAATTTGGATATCAATAAGATTGGTGCATTAACATAATACGATAATCCTTAGCTCCAGACTTTGTTTACTTGACAATTATTTTTCAGAAGAGGCGAATTAAATTGTTTCACTTATTTCAATTGAAACACAATAGTAATGGGTGTTCAGAAACATTCGAAGTCAAAGTAGTCCTTGAAAATATGAAGTCATGTCTGAGATAGATTGATTTTTGACAGACAACAGTTGACATTTAATAATTCAAGAGCACACGGGAAGAAGGATCTAAGTCCAAAATATCGAAAATCGGGATTAATACGCCAAATGGAAGTTTAGCATACAAAGTTTATGCCATTCATAGTAAAACACGGAAAGACCGATCTAAGTTCCTTAAAATCACGTGTTAAAATAAGCGTACAATGAAAGAGCGATCTAAGTCCTTCCAATTTACGGAAAACCGATCCAAGTCCGATAGCCAATCGAAGTGGGGGAGTCTATTTATTCGTGTTTATTTTTTAGTCTAATTTCTAATCGTGTTCAAGCCTGTAGTGCATTTTTTGTCTAGCGTTATCAAGGTCTGAAATTAATATTATTATCATGTCTAGTAGTGTTAGCGACTCAGTGCCATTGTCAAACTTTTTAAGTAATACACGAAAGAGAAAGTCTTGTGGTCGTGTAGGAGATGTGGAATAACATGTCCGAAACCATACATTTGAGACTGGAAATCCTTGTAGGTGTAAAAAGCGTTGTTTTCAAAAATTGAGCAACGGCGGAAAAAATAATATAAGAAAATTCAATTTATTAGAAAACAAAAATTCCCAGAACAGACATTTAGCTGGGTTAATTTCAATGCTGCCAATTAGAAGACGTCGGCCAGGGAAGAGCGAAGATATTGCAAATTTGAGAAGCAGTGCATTTTGTTACAAAATTAGAGTTCAAAACGAGGAGAATGATGGATTCCATGAAATGTCGGTGTGTCAGCAGGCCTTTATCAGTCTACATGGAATAACAAACAGAAGACTAATAACAATAAAAAGTGGTCTTAAAAGGCAAGGTAGCTCAGTTAACGATATGAGAGGTAAGTACACATTACATTACATTACAGAAATATTAGATCTGTGTAAGTTTCAAATTGTAGGTAGGCATCAAAATCGACCACATAAGATGAGTTCAGAAATGGTGCAACTTCTTGAGGAACATATCAGATCATTTAAGGGTCGTGTATCTCATTATAGTTTAAAAAAGTCAAGGAAACTGTATCTTCCAGAGACTTTAAATATTAAAAAGATGTATCTTTTATTTCGTGAAAAATATCCAGGTCATAAAATAAGTTATGAATCTTACACACGTATTTTTACGACAAAATTTAACATTGGGTTTGGGTACCCTAGATCAGATACCTGCAGTTACTGCGACGAAGTTAAAGTCAAAAAGGCTTCCTTGGAAACTCAACTAAAAAACATAGATGCTGATAATCAAGAAAAGAAGTCAGATATAGAAAAACAACTGAGAACTATTGAAACTGAACACAAATTACACAAACTTAAGGCGGAACCTTTTTTCAATAGAAAACGTAATGCTAAGAAAAATGCCCAAAAACAAGTAACCTTTGAAGCTATGACAATGGATTATTCAAAGAATTTACCAACACCAAACATTACAACTAATGATGTGTATTACAAACGGCAATTGACGTTCGTAAGCTTTAATATTCATATCCTTTCTTCAGGGCAGTCTATTTTTTATACATACCCGCAAACTGTGGCTAAAAAAGGGTCAGATGATGTTGTGTCCCTTTTGAACCATTTTTGCGCTAATTTTCTCGACGCAGGAGTACGACATTTAGAGATCTTCTGTGATTCCTGCGCTGGCCAAAACAAAAACTTCACGCTTTTAAGATTTTTGCATTTTCTGGTACATAAAAAAAAGCGCTTTGACTCTGTGATTGTCACATTTCCTATAAGAGGTCATTCCTACCTTGAATGTGATAAGGACTTTGGTCTAATTAACAAAAAAAGCGAAGTTGATGTCCCACAGCAATGGGTGGAAGTTTTTAAAAACGCCAGATGCAAACCTCGGCCATTTGATGTTGTAGAATGCAAGCAAGACATGTTTTTCGCCTGGACAGGGTTTCTAGCACCAACCTACAAGAAGAAGTGCCCATTTTCCACAAGACCGCTAAGAGAAGTTCGTATAAGCCATGAACATCCAAGAACAATAGAAACAAGAGAAAATTATAACGGAGCGAGCAAATGTGACCTGGCAGGGATCCCCAAAATTGTTGTATAAACAAGCTATTCCGGTGCCAAAGAAAAAATACCTACAGCTACAGGAGCTAAAGAAATTCGTTGCTGAAGAACATCAAAATTACTACTTGGAGTTGCCGACCATAGATAACAATAGGAGTTGTGATGAATTTGATGTAGGTTTCCTAATCATTTTTTGACAAAAACTAAAACTAAAACATTTTTCCTTCGTTGCAGGAACTATAAGGAACAACACTCTTCAGAAAAGAGAAACCTCTTGCTCATAATATATTACATATTATGTTAATGATAACCTGTCATTTTGACAGTTTAATACATATGTCCAAAAACAACAAACGGGCGAGGTCACAGTGGATATTTTCGTTACCCAAAAGGAAGCATATAAAAAAAATTTTTTAGACTTAGATCGTTTTTCCATTTTTTTTGTGTATTTGAATTATTTTTTGTTTTTTTTTGTGAAAAAATTTTGTTTTGCTCATCATTGCTTTACTTCTTTCCAAAACGATAATAAATCATCTAGTTAAGGCAAATAGATATTTTGTTTTTTTTAGGATGTAATAACAGGACACTTTCAAACTTTAAAACTGATTTATCTCAAAACTTGCAAAATGTGACTAAGATCGTTCTTCCCGTGTGCTCTTTAATTATTACAAATCAGATACTTAAGTAAAGATATACGATTTTTTTGTTCAGAGCCCACTTGACTTCGAATGTTTCTGAACACCCGTTATATTAAAAAACAAGTTTCATAAGGCACCATTTTGCCGCACTAGATCAGTTTAGAAAACGAGTTTTCTAAAGAGCGAGTGCGGCACAAGGCCTTATGAAACCAGTTTTTTATACTATTTTTCATTTTTTACATTAATAAATTGTTGTAATTATTTAATTTGGAAGTTCAGAGTTTAATTTTTATATAAAGCATGCAGTTGGTCACATTGATACTTGACATTTTCTAATTCAAATCTTGCTTACTACATATTATTTATTAATTTTCTTTAACATTACTTAAAAATATAAACATTTCGATACTGTTTTGGGTGCCATAATGAGTTCATTTCGAACGCAAAATAGAAAAAAATTTATATCTACGTTTTTAATTGAAATTAATCTACATTCCTAATCGTCAGTATAATTCAGGTTTCACTTCCCAAGCAAAAGCATTTTATTATTATATGGAAAAGATGTAGAAAGAAGACAAAATCCAAACCGAAGGGACGATTTCTTGGAAAAATTACAAAACCAAAGCGGATTTTAAAATAGTCTAATAAAAATTATTTTTCTTTCAACATCAAAATTATCTATAGTAGGGTATTCCCGAAATATACTTCCGGCTGTCAATTTGACAAATTTAACCTATATTTTTGTTGTTGAAGTTGATCAATCCAATATTAAATGATTCTATTAGTTATATAGTTTGTGGTTTACGTATGCATCAGTAAATAAATGTTTGCAAAATAGTAAGTTGTTCATAATCACATAAATTCATTTTTGAATTGCTTGGAATAATTGCTATAATATTGTTAATGTGTTGTGATATAATTGCAAATTATTCATTTTTGCAAATTACATGCAATAAACCATTTAAATCAGGTTGCAATCTAACAAATAAATATATCAAAACTTACCGGTTTTAGCAAATCAAACAATATTAATACAGCTGCCAGATAAAAAATTTGAGGTAATGGTTCGCAAATTGTTTGCAATGGATAGCCATATTTCAAATAAATACATAGCAATATTACAAATACAGTAATACATTGAGGTGAAAAGTCAATGGCATGCTTCAATATAGTTGTTATACTATCATAACGAGAGCCCAGATGTTCTATTTCTTCAACTATTAAACAACATCTATATATTATTTGACTAAGTATACAAACGCCGAAAAATGTCGTAATACTAGTAAATAATGCATATAATATGACTCCTTCTTTACTAAATGAAGCTCCAACTATAACAAATATGTTATATATTTGACATAACCTAATATAATGAACCTTACTTATTAAAAGTATGACTGCAGCGCAAATAGTACTTATCTGAGATTTTTTGCCTCGCTTTTTTGGTATTTTTGACGTTATATCCTGAAAATAATTTTAAAAACTGTTTAATTGATATGAATCAACTTACCATTGTCTACAAAACTGCAAATGAAATCAATTTTTAAGTTGGAGGTAGAAGGTAGAATTTGCAGTGTATGCTACTGCTAACTACAATTTTGCAAGTAATTAGTATTAGTACTATGGATGCTTTATCAAGAGCAAGTGATTAATTCTTTTCTCGACGATACGTTGTGGCGATAAAATACTTCCTATTGTAGTTATCAATGTTTCCGTGAACTTGCATTTTTCTGTAATCAAATTTATCCTTATGTAATGGTTACATAAAGGCAATTTTTACTATTAATTTTTTACTATTATTTTATTAATAAATATTGCAGGTATTTTTCATTTTTAAAGGAATGCATTTTACAGATTTGTAAGTTTTTTTTTTAATTCACTGTTGATTCCAAGAAAATACTAAAAAATAAGTAAAGTAATAAAAATGCACAACTAATGGTGCAAATTATTAATTTCTCTTGATTATAACTTTAAATTTAATAATACTTAAAAAATAATTTTATGTTAAATTCTGGCATAATTTTAATGTGATTATTATTTTCAAAGCAATATGAAATACTTTTATTGACGTCTTGATTTGATCCGTTACGAAGTTAGTTAACTTATCAACCGCATTATGAAATGTAGAAAAAAAAATAATTTAAAACATAAAAAGTAAATTCACATTAGGGTTAATTTATTTTTCTAAATGGAAATATAAAATTGTTCATAAGGTTTATAAAAAGAGATTATATCGAAGAATTGTATAAAATGGCGGATATAGCAGCTAGAAGAGAAGCTCGAAGAAGGAGAATATTAGAAAATTCACAATCTCGTTTACGTCGCATAAGTTCAGTACAACATGGCAACGTAGAAGGTATTGCAAACAAAAATAAAGAATTTAATTGTTCTCAATTCATTTTTCAGTTGAAGATTCTATACTTAACCTCAACTTAGTGAATGAATTGCTGACTTTAAATAATTACAACCCTCTTGTTGAGACAAAAAATATCATTGATGAAGAGAAAAATGAAGAGATCGATGTATTATACAAGAATCCAGGTGTAGAGCAAATCGAAAATGTTACTACAAGAAATACAGTTAGCAATAAAAAAACATTAATAATATTCATAATTGCAATTTTTACAAAAATTTTGAGCATTTTATGCACGAATTTGATGCATATACACATGCTAAACTTGCAGTGTAGTCATGCCAATCAAATTTTCACACCGTTCTTGATATATGAAATAATAGATTTATTTGTGATAAAAAATTCAGTAAAAGACAATGTTTTTTTATATACATTGTTCTTATTGACTAATGTGCCAGCTAAATATATTGAAGGAGTTATTAGATTTATTAGTATATTAGGAGTAGTTATGCAAGACATGTTTTTGTACTCTTTTATATTTATAATTACAGAAATATGTTTTTCTATTATAAGCTTGGATGTATAAATAAGGTGTCAATATATTTATATATATATATATATATTTTTTACTTTTTTTTTAAATAAAGGTACTTATTTAAAAAATATTGTTTTGAAAAAGTCCATATTTTTTAGTCGTAGGTCTGAAATATAAAAAAATATTTTAAACTAGAATATTTAATGTAATCAAAAGGCCTAGAATTATATTTGTGAAAAAAACAGTACAAAACTTACCTTATTTTCTTTTATTAAAGATTTGTTCATTTTTGGTATTAAACAAATTAAATTTATTATAGTATAAAAAAAAATTTATTTTCAAAGTTTAATACAAAAAAAATGACAAGCAAAAGAAAAAAATTCAAAATCTAAATAATGACTTTAACTTATCAAGAAGAGGTTTCTTGTTATTTATACCTTTTGGCTGACTCTCTTTTGTTTTATCCGCCTTCAAATTTTCTATTTCTGGGATTTTTAGAGATTTATCTTTATGCTCATCTGAAATAGTCCGATCTATTTCAATATTTTCCACACCGTTTTTTACCTTAAAAGCAATTTCAGTTGATATTAATTTTATGCTTGAATCCATAGAATTCACAAAACTATTCCGAGTGTCCTTACGTTGTAAGGCGGATGTTACAAAATAAGAACACTCGCGTCCCTATTCAGAATCTTTAGATTCAGATGTTGGATGCTTTTTCTTTATAGAATTTTTAGCAGATGTCCTTTTTGTAGAACGTTTAGTGGACGTTCTGTTTGACTTAGATAAATTGCTTGAGATTTCTGATGTAGATGAATTTTCATAATCTTGTGATTTAATTTGACGTATTGGCTTTGTATAAAGAGCAAGTGTATTTTGTCTAACCAAATCGGAATGTCCAGATGTAATCATTCTAGCTTCCCACTGTTCCATTTCCAATTCATAGCATTTTTTGGCATCTAAATACATATCATTGAATTTTTGTTTTTCTTCCTGAGGTAAATTTTCCCAGAGTTCTTTGGATTGCCTAAGGAATTCTTGAAATTTCATACCAACTAACTTTTTTTTCTCATAGTACTCTAATACAAAATATAGAAAAGGTCCTTTTGGTCGTTTTGGTTTATTTAAACTTTTCAATGTCTGAAAAATTACAAATGTGTTACAAACAAATTACATATGAAGCTATATCATAAACACCTTTTTTAATATTCTAGCTTTTTTCTTTTTAGATTTTTCATCTTTAATCTCTTTTATGGTATGCTTTTCTTCCTCGGTCAATTTAGAATTATATTCCAGATATTTTTGGAGATAGGTTGTCATGGACATTTTATATATTTCCTCATATTTTTGCTTAATCGAAGCGTCGGATTTCTTCCATTCTTCCGATAGCATTTTAGCTATTTCCGTTACTCTCGAGTTTGGATGTATCTTTTTCAAGTCATTTCTGCGGTCTTGAAGAAATAAGAAGAACGGCGTTTGAGGTTTTTTTGGTTTTTCGGGCAAACTCTTCAATTTTTCCCTTGGATCCAATCTAAGTGTAGCTATTTGTGGATTATTCGAAATCGCCGTTCTAAATTTGTAAGTTTTGATTAAATTAGTAGATCATCAGTTTGAAAAGCTCACCTATTTGTAAACAAACTGCGAAAATTGCTAACGACAGTAACGAATTTAGAAAACTTCATTTGTGAAGCCATAGTAGTTAAGTAAATATAGAAGTTAGGTTATTATGGGACTAATTTATAGAAGTACAATCATAAGTAAACACGTAGATATTAAACTCGTAGAAAATTACTATCGTAAATTAAACTCTGCATTTATGATAGAACAACATACCTATCAAGATTTATACCATTGACTTCTAACCAGAGACTGGCAACATCATAGATAATATACTTCTATAGATTGGTAACTCCTGTTTGAATTATCGTGCATTAACAGCGCCATTTCAGGTGTAGTATGTAACTACTATTTTACAGCGGGCTTTTTGAATTCTAAATGTGCATTATTTTTGTTGGAATTTTTGGTTATTTCTGTTCGAATTTGTGGTTCTAATCAATCGAAGAGCTGTTGCATTTGTATCATTCCATAAAAACGAAAAGCCATCGTTTTTTCTTTAAAACGCAAATGTTACAGTTCTACCATTGCAAATTCGAACAGATTTTTATAAAATATACTTTCATCAGTAAACGGTATGTATAACTAAATAGGTAAAAGGATTTGTTGAAGGGAACAATAAAAACAAATTGATATTCTAATTGATCTTATTTATAATATAAAACTATTAAAAATTGCAAGACATATTTACATTATAATATTTACTTGAACAATAAACATATACAAATCTACCAATTCTGTAATATTGAATATTCTAGTGATATATATATATATATATATATAAAGATATTGTATATATTCCCTTGATAATGGCAGTAATGTCAAAACTATAGTCGCATAAAAGCAAAAAAGTAGTTGTATTTTATGTTATACGAGTCTCTTTAACATTTTAATTTTTTTATTTTTTGTTTTATATTGAACATACCTCTTTTGAGCCAGTTTTGCAATTGTATTCAGAATATTACTCTTGTAATATTTCTTATAGTCTAATCCTTTCAAACTTTTATTTATATTTCTTATCCATGTATGTATAAAAAAAATTACAATACGTATTAAAAAAATATCTTTTAAATTATGCTTGTTGCATAGACTTTCATCTATTTGTATATGTTTTTGCAACATTGAAATACAATAATTTTTAATGTTTCGTTTGTGACATATTTTGGGAAGTATAACATGCAAAATACCAATGCATTCCGAGAAATTAATTAAAAAAGCACTATTTGGGCGAAATAATTTGTTACGGCTATATTCTTTGACTTCTATCAAAAAATGTTCTGGCTTACATGCCTCTTCATTTTTTTAAAAAAGTTGCACATTCTAAGCAATTTGAAGTAATTTTTCGAATACTACGCATTACATAGCCAGCAATGTAGGAATGTACAGCTTGTATTCGAATACGGTTTCTGAGATCTAAATATATAAGAAATATTGATTACATATGTGAGCTAAATATTATAAAAATTAAAGACAAAACATATCTGATGCTATTCTTACAAAAAAAAACATGGAACAATCAGAAGTATATTAAAATAATTACCTTTCCTAGATTTAGGTGTTTTCACATTTCGAAAAGACAGTGAGGTAATACTTTGCTTAGTGGGTGTAGTTGGAAAGTTTGACATAGTACCAATTGATACTGCAGATTCTGTAACACATAATTTATTGATATACAAGTTAAAACGTGGGATTTCTTAAGTAGATACCTTCTTGTGCTTGAACAATATTAGAAGGGCCTGCTTCGCTGTTTTCATTCTCAATGGTTGTAATTGTTGTCCGATATTTTAATAATGAGTTTTGTAATGTGGGAGTTTCACAAAAAACCTATAATAATTCATTGTAAAGCACATATAATATATAAATAAGGCTATTTATGATTTACCAGGAAGTAAGACTGATGGTATACTTCTTGCCTTAAGGTCTTTTCATCCAGTTTTGTGAGTAATGCGTACACGGGAGAAATTACTAAAATGAATATCGCAAATTCGGTAATTCCTGTTGACATTAATTGAGTCAATGTTTAACAATTTCTTATTGCCAATTCTGCCAATCCAACAATTGTACAACTATAAAGAAAATGGTATATTACATAGTGTATGACTAAATAAACACGTTATTACACAATTATTCACAAAGCGATAGCAAGTATTTAATTGTTTACTAACCTCTTCATCCAAGTGAGGAAACCGATGCATTTTATAGTCTTTATTTGTATTCTTACAATTTGGTACACAACACTTAAACACCATTTTTTTAAAGTTAAATTACAGCCATAACTGAACTTAATTACGCAAAACCTGCAAAAACAAATGCAATCTATGAATGCAATGAAATATTTATTGTTTACATCTATATATATATATCTAAATATATGATACAACTAGCGCCAAATCAGGTGTAGTATTGAACTAAAACAAAGTCCGACCTTGGGAATTTAACATTATCCCCCATGGGCAACATTCCAACATCATTGAAAATTTAATCCGATTTTCTATCCTTATCTTTCATTGAAAATATGTACTCTTTTCATCGTACAGTTGGGCAGTCATTTAAAGAGGGCACTGTAATCGAACAACTTCGTATCTAATCTCTATCAATCGTGTAAGTTCGGAGTATAATTTCGAAATTTTCTATCATTTCAGTTTTATTGGTTATGTTATTTTCATGGTTTATAGCATTAGTAGGCAATGAAAAAATTGTATGTAATTAGTATATTTTAATTTCAAAAATATATATGTTTCCTTTCAAATTTGTAAATATTTATATTTGGCGGTTGCCCATCATTTAATACAGAAATTGTTGGTGACATTTAATTTTGTGCAACAGAAAACTAGTGGAAACTGAGAAAATATAACTTCAAAATGCTATTTTATAGTTATTTATTGTACAAGTGTGTGTGTGTTATGTTACAAATAAGTCACGCGAGAAAATGTTTAGCTCACGAGTCCGCTAGGCCTAGGACGAGCTGGACGAGTGAGCTACTTTTCTCAAGTGACTTATTTATAATTAACACACGTGTGCAATACAAAACTTTATCCAACACCTCTTAAGATCCGTTCAAAATGGCTTTTAATGTTTTATAAATTTGAAGTTCCATGTCAAATTTAAATTATAAATTTGACGTTCCATGTTAAATTTAAATTATAAACGACTAATGCAAAAAGTTCATATACAGTAATGCAGTTACTATGGAGAATAAATAATGCAAAACAACAAGCACTAATAAATAAAACACACATAAGATGTTTTAGATTTAAGAATAAATAAAGTGTAAATCTAAAACATCTTATGTGTGTTTTATTTATTAGTGATATGGATTTACATCAAGCAAAGGTCGAAACAATTAAAGAATTGAAACAACAAGCAAACAAAATTAGTGATTGATTAATAATAATAATAATACTGCAGTTAAAAGTTGATGGTAATGGAAGAGTTGCAAGAGGCTGTTTTCATTCCGCTAGAAGTTAAGAAAGAAGCTCAAGCAGCATGTTATAAATTACTGCCAAAAAAATCGAAGGATAATTTCGACAAAGAATTTCGCCATTTTGAAGAATGGAGAAAACAGCAAAGTATCACTGGAATTAACGAAGAAGTTATGCTGGCGTATTTCCATATTTATAGAAGGAAAATAGCACCTTCATCATTGTGGACGAAGTATTCCATGTAAAGAAGTACTTTGAAATTGTATATGAATAGTGACATATCGAAATATGGAAAACTGATTTCCTATTTGAAAAGTGAGGCAAGAACCCACAAGTCCAAAAAGGCGAAAATCTTGGCGAGGCTACATATAGAGAAGTTTCTGAATGAGGCTCCTAACAATAAATATTTGATGATGAAGGTATTATTTATTTTCTTATATTTAATTCAAAGTATTTATTAATTATTCGTTCGTGTATTCTATGCAGGTTGCCTTAATAATGGGTATATCAGGTGCGTGTCGTTGTGATGAAATAACTAAGCTGAAAGTTGACGATATAGAAGATAAAGGAGGATACTTGTATGTTTCGATACCTGACACAAAGACAAACGTATCTAGAAGTTTCACTGTTATGGCAGAAGGATTTACAACAGATATTCTTGACCTCTACAGAAAATATGTCCGTATGAGACCAAAAGGTATTCCACATGGCAGATTCTTCCTAGATTACAAGAAAGAAAAATGCACTATCCAGCCAGTTGGAATTAACACCATTTCTAAGATACCTCAGAAAGTTGCATCTTTCCTGAACCTACCAGAAGCTCAATTATATACAGGACATAGTCTGAGATGTTCGTCAGCATCTCTTCTGGCAAATGCAGGAGCTGATATTACAACAGTTAAACAACATGGTGGGTGGAAATCGTCCACTGTGGCAGAAGGTTATATACAAGATTCAGTATCCAACAAGTTTGATATAGCCAGAAAGATACAAGGTCCAGACAGTCTAATGTCCTCGACTTCTGGTCATCAAATTTCTGTTCAGGATACTTCAAATACGTCTTCTAGTATAACTCTAAATTCGAATAACCTGGATGCAGAGTCAGATACAAAGAGGATTTCCTTCAACTTTAATATTAATGTAAATGTTAATTAGTTGCTATTGTTTACCCTTTAGAATTAATATAAATGTGTTAATACTATAGCAGTTTGAATGTCTCTATGCAATCTAAATTTCACCTTGTTTTATCTCACTAGTGAGATAAATTATGTTTTTAACTCACTAGTGAGTTATAAGCTACATAATTGATTTAAAATCGCCATAGTTATAGGTCTATTATTAGGAGGTGTTGGATAAAAGTATAAATTTCAATTCTTTCCTTTCATTTTTGCATAAAAAGACACATTTTTGAAATCAGCGAAACTTAAGCTTTCCACTTTTGTATAGTTTGTTAATTAAATTTGCGGTGACCATTCGGAACTCTTACCAAAACAACTAATATTTAGGCATCCATGTTTTTGATCCAAGACTTGGTTTGGATGTATTAAGAATTTAAGAATATGTGTTACAAATTTTACTCTGGAGCTGTACCATCCTTACATCTAGCACGAACAATCATGTCAATATCAAAAAGTTCTGAATCTCAACTAAGAAGAAACATATATTTCACAAAGATTACCATTGCAAGCAATAGAAAATACATTGGTAATTGATTGCAAAACTAAAATCAATATGCACAAAAAAGAGGCTATACAATCAAAAATATATCAAAATTAAACTTATATGAGTCTTCAATGATCAAAGATATATTTAAAGGTAAATTATTCTTCCTCTTTTTTCATCTGTCTACTTATTTTATTTATTCAACAGGAATATCATCAAGTGGACAATAATTACTGTTTTCTCAACTTCGTTGTGCAAAGCATCTTCCAAAAGGTAGGAGATGGACAGTAAAAGACAAGGTATTGGCTTAATGATTGAATTAGATTTTTCGTGGATTTCTTCCACACAGCATTACCATTTTATTTGATGCTCACTAATAGATGGTTTATGTCAAACAGACTTCCTTGGTACTCCACAAAGTTAGTAAGGAATTTACGGAACGAAAATACTACAAGAAAATTCAAAACATTAAATCATCAATTATTTATTAAGAAAATATGTTTTATTTATTGTACTTTTAAAATATGTCTATTTTATACCATTATCGATATTAAAGATATTAATTTTCGTAGGTCTATATTGTTGTATATTATTTTAGTTGTTTAGAATTGTATAGTAGTTATAATAAAGTAAATTTGATGTGAAGGAATCCAATTATTTCATTGAACATAGTAAAGTGTACCACTAAAGAAGAATACGAATGTTTGTATGATATGTTTATACATTTTGAGTTCTTTTTCTTTATGTATTAAACATGAAGAAATTACTGAAAATGTAAAGATAAACATTTCGTATGAACCAGAGGTATGAACATAAAAAATAAATACAACAATAAACTAGAAAAGCAAATTTAAATTTTGGCGGGTGAATACCGTTGGACAGTGCCATCTTTAATTGACTGCCCAATTATTAGAGAAAGACGTAATGATCTTCTATTTCACTAGGACAAATTTTTGTTATTATAGGGTCTCGTTGGTCTCTGCTTCAAACATAAATACACATGGACATTATTATAACCACAAATTGATTTTGATTAATGTAACTAATTAACGGGTGTTCAGAAACATTCGAAGTCAAAGTAGTCCTTGAAAATATGAAATCATGTCTGAGATAGATTGATTTTTGACAGACAACAGTTGACATTTAATAATTATTACAAATCAGATACTTAAGTAATGATATACGATTTTTTGATCAGAGCCCACTAGACTTCGAATGTTTCTGAACACCCGTTATAACCATATCCAAATATGTATATCTCTTCTACAGGGTGTTCAGAAACATTCGAAGTCAAGTGCGCTCTGAACAAAAAATCGTATATCTTTACTTAAGTATCAGATTTGTAATAATTATTAAATGTCAACTGTTGTCTGTCACAAATAAATCTATCTCAGACATGACTTCATATTTTCAAGGAATACTTTGACTTCGAATGTTTCTGAACACCCGTTATATAAAAAAAAATCTTAAGGGCGCCATCTAGTGAAAAGACATTGTATGCAACCACACTTTTATTTGACTTCAAATAGTACTTTTAAATTCAAAATTTACATAATTTCTGCTATATATTTTATTTTTATTATAACGGGTGTTCAGAAACATTCGAAGTCAAAGTAGTCCTTGAAAATATGAAGTCATGTCTGAGAAAGATTGATACATTTACTTAATACAATTTCATAGGTTATCAAATTAGTATCTTCGATATTAGATTTTGACAATTTTTGACAGACAACAGTTGACATTTAATAATTATTACAAATCAGATACTTAAGTAAAGATATACGATTTTTTGTTCAGAGCTCACTTGACTTCGAATGTTTCTGAACACCCGTTATATTCCTTTTTAACTTACTGTAATAGTGATTTTTTATTCATATGTTTAAAGTTTTGAAAACTAAAATAAACAAGTATCGAAACTGCTACTGCGCCCTTTTGCAAAACCATAGCTTGAACTAATCGTCATACGCAAGTAGTCTTATTGTACCGGTTCTGGCCCACGAAAGTTCGAACCTCATATAAGTAGCCATATTTTCAATTAAATTCCATATAAAACCAGTACACTTAACATATTATCAATGTAAGCCAGGCTTATCAAATTTGAAACATCTTATTTGAATGGTCAAATTTGACTTAAGTTATAGGTAATTAGCAACGTATGTATAATCCACGAAGTCTATAAATGACAGTATGAATATATTTGTCCCGTCTATGGAAATAAAAAACCCTGATTTTATGCTCATAAGAGTTGTACGGGTTATACAGGCTGCGGCAAAATAACCTCGCTTTCAGAGAGTATAAATAAACAAGAGTTGTCAAGTCCATGTTAAAACGTGGAGACATTCGCCCTCTACAGTTGCGAATTTTAATTAAATTGCCTGCGCGGAAAATTTAAATGTATATATGTATTTGTATTTACTCGTATTAGAAGTATGCAAGTTTTTATACTTTATCTAGTGACTAAATGCTGATAAAATCTTCATTTTGTCGCTAGATAAAGTAAAAAAAATATTTCAATTAATATTTAATCTGCAATTAAACAATACTTACGCATCTTTTGCTAATGTTTGTTCCACATAACATCAAGAATAGAATAGTATGTGCCAGTAACAACATTATTCACTTCATACAGTAAATAATAAAGAATAAATTAAAACACTTGGCTTGTTTCACTATGAGATTTATTTAAATTCTCTAACATCTGTTTCGGCTGTTATCCCATTCTCAAAGAGATCTATAAATCTAGAGATTTATCTTTAGATTTATAGATCTCTTTGAGAATGG
Organism: Melolontha melolontha; assembly: GCA_935421215.2. Lineage (NCBI taxonomy): Eukaryota > Metazoa > Arthropoda > Insecta > Coleoptera > Scarabaeidae > Melolontha > Melolontha melolontha. Next base: position 65,154,420 of record OW285242.1, read on the forward strand.
TATAACAGCCGAAACAGATGTTAGAGAATTTAAATAAATCTCATAGTGAAACAAGCCAAGTGTTTTAATTTATTCTTTATTATTTACTGTATGAAGTTAAAATGTTTCACCAAGAAGTATCTGCAACAACAGCCGAGAATATTCACTTGTTTTGGCACATCTTTTTGCAGGGTTTAAATTGAAAGTTTTAATAAAGTAAACGCTTTTTTTAAAAAAGCAATATTTTATTAAATATGTTCATTAGATAAATCATATATTACAACACTTTTGATGCATGTTGTTGTAAATAGGCATTAACAACCTTATTGGGTCTAGCATCTTGTTTAGACAATTTTTTATTCACGAGTTTTATAAAATGATTTGCCATAACAACTGTTAAGGAATAACACATACTTATTTCTTCTCGGTGTTGACATTTTAAAAATAAAAGAATTTTAATTTATTATAGACATATAATTCTTGTATCCAATCATTTCATTCTCCCCAAAAATTCAATTTTTCTTGGAATCAGAGAAAAATTATTACAAACAATACAGACATAATCAAGAAAATATATACATACACTTAATGTGAAATGTTACTAGTTATAGTAAGTTAAATAATAAATTATCTTATATCTACAAAGCCTTTAGTAAATAAGTAGTAATTGCATATGTTGTGAATGAATATGGAACTTAACTAAAACAGCATCTACATGTAACTTTCGTCTTTGGGGTGTAATATTTTTACTGTGATATACTGGTGAAACTGATATAGAAGTTGATGTATTCAGACAACTTGCATCAACTGATATATTTCTTCTTTGTGGTGTGCCAATTTGTAAACCTGAAGTGCTTGGGCAACTTATAGCTAATGTACATTGTGAATCAGTTTCTAATGATAAATGTACAGTAGGTATTCTACCACGATTTAATTTTAATTTTTCTTCAGTTTGAAACTGATTATCTTGAAAATGCCTTTGACAAACATTATATGAATGTAGCACTTTTTTCTGAGGCATTTCTAACAGTGCACTATTATTTACCGCTGCTAACCAATTATTGTTTAAAGTATCGTCTCTTGGAAACGTAAAGTACCGTATTTGTGGATCATCGACAAATCTCTTCCCCGGTACACAACATTTTTTTCGGTACTGGTACGATTGCTCCTACAAGTAATTTGATAAATCTATTAAGAATTTATTTCTGGTATTTATATAACAAAACAGTATACTTACCATTTCAAAAGTATTTTCGTATAAATATATACATATTCCATAAAATAATATGTTTATTGTTCTATAATCAACTTTAACCCTATTTTTTTCTGGCAACTATTTAGGGAATTACCAAAACTATCATATATTTCAAAAGGTTCGCACGATAATACAGTTCTCTACTGCCTCACTTTCCGATTTTATTGCCATCTCTTATTGCGAATTCTAAACAAAAATATGTCCCGCATACTTCCATAAACATGCCTACCCACTGCTCCCTATTTTCGATGCTCGATAGTAAGTAACTGAAGACACTTAAGAGTAGTGGGGATAGCAGCAGTCGACGCAGGAGAGGGGGAAGTTTACGTTGCATTCGGCACGTAGGCACCAGTCGCCATCATGGCGTGGATGAACGAGCACAGAGCTTATGCGGTCGAAGCGTTCATTCGCAACAATGAGCCGGTTGTCACGGCACAGCGTGCTTTTCGAACGCGATTTCAAATTCCTCCGCGTGAGTCGGTACCGGACAGAAAGTCTATTTTGTTGTGGGTAAAAAACTTTAGAGAGACTGGTTCTGTTGTGAAAAAACGGGGTGGAAGACCTCGTAGTGCCCGTACACCCGAAAACATCAAGGCGGTTAGACAATCAGTTTTGCAGTCTCCTAAAAGATCAGCACGTAAACATGCAGCCGCCCTTCGAATGTCTGACCGTAGTGTTCGTCGAATCCTACACAAGGATCTTCATTTCTATCCTTACAAGATGGTTGTTGTGCAAGAACTGTCACAACGTAATTGCCAGAGTCGCACGGAAGCATGTCAACTCATCTTGGAAAGTCTTCCGCCAGACAGCATTGTTTTTCAAACATCGTCCCAGAAACCTGCTAGACCTGAAAGAAGCAATTCGCGAGGAAATTCATCGCATACCTCAAACGATGCTTGAGAGAGTCCACGAGTGCTTTAATGTTCGCTTGCAACAGTGTATCAACAGCCACGGCCACCATTTGTCAAATATTATTTTCAAAACCAAGTAAAAAAATTCCCGTGTTAAAGAATAAGTTGGTAAAAATAAAATTGCTTTATCTGGAAAAATGCCTTTTTTATTTACGTCAAAAAATAGGGAGGTTATTTTGCCGCACCCTGTAGTTGTATGTCGCGCAGTGTACTATCGAACTAAAAAAAGTGGTACAGTCACATTTTAATCGATTTAAATTTGGCTGCGTGAATGTAGGTATATATTAAATGTAGGCGGCAAATTTAAATATTCAAATAGCCTATAAGTGTCAAATAACATATACTGTCGTGAGCAAAAAAAACGGGACAGTGTCAAAATCGTTATGTCAATTTCCTTTATTTTTTAGCGTTGTAGCGTTGTACGTCAAATTATATATCATAGTTGCTAATTCAAAATTGAAAATGCCGCATCTTTCGAAAACTGATAAAGCCAGACTTGTTACTAGCTTGAAAAATGGGAAATCATTAAAAAGTGTATCGGTTCAATTTAATATTGGTAAAAGTTCAGCCGCAAGAATATATTAAAAAAATGTAGGGAAGAGGATAATTTAAATCGGAAAATAATTTACGGACGTAACAAAATTTCGAATACATAGGAAGGCGAAACATTAGTTACTGAGATTAGGCACAACTTTCAAAACATTATAGAAAGCTATAAGAACAACACAATTTCCTGTATCATCTTGTAGCAATGGTTACAAGAGAATGAAATTTAAACTTGAGATATCCAACCTTACAGTCCTTATCTAAATCCTATTGAAAATGTATGGGGATTAATGAGATAGAGCTTCTACCCGGAAAGAATTTTGGGAGATTATTCAAAATGCTTGGCATCAAATTTCTATAAATGTTGTACAAAATATTGTCGCTTCAATGTCTACAAGATTAGATGGAGTTAATAATAACGGTAGAATGACGAAATACTAATTATTTTAATTTAATAAATAATCTTTCTCTATCGTTTTTAGTAATTTTTATTTACATTTATTTAAAAATGTTTGATAAATGTCAATAAGACACACATTTTTGACAATTCCTGACTTACTATTATGAGTAAAGATAGCCACTTAAGTAGTCACAATTTAAACCCACGCAGAAACAGTGTCCCGTTTTTTTTGCTCACGACAGTAGTTTGAAAAATGGTAAATCATTAAGAAGTGTATCGGTACAATTTAATATTGGTAAAGTTCAGTCGCAAGAAAATATAAAAAAAATGGAGGGAAGAGGATAATTTAAATCGGAAAATAATTTCCGCACGTAACAAAATTTCGAATACGCAGGAAGACGAAACATTAGTTACTGAGATTAGGCACAACCCTTTCAAAACATTAAAGGAAGCTATAAGAACAACACAATTTGCTGTCTCATCTTGTAACACAATGGTTACAAGAGAATGAAATTTAAACTTGAGATATCCAGCCTTACAGTCCTTATCTAAATCCCATTGAAAATGTATGGGGATTAATGAGATAGAGCTTCTAGCCAGGAATAATTTTGGGAGATTGTTCATAATGCTTGGCATCAAATTTCTATAAATTTTGTACAAAATATTGTCGCTTCAATGTCTACAAGATTAGATGCAGTTTATTAACTGTGTTATTGTTATTATTATAACGGTGGAATGACGAAATACTAATTATTTTAATGTAATAATTATTTTATTTAATAAATAATCTTTCTCTATCGTTTTTAGTAATTTTTATTTACATTTATTTTAAAAATGTTTAATAAATGTCAATAAGACACACATTTTTGATAATCCCTGACTTACTATTATGAGTAAAGATAGCCACTTAAGTAGTCACAATTGAAACCCACGCAGAAACAGTGTCCCGTTTTTTTTGCTCACGACAGTACGTTGATATACAGGCAGGTGTAAGTGTCAAAAATGACTTTTGCACGTTACTATGACCATAAGTACCTTAGCAACGTCACAATACTAAAATGTTTAAAAATTGACTTTTTTTCACTTTTTTTTTGCATTTGATAGTACGTAGGCTACACAACTTATATTGTATACAATTGACAACAAGATATATTAGTTTATATGTCACTCATGTTTATATTTTTAAATAAAATATCAAGTAATGTTAACGAAAATTAATAAATAATATGTAATATAATATACTTCGCGGATAACAAGATTTAAATTTGAAAATGTCAAGTATCAATGTGATCAACTGCATACTTTATATAAATAAAACTCTGAACTTTCAAATTAAAAAATTTCAATTTATTAATGTAAAAAATTCAAAATAAAAAAAATAGTATAAGAAACTCGTTTCATAAGGCCTTTTATCGCACTCGTTCTTTAGAAAACCTTTTCTAAACTGAACTCGTGCCACAAAATGATGCCATATGAAACTTGTATTTTAAAATACTATTTTGAGATTAGGTAGATGCGTTAAAGTAATAATAAAAATAAGTAACAACTTAAGTAAAACTGTAAATATAGATAACGGGTGTTCAGAAACATTCGAAGTCAAAGTAGTCCTTGAAAATATGAAGTCATGTCTGAGATAGATTGATTTCTGACAGACAACAGTTGACATTTAATAATTATTACAAATCAGATAGTTAAGTAAAGATATACGATTTTTTGTTCAGAGCCCACTTGACTTCGAATGTTTCTGAACACCCGTTATTTACAGATTTACAAATTGGTGGTCGTCGTAATAATTCAGTGTCGCTTCATTGTGCTGTCATGAAATAATTTATAGTCAGGGCGAAACACCCTCACCCTCAAATATTTATAAAAACATATTTGTAAAGCAATCTGCTATATATTCTCTAATTTTATCATCGTTTATCAAACTTATTACAAGTTTTGTTTTTACATATCCCCTGTATAGTTTTTTCCTAGTTTTTGTTAGAATTTAATTGCTTATACACGTTTCAAATTTTCGCGGCACAATGACTACGCAATACGGCAATCGATAAAATAGATCACGTTTTTCAATCGGTCAACAGGTAAAATTTTGAATAAGTCTAAATTTGATAAATAATAATATTTCAAACGTTATATTGCAAAATTATTTTGATAATTTATGTAAAATGGTATTGTTATTTATTTTTACATGGCAAGTATTTTTTCATTTGTGTAGTTTCTTATATTTTACTGATAATTCCTATTACAAACCTATTACAAAAGTATTTATATATACTAAAACATACGGACCGGACCATATTTAAAACACGGACGTATATTTTGATATATTTAATACAAATAAAATTATTATCAGCTGTTATTATATTACTTTCAGGTTTTTGATTGATTAATAAGTACGTCTATAAACTTAATTTAAGACTCAAACATAAGGATTCAAAATAAAAATCTAATTATAATTATTTATCATATGATCATTATAAGATATACCATTACTGACAGTGTTTGGTTCGAACGTTGAGTGAACAGAATGGTTTAAATTATTTGCAATCAGAATCACCAATTTGGAATGATCTCATCGAAAAATGGGAAAATTAAATAATCTTAAATAAAAACTGGTTTAACAAGATATTACATATGTAGAGCTACAGGTGAGTAATGGAGTTTACAGTATTATTGAAATTATAGGTATAATAAACATAACCTCTCCAAGGAAATTTCGTTAAAATGACCAACATCCGGCTATAAATAAAACAAACGTATTTATTTTTCTATTTTTATTAGAGCATACCTTTACAGGAATAACGTCAAATAACATGTCGTGTTTATGAGTTATGAGACTTATGTGTCAGTATGTTGTATGTTAACTATTCAGGGTCAAGGACGTCGGGTCAAAATACTTCAAAATACGCTACGAGAAAATTTAACGTAATAATTATTCATTATCAGTAATTTCCATATCAATATTATTGTTCGATTTGTTATGCATTCTGACTAGCTTTTCAAAAGAATTATTCAAACGTATACATAACTCATCCAATTATGTAGAATTTAGAACAAAAGTACGTTCGTCAGATTGCGTGTCATCGGGCACAAGCCATGTTTCAAGACGAAACATTGTATTTAACTACGGCGCGGTCCCACTTTTGAATGCATTATTTCTCAATCGCGACGCGCGACGTATCGAAAGTAATACTATGTACATGCACACACAATTATACAAACTATAACGACAACGAAAAGTTTAACAGTGAAATTTCAAACATATGTGAAAGTTAGCCTTTGTGCGTCTTTACAGGTATTCTGATTGCAGCTTACAGATATACCTGCTGATTTCTTATCATGGCTTTGAAAACGGAAGGACGTAATGTGGAGTTCGTGACAAAAAATCTTCTAGCAGGGGGTGAGTTTGGAGTTTATTTCATAATATTGCTGTTTGTATATGTTGTGAAATTGAGAATTTTCGCGTTGTCGATGACAAAAGTTAACGTATTATTACGTGATCGTATTGGTATCTTATCTCTTGAATAATAAAAGTAGGCTAATTTGTTTGATGAGTCAAGAGGTACAGTCGTGGCCAGATAAATGTAGTACAAGCTTTTCTTAATAAATTTTTATGGTGTAAGTTAGTATTTTGACAATTATATGTCAAATCATTTTAATTTTATTAAACGTCAAACATATTTTTACGATGGCACGCAAGCTAACCGCAACTGATAAAGTTCGTATATTAATTAAATTACAAGAAGGGTACGGAAATTGCGCAGCAAATACAGTTAAATAAAACCACCGTGATGAAGGTTAAGAAAAGATGGGAGACTGATGAGAGCATAGACAGAAAGCCGGGTACTGGGCTTAAAAGAATTTCGACTTAACAGCAGAACCATAATCTAGTTCAACATCTCCGAGAACATCCTTTCGATTCAGTGAAAGTAGCAGTTGCGGAGACCATTTTTCCTGGTTCACGTAGAACTGCAAGCAATGTTGGAATGTGTCATAGAATAAATGGGAGATTTAATTCCCAGAATTATATTCATATTTTGGAAAATCTTATGTTACCATCAGTCCAACATGTGTATCCTGAAAACATTTTTATATATCAGCATGACAATTGCCCAGTTCATAGTGTCGCGATGGATGGAAGAGCATAACATTGAGATTTTGCAATGGAGTGCCAAGAGTGCGGACATGAACCCAATAGGAAACGTATGGGCCGAGATGACCAAAAGTATGTCATGTACAATATTTCAAAATCAGGACCAATTGTGGGAAGCAATTCAAAATGCTTGGCAATCTTTCATTCACAAACCAAATTATTTTAGAAGTTTGGTGGCCTCCATGCCTAGAAGGTTAAGGGCAGTAATTGATGCTGATGGCGGTCCAACAAAATATTAGCTTTTTGTTAAAAAAATTTTATTATTAAAGTTATTTTTCGTATTCCTTAATTCAATTTTAAATTTAAATTTAACTTATTGTTATACTTTTAACTTATATTTCTTAACTCAAACAATAATGAAGTAAATATATTCCAGTATGATTTGACATTTGATTTTATTATGACAAGTAGCTTAAGCTGAAGCTCGTCTTACAATAATAATATATCAAATTTATGACATATATGAAATTTAAGGTTGTACTATATTTATCTGGACATGACTGTACCTATTGAAAAATAAGTATTTTTTTAATTCATATTTGATATGGTCTTATCTAGATTTGTGTGACAGATGTACTGCATGGTTTTTAACTATTTATTATAAAATTATTTTTTATTTCTATCGAATGCAATAAAAAATCGCAATTTAAAATCTTTAAAAGTATTATTGAGAAAAAGTATCTATAATTTTTGGTTCCTTTAAAACTACAAACGTGGAACTGTGTCAATAATAAAAGTAATTATCTTCTGATTTATAAGTTTCTCTTTTGGTTTACTTCAAAAAATTTGAAAATTCAAATTTGATGAATATTTGAAAATATAACATTAATTTACACGATTTATGAAATATAATTTATTATGTAATGGCGGTTTTTAAGGTTGTTACGTTGAAAGTAAATATTCGTCTAGTTTGATTCACGAACTTTTTTATGTTCTGAACTTCTGAATACAATTTTTCAGATTAGTTTCATGAAAGTTTTCGTTTTGAAGGAAAGGTTTTGAAGTGTCCTTGTTGTAATTTTAAAAATAGCTGTCCCTAAATTAAGATGGAAATAGACATACTCAATGGGGACCTTAAATTACCCACCTAATTAATTCCGAATTGGTGGAGACTGGCTTGAAATCCAAAATAGACTGACACAAGAAAAACCCCTAACTAAAACATAAATCAATAAACTCTAAATACTTATTACGGCAACTAAGTTTCTTACGGCAACAAAGTTGCCATTTTCAATAGAACAATTAAAAAAAAAAAATAGTGTTAAATGTAACGTCTGTGGTTAAAGTACAACATTCGAAATCAGTTGTGGCTCTTGACGTAAAACGTGTTCTCCTGCACATATGCGATGTTTCGAACAATTTCGGTAGCACCTACTCGCTTCTTTGTATATATGAAAGCTTAAACGAACCAGTCAAATCGTCAGTGGGATAACACTAAATTCCTAACATTAAAACAAACCCTTATGTACTATATACTATATACTATATACTTAAACCTAGCGTAAAAATTAAAGAAACGTGAACCGTGAAAAACATGAAGGGTAAAAATAATTATGTACTACAGACACAATAAAGCACATAAGCTGGACTGAGGAATTGGTCCATTGTCAGAATTCATTAATTTACTCTTATTTCTATGTATAAATACTGTCGTACTGTCAAAAACCATTCTCTTCAAATCGCGTTTAAATCATTCAACTCATTAAAATCACCAAGTACCAAGGATAAAATTGAAGTAGGATAAAAATCTGGTATCTATGAAATAAACTGTAATGATTGTAACTATATTGTTAACATATTTTCCATTTTAGATTTAACAGACCTGAAAAATCGAGCGTTGGCCAACATATCTGGGACAGGCCATTTTATTCCTCCAAATAATCTTATGTTAATTAAAACAATAAATAATTATAGAGGCTTAGATAGCTACGAAAGTATTTATATATCTACATAGAGAAAGAGAACAATTTAATGAATCCTGACAATGGACCAATTCCTCAGTCCAGTTTATATGCTTTATTGTGGCTGTAGTAATTATTTTTATGTTTCATGTTTTTTCAAGCTTCACGTTTCTTTAATTTTTACACTAGGGTTAAGTAACGGGTGTCCCATTAAGAGTGCAAATTTAAAATGTGCCCTACGTTCGTTTAGTTAGGTTGGCGGCACTGAAACTAACATCCTTCATTTGTCATTGTTGCGATTAGTAGTTATGGCGCATTATACGACGAAACAATCCGTTATTGTTGTGGAAACGCATTACAAGTATGGACAATGTTATGCGGAAACAGTTCGCAGACTTCGTGGAAGTTTCGGTCGACAAAATACACCAAATCTGTCAACAGTTCAAAGATTAATTAAGAAATTCGAGGAAACTGGTGCGACTGTTAACAGTAATGTAGCCGTACGTCGTCGTACTACTCGATCTCTCGAGAATACTGCAGTAGTGCTTGAAAGTGTTACCGAAAATCCAAAAATATCGATTCGTCGCCGTTCTCAACAGTTAGACATTTCGAGAAGCACTCTGCACCGAATAATCACCAAAGATCTGCATATGCACGCATACAAGGTGCAGTTGTTACAAGAACTCAAGCCAACAGACCATGGGCAGCGTCGCGAATTTGTTAATTAGGTGTTGGAAAACCAACAAGAGGACGACGATGATTTTACGAAGTCAATCAACTTTAGCGATGAGGCGCATTTCCAAATTAATGGGTACGTGAACACTAAAAATTGTCGGATTTGAGGCGAGGAGAATCCTCGAGTGATTCATGGAAAGCCATTTCATGCAGAACGTGTTACTGTCTGGCGGGGGTTCTGCACTGGCGGAATAATAGGGCCTTACTTTTTCGAAAATGGTGCTGAACAAGCAGTAACAGTGAATGGCGTACGCTATAGCAATATGCTGAGGGAATTTTTGTGGCCATTATTGGATGGAATGGATATCAAAGGAATGATTAGGTTTCAATAGGATGGGGCAACCTGTCACACGGCGCGCGAAACAATGGATTTATTGCGAGAAAAATTTCCTGGACGAATCATCAGAATTGGTCCTCACGCTCGTGCGATTTGACCTGTGCGCCTTCTTTCTTTGGGCGTACGCGAAATCTCGAGTATATGCCAATAATCCATGAAGAATTCTAGAGCTGAAGGCGGAGATGTGTTATTGGCGAAATAGAACTAAAAGTCATCGACAATTTCGTAAAAAGAGCAAGAGCAAGCCAGCAGAGTTGTGGGGGAGATTTGTTCGATATTGTGTTCCACGCTTAACCGCAATGTGTGTACTTTATACTGAAATAAAAATTTTTACACTTTTTGAATATATGATGCATTTTATTACAAAATTAAATATTACGCTCTTAATGGGACACCTATACTATATAACGGTTTATTTTAATGTTAAGTTTAATGTTATTTTAATGTGTTTAGTTTAATGTTTTAATGTTATCCCACTGACGATTTGGTGAAAAGCAGATATGCAGATATTGATAAGGTTGTACCTTAACCAAAGACGCTACGGTCATGTACTAGTTTTATGGAAGAGCCTATAAGAGTAATTTAATGTTCAAGAATTTATCCAGATGTAGGTGAACAAATAAGATTGTAAATATTTCTTAGAAAATTACTTATTCGCTTTTCTTGTTTTTTTTTTCTTGAACCGTAAATTAGTATTATATTTGAAGCTGTTTTACAATCTATGGAAACTATTATAAATTTTTATATTTTATTTACTCGGAGGATAGACTTTATCACTTTCTTGCGGTTAGCAATTCTATTAATTCAAGCCCATAGTAGTAAAGGACCGAGTTTACCGATTAGCAGGTTTATAGGCGGTTTTTCGTTACATTTAAAACAAGCACAAACACAAACTTTGGAAAAAAAATATATTTTTTTTCAAACGTCGGTAAATCAGATATTGCTCGACTGAGTAGTCGGCCGCGAAGTTTCATTTTTCTTCCGACGGAGGATTACTTTTCACTTTTTCTTTCGGCGCGTCGAAGGAAAAAGTGTTATCATAGCAACATACAAACACATAAGAATCAACAATTCAAATTTTATTAATCTATTAATTGGTAATCATATAGACAGAATTTTTATTTATCACTTAATTGAATATTAAACGTACAATGCGAAATTGTTGCATGTTAAAAATTAAACCCGTGCATTACCGTTATATCATCTTGTTGCGAATTTAGGATTCCGTTTGCAACTGTTGATTTCAACAATGACGATTCAGTGCAATTTTCGTCAATATTATTACTCAGGTTCAATATTTTACTTGCGGTATCATTTTTATTTCTAAGGGGTTCTTCTATACCGTACGGAAATGTGGTGGAAGAACGGCGGAGAGGTAAATGATATCCCTCCAGTACATCATGCGCCAGGCGTGTCTGTGTTGAAATACAAGTACATTGGCAATACGTATGTGTATACCACTTATTCAATCAAATGCTACACTATACATTGAATAAACATATCGGAGAAGTTAAGTTTACGTAGATCCCACGGCTAAGTAGAAGGCGTTTACCGTACTGTACCTTTTTGCACAAACCGTTCGCCGAAGATTCAAGGAATACTCCCAGAATTGCTCCCAGCTCATCATGTTCAGCGACTACGATTTGCCCGTGAACATAGACATAGACAATGAATCAATGAAGCTCCGTATTGTTCACGGAGGAGTTCGTTTTTGTCTATATTCACCAGATGGACGACAACGTGTGTGGAGAAGGCCTGGTGAACAATTTTCAGCGTGTTGTATATCTCCAAGAATGGAATTTGGGGGAAGCGGTATAATGGTTTGGGCTGGCATTTCACTGTAAGCGAAAACTGAGCTTGTTTTCATTTAAAATGGTACCATGACGGCTGTTAGGTACATCAATCAGTGTTTCACGTTGTACCATTTGCTCCATTCGTAGGTGATAACTCTACTCTAATGCACGATAACGCGCGACCTCACACCGTATTAGTAGTTGAGCAATATGCGGTAAACTTTCACCGTTTGCAATAGCCAGCTGGAAGCCCGGACTTGAATCCTATCCGAAATTTCTGGGATTCATTAGGGCGACGTATTCGACACCGAAACCCATACCGGTAACCATTCGGGATCTTCGAATAGCTCTTCATGAGCAATGGGGAAACATTACGCAAGAAGAGGTCGCCAGCTGCATTCAAAGTTTACCACGTGGTATGGCAGAAGTCATTAGAGTTCCTAGAGGTAGTACGCACTATTAATCGCTTAAATTGTGTGAAAACGTAACGTAAAACCTAGCGGGTAAGACCATTTGTTAATTTTACACAATTTACTGTTTCGTGACTTTTTCTTATTGAATAAAATGTTCAGTACCGTTTTTTTTTATTTCTGATTCTTACTTTGTAGATAATGTTTCATGTCTCGTTAAAAAAAGAAGAAAATAAATTTTTCTTCTATCAGACATTTACTTCGGTGTTGTCTACGAGTGTATATATGCACATTCATGCGTTCGACTCTGTTGTACTGATAAAATCCGCACCAATATTATAACAACTTGTGTAATCCTGGTTGTGTCGATGAATGGGTTGTAATGTAAAACAATTTTAAAAGATGTTATATTTTATTAGGCTCGACATTAAGGAAGCCATATCACGTTGATTCTAATATGTACTACATTGTATACCATATGGCCGCGTGCGTCTGCACTATAGCGATACCTGTAGTGTAAGCAAAACACACAGAGGTGTCCGTGTGTTAGAACGGTAAAGAAGTAGACGCAATGTTCCAATGTGTAGTCGCGCAAGCGCATTAGCCTGACGATATAAACATTGCAACTAAAGCCATATGCGGGAGCGACAGCTAATGCGCTTGCGCGACTACACATTGGAACATTGCGTCTACTTCTTTACCGTTCTAACACACGGACAACTCTGTGTGTTTTGCTTACACTACAGGTATCGCTATAGTGCAGACGCACGCGGCCACATGGTAGAAAGTATTCATATTGAAAATACAAGTATAAAATTTGGGTAAGAAAATCTTTCTCGGTTTTGAGTTTCGGTATAATAATGACAACTGTGTGAATAATGACTTCAATACCAGTATTAAATATTGAAATAATTTCAGTATGAAGTCGTACACTTTACCGCTATAAATATTTTCAATTTCGAGCAAGAAACGCTGCAAGTCTTTTTTTGTTTAAAATCCTAAGCAACGCAACAAAAGAAGCGTGAACTGGTTAATTAACCAGTACGCGCGTAATACTCTTCTAATTAGAAGAGTATTATTTTTCAAGATGATAATGCTCGACCAGCACGAATAGTTGTAGAAAAATTAGACCCTTGGAACGCAAAGTTCTTCCAAACCAAATAGTTTGTTCCTTACAAAACTTTCATAGTGGAAAAATATTTGATAATTAACAATGCCCACTTATCAAAGCCTTCAGAGTTTTATAATAGCGGAATTATAACGCTACCAAATCGTTTGTCAGAAGTAATTGAAAGTAATGACAATTGTGTTATAAATTGAACTTTTTTAACTCTAAAATAAATAATTTTAAAAGTATACCACAATAAGGAGATTAATTATTATATAATATATATTATTATTTAGGGACTGGGCACGAGAAGGCGATAACTCATCGTCCACGGGCGTATTATTGGAAATTTGTATTTTTAAAGAGTTTTGAATTTTATTTATATAATTGGAAAACAAAAGGGTGGTGATCTATAAAATACGAAATACAATTTTATTTGTTCATTTTGTACTTCAAGATGAGTAAAGGAGCATTAATATTAACTAGCAATACTTTCTCAAGGTTCTCTTCTATAAAATTTGTTCTCTTCGAATGAAATACATCCTTGTAGATAGAAAACGTCCTTTCTACATCGCAACTGGTTATAGGTGCATACTGGAAATATTCTTTTATTTCAGCGTATTTAGCAGTTAGATTTTGAGGTATTGTCCCCATACACAATTGCCGCAATGTTATTAAATCTGAATTTCTATTAAAAACTGTGTCTAACTTTTGCCAAAGGCCACATCCGAAGTAACTTTAAAATTATTAATAACCACATGTGATATGGTTAATCCATCATTTAATTTGAGATTTTGATTTTCAAAATAAGTGATTAGTTTTGTAAATTTCCAAAGTATTCCTGAGGAAAGTACAATTGATTTTTTTAAATTTGGAATTTGTATTAGTTCCATGCACTCAGAAATACTTCAGCATCGTCATTTAAACATATAACGAAATTTTGTAAACTATCGAAATTATATAAAAAGCGTTCAAATAAGCTTTGCCTCTAGTAGGCCATTCCTTTAAAAACGTATGATTATTAATAATTTAAATTTGCATTAGTTGTCAATTAGACAGATGCATAGTTGACAAAAATTGCTTTGTAATTTAAAATTGATTTAACATGGTTTTTACTATACAACACAAATCATGCTAGAATCTTATTTTCGAAACGGACGTAAGATTGACGGACAATGGCAGTATTCTCTTCAAGATTGTTTAGAAGAATTTAGAAATGAGTTCCCTAACGTCATCTTTGATTATGACAGTTTTCGGCACACAGTGACACATTCCGTTATGGTTTTCAGAGAAACAGGGAGTGTTAAACAGAAAGAAGGCGCAGGTCGGGCGAAAAAGCGTACAGAAGAGCTAGTTAATAATGTAAGAGAAATTATAAATAATGCACCAAGAACTTCCGTACGAGCATTATCACAACAAGTGGGTGTGTCAATTGGCACATGTCATACAATTTTGAAAAAGGACTTACATTTATTTCCATATCACATGACCTGTTATCAAGAAATCAAGGAAATCGACTATCGCAGAAGAATAACGTTTAGTCAGTGGTTCTTAAATAATTTTGATAATGACCTTGACAAAACCTTTTTTTTCTGATGAGTCATGGCTTTATCTGAATGGATATGTGAACTCACAAAATATGAGGATGTGGACTAATGAGAAACCACATCATTTTTTTGTTGAAACCGCACTTCATCCGCAGAAAATTGGTGTATGGTGTGCGATTAGTCGAAGGAGAATTATTGGCCCTATTTTTTTTAACGGAACCTTAACAGGAGAAAGGTATCGACAAGAAATTATTATGCCATTTATCGAACAGCTTGACGACGAAGAAATAACACAGGGTTACTTTCAACAAGACGGAGCTAGAGCACACACAGCAGGTGAAACAATTAATATTCTGCAGCAATTTTTTCAAAATCGGTTGATAAGTTTAAACACTGAACATGAATTTCCACCAAGATCTTGTGACATTATCCCATGTGATTTCTTTTTATGGCCATTCTTAAAGAACTCAATTTATCAAGTACAGATACCTGATCTTGCAGGCCATCAAATCAGAATTGCTGAAAGAATTAATGGAATTGACAATGCGATACTACAAAACACTTTTTCCTCCATTAGAAGAAGATGTGAGAAATGTTTCGAACAAGGTGGTGGACACTTTGAACAATTTTTATAAAATTTTGCTTGTTTGTTGGAAATAAACATATTTCATTCACTTAAAAATGTTCGTTTTATTATTTTGACATTTGTTATTTCAATCAAATATCTCATCTCATAACCAACAAAATTCCTATTAAAATTAGTAACAAGCTAAGACATAATCATAATTTCCAAGGGCTACTTTGAGGTAAAATTTATTTGAATTCTTTGTATAATAAACGCTAAGTTGCCATGGCAACCAGGCATGAAAATTTTGTCCGCACTATACGGACACAGTGTCGCTAATTATTAATTAATGATGAAATATGTCGAAAACACCAATATAATAACACTTTGTGTGCCCTTAAATAAAAAAAATAAATAAATATAATTTCATTGTATAAGATTTTTTTTACGCACGATGGTACTATTTCACTTTTAACGAGTGCCCAACACTAACATAAATTGTCAAGTTTAGGGAAATGACAGAAGTCAAAAAATTAAACTTATGCTGTGTCTACACGATCAAATAAATTCATGAAATTTTTGACCTTGAATTTATTGGAGCGTGTAAACGCTAAAATTGTCGTGAAGTTTTTCTTGTCAAATAATTCGTGAATAAATTGTCGGATTAGAACTCGCTCTAATTTTTCGTCAAGTTTCTAGGGAATTATGGTTACATTTGAGTTTAAAATGTATTGCCAACATTCCCATTGTCTTGTAAATACACGTGTTTGTTCATCATTGATTTTGTTATTTCTTTTTCTTATTTTCCAACAAACAGTATGAAGCAATTGCCATTGTATACAACGCTACACGTTGTCTTATTTTTGCTTTTTTTGTAATTTTCATATATAAATAATTAATAATACGTTGAACCTAACCTTCAAATGAACGAATGAAAACAAAAGAAATTGGACACAGTTGCTGGAAAACAAATGTCACTATTTGATGGTTGGTCATAATGATTATTGCGAATAAAATGTTGGAAGAACTTTTGCGTTTACACGGTCCAATAAATTGATGAATAAATTCATGAATTTCTTCATGAAGAAATTCGTCAATTTATTCATAAATTTATTTGACCGTGTAAACACGGCATTAGACAACTGTCACAATTACAAGGTAATACAAAATCGTATTATATTTGCAAGCAAAAATAAAATGATTGGGCACTAGAATCATATTTAGCATCCAAACATAAAATAGCTATAGAAGATTTTAATTGGCGAGAGAATATAATAACAAAGTTACAGGAACGAAATAAACTACAGACCCCATTTCAATTCTTTAGTAAATATCAGTTACGTGGATTGGCGTATTTTAGAGAAGGAACTAATGTTCTTTAGTTTATATACACTTTTAATTTGGCATTGCTTCTATTGCTTATCTTTCAGAATTAAAATGAATTAAAAAAAATTGTTTGATTATTAAAATTTAGTTCAACAAACAGAATTTTTATTTTAAATCAATATACAAAAGTGATGAATTTACAAACAAATAATGAGTTACGTGTAGGAGTCTTACTTAATAACTTAAACTAAAATATGTAATATGAACACATACATTTGTGCTGTATTCCATATTGTAATTCTGTGTTAATAGCATGGCTCCTTTGTAAATAAAATTTCACTATTCTATTTATTATTGTTATTATGTTACTTAAAGTATTGAGATTTCAATATTATTTAAATATTCTGTAGGATAAAGTGTTAGCTATAACAAAGCCAAACATTTATACGTTTTTAGGCTTACTAGTTCTCTGTATAAAAAATAGTAGCTTCCAATCATGTTCCCCATCTAGTTATTACTGGAGAGGGAGTTTTTCCCTGTAAAGAGCTACTCTCAATAGTACTTTTCTGAAAACTTTTTTGAAAAGCGGACACAAGTCTATCAACTTCCGGAAAGGTATCTCTGATATATTCACAGAGTCTGTGGAGAGCATGTGCTACACAAGTAATATGCAGCATATTAGGTTACGTTTCCTCAGAGACACCTTGTATTCGTTTTTAAAAAGTTTTCAGAAAAGCACCATTGAGAGTAGCCCTTTACAGGGAAAAACTTCCAATTTTATCACTGCCTCCCTTTTCAGTAATAACTAGATGGGGAACATGATTGGAAGCTACTAGTTTTTATGTAGAGAATTTCGATAGTTTAGAAAATTTCGTTACATGTTTAAATGACGTTGCTCGAAGTATTTCTGAGTGCAACAAACTGATACAAATTCCAAATTTAACTGCTAAATACGCTGAAATAAACGAATATTTCCAGTATGCACCTATAACCAGTTGCGATGTAGAAAGGATGTTTTCTATCTACAAGGAACAAATTTTACAGAAGAGAACCTTGCGAAAGTATTGCTAGTTAATATTAATATGCCTTTACTCAACTTGAACTACACAATAAATTAACAAATAAAAATGTATTTCGTATTTTATAGATCACCACCCGTTTGTTTTCCAATTAACAGTTATAACAATAAAAAAAGAAACTAACTCACCGTATTTGATTTATTTTTTAATTTTTTTAATTGCGTCACAATTCAATGACAAAAAACAGATGTGCAGTTAACCGAATGAATAGTGCTATTCAATAACTGCGTGTTGTACTTAGCGATATTGTAGATTATTTATATGGTCCATCGTAATTTCGGCCTGATGCGTCCGGTCTCTAATTATTATATATAAAAAAGTAGGAAATATCTTAATTAGATATGTTAAACTTTTATAATATTCCAAAATCACATAAGTGTTATAATCTTATATTTTTGTTAATTAATGTATTCAAGAACTGATTTATACTAGTTTCCAATAATTAATTTAGGTTGTGAAATCATTATTGTGAAATTAAATCTGAAAGCATATAAGTCCAGTTAGAAACGAAAGAAATTATGTATGATGTAGAGAAACGTATCTATTAACGCTTTTGCATCATAGATAAAGCGAAGATGCTAAATATTTGACCTTTGCTCAGTCAGTAATACATATGCAAGTATTTTATTTGTGATTTAAGATTTAAAGTGTTGTCGTCAGGTCTTCAGGTTAACAGATACCATCTACTTTGAAATTGACGTCATAGTAAATTTCGAAAGTATTTACAGTATTTTATTATTTGATAATGTTCTTTAAATATTTTGCTTAATCTTGTAGTTAATATTTTTCACCAAATTTATTATTGTATTAATTTTGGCCGAAATACCCACTAAATGATGAGTACAGGAAAATCTCCATAAGATAGTGAACGATAATAATTTCATAGTTTTATATTTCCAATAATAATAAAGGTTCAGGACATTTTGGAAAATGAAGAAAAATTATAAAAAGACAAACAAAATATCTTTTAAAGAAAATTTATAAATTAAATGTTCTTAATAATATAAAAATATAATTAGAAATCGAGTGTGAACACAATGCAAGTTCATATTTGTGTGAAAATATCTTTCCAGACATGTAGACACGTGCTTCATCTTACTATAAAATCATCAGTACATGGCGAAAGTATCTCTGGAGAGATGCTTTCGCCATAAATAATACCCTTACTACGTTACAAAAGTTAGCAAGACAGGGCGTAGAAGAATATTCAGCGTCGCTCATTGATTAATGTCAACATCAAGAACGGCAAAACAACCATCGCTGTCTTCATAACAAGTGTAAGACTTGTCCAGGGGTTTCCATCTGACGAAGGCAGCTGCAACTTGTGGAAATTATATTAACGTACCGCCACCTACACAAGTTGCGTCTGTGTCCGTCAGAATTGTAATATTTCTTTTTATATCTCCTTTTTATTGTATTTAATACATTGCTGCTGATAATTGAACTGCGTTGATGATTTTGTTGGCTCAGTCCATTTTGTTTTTCATGGAAGTATATATAATCCTTGACTGCTGATATGAACTTCCACCCCTCGTGTCTTTTCAAAACAGTTATATCGGCACCAGCATCTACTAGTATTGTAGCCGATGATCGTCCCGTATACTTATTACTATTAGCATCCAGTAGTTTTAAATATTGAGCTATTTATCGCCCAATTTTAGAAATCATGTTGACACCTATATTTTGACAAGTGCACTTGCCTTTTTGATGGTTTAGAAAAAAACACATTTGGCGGACGCAGATTGACATATTTTTGAACAATATCATGAAATTTACCAGTCATGGTGAATTTCCGGACGGTTTTGTTTTGTTTTTTTTTTTGATAGGGACGATGACCAACATTTTATTTACGTCAGCCCCATCATTCATCTTCATGGCATGTGTTTGTAAAGGGTGCGGACAAACTTCCTCCCTAATTGAAAGGTTGAATTAAAAAAACATATGGTACAAAGTAAAGAAACTGTATTAACACGAATGGAATCTACAGAATGGGAAGTCACGTTACATGTTTTACAAGTTTAATTTTTAGTATAGTATATCGCTCAAGTGTTTTCCTTCGTTATCAATGCATTGCCGAATGCGAGTTCGGAAGTTCGCCATTACTCTAATCAACATTTCTTGAGGAATACGAGCAATTTCTTCTTGTATCGCATGTTGCGGGGCTGGCAGAGTCCCCAGTCGATGGTTGTAAACTTCAGCCTTAAGAAACCCTTATAGAAAAATCACAGGGGGTAAGGTCTGGAGATCGTGCTGGCCAAGGGATCTTACCACGCAAAAACATCAAACGTCGTGAAAACAGCTGTCTCAGCTCTTGGAGAGATCTCCTGCTTGTGTGAGCAGTGGCCCCGTGTTGTTGAAACCACACATCCTGTCAAATCTGCAGCGCATTTGGTCTTGGTGCCATACAAGTCTGAATCATTTAACGTATCGATCCGAGTTTACGGTCACTGCCGCTCTTCCCTTTGGAAAAAACTAGTGGTTAATGATCCAGACACTGATAATCGCGCACGAAACAGTAACATGTTCATTATGCATAGGCATTTCATGGAGTTCCCGAGGGTTTTGCGCACTCCAATACTGATAGTTTTGTTTATTCATACATATGTGAAAATGTGCCTCATCCTCATCACTAAAAAAAAACACACCATTTGGTACATTTTCAGGGATTCGTTCACACGATGTCATACGATTTTGCCAATCATGTTCAGACATTTCGTGAACAACGACCATTTTGTAAGGAAGATATTTCAAGTCTAGGTGTAAAATTCGACGCATACTCCGATCAGACAGTTGAAGAGCTGCAGCATGTTTGCGAGCAGACCGCCGAATCGAATGTCTAACTGTCTCAATGTTTTCTGGAGTGCGAGCGCTGGGTGGCCTTCCTCCGCTTTTTTTTAACAGAACCATTTGCTCCAAAATTCGATACCCATAATATTGTGCTTTTTCGATCTGGAACTGCCGCACGAGTGGCAAGCTCGAAAAGCAGGCTGGACAGCGACAACGGAATTACTATTTGTGAAAAATGCTTCCACAGCGAAAGCGTATTGCTCACCCGTCCACGGTGTGGTGGCTACTGAACACTGGCGGTAAGCAAAACTTCCTCCTAAACTGAACTATGGAAGAAGTTTTGCCGCACCCTGTAATTCATTGGTCCTGCAAGCATCCATAATGCCCATTATAAGAGCAACCTTAAAAAATATCTTTAATACTAGTTACACATGACAGTATATGTATTATTAAAAAGTTGATATCTTACATTTGTTGCAAGAGCATCTGTAACTTTTTATAAAAAATCATTTTTTCTTGGGAGTTAATGTTTTTGATTTTGTAGTCTGATAGTTCTCAGATCTTCTTTTTAAAAATGCACATACCTTGGGACAGGTATCAATATTAATGTTGTTGTGAATGCTCAGAGTAGACCTTAGCGTGGAATATTGAGACCACAATGAGAAGGATTTGTATTTCTTTACTAGTTTGAAGAAATTCACCAAGAGTACATTTTCGGAGAATGAATTAATGTTCTTTGTGCTGCACAAATACTCGAAGGTTTTGTGACTTAACGTGTAGGTACTTCTTTCTTGATTTTTGTGGGAAGAGGAAGTTGTACATTTGGCGGGGTACAATTCTCTATTTTTTTTACAGGCAGAGGAAACACATTTTCAATGACAAATTAATTTTAGAGGAAATAGAGGTGTAATCGTCATAGAAACGATAAATACTACCTGTGGATAAAAGTTAAATTTCATCACCGCATTGGTCAGTAAACCGTGGAGAGGAGTTTAATTTTCTCTACAGTTGATGATTGAACAACATACCCATATTTTAATAACTAAGTGGATGTTTTTAATAGAAAAACAATGTTATTATTAAAGATATAGCAATCGCACTTTTTACATTTTTAAAAATAATTAGCTTTAATTGTTTTACAAAGGCCATGACAACCTAGTGGTAGATAACTACTACAAGTTCGGAGGGCCTGGAGTTTGAGTGCCAGATCATCTTGAACTTCGATGCCAGTTTTTTTTTGTTCCAGCTCTACTTAAGCTGCTAATAATAATAACATTAAATAATATACAGGTGTCCTTAAAATAAAAGAGAACGTATGAAAAATGGTAAGATGTAATTATATAGAATATGAATCCAAAATATTGTGTCAATTACGACGCGAACTTCAAAATTAACCCCCCTCCTGAAAATTGTATCATGTTCTGCCTATGAATTAAAAATATTCAGAATGAGTATAAATAATAAATATGAACCTCTATTGAACTTATATACACACCATATCTTTACATACGTAACAGCTGTTGATGTTATAAAAACTATAACATTCTGTATGCTAAGGTCAATACCTCGTACAAAGTCAACATTGAGCTATGCAGTGGGGACATGACGGCAGCCACGATCAGACTGAGTGTCGATGGGGGGATATTGGAGACGACAATTGCGTCTCTATATCTGCCTATTGACCCTCCAGCGCTACCAGGGCCTGATCTTGAGGCCTTGGTGGCATATACTAGTAAGAACAATCTGGAATTGATTATCGGCGCAGATATCAATGCTCATCATAAGGCTTGGGGCAGCAAGAATAACAATTATAGGGGTACGTCTCTCTTTAGCTATCTCTGTGGTACTGAACTTGATTGTCTGAATCAAGGTGATAAATCGACATTTAAGACATCAAAGGGGGAATCAGTCGTAGATGTAACCTTATGCATGTTAGGAGTACGGAATATTGTAAGGGGGTGGCATGTATCCGACGAGCCGTCGCTCTCTGATCATGCGTATATCCGCTATAAATTATATATAGATTTAACGGAAATCAGACAGCCATACAGATATTACAGGAACTATACTGGAAGAGCCGATATTTCAAATGTCGGCGGACAGTATGGCACCCGAGATTATGTTTACAGCTAAGCTGAACATATTTATACCGACCAGAGAACAGGCAAAAAGTCGTTCGAGCGATTGCGGTGTAGGCACCTGCTACACGGATGGATCACAATCCAATCAGGGAACAGGTGCAGGTATATGCGGAATGTGCCCTGGAAGGAAGATATCCATATGTCTGGGAAAACATACGACGGTTTTCCAGGCTGAATTGTTTGCAGTCGCAGCCTGCGCCGGCGAAATTCAAACAAAAATGCAAACAAAAAAATCGACATAGTGACTGATAGTCAGGCGGCTATTAAAGCCATTATAAACCCATCTATCAGATCTAAACTGGTGAAATATTGCAAACAGGTCCTTAATAAACTGGCACAAGACAACACTGTGGTGCTGATATGGGTGCCAGGACATGAGGGAATTAAAGGCAATGAGATAGCCGACTAACTGGCCAAAGAAGGTACTAATAGGAACTTCATAGGACCAGAACCTGTATGTGGAATCGCTAAGGATTCCGCTAAAAGGGAGATCTGGTTATGGCTAGAGAGAGAACATAAAAAGAAATGGAGGTTAACGGAACGTCAACCCCATACTAAAACACTGCTAAGGGAGCTGGACGGAAGGTTTTTTGACAACCTAATTCTTAGTAACAAAAAAGAAATTAAAATAATTACTAGCTTAATAACCGGAAATTGTCCTTTAAGGAAGTATCTGTACAGTTTGGGCTTGGTTAGCGAGTGCTGGTGTAGGAGATGTGAAAAACAGGAGGAAACTGGCCTTCATGTAATATTCACGTGTGAGGAACAGGAGGGACTCAGACAGAAACCTTTCGGAAGAGATCTATTGGATCCTACGAGGGTACTCAAATTTCCCCTGAGGAGTATAGTGGCTTTTATGGAGGAACACAAGACTAACAGAGTGGAATTGAGAGATATATTGGGGATAGTACAAAGAGCAGTGTGCTCAAGTGCCTGGACGTGCTGGCGTCCAACCTATAAAACAGAAGAAGAAAGTCAACATTTTATACATTTTATATTCAAGTGAATTATTAAAAATTTAGATGAATGTTACATTAATTTATAAACGGATTTTAAAAATCGTACTAAAAATAATTTGTGGACTTTTTGAACTGACATCATTTCATGTGTATTACGTGAATGTTTTTTATTTTGTTAGGAGAAGTAAGAAATAGAATGCCGCTATTTAAAGGCGGCAATATTAATGTTTATAAAAACGCTAGTAAATAACATTGTGTTTTGTTATGGTAAAGGCTCAATAACCTAGTATGAAAGTCAGCTGCTAAAAATTTATACTTGAGAATTTTTAAAGAAGATTTATTGAAAGAACATGTAAGATATGTGCTTTACGGGCATTTACCGTCCTATGGTAACCTATTTGGTAACAATCTATCTTTAATCGAGGCGTAAATGTAAAACATATCGAACAGAGGATACTTAAAGCGAGATCGACAATAGCAATTGTTATTGTCTGTCAACTTTAAGATATCGTCTCTCAGCTTTTTATAATATAGTCGTTCGCACAGTAGCGTGACAAATTTTTTTTAAATATCTTGAGAGAGAATTTTGGATGTATATTGTAATAATTACATCCTTCCATTTTTCATACGTTGCTTTTTTATTTCAACGACAACCGGGATAATAATATAAAAATAATAATAAAAGAATTCTAGTAAGGGATCTGTTCTGTTATAAACATATAGGCATTCAAAACCTGTTCGGGTACATTATCAATTTTATCCTAGTTATTCTGTTATTTAGATATGCATTTGCATTTAATTAGTTTAATGAATGCCACATGTACTTCACAGCGAGTTAGTGTTGTATGCTTTGCTTGACTACAATTTTTTAAAGTAAATTCAATAGATCTGAAAAAAAACGCGTCTTGTAATATTAAGAAACAGAACATAACGTAACATCAGGTTGTCTGGAGTAAATTAAAAAAATTATATAGTCTTAGTAAAAAATAGAAATAATGCAATGAGAGCAAAATTGATTGAGGGCATTTTTCAGCTCTGGTTTATGTATATTCCAAAACATGTCACGAAATATCCAAATTAACAACAACTTTGAAGTTAGCAACTAAAAGGTATCTAAGTCAAGTATGCCAAATGCCCTCAATCAATTTCGCTCTCATTGTATAATTTTAACGATAAATCATTACAATATTCTGTTTGCAGGAATAATTTATCCTTTAATGTATTAATAAACGTCTGAATGGTTTCTTAGGGTATGGTAAATAGCATGGATGTAAATAGTTTATTTAAAAGTGGTATTATTATTATATAGCTAGCGACCAAAGTTCAAGACTTAGTTGTTGAACTAAGGGCTTCAAACTTTTTATTTCTGTGTTAAGCCATAGCTTCAAATGCATTTATATTTACTTCTTAAAGTGGTGCCGATGAGGGATTATAAGTAAAGACTATCGCAATTTGATGAATTTACTTGCGTTTGTTTAACAAACAAATATATAAATTATACTTACAGTACTTATAATTAAATATACAGGATGATTCAAAATATATGCGACAAATTTTATGGGCTGATTCCTAGGGTTATGATCATAAAGGTTCATATGAATGTATGTTTTAAATGGCTTAGTTTTAAAGTTGCGGGATGTTTAAAAGTAAATTAAGAGTTCATAGAATAAAACGTACTAATACAACAAAATTAACTTATAAAAATTGTTGGAAATGACCGCCTTTAACTAGAATGCAAACTTCTATCCTCTCTTGCATTGATTGGTGAGTGCGTTCAAGAATACCGGGGATGTTTGGAGTTGTCTCAATTGCTGCAACAATTTTCAATGGGAGTCGTATAAACTAGTGATTTAAGTTGACCCCAGAGAAAAAAAATCTAAAGAATTTAAGACTGAAGATCGCGGAGGCCACGGTTGTGGACCTCTTCGCCTATCCAACGATTTGGTTACATAGTGCGTTCTTTTATTGCACAGTATGTCTTTAAATATAGAAAAACTTCGCTCAACATCAGAGCTAGTGAGTGGCGCATAGAAATAATAATCTTTAAATTTAATATATCTACCGATTTCCGTATTTTGAATATTTCTACAAAAGCCTTTCAGGACATTAAAATCAAGGCTACGAGCGAATATTGCATCAATCTTATTATTAAGCGAAACCGACTCTGTCTGCGTCTCCATGATTCATTGGAGGATAGCGCCGGTTCCGCAGTCTAACTATAACAAATGAATCGTATTGTTGCAGGAGTTGAGACATTTCGAAACATCCCCGGTATTCTCGAACGCACTCACCAATCAATGCAATGGAGGTAAAAGCTTGCATTGCAGTTGACGGCGGCTTTTCCAATAATTTTTATAAGTTAATTTTATTGTATTGGTACGTTTTATTGTATGAACTTTTAATTTACTATTAAACATCTCGTAACTTTAAAACTAAGCCGTTTAAGACATACATTCATATGAACTTTTACGATCATAATAACCCTAGAAATCAGCCCATAAAATTTGTCGCATATAATTTTATGAGAAAAAAATCATTTATTATAAACATTTTACTTGCAATCAGTACATATGTAAAGAAAAAAAATTAATGTGATGGTTGCATTTGTTTTTCATTTAAAAGTTTCTCCATACGTGGATTGCGAAATAGCCTAAGGCCTAAACAATAACGAAAAATCATTTTATGAGAAAAAAATCATTTATTATAAACATTTTACTTACAATCAGTACACATGTAAAGAAAGAAATTAATGTGATGGTTGCATTTGTTTTTCATTTAGAAGTTTCGCCATACGTGGATCTACGTTAGAAACATACAAAAGCAAATTGTTTTCGAGTGATAAGAGACGATTCCTGTACTTAGTTTTTAGCGCAACCATAGACGACTTTTCACAGAGATAAGGGATTAATATTTACAATGGTTCTTTGGCTAAATTTCCATATTTATTTCGACGAGCAAGCCAAAACGTATTTAAATCTTCAGATGTAAATTGCAGTTGTAGCGTTTTGTCGGCAGGCATTTCGATGAGCTGATTGTGAAGCTCAACTGGTAACTTAGCTGCGGCAACAACGCTTTCACTAAACGGATTCAGTACCCATCTCTTCGAGAAATCATTTTTATCTTCCATAAATACTCCGTCAACTGAGTTTTTAGCTCACGCAAATGCATCGTCATGCAATCAAACTGTAATGAATAATAGTGTCTTGTTCATTCAAATTTTTCTCTAGATAATCCGAAGTGAGTGGGAAAAAGAAACAGTTTCACTAAATAAAAGCGCAAGTCGCGAAATATTAATTTTATTTACATTTACTATTTGGGGGCTCGCGGGGCTAAAAAGGTTGAGAATCGCTGATCTAGAGTTTAATAATAAATATCCACCAAAGAGACAGTTCTGAGACACAATAGATCCGAATACGATGGCTTTGTCTTCACTTATGGTTTCAAAAGAATACTTAAAAATTATTTTTAACAATTTAGAGCATTTTTAACGAAATGAATAAGTTGTCCGGCTTCTACGAAATTAACACTGAATATATAGAAAGCACACATACATATATAAGAATAATTATAAAACACATCTATTAAAGGCGCCATACAATTACAATTGACCTTAAATATATTTTTATATTTATTTTAGTTATACGCAATATAATCAGAAACAAAATTAAATGAAATATTTATTAATGCCTCCCAAGGTTAAAAATAAACTACGTAATACTTAAATTGTATCTCTGGCATACAAAATAAATTTATAATTTAAACAAAACCTTTAAACAGAACATTAATATTTGTTGATCGTTATATGTAATTTCGTGATATAAAATATTAAATTAGTTGTTTTAAATATGCGAATCGCTAAATGTGTTTATTAATTGGTGATTGCCCTCAAGGAACTGCTAATGAGAACTCGTACATGCCAATGTGTAGAGAACATATTGCAAGTTGTATACTATATAGACAAAATTTGCAAAGTATTCCGACATCATTTCCGATAAACAATTACATACAGTCTTACTGTATGTAATTGCTTACATGTCTATTAGATAGGCCTCTTGGTTATTGGTTCCAGGTATCATACAAAATATTAAAAAATAGATTATTTATTTGCATTTATAGCTAAAATATTAATATTAACCTACGCCACCTTTTGCTTTAATCGCTAACCATCGCAATCTTCCTTAAGTTAAGTGTTCCACACTTTAAATTGGCTGCTGTAGCTTTTGTACACTTAGTATATTTTATTAGGAAACACATGGTTTATAACGTACTATACCGAGTTCTTTTTTTTTACATTTTTCCTAAGCGTAACTTTAAAAAGAAAATTGTCAATGCATTAGCAGCATTGTAGGCAACCAGTTGTACAGTAGTACATGATTTACCTATAGCTTAATTCTTAAATTAGTTTGCCATGGAGAGAAAAGAACATTTTTTATGTCGAATATTTCTGAATTTTTATTCATACATGAATCTTTTTAAATTAAATACACTTTATTGAAAAGTTGATAATTTATTTAAATCATTAATAAGTACAACAAAGATGAAAATATAGCAATGATAATGTGGTATCAGAAGAATAATAGTTTAAGGACGGTCAGAGACATGTTTCTGTTAATTATCCTGGCAGGCCTATACCCTCTGTGAAAACAACTCTTTAATAAATTCAAAGGCGATGATTGTTTTCTAAATTCCCACAAAAAAATAAAACCAATCACATGTTAACAGAACACGTGAAGCTGAATATCCTGTGTTATGTAGATCGCTGTAGGATCGCTTTTCGATGTAGCCAGGCATTTTGGAGTATCGTACAGTTCGGTGTATAAAACCCTGAAAGAATTCAAATATAAGCCATATAAGATATCAAACCATCAAGAGCTTGTCGAGGAAGATAAAGTAAATCGAACTGATTTTTGTGACATAATGTTTAATATGTTAAATTAAAACGAAGAAATTTTAAATAAAATAATTTTAACTGATGAAGCTACATTTCCCATAAATGGTGAAGTCAACTCTTGGAACTTCTGGTTTGTATCCTACATTTATCCATTTTATCCATAGAAAAATACTAAATTTCCTTTCAATTAATCCATTCGTGTACTTCTTTTGGGGTTACCTGAAAAGTAAAATTTATAATAACGTGCAAATACGTAACTTGGACGAGCTGAAAGACCGTGTACGTACTGTGCTTGATGGAATAAACCCAGAATTTATTCGGAATACCCTGCCTTGCTTATTGCCTTGAAAGACAAGGAGGACACGTCGAAAACTTGCTATGAAATTAGTCTTCACTTTTGTTATGTTGCTTTGTTTGTCTTAATTAATTTATTTATGTAAACCTGTGATTTTGCACATATTTTTCTAAAAACATAACCTAATTCTTCGTGGCTTTATTTTGGTCTATATTACCCACTGTTGCCAGTACAAGAATTATTGCCGAACCAGATTCTACTATACTTTCGCGATCAATTTTAACAGTTTATTTAAAAAGTTTTATGCATGCTGAAAAGCTTAATTTTTCAATACAATCAAAAAAATAGTAGAGCCCTTGAACTAAGAGTAACAGATTTATAGAATAGTTATTTTCTTGCTCGTCGTAACATAAATGTATGGTTGCCTACCATGTTGTTAATGCAGTTGTTACAAGAACTGAAGCCAGCAGACCATGGGCAGCGCCGCGAATTTGTTAATTAGGTGTTGGAAAACCAACAAGAGGACGACGATGATTTTTCGAAGTCAATCATCTTTAGCGATGAGGCGGATTTCTAAATTAATGGGTACGTGAACACTAAAAAATTGTCGGATTTGAGGCGAGGAAAATCCTCGAGTGATTCATGGAAAGCCATTTCATGCAGAACGTGTTACTGTCTGGCGGGGGTTCTGCACTGGCGGAATAATAGGGCCCTACTTTTGCGAAAATGGTGCTGAACAAGCAGTAACAGTGAATGACGAACGCTATAGCAATATGCTGAGGGAATTTTTGTGGCCATTATTGGATGGAATGGATATCGAAGGAATGAGGAGGTTTCAACCTGTCATACGGTGCGCGAAACAATGGATTTGTTCCGAGAAAAAATTCCTGGACGAATTATCTCACGCAATGGCGACCAGAATTGGCCCTCACGCTGTGCGATTTGACCCCGTGCGACTTCTTTCTTTGGGGGTACGTGAAATCTCGTGTATATGCCAAAAATCCACCAAGAATTCCTGAGCTGAAGGCGGAGATTAGACGTGTTATTGGCGAAATCAAACCACAATTATGCGCAAGTCATCGAGAATTCGTAAAAAGAGCAAGAGCGTGCCAGCAGAGGCGTAGGGGACATTTGTTTCATATTGTGTTCCTCCGCTTAACCACAGTGTGTGTACTTTATAATGAAATAAACATTTTTACACTTTTTGAATATACGATGCATTTTATTACAAAAATAAATATTGCGTTCTTAATGGGACACGCTATACTCGTATATTCACAGTATATCACAAATAATTAATCGGCGACAATTTGGGTTTCTGGGGTATACTCACATTAATTATTATTGCCAAACCGGTGCATTACAACATTAAATTTATAACTAGAGTGGACCAATCCAATAATAATGCACTGTGTTATAAATTATAACACAGTGCATTGGATGACATAATTAACTACATTAAATAAATGTAAAGTAGACGGTTCTGACACCATTTGCTTAGCACTACAGCGCTCACTATTCATTCGACCTTCGCACAAGTACAATTTGCCAATACTAGACGTAAGGCGTTTTTTCGCGATCAAACCTAGATACCATAGGTTTAGAGCAGTTTAGTGTGACGTCACTAACATATTTAGATTCGCGAAAAACACATTGGTTAACTTTGGTTAACTGGCTTTTAATTTTGTTGTTTTAACAAATTTGAACACGAATTTTTAGAAACTGTAATAATGGCAGAAGATATCGCAGCACCAGCAGTGGTAATTAGAATTTTTATAATTTTTTAAGCAAGCGAAAATTTCAAAATTGTCTGTTGTATCTGTTATTCGAACAGCAAAAACGTTTTAGAACACCGTATAAAGATCATTGGATATCAAAATATCTGTAAGAAGATTTTTATAAACAATTTCGTATGTGTCAACAATAGTTGACATCCATGCACAAAACAATAGCATAACCTATTTGCCGATTAGCCGCTCTAAACTCTACTCAACAGGCCGGATAGTCGGTTTGACAAACCAAAGCTAACCGCGTTTAATGTGACGTCATTACTTTATCGCCAAAATAACAAACCAATTCAAACCAAGCCAAACTCACTCCAAACTGTAGTCGCGAAAAAACGCCTGTGGACATATAACTTCAGACCATTATGTTACTGCAACCATGTTTTATTATATTGTACGATATGCAGTTAATATATACGGCCTCCGTTTGTAAAAATATTGAGAATAGGATTTATGTTTTTTAAAGCTGCCATTTTCAGATGGAATTACTTGCGTTTATAGGAATAATAGACATCAATTAAATACAGGTAACCAGGTATAACACGGGAGTTAGGTTCCAAAACATTGTGTATTATGCGAATCCGTGTTATACAAAACAAAGAACTGTATTAAATTTTTTTTTTAAATAGTAATACGAATTAATATGAATTAAACTATTTCTTCGTCATCACTAATCACCATTGAGGAAGCGCGTTTTCTTTTTGGCAAGATATCCTCATCCTCTGAGCATTTTTCTATTGATTCATGTTCTACCTTTTGCAAGAAATCTGTTATGTTAGTTTGCTTGCTTTTAGTTAAAAGGTCTTTATAAATTTCCTTATATGGTGCTAAGCATTTATGAAATTTTCTTGTAAGCTTTATGCTCGTTTAAAAAATTTCTTTTCGCTTTGCAGAGTAAACTGTTTAACTTCTTCGTTTTCACCTATTCTATCGTCTTCCTAGTTATAGTGGTATATTTCAGATATCATTTCTATCAAACCTGTTTCATAAATTTCTTCTTCCACCAGTAATTCTTGGCTATCTTGAACAGTCATCAAAGTCTTCCCTTCCTTAGCAACGTCTACTACACATATGGTGCTCTTATTACGATGTTTTTTTTGTGGATATCAATAGTAAGCCTTTACGTCGAATATGTCGGCAAGCCTATGCCGCAATAATTAAAATGTGATTTGAACGTTCTTTTAAATACAAAACTATTATGTTTATAATAGAAAAAATTTCATAAAACAAAAAGCTTTATGTAGCGTGTCCATGGCGTGTCTAATGGCCTAGATACCTAGTTTTTAATTATTTGTATGGAATTATTTACATATAATGTGTTTAACTTTAAA
Organism: Melolontha melolontha; assembly: GCA_935421215.2. Classification (NCBI taxonomy): domain Eukaryota; kingdom Metazoa; phylum Arthropoda; class Insecta; order Coleoptera; family Scarabaeidae; genus Melolontha; species Melolontha melolontha. The sequence continues at coordinate 65,186,656 of OW285242.1, forward strand.
TATAATGCGTCGCTAAACAGAATTACTGATGAATTAGAGGTGGAAGCCCGTATATTTAATGACGACAGGACTGGACTCGTAACGAGAAAAACCATTTTCTCGTTACTATGTGAACATTGGACCGCGATTTTTTGTATGAAGTCATTATTCACATATACCTTTCACGCCTTTTTTTTTCTTTATCACTATACACAATTAGTATTGTATACGAACACAGCTATATAAATTGTCTTTCTTTTTAGAATAAGCAAGTCATTTAAAATAAATTTCTTTTTCACTTTCGGCTTGCTTTCTCTTGATCCTCTTGTGTTTGATTTCAATATCTTTTTTTTTTCATTATTTGAATACCAATTTAATAATTTCATATTTTCAGGCATTGCCGGTATGATTTCGAAAACAACGGTCGCCCCATTAGATAGAGTAAAAATTCTTCTTCAAGGCTATAACAAACACCACGTAAAACACGGTGTTTTTCAAGGATTATTTCACATTGTCCGAAAGGAATCAGCTTGGGCCTTGTACAAGGGGAATGGCGCCCAAATGGTCAGGATATTTCCTTATGCCGCGGCCCAATTCACCTCGTTCGAGATGTACAAACGATATTTAGATGGAGTGTTCGGAAAGAAATCCCATTTTGACAAGTTCATAGCTGGTGCATGCGCCGGCCTGACTGCTGTTACCTTAACATATCCACTGGACACAATCAGAGCTAGATTGGCGTTTCAGGTAAGCATCATAAGCCCTCTTCATCTACATTCAAATTAAGAGACAGCGATAGACGTAGAGATTTGTAGCAAAGATCACATATAATGCGCATTCCGTACTGTGCCGAAAATTTACTTGATAAATTGTAATGCAAATTAAAGAATAGAAATTTCCTATTTTTCAAGTAAATTTTCGGCGCAATATGTGATGCGCATTATATGTGATCTTTGCTACGAATCATCTACGTCTATCGCTGTCCTTTAATTTTAATTTATAGTCGCGAGCAATAAATTCTAGTTGTCAATGTCATTCTTAATGCAATTGACAGCGCTCTAGTGTATATCTGGTTTTGGTATTAACCTTTTCAAACGTTGTCATTATTTTCCATTTGTCAGATACTTGTCAAATATGATGAATATTGTTACAATAATACAATAAAGGCATTAAATAATGGAACACAGTTTATTCGACCAAAAATAAATAAACAAGATCTTAGTAACTTTCTGCAAATGAGAATTAAATGACTATTAAATCTCATTTTTACATGCAAATGTCGCCTTATGTGATTACTACAAACTAAGTTTGTACCAGTATGTAGAACACAATACGCCGCGACTTCGACCTTTCTGGTTGTTAGGATAGTTTAAAATTCGTGAAAAACCACGGCCATCACCGGAACGTACAGACGCGTTTCGTTCTTATTGGAGCTTGTCAATGTACAGATTCGGATACAGATTCGATGACTTTTCGCTTCTATACTTTGTGTATATATAGTTAATATTCTCAATTTCCTGCAAATGAGAATTAAATGACTATTAAATCTCATGTTTAGAAGCAAATGTCGCCTTATGTGTTCAGAATATTAAATATATATACACAAAGTATAGAGGTGAAGAGTCATATCTGCCTCCTGGATACTGTACATTGACAAGCTTCAATAAGAACGAAACGCGTCTGTACGATCCGGTGCGTCCGGTTGCATGTAAACATTTAATTCTCATTTGGAGAAAGTTCAGAATGCTAACTATATACATATACGCAAAGTATAAAAGTGAAAAGTCATATGTGTCTCCAGGATACTGTACATTAACAAGCTGCAATAAGAGCGAAACGAGCTTGTACGTTCCAGCGACGGACGTGGTTTTTCACGAATCTTTAATTAAGATTTTAGTACTTGATTGTCTCAATATAAATCAGATCGTCCACCGCAGTTGATGCTCGAGGTCGTCTAGAACATCTAGAATAACTGACCTGCTACAGCAGTTTCTGATAACGCTTTTTTACTAGGGAAATGCCTCTAACTTGCCATGACTAGCAAGTGTCTTGACAACTCAAAATAAAATTTATATTTGACAGCTTGTTGACAATAAATAGATACAGTCAATCAGCTAAAATTTCTAGTTTGTCAAAATATGACAGAATTTTTATGACATTGACAACCAGAATTTATTGCTCGCGACTGTACATTTTTATTTACATTAAAATGCATCTTCTCAAACTGGCTTTAGTTTCTGGCTATTAAAATAGTACTACTTTCATAAATGTGTAGTGTTTTAAAAATTTATTGGCTTTTGTTATTGCAGACATTTCTATGAGATGCAAATTAATTGCATTTTCGCGAAGTAATGTGAATTTAAATATTGTTTTCTACATTTTACTACGCTTATTATTCGAATTTTTTAATTGAAAAAATTCGCCCTCAAGCAGGATTCGAACTTACGTCCATGGTTTGCCAGACCATTGCTCTGCTACTAAGCTATTAAGGACTGTGGTTCCGTATACATCGGGAAGCCTTAAGTTACACTAAGGAACAGATGTTAATATTTTTGCTTGTAGTCGGCACTTGTTGCAAATGAATTGCATTTTCGCGTAGTAATGTGAATGTAAATATTGGTTTCTACATTTTATGACGCTAATTATTCGAATTTTTTAATTGAAAAGATTATCGTCGTAAAATGTAGAAAGCGATATTTACATTTCTATGAGATGCTATTTATTGCCTGTACATCCATGGATTCTGTTTTTAGTTTCTTACTAAAAGTGTGTGAGCGAACATAAACACTTGTGGTGTTAAAATAAACTGAGTTAAACTGTGTTGGTGAATTATAAACCTTAAGTTTAAATTTTATTTTACAAGGAAGGGGAATTACATCGCACAAAAAATAGAGAATTTGTGCTTCGTTTAAAGTAAAAATATATACATCGCGAAATAACAGGAAGAGAAGATGTTTGTCAAGAATGTGTAATGTATATTGATTTAATGTATATTGATTTAAATAAAGAAAATATGCCTACAACCAGTTCATTACATAAGTATTGTCGTAAAATGGGAAAGTCTACCGACCGTCATAATAGTCTGTGAAAATAGGAACGGCAACTTTCTAGCAAGCGTGTTCATCAAACTGTAACTGAAAGAGTGATAACAATACTTCATTAAACATGTAGAAGAAGATTATGCGTAAGCCGACTTGTCTACAATTAAACTTTAGTCCTGCTGTTCAGGATTACTTTATTTTGGTACTGTCGCACAATTAATCAACATTATAAAGCAGTGATCCTCAGCCTGGTCGAGAATCAATGTGTCAAGTAATAACTCTCTTTCGTTTGTCGAGTGGGATTGGATTAGGATAGTGATTTTCAACATTAGAGGGTGGCGCTTTACAGGTTGAGAATCGCCAGTATCCCTCGTCGTTGTAAATAAACCTTATACAAAAGCTTGTCTCGCAGTAAGCACCAATTTGTCTGTCCACACCTTGTTTACTGTATGCCCTGCATTCACCCATGTCTCATCTAAATAATATATTGTTGTTCCATCACGATATTTTTTTATTTAACGTAAGTATTTTCTCTTTCAAGTAATAATGTCATCTTTTTCTTTCAGAATGCTATTATGATTCCTCTTTTGGCAAATATAAATGAACACCAGTTTATATAAAGTAACAAATATTTGCATATACCGGGTGTATTATGAAAAACCTTTGGTGCTGTAACTTTTTTATTTTTTATCCGAATGTAATAAATTATACGTTGAACTAAATCGTTTTAAAAACACTAACGTGATCCACTTGCACTTGCAATTGCACTATATTTTTTTTCCTTATTCAAATATATTACTTTTTCTGAATATGAAACTGTAAACAACGATATCCTTGTATGAAAAAAATCGAGAAATTGTAGGTTTTTTTTTTAGTTCGATTTATTCTGGTTTTTCCGAACACAGAGATTTCTTAAATGCATTTTAAATACTCTATTTCATTTTATTACCAGCAAATGTGTGTACCTTTTAAAATCACTTACATTCAATACTATATAGCCCATAAAGGATTACAAACCAATGTTATCAGTGAGCGGTGGGTCAACAACAACATTTACAGTGGTTATTTAAAAATTTAAAAATCAAGCAGTCATATTGAACGATAAAAGTGCATTCCAAATTTTCGAAGAGAGCTGTGACATCTGTCAGTCACACATGCATTATAACATTTTCAACGATTTATTTCTAAATTTTGTTATTGAAATTCAAGCATATTTTGAATGCGGAACAAATTCTGCAGCTGCTTTGCGACTTTATGGAAATCGTTTTCCTGACAGACTGCGTCCAAGTGGCGATAAGTTTGGAAGGCTCGTGCGAAATTTACGAAATTTTGGATCATTCAAAAAACCGAAAATAAACGCACGTGTAATTCAAGATCAAAATTTAGAATTAAGTGTCTTGCTCTATATGGAAGAAAACCCTAATACGTCTACGCGAGAAATTGCTCACTACATGCAGGTATCACATTCTACAGTTCAGTACATTCTGAAGAAGCACAAGTTCTTTCCTTATAAACCACGGAAGGTGCATGCTCTCGGTGAAAACGACCCCCAAACGAAGGGTTCAATTCTGCACGGTTTTCATGAATAAACTAAGGGAAGATAAAATTTTTTATCGTCGTGTGTTGTGGTCAGATGAATGCACTTTTGGGAAAAATGGTGTATTCAACAGAAATAATCATCGCCATTGGAGCACTGAAAATAACCATGTTGTGATGCAACACAATTTTCAAAATCTGTTCAGTGTAAATGTATGGTGTGGCATTTTAGGCGATAGAGTAGTAGGGCCTTTTTTGTGGAGGGTAATCTAAACCAAGAAAAGTATAATAATTTGTTACGCAATGAATTAGGCGATTATTTAGATGAGTTGCCACTTGCTGAGTTAAACAGGGTGGTGTTCCAACAGGACGGTGCCACACCCCATAATGCACGAATGAATACTGATTTTCTAAATAATTATTTTGGCGTCAGATGGATGGGCACTTACGGACCTATTCGATGGCCTGCTAGATCGCCAGATCTGAATCCACTGGATTTCTTTCTGTGGTCTTACATTCAAGATCATGTCTATTTGACTCCACCTGATACCAGAGGTGATTTAGTAAGAAGGATAGTATAAGTATGTCATGAAATACTACCAAATCTTATATTAAACGCAGCAGTTGGAGTTAATAGAAGGTGTCAAATGTGTCTGGAACAAAATGGGGCCAATTTCGAACATTTGATTCATTAAAAGATATGATTTCTGTAAATTTCGTAGTTTTTTTTAATAATAATAAATTTGTCACTCAATTTAATGGAGGTGTCTTCAGGAAATAAATGTTTATTAGAATAAGTAAAAAAAAATATGTAGTACAATTTAAAAAAAAAAAATTTACTACTGTCTGTCAGAAACGAAATGTCAATTTTTTTTTTTTTTTAACAGGTTACAGTGCTTTAAAAACGATTTAGTTTGACATATCATTCATTAAAATCAGATAAAATATAAGGAAGCTACAGCCCCAAAGGTTTTTCATAATACACCCGGTATGTATTTTACCGAAAGTTCAATTCTTTTATTAATTGTCTGAGAATCGTAAATTTAAAGTTTAGTAAATTATCTCTTTCATTTATCATCGTAAAAATTTTCTGTACAGTTTGAAGTTCATTTTTGAAAAAAAAAAGGAATAAATAATTCTGCAAATGCTATTCCGCATTACATCATCTATGCTGTTCAGTACCGTAAAATGGGGTTACTTTGATCAATTTTTATTTTAAAAACTCTGTATCTTTTGTATAAATTGGCAGAAAAATACGTAAAAAAAAACAAAATGTTTTTGTCTTCTACCAGAAACTTAACTTAAAAAATTATCAATTTATTTAGTTTTTGAGAAAAAAAAATTAAACCACTTGATTAAATTTATACACTGATCGGGGTTACTTTGATCACCATGCTTATTTCCACGTCATTTGAAAGTAAACCCAAAATGAACATAAAATTTAAAAACAAATTGAAATCTGTCCGCAGGTTTTTTTTAATAAAGCTGTTTAACACTTGGGGTGACTTTGATATAGACAAAAATAATGTTTTAGTTATAATTTTATTTGAAATTAACATTTTAAAACACAGAAAATCAAATTCTTAAGCTCTAAACCTCATTAACATTGATCTCGTGTGGAAACACGACCAATTCAGTCCCTTCTTGAAAGGTAGGCATAGGCAGGTATGCAACAATAGCAGACTGTCGTCTTTAATTAATCTGAATGTTTTTTTGTTTTGGCACGATTTTAAGTCGGTAACTACCAGCGGAGTGGTTTCGTTAATGTAACATACGTAACGATATGTTTTTTTTCCTCGCTGAGAAGTAAATGTTGCCAATACATAACGACCCTCGGTCAATATATTATCTTCTTCCTCTTCATGCTCTCTCTCGTTTTCCTCTTCTTCGAATGTTTCCTCTACAGTCTCATTGTCATCAGATATGTTTTTTTTAAGTGGTGTGTCAATCGTCTGATTAGTTTTCTTTGTCTTCCGCTTTTTTTCTACACTTGGCGAGGGGTCATCTATTAAATCCGCTGTCGAAATACTCTTTCCAGCAGCAACATTTAGTCTTTTCTTTCTTTTTACAGTATGGGATGATTCTCCAAATCTTTGAGTTCTTAATAGTTCAGTCAGAACGCTCTCAGTTTCAGCCTCAACGTTACTATCATCAGATGGTAAGCGCTTGTACACCTGATCAGGGTTAAACGGCAATATTCCTGTTGCATTAAATGCACTTATAAGATTTCGTTTGATGGCACCGTTTTCATTATCCAACGGGGGGTACCACAATTTTTTTCGGTTTAATTTCGTCCATTCTTAGAAGTGTCTTGTTGAGGAGATTCGGAAATGCGTCTTTTGGAACAGTGGTCAGCCTTAAGTTCTCAAGTTTCCATTTCGTTAATGTACTTCGCCATGCCTCTTTCATCGGACGAAAAAATGCTACGTCCAAAGGCTGAAGCAGATGGGTGGAGTGTGGTACCAAACAAACAAAATTGATATCGTTTTCTTCACATAATCGTAACACATCTTCATCGATATGAGACGACAAATTGTCTCCAAATAACACTTTACGACCGTTTAGTCTTTTTGCGTGTGGCAAAAAACATGTCATAAACCAATCCCGGAATGTTACGCTGTCAATCCAGCTACTTGCAGTTCGGTTATATCTAGTTCCACCTGAGCAACATGGTTCATTGCAACACGGTGAGCCACACGGTCCTCTCTCCTTCCAAGTGTCATACAGATGTGTGCTCTTGTATATCACATAAGGTGGTAAAAGAACACCATTTGCAGACCCACAAACCATGATAGACGTGCAGTTCTTGGAAAAGTTTATTATTTTTTCTGAATACTTGACTCCTCGTCGATATATATAGCGTTTCTTGTCCGGGTCGTCGCTTAAATTTGACTCGTCGTAGTTAAAAATATTACTACTAGGCACGTTTTTAACAACAGTTTCGAAATGTTTAAAATATTCTTCTATAGTTTTTTTTGAAACTCCAGCTCGAGCCCTTTTTATATTTGCTGCAACACGCTGACTGTAAGAATCCTGATGACGTCGTAAAACCGAGTAGGCCCAGTCAATACCGGGCACATTATTGGAAAATTCACTCACGTGCGTGAGTTTTCCGCGTCTTTTCACATTAATGGAATCTCTAAGACAATTTTCCATCAAGCTTGCATAATACTCTGCAATCATCGTACTACCCTTATTCAGATAATCAATCAGCAAAATTATTTGACAGTCCCAAAAAACAGTTGCTATTATTTTTCTTGCAGAACGAGTGACTTTAAACTTTTTGGGGTGAATCGAGGCCTTAACATATCACTGCATCGACTTTTGTTTCGATTCTGGATCATAATAATGGACCCAAGTTTCATCTCCAGTGAAAGTCGGTCGATAATTAAATCTGGTATGTTCCCACAAAGCGCTAAGAATTGGTCACACGTCTCTACCCGGACACACATACAATAGCAAAAGCATTCGTAGAACCTACCTTGCACTAGCTTTTGTCATTCCAAGGTGCTATTACTAATAAGGGGTTGGCTAGGTATAATAATAATGAAATTATTTGATAGATAATAAAATAATTCCGGATGCTGGTGAAGTGTCATCAAAGGTCCAGGACGTGCGTGGTATTGGTTAATTAAAATAAATACACAAAAACTAATAAATAAAATAAAACACAGCGGCGTCCTTAAAGTTTATATTTATATTTACATAATAAGAAATTGAAACCCGTATATTTAAAAGCAATTAAAACAAAGTAATATGTACACGAGGAGCGGCAATAAAGTAACTAAAATTAACACATAAAAATACTCTGAAACGAACGTTAAATGGAGTAGTAAATTAAGGGTTAATTAATTACGATGAATATAAAATAATCTCTGTATAGAATACAGTTACCTTGAGTTGGCGGCCACGTGGTCTGAAGATATACTCGGACAAGTATATGTAGAGCGGTGTTGGCCGGTGGGATAAGAAATTAATTAGTTCAAATTAATATGGATTCACTTAAAAGAATAATATGCATAGAACAATGCAGTTTACTTTAGAAGTTGAAGAACACCTGGACGGCGGGACATCGTGCCTTGGACAGTACACGAGGTGTGTTGTATGTATCACTCACGAACGTTCGAAAGAGAAGAAGGACCATTAGTTTTTCGTCCGATAGGAAGGGGTCTAGAAAACGGTCTAGTTTATGATCTATCGAAAAGGGGGTCGATATCTCGAATAATAATTAATAAAAAGCGCGACCTGAAGACGTGGTCTGTCGATGTCATACATATTATTAGAGTAACCCTTGTGACATAAGCTGTCTAACGATATCAAACAAGACATATAAAAGAAGATGTAAATAATATTAATTAAAAGAATTTAAAATGGAATGTTCTAGAAGAAATTCGACATTAACGTTAGGGTTCTGAGAGTCAGGTAGAAGGAAGGGTCTCGGTCAAGAAGATGACAAAAGAAATACTTTCTCTTTGCAACGAATATATACAAGAAAAATGTCTAAGTTAAATATAATTAAAATGAGATATTTAAAGACGAAAGAATATGTGTATTTAAATAAATGAATTAAAACTTCTATACGCTAAGCGTAACAGTGCTCGTGCGACAGTGGTTTCTGAAACATCTAGTAAGCCTGCTAATTGTCGATTCTTTAATCTTGCATCTTCCAGAACCAAACACTTGCTTTTTTCAACATCTGAAGTGATCACATCATTAGGACGATCTGGACGGGGATCATTATTCGAAGATTCTCGACCATGCTTAAAAAAATTTGACTACTCGCAAATAGTTGACAATCATTCCCATTTACAATCAATATTTCTTCAAGAATAATTTTTTGAAGCTTTTCCTTGTTTTGTAAGAAACTTTATCACTTAACTTAACTTTATTACTTACTTAACAAAGAAACTACAAATCTAAAAAATTTTAATGTTGTTATTAATGAAAAAGAGAAAAGAAGTTCAGTAATTATGAACCCTCAATCTCCTAAATTATACTCCTTGATTAAATTACATAAATAAAACTATCCCATCAGACCAGTTATTTCTTATGTTACTGCACATTCTGTTAAAATATCTAAAATACTTATTGATATCATTTTTAAATATACTAACTTTAAGCCACAGGACAGCATAACAAATTTATATGATTAATTAATAAAATCAACAATATTTCAATACTTTATAATTAGGGACCGGAAGCATCAGGCCGAAATTACGATGTACCATATAAATAGTCTATAACATCGCTGAGTATAACACGCAGTTATTGAATAGCACTATTCATTCGTTAACCGCACATCTGTTTTTTGTCGCTGAATTGTGACGCAATTACTTCAATTACAGTAAAATTCCTTTCTTCGTGGGCGTAGATAGAAGCGTGAATTTTTATAATTTATTTTATTTATTAGTTTATATTTCGTAAGATAAATAAAGTACGGTGAGTTAGTTTCTTTTTTTCATTGTTTGGCGAGTTGGATTAAGGGTCATACTGATTGTGTGTCCATTGCCAGTGATTCCGAAATTGATTGCAAAGTCTGTAAAATATCGTTCAAAAATTCCAAGAAATCGCACGTAAAACCTCACTTCGCATTACAAGCACATAAACAGAAATTAGACCCGCTGGAATCTGACAATTTTAACAAAGATCTCTGTAAAACTTTAATGGTGGCAAATATTCCATTAAATAAATTTAACAATTCCACTTTCAAAATAGTTTTCCAAAAATATACTGGTAGAAATGATCCAGATAAAGACGTCTTACACAAATATTATGTTTCTAAGTGCTACACGAAAGCAGTAGAACACATTAGAAGCCATCTTTCAAATCAGTACCTATGGATAAGTGCTGACGAAACTGTCGATATATTAGGACGCTGTGTGGTAAATGTTGTACCTGGTGTACTACATCCAACTATTCCATACAACGCATATGTAATAGCAACAAAAGTTATAAATACAGTTGATGCGGAAACAGTAGCTAAAACCATTTACGAGAATATGCACCAAAAGCTTCATTCGGACGACAGGTACAAAGAAAAAATACTTTTATTTGTCAGTGACAGTGCTGCATATATGTTAAAAACAGGCAGATTATTAAAGGAAACATATCCTAATATGCTGCATATTACTTGTGTAGCACATGCTCTCCACAGAATCTGTGAATATATCAGAGACACCTTTCCGGAAGTTGATAGACTTGTATCCGCTTTTAAAAAGGATTTTCAGCAAAGCACCATTGAGAGTAGCTCTTTACCGGGAAAAACTTCCATCGTTGTCACTGCCTCCTCTCCAGTAATAACTAGACGGGGAACATGATTGAAAGCTACTAGATTTTATGCAGAGAATTTACATAGTTTACAAAATTTCGTTACATGTTTAAATGACGATGTTCGAAGTATTTCTTAGTGTAAGGAACAAATACAAATTTCAAATTAAAAAAAAATTAGTTGTACTTTCTTCAGGAACACTTTGGAAATTTGCATAAACTAATCACTTATTTTGAAAATCAAAATCTCAAATTAAATGACATTAGATTTGGCTATTAATAATTTGAAAAATATTCCAAGTGACTTCGGATGTGGCCTTCGGCAAAAGTTTGACGGAGTTTTTAACAGAAATTCAGATGTAATAATCAGTTGCGATGTAGAAAGGACGCTTTCTATCTACAAGGATGTATTTCATTCAAAGAGAACAAATTTTACAGAAGAGAACCTTGAAAAAGTATTGATAGTTAATATTAATACTCCTTTACTAAACTTGAATTACAAAATGAACAAATAAAAATGTATTTCGTATTTTATAGATCATCACCCATTTGTTTTCCAATTATAAAAATAAAATTAAAATCTCTTTAAAAATACAAATTTTCTATAGTATGGGGATGAGTCATCGGGGTCTCGTGTCAGGTATATTATAATACAAAACTGGTATCATTTGACGTTAAAAACTTATTTCCGACTGTCTCTCCAGCCGAAATCGTTAGCTTAATTCAAAATTTACTTAGCTAAGTAGCTAAGAACACTAACCCGGTAATTAAAGCAGAAATCTTAGATTTGTTAAATATTGATCTGAAACAAAATTACTTCCAGTTTAATAATTCCATATACACTTGTAGTGAAGGATGGGTAACCCCTTACGTCCATTACTATTAGAAATTTTCATGAACCACTTAGAATCCATCATTTTCAATAATCTCCCTAAGAAAGTATATTTTGTTTTGGCATAGATATGTAGATGTGCACAAATATACAAGAAGGGGACCAAATAATGAGCTATCTATTATTGACTATATACTAGTGGAGAAAGATAACAAAAAAGAGGTAAAAGATGTTAGAGCTAGAAGAGGTCCAGAACTGTACACTGACCACTATATGGTATTAGCGAAAATTAAAAAACAGGAAAAAGGAATTGATGAATGCAGGAATAAAGGAGATGTAATATTTACAAGTATAAGAACATACAAACTGAGGAACGAAGAGGTAGCAAAAAAATATCAAAACATGGTAGAAAACAAGATGGAAGAACTGAAGATGGACAAGAATGATGGAATTGAAGAATATTGGAAAGCCTTTAAGGAAATACTATTATGCTCGGCAAGGAATACCTGCGGGGAAATGAGAGGACGCGGTGGAACTAAGCAGACAGCTTGGTGAAACGTCGAAATTAGAAAAGAAGTTAAAATAAAAAAAGAAAAATGGAAACAATACCTGGGAAACAGAACAGAAATAAAATATGAGCTTTACAAAGAACAAAGGAAGAAAGTAAACAAGATGACAAAAGAGGCAAAAGAGGAAAGCTGGACAGAACTCGGGAATAAGATAGAGCGCAGCAGCAAGGAAAACCAAAAATTATTCTACAAAATACTTAAAATATTTAGAACAGGAAAAACGACAAAACATGCACCAATTATGGATAAGGAAGGAAATATAATAGATGATATACAGACAATGAGTAGATGGAAGGAGCATTTTGAGGAATTGCTAAATATATATAGAAATGTAACTGAGACAAACATAAGAGAAGAAAAACAACGAATAACTATTGAAGATGAGGAAAGATTGGGACCCATAACCAAAGACGAAATAATAGAGGCTTTAAACACACTGAACAATGGGAAAGCCCCAGGACACGACAGAGTAACCACTGAAATGATGAAGAACGTAAAAGGAAAAGGAATAGAAATATTTTGGCAAACATGTAATAGAGCATGGGAAGAAGGTAGAATACCGGAGGACTGGAAAATTGGACAAATAGTGCCAATATATAAGAAGGGAAATAATAGGAAGTGCAGCAACTATAGAGGAAAAACGTTACTAAGTACAGCAGCGAAAACCTATGAACGCATATTGGAAAGGAGATTGCAAAGATACGTGGAACCAACACTTGAGGAAACTCAAAGTGTATTCAGGAGAGGAAGAGGGGTTCACGACAACATATTTACTGTAAGCAAATAATTGAAAAAACAATACTAAGCGCAACTAAAGCATATTTCGCATTTGTAGATCTAGAAAAAGCTTTTGATTGTATAGGAAGAAAAAAAGTATGGAATAGCTTGGAGAAGAGAAATGTTGACAAAAAGCTAATAACAGCAGTAAAGAGCATGTATACAGAAAGTATAAACTATGTAATCAGTAAAAATAGAAAGTCAGACATTTTTGAAATTAAAGACGGTTTGCGACAGGGAGGAGTACTCAGCCCGGTACTGTTTAATATTTTCATTGATGAAATAATTAAGAAATGCAAACCACACATGAAAAAACTCAACGTGGGATTCAGAAACCTAAAAGCAATAGAGCTAACGGAGTGTGTATTCGCAGATGATGTTGTCATTATGGCTAACACCGAAAAAGGGCTGCAAGACAATGTAAACATATGGAATAACATATTAAAGGCGAATGGAATGAAGATAAATATAACAAAGACAACTGTGATGATAGTAACAAATGGGGAAAAGGAAGAATTGAATATAAAAATCGACAACCAAAGGATACAACAAGTTGAGCAAATTAAGTACTTGGGAGTAATACTGGAAAGAAATGGTAATCAAAACATTGACATAAGTGAACGTATCAAAAAAACAACAAATCTATACCATGCAATGAGATCAGCATTTATAAGGAAGAAAGAGATATCAAGAAAAACCAAGATGACGGTATACAGAACAATATTCAGACCAATATTAACATACGGAAGCGAATCATGGGTACTATCAAATAGAAATAAAAGCAGAATACAGACGATTGAGATGAAATTTCTGAGGGGAGTGAAAGGCATAACAAGAAATGACGAAGAGAGTGAGAAATATTGACGTACGAGAAGAGCTACAAATAGAACCCATAATGGAATATATAGAAAAGAAACAATTAGGATGGTGGGGACACCTACAGCGTATGAGGGAATGTACACAAACTAAAAGAGTATGGACGTCCAAAATAATAGTCAAACGAAGACCTGGGAGGCCGAAGCAAACATGGGAAAAGGAGGTAGCCAAATTGATAGAGAACAGAGGAGAAACAGTACTGAACGCAAGAGAAATTGCCAAAGATAGAAAAAAGTGGAAAAACTTTGTACAAAATACTGACAATACACATTAGTTAAGAGATAAATATGTAAAATCCCTACACCGAAAGGTAGAAAGGGAACTTAGATTATATATATATATATATATATATATATATATATAGATATGTAGATGATATTGTACTTTCTTTCACCGGAGCACAAAGACAATTAAACTTGCTTCTGGAATTCGTTAATTCTATTCATAAAAATATTGAATTTACCATGGAACAAGAAGTAAACAGTAGCATTAATTTTTTTGGATCTAACTGTTAAAAAAAAATCAACAGTAAATTAGAGTTTGACATTTATCATAAAGAATCTCATACACTAATCCAAAGAAAATGTTGAAAAAGAACTAAATTTAGTCAAACAAATATCGGGTGTCCGTTTAATACTGAAGCTGACGCCTGTCAAATTTTGTAAATTTCTTTGTTTTGTATTTGCCACACTTTATTTTCAATTGGTGTTTGACATCTTTTGCCATAGTCGTACATGCTCGTTTTCCGTTAGCATATTCACATGTCTTCTTTCAAACGCGCGCCAATCTATCCCATTTTCTTAAATAATTGTAATTAGCAAATATTGGCAATAAACATTAGGAAAACTAAGGTTATTGTGTTTGATTTTATCAATTTTTATAAATTATCATTAAAAATGATTACCGAATGGGACGCTAATGTTAATTGTTGCGGTCGAGCTCAAGTGCAGTAATGCTAACTTAACCAAAATTTAACACGAACTGTCAGCTTTAGTATTAAACGGACACCCGATAGCAATTCATAACGACTACACAGATACTCTAATTGAAAATATGCTGACAAAAAAACTTTACTTGCTTACTAAATAAAATCTGCAGATTTTATCTTAAAAAAGCTGTCTCTATGGTATATCCTGTAATATATGATAAGCAAAATTCAAAATTTAGATTACAAGTGTACACTGGGAACCTAATGAACATATTTCAAAACTGTATATAAACACGATTTTCAAAACTAATAATAATTTATCAAAACATTAAAAACAATAAAGATAGAACAGATAAAAATAAGAAATCTGAGTCTATAAGTTAGTATGCGAATGCGGTAAGATATATGTTGGTCAAACAGGAAGATCGTTTGAAAAACGCATTGCTGAGCATTGTTCTTCATTTAGAAATAAAAACAAGATTCCACTTTTGCTAATCATCTATTAGAAGTATTCCACACTTTCGATAAGGATTTTAAACTTTTACATTTTGAATTAAATCAATCACAAAATTTACTTAACGATCAATTAGATTTAAATAACTCACCTTTGTTAAATTTATTCACTTAAAAACTGTTCAGACGATAATATAAATATACCTATTAAGATAAAATAAAACAAATTTTATGAATTTCACTTTTTAATTATCACTGTAACGAGTCGTTTCGCACCAACCTGGGCTTCGTCAGACATATAACTAACTTATTTACAAAATATTTTTTATATTAAACACAAGTAAACGGTAACAAGCAAAAACACATGTTTTATTTTAAAAGTAGTCAGAGGGATGGGTGCTTTTTATTACTGGATGAATACAAAATGTACTGTTCTTAAGTAATAAAACTAGAGGTTTACATTATATTATAGGGAGGTAAGAATTCTATGGAAAAATACAAAAATACAATATGTAACTGTCATGCATATCAAATAAATAGATTGAGTAAGGGTGAATTATTTGTTTCTAATTGATCATTTAAGATCTTGTCAGTTTTCTTTATTTTATTGATTTCAAGTGACTCTAATAAATTAAGTTTTTTGCCCTTATTTTCTACATGTAATATTTTAAATTCTTTGTTAAAATTGTGGTTCGTTGAATTAATATGAGACGCATATGAAGAGTCACTTTTATTATTTCTAAATGAAGAAAAATGTTCTTTGACGCGTATTTCAAACGATCTGCCTGTCTGTCCGATATAAGTCATAGGGCAACTACCGCAGGTTAACTCATAGACCCCTGACTTTTTATTGTTGTTTGTTAAATCCTTATTGTTTTTTATAAATTTGGATAAATTCTTATTAGTTTTATACGCTGTATTAATGTCAAACTTTCTTAAATATTTACAAATTTTTGTGCTTGAAGAGCCTATAAACGTGATCATATTAAGTTTTTGGGTGTTATTATTTAATATTGGGTAAACTTGTGATATGGCTTTTGTACGGAGTTTTTTATTTAAAATGTTATTTATTATTAATACTTTTATATCCATTGTTGATAGCTATTTGTCTAATTAAATTTAACTCTTTCTCGAAATTTGTTTGGTTCAACGGAGTATTTATTAATCTATGTATAAGACTGTGAGTCTATGAGTTAACCTGCGGTAGTTGCCCTATGACTTATATCGGACAGACAGGCAGATCGTTTGAAATACGCGTCAAAGAACATTTTTCTTCATTTAGAAATAATAAAAGTGACTCTTCATATGCGTCTCATATCAATTCAACGAACCACAATTTTAACAAAGAATTTAAAATATTACATGTAGAAAATAAGGGCAAAAAACTTAATTTATTAGAGTCACTTGAAATCAATAAAATAAAGAAAACTGACAAGATCTTAAATGATCAATTAGAAACAAATAATTCACCCTTACTCAATCTATTTATTTGATATGCATGACAGTTACATATTGTATTTTTGCATTTTTCCATAGAATTCTTACCTCCCTGTAATATAATGTAAACCTCTCGTTTTATTACTTAAGAACAGTACATTTTGTATTCATCCAGTAATAAAAAGCACCCATCCCTCTGACTATTTTTAAAATAAAACATGTGTTTTTGCTTGTTACTGTTTACTTGTGTTTAATATAAAAAATATTTTGTAAATAAGTTAGTTATATGTCTGACGAAGCCCAGGTTGGTGCGAAACGACTCGTTACAGTGATAATTAAAAAGTGAAATTCATAAAATTTGTTTTATTTTATCTTAATAGTTATAATGGAATTTCATCAAGTAAAGGCCGAAACAATCATATATATAAATATATAAATATACATTTAAATTATTAAAACAAGTTTTATGTGTAAATATGTTTAGTACCCTATAGTATAACAGTTAGGGCCAAACAGATGAGCCGCATATTCTCACTACCTGCAATATTTGTGTAGATTCTTAGATTTTTTAAGAAACGTAAAATAATACTAACCTTGTCCATTTTATATTTTTAATTTAGTTTGTAACGTGCTCTTTAGCTGTAAGCACCCGATGAAGCCACAGTGCTGACGAAACAATTGTCGTTTTATGATTACGTATTAAGAAGTGAAGATTTTAACCATTAGTTTTATTTCTATTTTAAATTATGGATCTTCATCAAGTAGAAGCCGAATCAATTCAATTATAAAACTTTATAACGGTTATATATTCGATTTTGTTCATTTTGATATAAAATCAATACACGACGACACATACTGACAGATAATAAAATTAATAATGTTGCAAATGTTTTGTAAATTGGCACATAAGTTACTAAGGCATATGTGATTTTTAAAAAAGTATAATGGAAAATTGCATTAAAATTTAAAGCTGCAAAGTCCGGGAAGATAAAAACAACCCCACGTATCTAAGTGTACCTACTACAGACTTTAATGTTGTTGGGGAAAATCTTCATAGCCATTGCTGAAAAGGTGTAATGTAACTTCTAACTAATGTAAGTAAATCGTTAAAAAAGTTCAATAAGCAGTATTCTATCGTCGATTGTAGGTTTCTGATTATGCTAGGGTTAAATACATGTCATACGAACGCGTATACTAACTACATTTCATTTGAAGAATAACTGAAAGTAGAAAGAAAAATGACAACCTATGAAGAAACGGAAACAAGTCAAAAAGGTTTCAAGAACTATAACGAAGAATAATGAAGAAATACAAAGCTAGAAGCCTAAAGAATCTTGAATTATGCTATTGCTATTGTATTATTTATTGATACGATTTTTAAGTATCTAAAAATACATATGTACAAGTCCATACACGAGTGCGTATGTACAAAGTCCCCTCTTTGTGTTTATTATGGAATTATAAAAAAATAAATAAATCAATTTAATGCGGATATTCTAGAGATAAAGCGTTAATAAAAATTACATCGAATTATCTTCATGGAATTTTTTTATATCGTTGATTGCAAACAATACGTAATATTTGTTTATAAAAATGACATCAACTTCAATGTACGTTGGGTACCCGGTCCTTGCTGACGTAAATAGTCCTATCAGCATAAAGCTGTTTATATTTACGTGCCAGTATCAGCGAATAATGTTTTGTCATCTATCGTATTCGTGAATTTAGCGAAATTGCTTTGGTTTTATCATTTTTTATTGCACAAGGTCTCCAATTATTTAGAATTGCACTTCTAGACGTAGGACAAAAAAATCCCTTTTTTCTAATATGGTCATTATAAGATAAATTATTATTTAAAATGTTACAAAGAAGTAACTTTTTCAAAGCAATCTCATCATGTAATCAATAATTTGTAACGTTAGATCATTTAGGTATTGTTCTAAGGCAGAGGCTCCCAAACTTTTTTTTCTCATAGACCACTTTGAAAGTTTTGCTGGTTCCGGTGGACCCCCTGCAGCTACATTTCTACCATATTCCCAAAACTCGACAAAAAATGTGAAGATTAGATCTAACTATGGAAATTTGCGTTGCGGCTGAGTTATTGGTTAATTAATTAATTGATTGTGCTGTGAATGGATGTCAAAAAAGTCAAGTTAGCCAATCAAAAAAGTGATTCCATCCAACTTTACTCCTTTGACATCTACTCACAGCACAAGAAACCAATCAATTCTCACATATTTTATTTAGAAAACTCCCCATTCGGAGTGGTAAAAATAAAAAGAAAAATAGTATATTTCCTTGTGTTGTATTTATTCAAATATGTAATTATTACACTATTAATTATTATTGTTATCAGATTAAATTGTAATATGATAACAGTCGTAATATAATTAAAATTAAATATTAATAACGTAACGTAACTTCTACAATGACAATCACAAAATAGTCATAATTTTAGTGGGAGGGATGTACTTGATGGATTGACAGCAAATTATCAATATTCGGCTTCAGTTTTGTTAGGAATAACCGTAAATCTCCCCGTTCTGTGATATTCAATCTGCTCCTTTTTTTTTGTTAAAAGGTTTGTAACGACACTAAAACTTTTCTCGACAAGATATGACGAGGGAAACGCTATCAAAAGCTTTCTCGCAATTCCCCACAGTCCAGGATATTTTTCGGGTATTTCTGCCTGCAATGTTTGATACCCTCTTTTAAATTTCACCTTCAGTTCCTCATTAGTGCTAAGCTCGAGTAGATCCTCTTGTAATATCACATTCTCTACTTCCGTTTCATCAAGTGGATTTATGATCCATGGTGGTATTTCCATCGTCAGAATATCTTCAAATCTGATTTTAAAGTCATCATGCAGGGCAATTAAATGTTGAACGTATGTGTGAATATCTTCATCAAGGCATTCTACCTGTGACAAGTTTGAAAACTGGGAAAATTCGCGCCGACTAATATTTTGCTTCAGAAATTTTCCAAGAAAAGCTGAAATTACACCCTTTGTTTTTATTAAATTAAGGCTGTCCCCTTGTACTTGTAAGTTAATGTCATTAAATTTTTTGAACAAATCTTGTCAAATACGCGATGTCTGCTTTCAAATTGGTCAGGTTTTCTTTTAAATCTGGATCTTTCTTTCCAGAAACTCTAAAACTGATTCAAAAAGTGAGAAAAATCTTATTAAACATGCACCTTTCGACAACCAGCGTACTTCAGTATGTAAGAGCAATCGTTGGAAGTCTTCATCATCATTTTCATCGCACAATTGTGCAAATAAACGCGTATTCAATGCATTGCTTCTTATTTTGTTAACTGCATTAATCACAAATTGAAGCGATTGGTGCAATTTAGCACTCAAATTTTTCGCTACTAGGTGTTGTCGGTGGATGACACAGTGAATTGCAGTTACCTCTGGTATAATTCTTTAAGATGGCTTATAAACCCACGACATCGCCCGGCCATGGCAGGAGCTCCATCTGTTGCCACCGAAATAACGTTTGTGAACGGAATCGATTTTTCCTTAAAAAAAATCACTCAGGACATTAAATATTGATTCACCTTTAGTGTCCGTCTCCAAAGTTTTCGCGAATAGTAGCTCTTCATGAATTTCTTCGTCCATAACAAATCGAACATATGCCAATAATAATGCTTCATTACCAGGTAAAGTTGACTCGTCCAGTTGAATAGAAAAATGAGTTGTTTGCATATAATTACACAAGAAACTTTCAATATCAGAGCTCATTTCGTCAATACGTCTTTGTACAGTGTTGTTACTCAAAGGAATTCTTTTGAGTATGTCAAATAGAGATTTGTGCAGAACAGTTTTTAAAACCTCTTCAACAGCGGGTAACATTAACTGTTCTCCAATGGTGTGCGATTTTCCAGATTTCGCTATAAGTAATGAGATATTGTAAGATGCCCGCAAGCCATCATCGTTACTTTCCGACGTTGAAGCGAACAACTGTGCACGGTGGATCTCTTTTCATATTTCTCTTTCAATGTTTGAAAATATTTCAAATCTTTACCTATTTTATCAGGATGACACCTTCTTAGATGATCTTCGAGCTTCGATGGTTTCATAGAGTCATTGCTCAAAACTTTGTTGCATAAAAGGCATATGGGCAATCGCTTGTCTGCCTTTGATGGAAGAAAACCAAATTTTAAATAATCAACACTGTACTGTCGACATTTCTTCTTAGATTCAGCCATGTTTCGTATCAGTTACCTACCTGTAAATAAAAAAAAAACTTTGTTGTAGTAATCTTAAGGCGGTCTGACTTAACAGGATATGGCTATTTTAACAGGACTAATTGATTATTGCAATGAAATAAACAAAGTACCGGCGGCAAACTGATTCTAATTATTAAAAGCAATAAATCGCTAAGATCAATAATTGAGTTTTATGAAAACGGCTGAACCGATTTTAATGTAATGTAAAACATTTTTTCATTAATTATATTTTGATATATTTCTGTAAATTCGATAGAAAATACTTGTAAATAATATTTTAATATCAAAACTTCGCGATTTTAATTATTTATTTATTACTTTGATGCACGTTACGAGTATGTAGTATATAAAGACACGTACAATTTATGAAAATACAATATTTAATTATTAGTGAACCACCACACAGTCGGGTAATAAAAAAATTACTAATAAAGTAGGGACAAGAAGTTCAACCTTTCTCGGATTTCTGTTCTTTTATGGAAGTATCTAATAATGGCCCTGTTCAGTATTTAATTTTTAATACGTACCTACTACACGCAAACATTAAAAATATACTTATTACAACATAAATATATCTAACAACATAATAATACAGTTTTTTTATAGATACGGTGGTTACCGACTATAAAAAACACCCGGCTAGTTCTGCGGTTATTATAGAGACAACGCTGAATATTCCTTCACGCTCTGTCTTAATAATTGCTGCGAGATAGCAAGGTAGTTATGTTTTGTTGAATGTGTCTCTTCTCCAACAGGGGCGTATTGACAATCATGTAGAAATGTGAAATACGTATCTACGTCTTTGGAGAAGATACATTCAAAAATACATATGAACTTGTACATTTTTAATAATATTATATATTATTAAAAATACTTTTGTATAAATATATCTCCTATCGCAGGTGGGTTGGAAGAGATTTCTTTTAGGAATAAGCCTCACCTTTTGTACCTACGTTTTTTTTTTAATTTGTCCATTTTTTGTTTACTTACGTGTACAATAAATTGTAAAATAAATAGATAAATAATAAATAAAATAAAAGTATGTATAACAAATAGGCAGGTAAGTACTTACTTTTCCGACAGTGGCAAACACTAACATCGATTCACTTTACTTTACTTTTCTTTTCGAAATTCGGGAAACAAATGAGTAACGTTTATCCGTGGCATTCGTATTTATATTGGTGAAGAATCAAACAAGTTCATGCAAGATTGCAAGCACACACACCACAAGTCGTACTTCGTCCTTTTCACGTCTGAACAAGCATTGCGGACGGCGGCAGCGGCAGCGCTTTGCAAGTCTCGACACGTTGTACTGAATATGGAATATGCAAGTTTTTACAATAACAGTCGCTGAGCTTCTTAAAATATTATCTGCCTACATTGATAGGTGAACTCAAGCCAACATTTTAGTTCTTCACTATCGAAACCAGATAAATTTTCGTGGACCCCCGCTTACGAATTGTGAACCTCCATTTTTTTGTCACACCAACGTAGACCCCCGTCGAGTCTCCCGTGGACCCCTGGGGGTCCACCTGGACCACTTTGGGAATCAATGTTCTAAGGGAACACGAATGCTATCAAGAAAAATATTTCTCATTCTTTTGGTTAGCATCTCCTGATAATGTAGCTGCATAAAAATAAAAGTTAATCACATTTTATTGAAAACTGCGTGAAAACAATATAGCAGCAATATATGCTTCCAATTAAGAAAAATACGCAAACCAACCAATCTGAACGAAGAAACATAAATAAGATGAAATCATACTCAAGATTACATTACATGAAATTACTCGGAAGAATCTGACGATTTTAGGTGTTATTGATATGATTTGTTTACGGCATCTAAAATTACGAAGGCTGGGATGATTATCGTCTACAATATTAAACCGTCTATATTTATATATTGATTTTGTAAAATAAATGTTGTTGCAGCAATGGGTATTTTAGCAATATAATGCTTTTCTTTCCATAAATTAAAAGGGCAAGAGTTTTATTTCAACAAAAAAATATTAATTTATTAAAATTGCCAATTCGTTCATTCGAGTCTATTCATAAGTCCTGTTGTATATTAAGAAAATTATGCGAAGTTGCACGGAGTAAAATCCAGATTATTGGGTTGGATACTCTAAAACTTTTGTTCCTATTCCCTTTAAATAGTCTGTAATAGCTCAAGTTTTATGCACCCATGCATTGTCGCGATGAAGAAAACACGGGTTTAACCTGGACTTTGGGCGTTCATTGGCAGGATTTCTAAAACTGGCGGCAAACATACCTCTGTAGACCATTCAGACATAACCATTTTTTTTGCTTGTCAAACATAACTGTTTTCATTAATTCCCTTTTGCCAAAGAAAATAGCTAACATTCTCTTCTATACTGATTTCTACTTTATTTGAACTTGTTCCTAATCTTCAAATACCCAAACTCTACTCTAGAACTTTGTAGGGACATAATAAATCCAGGTCTTACTGCCTGTAACGATAGATGTTATTTCTAATTCGCCAGATTGGAATTGCTTGAGAATGATATAGCCCCAGTACAAGCCGTCTGATCTTCGGTTAAATGTGTAAATGTGGTTACACATTAAGTAAGCATCACTTCCGAATTCGCAGGTGAAGGTTGATAAGTCGATGTAGAGTAGATACAGACATGCTTAATTGTTCCTCCAACTGTCAATATGTAAATAGCAGAATAGAAATAGAAGACACATTTTTATGAGTTGTAATATTCACTGGACGGCCAGAATGAGGTTGATCACCAAGAGAGAAGAAATGACGTTTGAATTGCAGATACCTGCCTTCGATGGTCCTGTCTTAGAGTTAATTTTCTTGAAATAAAGAAATAATTTCAGGTTATATATATACTTGAGTACTCAACTCACGTTTAAAATTGTAATAGAAAATTGCCCTAAAATTTCGTGCAGTCAAACTCACCATCCCATAATGTAAGATTGGGCTCTGCTAGATGCTATTAGCCTTATATAACTCGTAGGGGCGCCTCCTTTTAATAACTAACTATTAATTCAAGCAGAAAACTTGTATCAGAACTGCATGCCGTGACTTATAGAACAGCCCTTGTACTACGATAAATAATGCAATGTTCTCAACGTAATTTGCTTCAAGTCAATGCAATTGCTTCGGCGTATGCCTATTGTAAGAATAAAAATATTTTACTGTTTACACTTCCAATTTCTTTACGTTCTTCTGTTCTCTTCGTTGTCGTTTTCATACAGTATTGTGATGAGTCACCGATGATCTCATACTTTGAGAACCGTCCAGAAAATGTAAATGCGTAATACACATGAAAAGTCTAGGCGAACATCGAATATGCCAGAAGTTTTCCCGTTAATATAAATAGCAGTCGGGAGGGATTTATTCCATTCCATACCAAATCATCGCCGAGTGAACTTACATAAATATAAATGTGCTTATTGTTAGTAATTAGTAGAGCTGAGGATGTTTGCGGTATAACCATGGTTATATCATGTAACCATAGTAAATTACTATGGTTACATGATATAACCATGGTTATACCGCAAACATCCTCAGCTCTAGTAATTAGTTTTTAAATTGTTATTCGTTTTTATTATTAATGTAGTGTGTGTGTGTGTGTGTGTGTGTGTCTAAGTTACCGTTAATTTTATTTAAGAACCCCGCAGACAGACAAACATTTCACAGAATGAAGACAAGTATTTTACAATGGTATTCAGGTGTGGAGTTTAATAAATAACGGACTAAGTAGACAATTAAGTGTTAATTAAATATTCATATAAATAAATATACAGTGCGAAAAGACGTTTATTTTAAATATCCTCGTGGCGAATAGAGTAAAACTCACTGAATTAAATGTGACTGATTTAAAACGAGAATTAGAGGAGAGGGATGAGGATACAACCGGCAAAAAGGCAATCCTCCAGCAACGACTTCGAGACGTGTTGATCCAAGAAAGCGAGGATCCAGAGAATTATATCTTTCAAGTTCCAGGCGGAGATGTTAACGTGAATTCGCTGTTGATGAAAATGGAACAACGAATAATAGATTCACAAACTCAAATGGAGCAGAAGAATCTGGATAGTGCGAAAAATATGGAACAACGACTAATAGAGAATGCGCAAATTCAAATGCAACATGTGGAGCAAAAGAATCTGGATTGTGTGAAAACCTTGGAACAGCGTCTAATAGATTCACAAACTCAAATGGAACAGAAGAATCTGGACAATGTAAAAAGTTTGGAACAACGACTGATAGACAATTCGCAAAATTTGGAACAACGAATAATAGACAATTCGCAAACTCAGGAACAACGTCTAATAAATTCGCAAGCCCAGATGGAACAAAGAATCCTAGAAACCGCTAGAATTCTCGGGAAAAATCTGGAAAAGAAATTACTAGAAAATTCTATAAACTTCGAAAAAGTCTAGAACAAGTGGAGAAAGTTCTAGAACAGCGACTAGTGAAAAAATCAGAAGCGTTAAAGGAAGAGGTTTTCATAGATGTAGAGGAGAAAATTGCAGAATATTCTAAACTTTTAGGGGCAATAATGACTCAGATGAAATTACCTGTTACGATGAGTCATTCTGATCCCAAGCAGGTCAAGAAGCTATACTGCGGCCCATCGAAATAAAAGAAGAAACTGTGACTATCTCGAAGACCAGAATCAAGCCACCAACCTTTGATGGAAAGACGTCATGGGCGGACTTACCTGACGCAATTCTAAGTAGCCGCAGAAGCAAACGCGTGGACTTCTGTCGAGAAGGCGACTGCTTTAATCATGGCATTAAGGGGTGATGCTAGTGATATTTTGCAGACATTACCTCCCGAGGAACGTAAAGATTATTCTCAACTCATTAAACGCTTGGAGATGAGATATGGCCATGCACATTTAGAGCAAGTATACCATACCCAACTGAAGAATCGATCATAGAAGAAAGGCGAGAATCTTCAAGAATTTAAGGCAGATGTTGTTCGTCTGGTACGACTGGCATATCTGATGGCGCCAGATAATTTCATGGAACACTTAGCTATCCAGGGATATTGATAGGCAGCAAGCATTAAGGTTGGCACAACCGAAAACCTTGATCGATGCATTGGCGCGCGCGCTTGAGTTTGAAACTGCAAAGCAAGCCTCTCGGAGCCATGCCCGTGTCTGTACTGTTGAAAATGAGGAGTTCATGGAGCAGGTAGTTAGTCGAGTCCTAAACCAGATCACACCAAACAAAAGAGTACTGCGATGCTGGATTTGTGGAGAGATTGGTCACATTCGAAGTAAATGTGGGAATGTGGCAAAGAAAGCGTCTGTTGAAGTAGCAGGAAAACTAAAGCAGGTCGATGAGCGGGGGCAATCATCGGGCTCAGCATCAGAAAGCCCCAATGACGCTTGGCCAAGTTGCATCCTTGCATCATCAAACCAACGGCCTGTATGTGGACGCTATTATGGAAGGAAGGATCTATGCTTGCTTGCTAGATACTGGATCGACGAAAACGAACGTGCGAGTCGATTTGATTTCCAGGAATAAAAAATTACTTTCTAGCAAATTGAGACTTAGGGCAGCTACTGGAGAAGCAGCTTCTGTGGCAGGTGAAGTAGATGTCAACTTTATCATAGGACCAACGTCAATCCGACATCGTGTTCTCGTAGCCGGCATAGGAGAAGAAATAATCTTCGGATTAGACATCATGAACACCTACGGTTTCCAGTTAAACATGAAAGAAGGTACTTTAAAAATAAATAATGAAGAATTGTTTCTTCATGGGAAAGATTGTGGGAATATACAAGTAATTACAGCAGAGAATGTTGTTCTGGATGTAAGAAGTGAGACATTTTTGACGGCGTGTATGGAAGGTGATTATCTGGACGGAAATGTTACAATGTTGGAACCAAAGCCTGATGTTGACGAGGTAAGCCGAGGAATAGTAGTTGCCAAAATACTGGTTAAGACTCGGAAGACGGTACCAATAAGGGTAATGAATGTGAACTATTACTCTGTTTCATTGAAGAAGGGTACTATTCTGGGGTGGTGTTCGCCAGTGTCGGCCGTCGTTCATCGTGTAGAGGCGAAGAAAAATGTATTCGTGCAGGTTTCTGAGAAATTGTCCAAGATAATCGACTCCGCCTGTCAAGGATTGAGCAAGAAAAAACAAAGCCAAGTTAAGGATCTAATCAAATATTATGAAGACGTCTTTGAAACTGAAAATTGTACGAAAGGAAGAACCAATATTGTGATGCACAAAATAAATACCGGCGATGCAAGTCCAATACGACAAGGACCAAGAAGGTTACCGCTGGCAAAACGTGAGGAAGCCAAGCAGATTATAAAAGATATGGAGCCAATGAGTAATTGAACCTTCGAATAGTCAATGGGCTTCACCAGTGGTCCTTGTAAGAAAGAAGGATCGATCTACCAGATTTTGCGTGGACTATCGTCATCTGAATGGTGTGACCAAGAAAGACAGTTATCCTCTCCTAATAATAGACGATACACTAGACACCCTAGTAGGAGCGAAATGGTTCTCCACTCTCGACTTGAAGAGCGGCTATTGGCAAGTGGGAATGGACCCCAATGACAAAGAGAAGACTGCTTTCAGTTTAGGCACATGACTCTGGCAGTTTACGGTCATGCCATTTGGACAATGTTACGCCCCAGCTACTTTTGAGCGACTCATGGACACTACTGAGGGGACTGTCTTGGAATACCTACCTGGTATATCTTGATGATGTGATAGTGGTAGGAAAGACCTTTGAAGATCACATGGAAAATTTGAAAGTGGTATTCCAGAGGTTGCGAGATGCCAATCTGAGATTAAGTCCAAAGAAGTGTCACCTTTTCCGCAAAGAAGTAAATTACCTTGGGCATGTGGTTTCCGGAAATGGAGTTGCTGTGGAGCGAAGGATGCAAATGGTGGTTCACAAGAAAACAATATGAGAGGTATTGCGAGAACTTCACAATGGTGCTTCTGAGGGACATTTTGGGGTCCATAGAACACTGGAAAAGGTGCGCCAGAGATTTTACTGGGTGAATTGCTCACGAGATGTGAAAGTGGTACCGAAAGTGTGCTAATTGCGCCGGAAGCAATGGGCCCCGGAGGTGTCGACGTGCACCCATGCGCCAATACAATGTGGGAAGCCCATTTGAAAGAATCGCCAAAGATGCCGCCGCCCCCTTTCCAGAAAGCGACAAAGGAAACAAATACATAATAGTGGTCATGGAATATTTTACCAAATGGGTTGAAGCATATGCTCTACCAAATCAAGAGGCAGGAACTGTAGCAGACGTGATTGTGAAGGAATTCGTCAGCCGTTTTGGTGTACCCCTGGAACTTCATTCCGATCAAGGGCGAAATTTCTATTCCAGTCTATTCGAAAAGATGTGTGAACTTTTGGGCATACGAAAGACAAGAACAACTCCCTTGCATCCACAATCGATGGGATGGTAGAGCGAATGAACAAGAGCATGATCAGACACTTATCCAAAGTGGTCTCCGAACACCAGAGAGATTGGGGCGAACATTTACCATTATGCGTAACGGCCAATCATCAGCAAACGTGTTATTTGGGAGGGAACCCGATTGCTCTGTGATTTAAAGCTAGGGAGCAAGCCTGGTGAAGATCTTGCCGGAGAAGATTATGTCAGCACTCTCAGACGAAGACTAGATAATATCCATGATTAAGTAAGACATAATATCCAAGATGCTAGTGACAGAATGAAGGAGAGCTACGACATCAACGCCGAGAAGGGTGATTACCATGGAGGCGATCGGATTTGGTTATATAATCCACAGCGCCGACGGGGCCTACCTCCAAAATTTCAAAAGAATTGGGAGGGGCCATACGAGGTGTTGAAGCGGATTAACGATGTAATATACCGCATAAGGCGAACACCTCATACTAAGCCAAGAGTCGTACATTTTAATCGATTAGCCCCATACTCTGGAGACAATAATGCCGAAGCCGCTGACTTGCGCCGATTGGATACCCAATACTAGGAACTAACCTTCGAAGACTTTATGGAAGAGTATTCTGGTTCGAGAAAAGCTCGATTTGGGGTGACCATCGAGAAACAGCAAGATTTGTTTACGGTGCCGTCAGACGACGCGCTTGCTTATTGCGTAGCCCGAGATCTGCGAATGGCCAAAGGAATTGGCAGAGAATTTAAAGAGAGATTTGGCAGAAAAATTCGAAAAATTAAGGCAGCGGGGACCAGCAATTGGGAAGAGTCCCCAAATAACAAATGGAGAACAGCCCATATGTTATTTCGTCACGAGCCCGAAGCCAACCTATCGTGCCTTATGGGAGGCCCTGGTCCACTTACGTGAATAAATGTTACAACAAGCCATTTTGAAATTAGCAGTTCCAAAATTGGGTTGTGGATTGGATCGCCTGGACTGGAGAATTGTAAGGAGCATGTTAGAAGTAATATTCCAACATACTGGTATGGAAATTCTGGTATGCAGTTACCGGCTTGAATATTCCTTTACACCCAGGCAAGATAAGACTGGACTATTATTTCAATATGACGTCGCAGTGTAATAGAAGCCCTACCTGTCGATTTCGCCATTGTTTGAGGGGATCAAAGTATGACATGTTTCGGGACGAAATTTCATTTTTAAAAAGGGGGCAATGTGATGAGTCATCGATGATCTCATGCGTCGAGAACCGTCCAGAAAATGTAAATACGTAACACATGAAAAGTCTAGACGAACATCGAATATGCCAAAAGTTTTCGTATTAATATAAATAGCAGTCGGGAGGGATTCATTCCATACCAAATCATCGCCGAGTGAACTTACATAAATATAAAAACATAAATGTGCTAATTGTTAGTAATTAGTTTTTAAATTGCTATTCGTTTTTATTATTAATATAGTGTTATACTTTAAATTCGACCCTCGTACAATTTAGTTTAGCTATATACTATTTACTAATTATTGTACAACTTCAGTTGCTTAAAAATTAGTTTACCTTATTCTGCATTTTGTTCGTTCGTTATACCTAAAACAATAACTAAAATTAATTATATTTATTGTACTGCTTTGATTCATTACTACTCTAATTTGTTTATATACGATATGTAGGCCTACAGAGTCATCTATTATTTACTTATTGGTGATTTAGTACTAATGTTCGATATACATACAGCGATCTTTTATTAGTATTTATTTGTGGCTTTGTACGAGCTAATTAAAGCTTAGCGACTTCATAAGTGGAAATTGACTATTAACCTTCCTTTATGATCGATTTCTTATGGGAAATTAGTTAAATGTGGGATAATTGGAATACTCTTTGTTTGTTCTATAATGACGTAGGTTCAGCTTCATATAAAACTGGCATGGGGTGGGCTTCGATCTCATTTTATTGTGCTCTTGTTATAAAGCCTAAGTGGTTGTTCCATGGTTATGGTAAACAATCATCTTAAAAGTTAGAATTTGTTAAAACAGGGATTCTGTTCGCAATAGCGGGTTTGCAATTCCAACTTAGTTATAGGAGGTAACGAGGTATTGTTATACAGTTATTTTCTTGTGTACATACACGGATCAACGTAGATGAAAATTTTTATCATGTTGACATCGGCCATGTTTGTGACTACAAACACGTTTTAAACAAGGTGAGTGTTTAAGAGAATATCTGGTAGATTTTATTGTTATTTCGATGAGATTTGGTTCGAGTATTTCATTATTCTTATATGTATTTTTTCTCCCCCTATATAATAGGGCAAGTAAGTTGGTACAGGGGTTTTAACCTTCAAAAATTAAGTCAATCACCGTATTCTGGACATGAAGTAGCCTTCGGTTTTGTTCCTTCTTCCTGCAGACGCAATAAGAAAGGTAGTAGTCCTTAACACTATAATCAATCGTCAGCGTCACACGGAATAATAAAAATTTGTATCAATTAATGAGTTTTTTGGTCTCTCTGTTATATATTAAAATATTTAGTGTCATTCAATTTAGCTGAGATAAATTTGCCATTTTGTTTTTTTTTCTCGTAATGGAAAAATTTTAACTGATTTAATAGTCAATTTTATTAAAATCATTGTGTAAGATTTATTTCTACATATACTGTGTGGAAACATACAATTTATTTAGAATTAATTTTGATATTATAATTTCTGTATTTATCATCAGTAAAATTACTGAACAATTCATTTTTTATATAAGTAAAATATCTCTGCATATACAGTGTGAACAAATCTTAATAGATAAATTTTGATATAAATTTTTATCTAGTGAAATTTTCGCCATTAGTTAAGTAATTGTGTGTGTTATATAGGGTATTAGTGCATATACAAGGTGTGTAAATGTCGATGTAAGGCTTATGAAAGATTTTTGATAAATTATTGATGCAATTCTTAGAACTAAGATTCTTAATTAATTTAATTGTTTTCCATATTGAACAAATCAGTTCAAACGTTGATCTTCAATTTTTTATATATACCATCTGGTGATCTGATTATTTGTTAATTTATCTAAACCACATGCTTTTATGTGCATATAATTTAATTTTACCTTTATTTCAATTTTATTGTCTGCATTTTCAATTATTTCAATAATATATTATACTGGGTGAGTCTTTTACTATTGCAATGTCAGGATCGCTTTGATCATATTTAATTATAGTTAGTTTTTTATTCATTCAACTTTAATTTTTTTTATTTATCCGAGAAAAATTGGCGAGAAATATATTTGATTGTGACATTCTGGATACGTTATCCTTTTGTCTGTTTATGTTGTTCTGGATTACAATAAATCCTTATTGTTATGATTTGGTTGTTTTATTTGGTTTAACAACGATACACGTAATTACCTGGATTTATTCAATTTACTACGGCAGAGTCTGTGTTCTCTGTTGCGACTAAAGGGATAACATGGTGGCGCCCTTTTAGATATAAGAACCCCCCTCCACTCGCCTCTAAACTGAGCTGGTCTTTAGCCGAAAGATCTCCGGGGCAATCATGTATTGAGGTAAATTGGGTAAGTTCATAAGCAGTAAGTAGGCGCAAGACTAGTGCTCGTGGGGGCACATAGCAATAGTGTGTGTCTAAGTTACCGTTAGTTTTATTTAAGAACCTCGCAGACAGACAAACATTTCACAGACGAAAGACAAGTATTTTACAGTATATACGAACCCAAAATCCCATCGTTCGCCCGGTATATATATATTTTTACGTTCACGCAGGACAAACTGTAAGGTAGAAAGAGACTGCGTAAATAAATACAACAGATTTTATTTGTATCTGAGAAATATAAGAACTACACATTTATTTGCAATAATAAGAAAACTAATGACAAAAGAAAGCGAAAAACATAAAATAGTTATATCCCAAATTTTCTGTTACTAGTATAGACTGATTTGTAAATTACCACTGTGTTACGTCACCTCTATTTTTCAAAACAGCATTTATACGTCGAGGCATGGTGTCTACAAGACTCTGGCAGTCTTCTAAAGAAAAAGAGCTATTTCTTGGAGACGATGTCGCGATGACTGAATTGTTTTAGCCGGACGATTACGCAATTCTTTTTTCATTCGATGTCATATTATCTCGAGGGCCAACTTAGGACGGAAATATCTTTTTCCGACATCCAGGATTTCACACGTTTGGCTGTATGGCAAGCCGCGAAATCTTGTTGGAAGATAAATTCACGGTTAGCTAATTGCAGAGACTCGATTGATGGAAGAAGGCTCTGATTAAACGGTCACGTATTTTTCTGCGTTTACGGTGCCTTCAATAAAGTGAAGCCTACGAACGCCATTGTCGGACATATATCTCCCACACAAAGCTCAAATTTTGATTAGTCGCCTCAAATAACCAACTTCAACTGCTCTGAAGTCCAGTTTTTCTGTTTTGGCTTATAGTAACCGGTTTTTCTTTTGTCTAATAACGAGAAAAGTTAATGCATTAATTGACGTACAAAACCAAAATTACCTTATAAAAATAGAATCCAATTTTCTTTAGTGGCCTCGTACAACTTTGTTTAGAATACTGCCTGTCTGTCGATTCATTCCATAGAACTGTTAAAGCACTGCACTTGGCATGACTTTTTTTTTTTACAATGCCTCCCAAAATTCTTAATTGCGCAGCTGTCACTGCGATTTTTCTACCAGCATGTGCTTTTTCGCTAGTGGAACCCGTAACTTTATGCAAACGTACAATGTTTCTAACAGTATACCGTGCCAATTCTAATTCTCTTGCAATCCGGAAGGCACTTTTGCCCTTATGGTGCATTTTTATCAAAACTTTTCGTAAATCTTGCGATAATGCTTTCCCATGCACCAGTTCGACTATGACTGTCAACAGAGACGTTTACAAGAAATAAAACACCATCGGCAGAGGTAACGTGATCTCGTAGCTGGTTGACGCCGAAGTTTTACGCTTCGACTTCGTGCCGAGATTTACTCGAATTAGATTTTAAGCGCAAATGATATTTTGGGAAACGATGTTTTTGTTTATTATTATAAAAATTGCTCAATCTGATCCCATTTGGAATTGGAATGAAAATTATCATAATAGTCTCCTTGTGTTAAAATTTGTATAGCTCATTTAGCTAAAACGTCAATACTGGCGAACTCATGTGTGATTTTGGGCTCGTATGTTCAAAATTCGCTGGTGCGTAACCTTCATATTACTTTGACAAAGATGGGTTCTCGTAAGTTCCAGTACTACGGGAGATCATCCAGTTTGTAGTTATCTTTTCGGTTAAAGTTTTGATGTTTCTCAAATTTAATACTTAAAGAAATTTATTACGAGAGCCCGTCATGTGTCAATGAAGCAGGAGGGTTATGCACCAGTAAAGCAAAGTTCCGATATATATATATAAAGAAAGGTAACAACGAAGAAAACTATTTTTATAGCAAATGTTACGGCGATATTCAGAAGGAAATGGTACTCTAAATTAAACCAGATGTAAAAGTGTGGAATTTCAATGCAAAGGGTGGATTGCCTTAGATTTGAAGTGACCAAATATCGCGAGAATATTCATTCAAATATTGAAGGTTATAAATTGATAATGTGAAATGATAATTTCTGAAAGTAGAGATCTTAACACATTGCTAAGTATAGATAATAATAAAAATATTAATAATAATAATTTATTTACTCAAAACATACATTTTCTACAAATTATATCCCAACTATGTATTTCAATTATTGTTGTGATTCCTTTGGATTGTAGTAGTATAATCTGAGTCCCAAGTAAAGAAAATACCTCTCTAATATATTTGTATGTGGTTTAGGGATCGCATAATTATTAGTTTTGTATCGGCTGCTATATTCATGATCTTTATTACTCAGTTGATGTTTATGTTTGTATTGATTAGCACACGTTGAATTCAAAAAAACTGTTGTCGAACATCCAAGAGTGCTGGTTCACAATACAAATCATCAGAGGAATATCTATATGTTTATGATGTATAATTTTGATAATCCACTTCTGAACCACCTCAAATTTCTTCTTATGCGCGTCTGCAGCTGCATCCCAGACAACAATTATTCAAAAATACATAAATGAACTTGTATTGTGTTCTTCACACCCCATTTTTAATAATATTTTTATATTATTAAAAATACTTTGGTATTAAACAATTATATAGTTTAAATGTGTTTCAACCAGAGCGTGATATAGCACCTCCAGGTGAGTTGTATCCAAAACCTGTTGCCTCTTTCAGTTACTATTTCCTAAATAATCAAGTATTGAGCTCAGTACATATTTCGGTGAATTTGTACTCTTCGATAAGATTATGAAAATTTAACTAAGTGTACGTTATCGGTTGCTCATTTGTACAAAAAAATATATAAAAAGTAAGCTACTACTTTGGAAAGAGTTCCATAGTTTCAATTTTATATTTTAGTTTGTTTTAATAAAAGGAAATAATTACTCAAACAAATTGTACAGACACGTTTTAAATATGTGAATGAGCATATGAGGAATGTACAGTATTTATTGTCCCTAGCATTTAAAACATGGTTATTTTCAAAAAAATTCGGGTCTTTTCCACAGAAGAATTCTAGAACAGCCGTCATAACGTCATCGTCGCTCTCAAATCTGATTCCCCAAATACTTTCTTTTAACTTCGGAAATAAATAAAAAAAACACTAGGTGCTAAGTCAGGTGAATATGGTGGATGTGTAACCAGTTTGAAACCAGCGTTGTAAATTACACCGAGGCATTATCCTGATGAAAGAGAATTCCATGAGACAACTTTTCTCTTCCTTTTTCTTTAATGCAGTCACGAAGTTTGCATAATATTGGCCTGTGATTGTGTAGCCACGTTCCAGTTAGTCAAGGATTATGGCTACAATTTTTTAGATTGCTGAGGAAATGCTATTATTTCCTCAGCAATCTAAAAAATTGTAGCCATAATCCTCCCGCTGAGAGTTAAACCCTACATTCACGAGATAATGGAGATCTTCTGAGTCGCCATTCTTTACTTTGGAGTTTAGACTCAGGATCGAAGTGATGAATCCACGTTTCATCAACCGTAACAAAGCGAGACAGAAAACTTTTCGGATTATCCTTAAACAACACCAAATTCGCTTCTGAAGTGATGACTCTCGCTTTATTCGGGCGTCAACACTCGAGGCACCCATCGTGCAGAGACCTTATGTAGTCTCAAATAGTCGTTGATTATGATTTCAATTGTACCATTTGAAATGCCTGTTATCTCTGCTAGATGTCGAGTAGTTAACCGACGATCTTGTCTAATCAAGCTACATACAATTAGTTTGCGGCCGACCGACACCTTTAGTATGTTCACAAGTTCCACCGCATCAAAACTTTCTAAATCAGTGCTTTACTACTTGATACAATGGAATATCATCTTCAAGTACACTACCATATCTTCTTGAATTAGTTTTGGTGTTAGATCTTTCTTTTGCAGATATTTAATAACAGCATGAAGTACATTTTTTCCTTTTTTATAAAATCTATGCGAAACGTCTATTTAGGTCCAATATAACTTCCTGACTTATAATGG
Organism: Melolontha melolontha; assembly: GCA_935421215.2. Classification (NCBI taxonomy): domain Eukaryota; kingdom Metazoa; phylum Arthropoda; class Insecta; order Coleoptera; family Scarabaeidae; genus Melolontha; species Melolontha melolontha. Next base: position 65,222,547 of record OW285242.1, read on the forward strand.
TACAAAAAGCAGCTTTGGCACGTCGTTTGACAGATAAATAGCAAATGTATTGTAATGGAAATTATATGTAAACGCCTACCATGGCTAGGGACAATAAATACTGTACACCCCTCGTACCATAAAACCGCGGTATTTTGACAAAGCACAATGCCTTTCATTCACGTTTTTTAATTACTCAGATGCAAAGAACACAATTACGTCTGGACAAAGTTTAAGGTTTATTACATAAACTCATTGTACTAAGTTCTTCTGTCGACGATTCTTTACTTGCTGTAAATGCTATAAAATCAGCGAAATCATCTAGTTATATGCAACACTAATTCGACAATTGTGTATGCATTTACAAAGAATATAGGGGTGCTCTCTTCAATGATTTTTAAAATTTTTTTACCGATTTATTTTCCTTTTTAATAAGTAGACATATTCAAAGCTCAAACAATTCATTTTTTTTATTAAATGGTGTATATATAGTCGATATTAATAGTAAGAATATTCTGAAGACTTACCGAGATGTATTTTTCCTATTTAAAACTAATTTTTTAATATTTTCATTATTGTCTTTTCAGGTTTCTGGTGAACACATATATACGGGAATCGCACATGCGGCTGCTACAATTTTTAAGGAAGAAGGCGGTACCAGAGCTCTATATCGCGGATTTTTACCAACTATGATGGGGATGGTTCCATATGCTGGATTATCCTTCTACAGTTTCGAATACCTTAAATTTGGCTGCATGAAATATCTACCGCATCTAACCTGTCGAAAGTGTGAGAAAAACACAGGTGGTTTAGTCTTGATGGTTCCGGCAAAATTAATATGTGGCGGTATGGCCGGAGCAGTAGCTCAGAGCGTCAGTTATCCTCTAGATGTCACTAGGAGACGTATGCAATTGGCCTTAATGAATCCAGACACTAAACATTTTGCAAAGGGCATGCTATCAACACTCACGTATATTTATAAGGAACATGGTGTTGTTAAGGGTTTGTACCGTGGTATGTCTATTAATTACATGAGAGCAATACCTATGGTAGCGGTATCATTTTCAACCTATGAACTTTGTAAGCAATTATTAAATTTGGACACGGGTTTACAAGTATCTTGAAAGACAAAGACATTAGTTTTGGAATATATATTGTATATTGTATGTTTTTAGAGAGAGATATCACTAGATCGAATGTTTAAGAAAGCGACATTTCTTTTGGTTAGGATTTTTTTAATTAATAATTAATGAACATGAACCATACATTAGCGTACAAATAGATTTGCTTTTAGTACAAAAACGTTACCTAATTATGTAATCTTTTCTCATAATTTAATTCTAAACTTAAAATGCTATATTTTTTGAATTGTCGAAAGTTTCTCTTTCGTAAATACACGAGATTAAAAATAAAGATGCTACTCTCTTTAAATTTTGAAACAGTATTCGAGTCGACAAGATGGGAATATTTGAATTTTGGTATTTAATAAGTGACACATTTTGACAATTATGAATTTTAAGCATCAAAGCAAGAGGATATACTCAAAAAAAACAGTATAGTTATAAATTAGCAAATCATCTAGTAGTTAAAAGTATATTTTGATAAATTCAAAATGTCAAAAACAGCTACAAATTCTCAATATGAGAGTGTGCTGATTGGCTTTTGCATCGAGTGATTTACAATTTAAAATTATGCTGTCTATCAGACTGACAACGTTTAAATTTCAATATTTAGCATGATTTTTATATAGTTCGTACATTGGGTGTCCGTTATTGTTAGAAACTGACAGCATGTGTCAAATTTTGTTTAAGTTTCTACCACTGCACTTGATTTCGACCGCAACAATTATCATTATCGTCCCATACGGTAATAACTTTTGACGTAAATATAAAAATTGTTTGATACAATCAAACACAATACCCTTACTTTTCGAAATGTTCAGTCATCATCATTTCGAAATGTTCATTGCATGCTAATTACAATTATTGGAGTTCCCCAAATTCTTGCAAAAAGACTTGATATCGTTCTGTATTGATTGTATCATGGAAAAATATAGACATATTGGTACCGAAATGCCAACTTTTATGGGGTGTGGGGTTCCACAAATATGTGAGGGTTTTCTGTTGCCCATCTCTTATAATTCTGGCAATTTACATAACCCGATAAATAAAACCAAGTTTCATCAGTAAAAAACGTTGCATCTATTACATCATTATTGTTTATATTATCATTAAATCAATTACAATAGGTCCTTGATTCTAAATCATTAGGATATAATCGATTGATTACAGAATCCTTGTTTGTATGGGTACATATGGAGGCTTTTCTTTAATGCTTTCAAGCAAGTCGTTTTGCATAATCCCACAAAGAACAAAATACAATTTTAACATGCACAGTTCTTAAATTATTTACTACCATACATGTTTGTGCTGAAAACTTTAGTAATGACTTTGTTGAACTCTCGTCAATACGTTACTGAATATCCTCAACAACTGCTTGAGTAAGAAGCGAAGGTCTTCCTGATCATTTTTCCCTGACAGATACGGTTTTTTTTGTATCAAAGCAATCCTACACTCTTCGCATGTTGAATCAAAACATGCTAATTTGCTTCGGGAAATGCTTGCTTAAATTGCTCAATGCATGATTCTGTAGAATATGTCGAGTTTCCGTCAGGATTCTGCGTGATACTCCGAAAATAGGCCATTAGGTAAAGGCGCCTTGCTCAGACGTAAACACCATTGCAACATGGTTAATCAAATTTGAAATGCCGGTATTTTTAAACATAACCTGGAATTTAATATCCAATATTACTTACGAAAATTTATTATAGGAGTTATGAAAGTAGCTAATAGTGAATAAAATGAAAAATTAATTGATACAAGAATGAAAAATGAACGAAAAAATTATAATAAAAGCTAATGGTAAAAGATGTCAAACAACAAACCTATAGGGTCCAACTCTTCTCAAATTATCCTGCACATATGCGCATGCGTCTCCGACGTTTTATGATATAATAATATAAATCGTAATGAACAGTGACGCGCCGTCCATATGGGCAAGGTCGTGCAGCGCACAACGGCGCCAAGGCCTTAAAGGCGCCTACGGCCACTTGTGATAAGTTAAATTTTAAAAATATTAAAAACATTTTTTGAAAGTTTACAACAAATTTACATAAAACAATTATTACAATTATTTTAGCATTGACAGCAATAATTTTATTGTTACTTCAAAGAGTGTACTTGATATTTGCATCTACACTGTTTTCTACACTGTAGAAAAGTCCAATTTCTATAAGACATTTCCGTTGTTTTCCTTCACGTTTATCTATTTAAAAACACGGGCACTCTAAAAATATTTTATTTGACCTTTTGTTTTTTAATAATTTGGAATACTGTTTTTTATTTTGTTACTGTTGTTTCAGTGTGCAATAAAAATTTTAATAATATTTTTTTGTATGTGAACCTATTGTTTGCCTCAAATAAAAAATACCTACCAGTACTAATAAGTCTAAAGAGTTCGTCATAAATTTCAATGTTGAACTGTGGTAGAGTGGCTGGTAATTTTGGCTCAATACATATAGGGTAAAGGCGCCTATCAGTATTTCGCACGACGGCGCCGAAGATACTTGGCGCGTTACTGGTAATGAATAATAATAATATGAATAGTAATGAAAAAAACAACATTTGTTTGTGTGTTAGTTGTGCAAAACAATTTTCTAATTTGTTTAATTTGAGACGACATGTAAAACAAATTCATTTCAACGACAATACCAAACCTGTTGCTTTCATTGCTGTCTAAAGTGGCTCAAAATTTTCAATATAAATGCAATGAATGTAACATCTTTTTTAACAATATTTACTAATTTAATCATCATAATAAGAAGCAACACAAAAAATAGCAATAATAGCTAATAGAGTGCGACGTAAGTGTTCTGTGTAATGTGCATTACTAATGAAAATGAAGAAATATATATATTTAAAATTTATGTTGGAGAAAAAATAAAATAAAAAAGTAACAGCTGCGTCGGAAAGTTTTATTATCATTAAATAGACATAGAAATTATTAATGTGATTATTATTAATTACTATTCATATTATTATATTATGTGTAGGATAGTTTGGGAAGAGTTGGGTCCTAGAGGCTTATTGTCAAACGCCATTTGACAGTAACTATAAATCTCAGTGTGGCAAATACTAAGCAAAGAAATTTCCAAAATTTAACAAACGTCAGCTTCAATCAATAACGAACACCCAATAGTTTTATCACATAGAAAGACGTGTTATTTTAGAATCTTGAACTGTCAAATAAGCAATACTTGGAAATGCTGAAGGACAACCTCTTATTGAATTATTTATAGTTTGTAACCATATTTGTGTTGCCAAATTAAAAAATCTGAATTTCAATACCTTTTTTGACATTTTAAATGTGACTCATTCTGAAATAAGTGAGAACTTTATATATCATAATGGTTGATTTAATTACTAACATTTCAATTTCATGCAAGTTCTTTCAAACTTAAAATATTATACATTTCAACAAATTCATTCTACTAAATTAGTAAGGTTTTTAAACATTGACAAGTAACTTCCCATTTAGCATTATACAGCAATTAGAAAATTGTCTTGCCACTTAAAAAACCACATTTTGCTAACTTTAAAATGTTAAATAGGCGAGATTGGTGAATGGTAGCTCTAAATTTGTATTTTAAAACCATATCGCCCTTGTCATATCAAGGACAATTGGACTTTAATAACTTTTTAACATTTAGAAAACAATACATTTACATAACTTTAAAATAATTAATTAATTGCTTTTAACGCCACTGGGAACAAGAAGTAAATCAATCTCTTTTAAGGGTTCAGTTATCGATTCAATTTGATATTTTATTAAATAACATATTTTGACAATATCAAAGCTTTAATAAGCAGAAACTTTATAAGCCTAGAAGAAAATAGTTTAAAACTACATTAAGGACATTCAAATTTAAATTTTTGTGTGATGTTAATGTGATTTAAGATACAAATATTTTAAATATTCCATAGAAAGAGATTTGAACACTTCTTTATTAAACCTAGTTAAAAATTCGCAATTTGTGTCCCATCTTGAATGCGATTTTCAAGTTTAGAAAAATTTTGCAAATTAACAATGACAAAAAACTTTTCCGACTTCAAGAAATTCAACATTCTCACGCGCAAATTGAGTGCAAGAAATGACCAATTCCCGCACTAGTGTGGAAATGTTAAAAAATCGAAAATATAGATTGTACCTACTCACATTTGAGATTTATTATTAAATTATAAAATTGCACACCAATATCGTGGGAAATCCAGTTGTCATCCATTGATTCGCGTCATTCTCGCAAATATTTATCATTTTTCTCGACACAATTCACAAATGCCACAATTTTTCACAAAACTATTGTTTGTTTGACGTTTTTCTATTCAAATTCAAATCTTGAAAAGCTTACCAAAAAATTCAATTATGGCGATTCTAAGCGATTGTAGGAAAAACGTTGTTCATAACATTTGCCGGAAAGCAATTCCGAAACTCATGCTGGTACCAAAACTCGCAGCGCTCGGAATCACTATCTTCTCGCATTTGTTATGAAAATATTTATTATGTCTTGGTAGAGAAAGCTTTTTCGTCTTTTCATTTGTATTTATTTGTCAGATTTATTTCTATATTAGCTGACTCTGCAATACACCTTTTTCAGCTTCATCTTTATTTTCGCTAATTTCCTCAATTTTTCCTAACCAGTATCTCTCAACTTACCCTTCCTTATTTGTCTTGCCTTCCTGCTTCTATTGCTGCTATTTCCAAATTCGGAAAAATTCTACAAATTAACAAATAATGCCAAAAACTTTCTTATTTGTATTGATTTGTCGGATTTATTTCTATATTAGTTGACTGCAACACATATTTTTCAGCTTCGTCTTGGCTTTATTTTCTCCAATTTTCTCCAGCCAGCAGTCAGTCTCTCCTCAAACTATCGTTCTTTATTTGCCTCCTCTTCCTGCTTCGACAGCTTGCTTCATTTTGATATCCAAATCCATTTTGGTTTTTGTCAATATCAATTCAGCTATATTGCAAGTTTTGTGATGATTGGCTGTTGCTTTTGTTATTTCCCTTATTTGCTCATCTCTCATTTTAAGAGAGAAGAAGAGAAAAATTATATTTCATAGATGATATTTAGTAAGAACTTTGTTTAAAAAATTATTAGAAAATAATTTTTTTAACACTCAATTTTTCGTCTTTCTTAAACGATGCCATATTTCACACTAAAATTGACAGACAAGGCACAAATGCACCCCCTGTTCGCACATGGCTGATTTCTGTATTTAACTTAAGTTTCACTGTAAAAAAGCATTCCTCAATTTTATGCTAATACCCACGGAAAAATTTTTATATTTCGGAGGTGTTTTGAATTATTTCACATCTTATCAGACAATTTAAAATATCCGAATTTTAAAACTAAAAATAGTAAGGGAGAATGCATTTTTAAATCACACTATATACGAAGCAAAAGAAACTGAAACTTAAATCGTAACAATTCTCTTTCTTCTTAATTTATTTTATTTTGGGATAAAAATTTTCATTTAAAAAACTGAATATTGCTTTATAAATATTTTATTTAATCAATATTTGCACGTTTTTAACTTGAAAAGAATTAAAAAAATATTTGTTCTTTTTTCACATTCTATGTTGATTTTTTCCCCTGTTTTAAAGGAGTTTTCATAATTGTTTTAACATAAAACAATATCAAGATAGAGCCTTTTCTCGTAGATCGTTCCGAACATGAACATATCCTGTGATTTTACAAAATAATTATATATGTACATAGCTTGAAGTACACTTAAACAGAACTTAATTTCAGCAGATGATTAAAATTTGTATAGTATTTTATCTAGTCGTTATATGGAGACAATAGAATGTAATAATTTAATTTCTTTTTCCTTTAATAGCGTGAATAGCTCTCTTCTGACTCCTAAAACTGTAATTTTATGAATACTTTTGTCTAATAATGAAATATTAAATCCAGTTATCGATTGTTACAACTAGAGAAATTTTTAGTTGTTATATATTACCACTAATAAGTGAGACATCGCCTAAAATGTAGATACTGCAATTGATTTATAAAGATGGAAGTATTATTTTGAAATTAAATATTTACTTACTTCCTTACTTACTCATCTTTAAATTGCTTCCCTCGGAGATTTCGAGGCGATGGTTCTTCCACCTTTACGATCCTACGCTGTTACTTGTTTCCAGTTGAGACTTTTTTCTTCAGTGTATCACCTATTTCATCGTCCCAAGTTTTTTTTAAAGTCTACCATGTATTTTCCACATCACCCTCCATGTATTTCCTCATCTGTCCTAACTGTACGTCCAGACCATCTCTATTACCATGTTTTTATTTTCCAATCATACTTTACACCTTAGTTCATTCCGTTTCAATCTTTACTTGTCATACCCTCATTTCTCAACATTCCCAATATTGGTTTCAGTATAGTCTTTTTGTTTTGTTGCTTTCGATATCTCTCTTGTAAAATTAAATATTTAATAATTTTAACTAGATAAAAAGATTAATAAACATTGGTACCTATATTTTCATTTGTTCCTTTATAACTCCTCAATATTTTCTTTTTTTTCCAGAAAAACATCTTCAAAACTTAATTGTTCTTATTGAAAATAATTAATTGAACATTTCTTAATACGGAAACTAATATATAATCTTTATTGTTTGAGAAAAGATTAACTCTATTTAAAACTTGCATTTTCGTATTCTGATATAACACAGAACACACTATTTTAAATGAGTGTACTTCTAAGAAAACTAAATGCTAGTAACAAACACAAAAGTGTTCACAAAAACGACAGTCTTGACAAGTTTAGATGGAATCACATTCGGGCATGAATAATTCTGTTAATTATCACTGCCCGAGTGTCATTCGCAAGCACTACAGGATTACTATGACTTTAGTTTTTTAATCTGCTGAAGTCATGCTATTCAAAAGCTGATTTTGTTTTGATAGATCCATTTTTTTATATCACTTAACTAGTCTTTCCATTACCTATTCTAATATCTATTCTAACATATTGGCTATATTCCAATCGGAATTGAAGCCTTTCTGATGAGCAGTTGTTTTGCCTACATAATGAATGTGTGCATCATTCCAGTTATTTATTACCTGTCCCTCTTGCCTTATTTTTTATTTTCTTCTTGACTTTTTTGTGGGCTCTATAAATATCATCTTCTTAACTATTGAGTCTTTCTGTTTTCTTTCTACTAACTCTTATGACTTTTTCTCCTGCTAATGTTTATAAATTTTTCTATTCATTAATCTTCTGTAATATTTTTCATTTATCATTTTCACTAGAAATCTTCCTCCTCACTTTTTTTTTAATATTTTTTATCTTTCTTCTTCTAGAGAGGTTACAAAACTTGCGTTTGCTGCGTATGTAACAACTGGCCTTATTGACCTATATTGATAATATGCACTATATTCTGATTGTACATGTTGCATGATTCCCATGCTTCTTAATTTTTTTTTGTTGATTATTGTTCTCAAGTACTTGGAACATCTAACTTTTTCTACCTTATAATTTCCTATTTGACTTGGTGTCCTTTTGTTTTCCTATTTTATTTGTATTGTATTTGTGTTTAATAATTCGATGTCTTTTTTTTGTCTGTTTTTGACTGTAATGACAATCATCATTCCACTATCTGAGTATGTATATTTATTCATTTTCACAATCGTAGTTATAGTGCCATCAGTTGCCTAACCAAATTTCCTTTTTTGACCTTTTATAAAGACAAATACATTTTCCGAAACTATAAAATTAACTCAGAATCTGAAAACTTGCAAGATAAAGGTCTCAAAACAAATGCATAATCAGAGATATTAAGTGTAGTTGTTTCCGGTTATGACTGATAAACAGAGACTACTAGTATATAACAGAGACAACTAGTATATTAAACAGAGAATTGATTTCTCACTAGTATATTAAACAGAGAATTGGTTTCTCACTTATTAGCAGTAATATAGATCATTTTGGAAAACATTTTTTCTGTAGCATTTAGATATTAAAATCAATCGTTTTAATATTATCAAACTTTCGCAAATTTGTTCTAGAAAAAAATTTAACTTTTCTTATTTTTTTTTTTTTGTACCTACATATTTCCATATCAAAACCGATCGCATCTCATCATAATTCTGTTTTGTAATTTGTGTTTGTTGTTTAATGAAACAGTATTATGTTTGTATTTCCCTTTTTTCTGATTGATATTTTTTATTTATTGTTGTTGTTGTTGTCTTATATTGTTAATAATTTGTTTTAAATTTGGCATTATCTTTATAATTAATCGCAAAGAGGTATTCTTTTCAAATTGGTTTTTGTTATGAAGGAGTATTTATGAAAACTGTTTATTCTCTCGCAAGAACAAAAATTGCTAAATCCACCTAAGCGATTAATTATTAAGTTGATCCTTATTTATATTTATCATAATCCAGGTTGATGTAGAAGGTGTGTATGTGTGTAATTAATATTACAGATGCATCTATTTTATTACATACATATTTTATTTATGACAATAAAATTATTATACTCAATTTGTTGTTGTTATTCTTAAATATCGGTAACGATCTCTTTATTTACAGAAATTCACAGAACCCCCTCTTATATTTAGACGTAAGTAGTATTCTATTTATTTACAGTGGTGGCTGGTACTAAAGGGCACGTGCCTACCCAACCACCAAGATAAACACAGAAAAAAATTCGCATGTAATTCAGTGCATTATTTTATTTTATTATTTTTACATATTTTTATAAACGATGGTATCAAAGTTTCCTTCCGCACCACAGACACTATGCCAACGCTCAAAACTTTGTTCCGGGGCACAATTTCAGATGTACCTATTCCGAATATGAATCGGCCAGGTCCGCTTATCTTCGCCATATACACATATGCCATCACTTTGTTCACAACATAGCGCGACGCCATTTAACGTCTTGCGTGCATTCTAACTGTATTGTTTTCGGTGCGTACTGCACGTGTATGATTTCAAAGGCTTGAAGAGACGTTTATTATTAATGATGGAAGCTAACTGTGTGCAAAATCTTTTAAAACACCCGCTATCATTTGAGGAAAAACTTTTAAATAAGTAGAAAGGGTCTATACCTGATCTTCAAATGAACTACACTTCACAAGTAAAACTCGAACTTACAATAGACTATTCAATAAAAATATATATGAAAAATATGAGTGGATTTGCGGATGTTCACTAACAAATAAACTATTTTGTTTTATCTGCTTAATTTTTAAGAAAGAGGTTAGTGCGTGGAATAAACAAGGGTTGAATGATTTAATGCATATCGCAGACAGGGCAAAGAAACACGAAAATTCCGTTTTTCACATGAATGCATGCGTGGATTTTAGTGTTCTAGGAAAAGTAGACATACGTGAACAGTTAGACAGTGATTATTTGCGACATAAAATTAAGTACAACGATGATGTTAAAAAAAATCGTCATATTTAGCGCTGGTTAATTATGTATATAAAATTTTGCGGAGCTTTTGAATTGTCATTACGAGACCAAGATGAGATATTAACGTCGGAAAATCCAGGTATTTATGTTAATAGGCTTAATAAACTTTGCAGCTGAATTAGACGCTGTGCTTACAATACATATGAAAGGTTCACAAGTGTTTAAAGGCGCCTCAAAAACTATTCAGAACGAATTGCTAGATGCAATGTGGCAAATTTACAAGCAGGAAATATTAAAAGAAATTAAATCTGCAATTGACAGTGCTCAACTGCAATAGGCAATTAAACAATTCCAACAGCAAATTATTCACATTAGAAATTTAAGAAATTCTACTAACAATGACAATCAAGAACGCAATAATGAAGAAGCTGCAAGGAAAAGACAAAAAACGACAGCTGGAGATAACATAGCTGTCACTGCAAAGGAAGTATGTGAGTATTTTAAGCCAAATTAGCAACCGATTTGATTTTAGGGATCACTTAAGTGCAGCAAAGTTATTTTATTCTCAAAATTTTAAAACTTATAGTCAAAGAAATAGTAAAAGAAATTAAGTATGCAAATTTCGTTGCTTTGGAGGCCGATGAAACTACAGACACCTCTAATAATCAGTAAATGGTTGTTATTATTCGATACGTGTTTAATGGACAAATTTTTGAACGCTTTTGGTCTTTTTTTTTAAGCCGGATGGACATAATGCTGATGTATTAGCAAAAACATTGCTGAATGAATTGCAAACTATTTTAAATGCTCCTTCTGGATCTGATAACAATAAACTAATCGCTCAAAGTTACGATGGGGCGTTCGTGATGAGTGGTAAGACAAATGGTGTCAAAGCTATTATCAAAAGAACATTTCCACATGCACATTATATTCACTGTTACGCGCATCAATTTAATTTAATTATTGAACGAGCAGCACAGTGCAATAAAATTGTAAAAATTTTCATTGCAAATTTGCAGTCATTTCCAAGTTTTTTTTCTCGATCGCCAAAACGAACGGCAATTCTTTATGAAATAATCAAACGTAGCTGCTCCTACACGCTAGATTTTCAAAAGTCGAACTGTGAACACATTATTTCAACACCAGAATTCTTTCAAAGAATGTTTAAACAAAATTATTGACGAAGATGGGATGGATTCAGTTACTATTAGTGAAACAAGTGGTTTATTGAAACATTTGAATTGCCCGGAATTTCTCCACTGGTTGAAAATATTTCATTTCGTCATGCCACATGTTGAAATATTATTTAATCAGACTCAAATGCGCGGGATTGACAGTGCTCAACTGCAAAAGGCAATTGAACAATTCCAGCAGCAAATTATTCACATTAGAAATTTAAGAAATTCTACTGACAATGACAATCAAGAACGCAATAATGAAGAACCTGCAAGGAAAACACAAAAAACGACAGTTGGAGATAATAAAGCTGTTATTGCAAGGAAGTATGTGACACTATTTTAAGCCAAATTAGCGACCGATTTGATTTTAGGGATCACTTAAGTGCACCAAATTATTTGATTCTCAAAATTTTAAAACTTATAGTTATTCATTTCCACAAAAAAAATTTGATGAAACTGTGAAATCTTATCCTATGTTGGACAGTGTAAAATTGAAACGTGAACTTTCAGTAATTTATGAGCGCGATGACTTGTGTGTTGTAGGTGGTGTTTTGCTTCTTTTAGTGTTCATAACAGACAACAACCTAAAAAAGGTTTTGACGGAAACATACACCCTCAAATGCATTAAAACTTTTCTGAGAAGTACAATGTTAGAAGATCGACTGAATACATTGGCGGTCCTATCAGTAGAAAAGAAGTTCATCCAGTCTATCCCGGATTTTGACATCAAAGTTATAGATGTCTTTTCCAGCATGAAAAATAGGAGAATGGATTTAATGTGCAAAAAAATAGGTTAGCTTTTTTTTGTGCCTACCCGCTTTCATAACTCACGAGGCGCCACTGTTTATATATTGAATAGCTCTCTTAACCCCTTTTTTCAATAGTATCTGATAAAGAAAGTAAACGACTACTTTCACACATAGCTTCCCAATGTCAAGAAATTTATTTACGTACCCTGGTATACCGGATGCCCCTGATTTTAATTTACAGAACGCAACTCCTCACCCGGTATATTTACGAATAAATGTATGAAATTAAAGTTGCTTTATCTCTTAAAGTCTATAGAATGACGCAGTTAGTTTTGTATTTAGTTATCGCCTTGTAGGTCATTTGAACGACGACTTTTTTTTTTTAATGGAATCCTATTTTTTCATGCTGCATAACATTAATCTAGAAGATACAAATAACTTTCGTCTGTATAATTTTTTCATTACTTTTGCAGCATTTGAAATTATTATTGAGAAGGAACATTGAGAGCACTTGCCTAGTTGTAGGCTTTGAAAAATTAACAACTTTTATTGTTGACAAATAGAATTTACATGACAGTTTATTGTTGTGCGTGTTTACTCTTAGTATTGTTGTTAGTTTTCTGAATTTTTCCGTTCAGTATTGTGTTTTGACTACGTTCGATTTCGTTAACTATGCCTACTACATATACCCTCAATGAATATGTAGATATGTTAATTTATGTACAATATAATATGAATTCCCGAGAAGCAGCACGTGCGTATCGAGAACGATTTCTAGAACGTGCGCATCTATCGTATATTACTTTCAGTAAAGTGGAATCAAAGATGAGAACTGGATATTTTCCTAATAATCTAAAACAGAGGGGAATCTTCGAGCAATTGTTAGAAATGAATAAAACATTAACGTTTTGACCTACGAGCGAAAAACTCTCACGGTTTTATTCGTACTCTGGCAGTTGAAATTTGATTTAGTAAAACTATTGTACACCGAATTTTAAAAAACACACATGTACCACCATTTAAAATTCATTTAGTTCAAGGATTGACAATGAACGATTTCCAAAGAAGGCTTGACCTCATTGCACGTTTACATGTTTTAACAGAAGAAAATCTAAGTATCTTTAACTATATATTCTGGAGCGATGAATGTCGTTTCCACAATAATGGCATTGTTAACAAGCATAATGCTCATTACTGGTCAAACCAAAATCTACAATGGATGCAAGAAGCGCGCTTCCAGATAGTGTGAGGAATCAACGTTTGACGTGGCATTTTCAATGGTTCTTTAATTGGTCCTTATTTTTATGAGGAAACCCTAATCGGACAGTGTTATTTAAATTTTATAAAGAATGTGTTGGTTGCCATGGAAAGTATTCCTCTCGAAGAACGAAGAACAGTATTTTGGCAACAAGATGGTGTTCCACCTCACAATACACGTATTGTCAACGGTTATTTAAATATGATTTGCCCTAATGATTGAATTGGCAACAGAGGTCTTATTCTTTGGTCTGCGCGTTCTCTGGACTTGTCGCCTCTTGATTCCTTTTTTTTGGGCTATTTAAAGGAAATTGTATATTCTGGACGTTCTGTCGACTTGGATGATTTGAAGAGTAAAATTCGTCAAGGTTGCCAAACAATACCCCGAGAAATGCGCCGTATGGAGGCTTCTGTGCAGTTAGGTGTCCTCAGACATTCCTGCAGACAGTGTGATTTACAAAAAAATCCCATACATTGGTGGTCTTACTCATACAATTGTATCGCATTTTAAACAATTTAATAACATTAAAATAGCTAAATACAACACCCATACCTTGAAGAATTTGTATAGTAAGATCAAAGACATAACACCTTTCTTTTTAAATAGTCATGTTGTCTACAGGATAGCATGTTCGGATTGTTGTGGCGTTTATATAGGTCAGACATCACAGTGGCTAAAACAGCGCATCACTCAGCATAAAAGTGATGTCCGTATTGGTAAGAGATCTTGTGCATTGGTGGACCATGCACTTGATCGTAACCATACTTTCAATTTTGTTGACGTTAAGATCATAGACGTTGAAAATAACCTTAAAAAAAGAACCTTTTTAGAAATGGTCCACAGTAACAGAGACACAAATAACATAAATTATAGATCTGATACTAATGGTCTTAGTATAATTTATTTTAATATACTGGGTTTGACTGTTAGTTGACCATCTTAAATTGTTTTGTTATTTGGTCCATATTATGTTAAATGTATATTGCATTATATTTTTTGTTTTTCATGTTTTAACTTTTACATATACATGTTTTTTAAAAGTTCTTAAGGCTTGTTTCTATAGTTACTGTATTATTTTTTAAATCTAATCATTTTTATTTTTTGTACGTCAATTTTATTATTTTTCAACTCTACATTTTGTAAGTATTTTTACTACTGTTTTATTCTCTTATTTATTTTATGTTATTTTTCTCATTAATCTTGTAGTTTCTCCAGAAGAAGCAACAAATTCTGTTGCGAAATATAGGGTTATTTAATAAAGGAGTTTTTTAATTGACAGACCGCTTACCCGAATTTAAATTAATTTTTTTTTTATTATATATATGTATATATATATATATATATATATATATATATATATTTAGTGTTTATAAGAATTTTATTTTTCTTATTTATTTTATTGGCCGTGTCTTAATATTAAAAATAATAGACTTTTTATTGGTTTAGCGACCTTTTATTGAATTATGATGTTTTATTCTACGACGTTTCGACTTTTACTATTTTTCAGTCTTTTTCAAGTATCTAGAAACAAGAATTAATACAATGAGAATATGAGAATTGTGTTTGCTTTTGTGAGATTGAATTAACAATTAATTTAACAATTAAAATTAAAATTAGATTAAAGACTGAATTACCAATTAGATTAACAATTAGAGTTAAAATTTAAAATTAGATTAATAATGAGTAAGGACAATTAAAGTGATTACATCTGTGTAAATGAATAGAAAAATTTGAATTAAGCTTAATTCAAATTTTTCTATTCATTTACGCAGATGTAATCACTTTAATTGTCCTTACTCATTATTAATCTAATTTTAAATTTTAACTCTAATTGTTAATCTAATTGGTAATTCAGTCTTTAATCTAATTTTAATTTTAATTGTTAAATTAATTGTTAATTCAATCTCACAAAAGCAAACACAATTCTCATATTCTCATTGTATTAATTCTTGTTTCTAGATACTTGAAAAAGACTGAAAAATAGTAAAAGTCGAAACGTCGTAGAATAAAACATCATAATTCAATAAAAGGTCGCTAAACCAATAAAAAGTCTATTATTTTTAATATATATATATATATATATATATGTATATATATATATATTTGGGTTTACCATATCGTTTAATGAAATATCCTGGGAATATTAAAAATTAATTCTATTTTTATAAGTAATCAATAATGAAATATGATCAAAACATGTGAAAAGTTCTATTTTGACTCTTAGGTGAATAAACAAGGTGAATATTGTAATATAATATACTGGAATACTTCAAAGATAATAATTAAGATGATAATTATTTGTAATTTTAAACTAGGTTTCGTCAGTTACATTATAATTATAACCTAATAATATAAACCTCAATGTAATTACATAACAATTAAGTTTAGTGAATTTTATAAGAAAAATAGCTTTGAAAGCATTAGGAGAAAAATTATTTCGCAGTTGTTTATTTACTGCTAAAGTACTCAACGCTACTTGAGAAATTAAGTCTTTAATGACTATTCTATACAAATTTTTGGAATAATGTGACTTTGCGTTAAGCATTTGCTATGGATAATTACCAGATAATTAAGAAGTGGAATAATGCACGTATCAATTTCCCACAGTTTGTAATTAGGGCTAATCCCTATTTCTGCCATAACATCCATTTAAGAGTTTAATAATTTTCAGCCAATCAAGTTCGATTCAATCGAAGCAGTAATCTGATATTATAGGTTTAGTTTTATGTGCAAACTATACATATTGTTGTGAGGCAAATTACCTCAAACAATATATTTGAATTTTGTTAATTTAAAACTAAATTTTAATTAAAAAATAAAATTTTGAAAAATTAAAAAAATATAATTAAATATTTAATTAAGACTGAATATAATCAAAAGAAAATCAAAGGAAATATAAATACAGTATTTTGAATAGTTTTAATATCTAATTTTAAATATGTAATTAGTTGTAAGTACCTATGTACGTAATTCTGAAGGAAATTGTAATTGATATAAATTTGAATATTAATTAAAATTATAAATTTCCGCATCATTTCCGTTGATTCTGAACAAACCAATGGGATGTTGTGGAGCAGATTTCAAGGGGATGTTATTTGTTTTTTATCGGCTTTTTAGAGAGTAGTGCTATAGAGCCCATAAGATACGGACGCCATATTCCGTAAAATTATAGCACAACTAAAAGTACTTAAAAATATATCCAAAAGATAGTGTAAAGTAAATCATTATTTAATAAATTATCAACCTAAGCATCATTTTAAAATTAAAAATTTTAATGGCTGACCGAATGGAAATTTAGAGAATATTACTTTAAACTAAGAAATAACCGTATTTTGGTACCAGACTCATCAATTCTTTGAATACCAGACCTTCTAAAGTCATTCGGGACTAGAATTTAAGAAAAACAAGGAATTTTTCCAGTTTTCAGAAATTTCTGAAGATATACCTACACCGAGATCCTTCCCTTCTTCCTGACCTAACTCTGTATTCTGATTTAGAAGGTACTTTAAATTACATTCACCAAAGAAAAATCATTTGTTAATTATTTTAAAATAGATCGATATACCTAGACAAATAATCGTAACTGTATCATTCAAGTAAACTATTCAGAAAACGTCCTATATCCTATATGTCAATTGTGTTGTTATATGTATTATATATTAATTAAAAGTTTGCAGTTCATTCAAGAACTAACTTTCATTGGTTTGGTTCAATTTAGATTTGAATTACCTCGTCAAGGTTATTCTTTCTCCGAACACTTCGGTCATCACTGTTATCAGTACACCGTTGTATTAAAAAGTTTTGATTCATGCATTTAGTGTTTTTAAAATTTATATTTCCTTTGAAGCAAACAAACAAACAAACGTTTTTTTCTTTTACATTTCCTGCAAGAATAAATTAACTTAGTAAAAGGTTAAAAACAAATACCGACCTGTTAAGGTATTCCATATCCAACTCCTGTATTTGTTACCTTTTTACTATTCTTGGATTTAAAATAAATGTTTTATATTGTTTTTTTTTTTGAAAAGAAGTGTTATTATTACATAGCTCAGGTATATGTTAAAAGGTTGCTTTTTCGTCTACCTGTTTTGAAGAAGATAACGATCTTGCTGATTTCATACAGTAAGTACTTTCTACCCCCCAATAAAGGTTTTTTTAAATATATGTTTATTTCCGCAGCTTTTAAACGGACTACTTCACACGCCTGAGATAATTAATTTATAAGAGTCTCATCAATATTATCAATATAATTCCTGAATGTAGTAAATTTCCACATTCTACAGGATACATTTTATCAGTCGCACATCTTTAGAACTGTATTTTTTAATTAGGTATAGTTTACTACATATTATGACCGCCTCAACGTGGGACATTATCCTGTCGTGGAATTATTTCCTCCACATTCCTTTCAGGGACTACTACAATATATATATACTTGTATATATTATAGGTTATTATCTGTGCGGATAGTGAAAGTATTAGTATTAGTGAAGATGGACCCCAGTTTTCAAACCGCGCTAGGCGATCACATTTGGGAGTAAATGAGAAGGAAATTGTACTAAACGTATATGTATAATAATCTGTCGCAGATGAATTCTGAGAAGACAGTTGACGCACTTGCTGGGCAGTGCGCAACAAGTACAAGTATACAACGTGTCCAGGAAAGTATGCAACAAAGGGAAAACTTTTTTATCGTCTAATTCTCAGGAAATTTTATTCTTTATAAAAGTTTTTGCTTTACTTAAAACCCATTTATCCGTTAAACAAATGAAATATTGCTTTAAATAATGAAAATATTCTTTAATAACGTGCAAATACAAAAAATGTTATTTTTATGTTTTAAACAAACATCACTCGATATGATGCCCCTCTCGTTCAATACATATATTTGTACGTATACTTAAGTCCCTGACGGCATTTTGCAAGAAATTGGGATTATTATTTAAATGCGTTACCGCTTCCTTAATCCTGTTCTTCTTGGTTATCAAATTGCCTATCCGAATACACCTGATTTTTCAACCGACCCCATAAAAAATAATCCAAAGGATTTAAATCCAGCGAGCGTGGAGGCCATGGAAATGTTGAATATCTTCCTAACCATTTTTCTTGAAATTCTTGGTTTAAATACTGCACGACTCGGCGAGAACTATGTGCAGGTGCACCATCCTGCGTAAACCACAAAGAACGTCTTGATTGTACAGGTAAGTTCTCAAATTCATCTTCTAATTTAGTAGTCAGAAATGCTAAATACCTTTCTTTCAGCATTTAGAGTTTGCTGAAAAAAATACGGCCCGACCACTCTTCTCTCCAAAATTTCGCATCAAACATTTATTTTTCGTGAATATTGGTTTTTACACTCCATTTGAAAATGTGGATTTGCTTGAGACAACCTGCGACAATTTGCAAAAAAATTACACCATTTGTGGTGAATGTCGCTTCATCGGTAACTAATATTTCCTTTAGGAAATGTTATGTCCGTTTCTATTTCACCTTGTATCATGAAGGAAACCTCTAAAGGCTTGTCATAATCTCGTTCTGCAATGTTTGGACATATTTTGGTTTAAATGGAGTAAACTTGTATGTTTTGAATATTTGATGTACTGATTATTTACGTAAGCAATTAGTTGCACATTTTCTCACTGATAATTTAGGATTCTCAATTACACTTTCTAAAACATTTAAAAAAGTATGCAAATTTCTTACTGGTCTGTCAGGTTCCTTTTTAAAATTAAATTCCGAAGAGCCTCTTTGTTTAAATTGTCCCATAATTCGGGATACCGTAGACCAACTAACGTTTTTATCGGGAAGCCTTTCGTTAAAAGTCGCAGCTGCGTCTCTGCATTATTTATAATTATCGCCACATATGATCATTAACTCTGCTTTTTCTTGCAAAGTTAAACGTTCTGCCATAGTAATGTATTTTGTAGCCTCTGTGACGGAGCAAGAATGATGGCTTTAGTAATTAATATCACTTACGCATGTGACTAGCCCACACGATATTAAGTAGGCACGGAAATTTTGAACAATTAATAAAATAATTGTATATTTACTATCTAATATGATAACTCATTTATTTTAATGGGTAAATGGGTTTTAAATAAAGCATAAACTTTTATAAAGAATAAAATTTCCTGACAAATAGACCATTAAAAAGTTTTCCCTTTGTTGCATACTTTCCTGGACACGTTGTTACAAATCGACGATATACCGAATACTTAAAGAAAACCGGGATAATAGATGTTGCTCTTCGGCAAAACCAAGAACTGGAAGACCGGCTGTGAAATTAGATGAAGACATGAAGTACGTTATTCGCCGCATAGTTCACTTTTTCTATATAAATAACGAAGTGCCTTCCCTGAACAAAGCATTGGAAGAGATAAGAAAAGACGAAAATTTGCCAAAGTTAGGTCGAAGAACGTCGCCAACTAATCTTCCGATTTCTGAAGAGAAATCGCAATAGCATTTTAATTGACGGGAGTGATATTATTGCTTGGAGAAGAGAATATCTGACAAAAATAAAAGAGTATAGAGCGACGGGAAAGCAGATTTATTACCTCGACGAAACATGGTTAAAAGAAGGTCACACTGTGGAGAAGCTATGGCAAGATCAAAATATTAGCTATAGGAAGCAGACTTTTATGGACGGCTGGTCAACGGGGTTAAAAAATCCACCCGGCAAAGGGCGTCGACTCATTGTAACATACATAGGTAGTAGCCAGGGGTTCTAGAATAATGCTTTGCTTTTATTCCAATCAAAGGTCACTGGAGATTATTATGAGGAGATAAATGCAGCAGTGTTTGAAGATTGTTTCTCCACTAAAGTACTGAACTCTGTCCCTCTGGATAGTGTGATAGTTATGGATATCGCGCCATACCATAGTCGAAAACTAGAACGTATACCTACAACTGCTTGGCGAAAAGATGATATTACGAACTGGTTAATGTCGCACAATATCTATTATGATTAAAGACGGCAGACTATGTGCCAGACAGACAAGAATCATTTCACCATGTGTACTAAATATTGTTTTGGATACTATAATATAAATATGTTTTGAAGGTGCATCTGTTATTGCCAATAATACCACTTTTTCTTTAGAATAAATGTTTCGTTCATTGTTAGAAATACAAAATAATGTTTTTTTTTTTATTTTGATTTAGAACTGTAAAATATATGTTCAAATTCTGTTATCTCTTTGATAAATGCATGTATGGAAATATTTAGGAAACTAAATATAAACTATAACTATAAGTACTATAACTACTAAATATATGTTTTTCTGCTCCGATATGTAAACAAAGCGAGAGGAATGAAAAATAATATTTAGTACAGATGGTGAAATGATTCTTTTCACCATGCACCGGGCACATAGTCTGCCGTCCTTAAATATGATCCTCAGATGGTGAAAGCCCAGTTAATACAAATTGTGAAAACACACAAGAGGACATTTAATAAGTATGTTATCGATGAGATGGCACGTGACAGGGAAATAACTGTCACAAGATTACCTCCCTATCATCGAGCTAAACTCAATGGAATTAGTATAGGCTCAAATTAAAACATCAGTTGCACGTGAAAATAAAACTTTTAAGATGGAGGATACAAAACAATTATTATATAGTGCAATTTCAAAAGTGGATTCTTCTTGGCAGAATTGTGAAAAACATGTTGTAGGTATTGAAAAAAAAGTGGGATATGGATGATATAATTGATCAAATTGTTGACGTGCAGCCGTTAATTATAACTTCTGATGGCGATGATAGTGACGACGAGTTGTTTTTATCCGATGAAGATAGTGACGACTAAATGGCAATAATTCGTGCTTGAAAATATACCATTATTTTAAGCCGTGCTTTTTTCGTTTATTTTGTTTTATTTTTTACATGTTATAATATTTACTATATGACTATTGTACCTTTTACATGCTAAAAATAATTGACATAATTTGTAATGATAGTATTGCAAATACATAATGACGCTATTATTATGGTTAAATTATAGGAGCGCGTGTTATTCCGTTTTTTTTTATAAACAACGCGTGTATATGCATTTAATGTAATTACATAGGTAGTTACCGAATATTACGAATCATGTAAAAATCTGCACTACTATAAGTAATGTAATATGACATTTTTTTAAAATTTGAAAGTATTGTGTTATTTAAAATATGTATATATTTTACGATATTAAATTATTTAGAGCATGTAATCCGCAATTAAATTCAATTTAAACAAATCTGATATTAAAATCAAGAATGATTTTAATATATCATATCAGCTTCTACTTCTCTGCCGCCGCTGACCTGGGGTACTCATATCTTAATCGCACCTTTCCGAGAAATATTGGTAGTTACTTTCGCGATCTCGCATTTATAAGTATTACCTACTACATTATAAAGATATATAGGAATATAAATTGTGTATTAAAACAGTTTGAATGAATTTTTCAGCTTACTTACTTTCAAAACTTTACGAATACTTTATAGATTAAAAATTCCTTTTAGTATCCCCACTCAACGACGTGATGGTGAACATCCTACCCCCGATCATCTACTGTGTGATGTTTTCAGTAAGTAGGTATTTCCCCACAACTGTTTCTTAATTAATATGTAAAAAAATTACATTAAAAATTTGTTTCTTTTCTACAACACTTTAATATACTATTTTTTTAATTTCTTAACACATATGGAATCAAGTGAGAAAATAAAGAAAACATTTAAAAAAATTATATACTTATTTATTTTTATATTTTTATAGAGTGTAATTTCCCAAACGAGTCTCTACAGACGATGGCAGAGGAAATTTTGAAAGAAAAACGGTTGATTGGACATCTACTTACTTTCTAAACGAAAGTGGTACCAAATGACTCAACGTGGGTCTCATTGTATTGGGGAGTTTTATACCAATCGTTAAGGGTCTACTTTAGTGCCCGAAAAATTACCATTTCAGAAATATGCAACCCACATTACAGCTCACTACAGCCGACAGGTACCAAGACGCCCTGCTGAGATGGTCGAAGGATTATGTAAATTAGCAAACAAATTTGATTATTGACACATCAGCTACTTGGGATTTATTTATGACTTGTTTTAAGCAGATAGATGATCTGTGTATTTCCGCCTAAAATTTTTTGAATCGTAGATAAAGAATAGATGTATTATTATAACAAATGTAACTTAATAGGTTTTAATATAAAATAAGTAGGGTAGTAAAGCTACACAATTTTACCCATACATACCTAATTGAAATAATAATATAATAATAATAATAATATATTTATTTGTTCATAATTATACAAGTGTATAGAACTCGCATTACCTGGCTTTCTAATCCTTCTTAGTCATTAAAAGTTAATCACCTGGTTACTTGGAAAAATGTATATAATTCGATAAAGATATGACCATATGATAAACAACTTTCTGCTCCCACCTATCTTAAAAAATTAGGGGTGGGAATGTAAAAAAAAAAATTATAAATATGATGAATACTTGAACATAAGGTCAATTGGTTTTTACCATCTTGTGCTTTGCATGTGATTATAAGTGAATTTGCTGTGCTTTTGTTAGTTCTTGTCAATTGTGCTTGTATTTTCGGAGCGATTTTTCTATTTTGGAAAATTTTGCTGTGCGTTAGCATTATATTCGGACTATTTTCATTAGCTATTCGTATGCGAAAGATTGCATACGTATATTAGTGTTGGTGACTGTTGTAATTTTGAAATATAATTAACAATGGGACTTCACTCCCAAAAAAGATTGACAACCGCTGCAAAACGGAAAAGTAGAAAACAGTTGATGAAACAAATTCGGATAAAAAATCGAATAGTGTCTCAACGTGATAATATTGTAGATAATCAAATTGTTTTCACTGAGACAAATTCGGCACGCGACGACAGTTTTGATTCGGATATATCAGATGAGGTTTTTATTGAAACAGAAAATTTAAACAATATTGCAAATTTTACTCTTGCTGGACGTAGGATTGTTGATATAAATCATCTGTTTACTGTTCTAAAAGGAATACGACATGATATGTTTGGCTGTACTTTTCAAAATGTAGAAATAATAGCGGAAAAACATTTTGGTTTTAAAAGTGTTTTTACTTATAAATGCAACATGTGTGGAATAACCGATACATTCAGTACTGAAAATGATACGCTCGCCCACAGAATGGGAGGAATTTTGCAGGACTAAATGACGCACACCATGCAATCAAATTGAAAAAAAATACATATAAAGGTGTTAGCGTTATACAACTAAGCAGTCGAAAACGTCATATAGTGCTATCCATGAACTCATATAATGCTTTACTTAATTTACTACCAATAATTAAATGTAAATTGCAGTGGCAGCTCGTGAGTTATGAAAGAGGGTGGGCACAAAAAAAATCTTACCAATTTTTTGTACATAAAATCCATTCTCTCATTTTTCATACTGGAAAAGACGTCTATGACTGTGTTGTCAAAATCCGGGATAGACTGGATGAACTTCTTTTCTATTGACAGGACCGCCAATGCGTTCAGTCGATCTTCTGACGTTGTGCTTCTCAGAAAAGTTTTAATGAGTTTGAGGATGGAAAAACATCGTTCACATTCTGCTGTCGACATGAACGTTGTACAAATAATATCCAACAGTTTGTATGTTTCCGTCAAAACCTTTTTTAGGCTGTTGTCTGTTATGAACACTAAAAGTGGCACAACACCACCTACGTCACACATGTCATCGCGCTCATAAATTACTGAAAGTTCACTTTTCAATTTTACACTATCCAACATAAACATAGGATAAGATTTCACAGTTTCATCAAATTTTTTTGTGGAAATGAATGACTATAAGTTTTAAAATTTTGAGAATAAAATAACTTTGCTGCACTTAAGTGATCCCAAAAATCAAATCGATTGTTAATTTGGCTTAAAATAGCCACATACTTCCTTTGCAGTGACAGCTCTGTTATCTCCAGCTGTCGTTTTTTTGTCTTTTCTTTGCAGGTTCTTCATTATTGTGTTCTTGATCGTCATTGTTAGTAGAATTTCTTAAATTTCTAATGTGAATAATTTGCTGTTGGAATTGTTTAATTGCCTTTTGCAGCTGTCAATTGCAGATTTAATTTCTTTTAATATTTCCTGCTTGTAAATTTGCCACATTGCATCTAGCAATTCGTTCTGAATAGTTTTTGAGATGCCTTTATACACTTCTGAACCTTTCATATGTATTGAAGCACAGCGTCTGATTCAGATGCAAAGTTGATTAAGCCTACATAAATGAGTGTGGTGTTTTACACTTAAAGCCAAACTTAACCTTGCGATTTTTTTTCTCTACTTTTTTTCTATTAGCTGTGAATTTGTTTTTTTATTATTATTTAATTTTTTATCATTTATTTTTGTTATGTTATGGATGTAAAGGAAAAAGAAAATAAACTTTTTATTATTATTATTATTATTGTTATTATTATTATTATACACGGATTTTCCGACGTCAATGTCTCATCATGGCCTCGTAACGCCAATTCAAAGGCTCCGCAAAATTTTATGCACATAATTAACCGGCGCATAATATGACGATTCTTTTTCACATTTTCGTTATACTTAATTTTATGTTGCAAATAAGCACTGTCTAGCTGTTCACGTATGTCCACTTTGCCTAGAACACTAAAACCCACGCATGCATTCATATGAGAAACGGAATTTTCGTGTGTCTTTGCCCTGTCTGCGATATGATTTAAATCATTCAACCCTTGTTTACTCACGCACTAACATCTTTCTTAAAAATTAAGCAGATAAAACAAAATAGTTTATCTGTTAGTGAACATCCGCAAATCCACTCATATTTTTCATATATATTTTTATTGAATACTCTATTGTAAGTTCGAGTTTTACTTGTGGAAGTGTAGTTTATTTTAAGATCGGGTATAGACCTTCCTTTCTTCTTAATTAAAAGTTTTTCCTCAAATGTTACACACATAGTTAACTTCCATCATTAATAATAATAACAAGCCTTTGAAATTATCCACGTGCGGTACGCGCCGAAAACAATACAGTCACAACATGCAAGACGTTAATTGGAGTCGAACTATTTTGTGTCCCCAACCGACGGCATAACGCATATGGCGAAGTTGAGCAGAGCCGGCCGATTTATATTCGGAATAGGTATATCTGAAATCGTGCCCCGGAACGTAATTTTGAGCGTTGGCATAGTGTCTGTGGTGCAGAAGGAAACTTTGATACCATCGTTATAAAAATACGTAAAAATAATAAAATAAAATAATGCACTGCGAATTTCTTTCTGTGTTTATCTTGGTGGTTGGGTGGGCACGTGCCCTTGTGCCCTTTAGTACCAGCTGCCACTGGAAAATTGGTGTTATTTATTAATGCTAACTTTATACAATTCAATTTTACAAGTTGTTAGCACAAATTCTAACATCTATTAGATCACATTATAGAGTTATTAGAATTTCCCGCAATTTATTGTAATACTTTCTTATATTTCATCTAAGATTTTGAAATAAATAAAGAAAAAAGAAAATTTAAAAAAATGTAAAATATATATCAAGGGATTAAAGTGGAGCTTTAATCGTGAGGGAGAAAGTTTAAGTCACGAGCATTTAGGGAGGGACTTAAATCTCCCGAACGAATAAAGCTTCGTTTAATCCCGTGTTATATACAATATTTTATTTATTACACGTATTTAGTTAATAGTTTAAGTTTTTAACTGTGACAATATCAGTTAAGGTAAGTATGAAGTTGAGATTACCGTGGTCGTTGTCAAGGAGAATTATTTATGACATGCGATTTGTGAAAAAATTGTATGTGATTAATCATTTACACCTAACTAAAGTGAATTTTAACTCCCTAGGAAATAAAGTCACTTTAGCAACAAGAAAACAAACAGTTAAAAGCATACTTATATGTGTGTAATAAATAATAGTATAGTATGTATCAAGTTTTATAAACGCAATTTTAGTCACGAGTTTTACTAATCACGAGCGAAGCGAGTGTTTAATAAAATGAGTGACTAACAAGTTTATAAAACAAGTTGCATACTATACTTTTTCCACAACCGCAGTTATGTAAATAAAAAATTTGGAAATTAGTTTATTATTTTATTTATTATCATATCAATAAACATGGAAAGAATACATTTTCAGATAATGAATTTGTTTGGCTTTCTTGACGCCAATCTTGGAAACGTTTATATGCACGTTTGTACTGACTTTTTGATTTCTTCGTCAGCAAACTAGCAGTTGCCGATGCCGCTGCTCAAGTAATTTCGGGTGGAGTACCAATGAAAACATCTTCACTTCCACTTTCGTTTAGGTTCATTTTTCCCACAAAATATAAAATTATTTGTCACGCCGCGTCGAGTTATTTTGCCATATTAATGACAAGGGGCACGGATAACTAATTTGATATTTTGCAATTAAAAAAATAAAAAGCTAACGTCAGTCCATAACTCAAGCGCCAGTTCCTAAGTGGCACGAAGCCTCCACGGCTTGTTGCGGTGTATTTAAAAGATCACTTGGCGTCATTGAAACATATACGATAAATGGCATTTTAAAGATGGGAGTAGAAAAAAAAGATTTTATTTTTCACTTAAATATTTTTATTCGTTTCACCTTGGATACCATTACCATAAACACGGTGATAACACCAGTAAGCGTAATAACCGGGCAACGCCCGGTAATTTATTTACAGTTTATAATGTTGTGTGAGTATAAATAAGGCCCGAAAAGAAATGATATACAATTTACAGAACCAAGAGTTTTAGTTTTTAACAAAGTCTAAAGAGAGAAGCAAAACTTCTTTCTTTATACTGCAATTATTCTTTAATGAAATTAAGAGTATCTAAACATTGACAACTTGAAAACATCAAAATGTCAATAACTGTCATTGAAAATACTTAGAACTTAATAGTTGTTTATTTTAAACAATGTCTAAAGAAAGAATCGAATTTTTAACATTCAGCAAAATTAAAAATACAGTTTTCGAATTGTCCTGAAAAATGATGTGACTCCAAGCTTTCCAAGTTTGTTAAAGTTCTTGGAGTGAAAACATCTCCACTAGTACTTTGACAAGCCAACGAGGATTTATCTGATTCTGTAACAGAATTTAATATCATTCTAGATAATCTATTATTAGAAGAAATGCTTCATTCTATGTATCCTTCTGCTACAGATACACTTTTCCATTTCTAATTCATTTTTACTGTCAACGACATGACAGTTGACAGAAATCCCGGAATTTTTCCAATGTAATTTGAATTTTCCGCTTAAGAAATGTATTTTTCGTGAAAAATAAAATCTTGTATAAACCACTGGTGCTACGGCAATTATATTGCCCTCGGTCGATATTCATCTCTCGGGCTGAATTAACGTCGAGCTCAGAGCAATATAATACCTATAACGTCCTTGCTGCATAAATAACTATTTTAGTCTTGTTTTATTTCCCCAAAATCGATAGACTTGTCAAAATTTGTTTAACTTAAATCTGTGACGTCAGAGTGGTCTAATCAAAACTAGTGTACCTTAACCAAGACTAGCCTTGGGCAGGTTGGTCTCAACCTTGCTGGTGGAGTGCTCGGGGAGTGACCGCGAGAGTAATTTACTCAGACCTTGCTAATGACCTTGGGGAGTGACCTCGAGAGTAAATTACTTAATTCTTGGTAATGACATCGAGAGTAATTTACAAGGTCGGAGTATCCAGAACCGGCGATAATCATCTACTGAGGCACTTGTTATTTTAAATAGTCTTCAATTATTTTTAACAGTTTATAAGCTTTTCCAATATTCTATTTTTTAATCATGAACGTCCCAGTCTAAATTGTTCCATACCAACGATTTTGGAGCTCGGTCACACTATTATAAATTTTTGTCCACATTTGTTTTATAGAAATCCTTTTACCATTTAAACAATTTCCCTTGACAACTTGTTATATGTTTTAATTAATTTTCATATTTGATGGTTCCCAAAGTACTCTTAAATTATGACATTGCTTCGTCCGTGCTTAATAGTTTATAATCAAATCACAAAAGACAGCATGGAAGAACATTTAGCACCGCTCATTGGCTAATGTCAACATTATTGTCATGAGGACGGTGATGGTTGGTGTGGCGACACGAAACAGGTGTCTGCATTTCTGGACAGCAATTTCCACACAAATATGAACTTGTTTTGAGTGCTCCACACCCGATTTTTAATAATATTGTTATATTATTAAAAATGTTTTTATTTTGTACAAAAAATGGTGACCTTTTACCCACTCAAATATGTTGCAAATAGTTTTGTTATGTATGCTGTCGAAATTGTCTGACCTTTATGGAGACAAATTAGTTAATTTAATTTCCGTCGGTTGCGGCTGTGATCGTCCGACGGAAACCACTTGCCAAATTTTACAAGTGTCATGAGGACAGCGATGGTTGGTTTGGCGTTCGTGATATTAACATTAGTCAATGAGCGGCACTGAATGTTCTTCCATGCTGTGTTTTGTGGCTTGATTGTATGTAGCGAGGGAGTTATTGATGTGAATTTAGTCTATCCTGTCATTATGCACAGACCAGTCTCTTATAACAAGATGAAACATGAGTTTGCATGTATAGATAGAAATTTTCACAAATATGAACTTGTATTGTGTTCTCCACATCAGATTTTGGATAATATTTTATATTATTAAAAATATTTTTGCTTTATAGTTTAAATGACAAATTTAGAATGTTTTCAAGTCTGCGGCGGATAAAAGTTTCATACGCAATTACAACATACTTTTCCATTCTTTTATAGTTCAGTATGAGTTCTCCTTATTCTGGTTGCCCAGTTTGATTACGTTACATAAACGTCGATTTGATAAATGAGACATGGCCTACCACATCTCATTTTCGAGTATCTATTTGTCCTTTATACGAGAGCGATTCGTAAATTAAGTTTCGTTTCCGCCTAGTGTGCAGGGAAGTGGGATATCGGCGCGATCGCAGCGCTGGGGTGTAGTCTGGTTCAGTGTGGGTCTGGCAGTACTAATACAAGAATCGTTCGAACATTCTTTCGCGCTATTTTGGTCGTTTAAAATGGTTGCTGCAATTGAAGATCACGCCGACTGTGAATTGCGTGCTGTAATCTGATTTCTGTGTGCAAAGAACATAAAGACTGCTGAGATTCATTATGAACTTTGTTTTTTTTTATGGTGAAAATGTCATGAGTGACCAACTGTTATAATGAACGAACTTGTGGGTAATGTCAAAGAAAAAAATCGTGAAAATCGGCGATTCATAATCACATAACTGAGTGCTTTTTTCCCTTAAATTTCACGTACAGTTTTGTACGAGGTTGTTACTGAACGTTTAGGTTACCACAAATTTTCTTCACGATGGGTGCCAAAACTTCTTATCGAAAACCATAAAACAGAGAGAATGGGATCGGCACTAACTCTCTTGGCACGTTACAATGTTGAAGGTGAAGATTTCCTCAGGCATATCGTAATAGGTGATTATACTTGGGTCGGCTATATTAACGTTGAGACGAAAAGATAGTCAATGCAGTGGGGTTGCTCTAACTCACCTACAAGAAAACCTTTAAAGTGCCGCCAAACTTTTTCTGCGAGAAAATGTCATGGTCACTGTCTTTTAGGACAAGAAAAGCTTGGAAGCCAACGGTTTCATAGCGATGAAGAGCTGCAGACAGTGTTACAGCATGGCTTAATTTACAGGCGACAGACTTCTATGAAGAAGCAGTAAAAGGCTGGTTCATCATCGCTATGACAAATGTCTTAATCTGAATAATAAGAGTCTTTAATCTCCAACAGGTGAGCCCAATTACAGGACATAAATGTAATAATTGCCGCATAAAATAGCAAAACAAATGGATATTATAATTAATATAAAAAATAAATAAATTAACGGTTAGACAAATTGTAAAAAATAAAACTAAAAACAAACTAAGCAGAATAAGACAAGAAAAGAAAAAATATGCAAAAATAAACATCTAAGAAATGAATTAGCCTAATCGAAAAAAAAACGTTATTTAGGTTATTTACATGATATATTTAAATAATGGAACTGGTTTTATAAGTATATTAATTCTAAGTAGAAAAAACTTTAAATAATAATGTAAATTTTATTATTAAATAAGATATTTTAGATTTATTATATGTATGCTTAGACCAAAGTTATTTTTATTTCCATAATTTATAAAAATTCTTTCAATGGAGACTGTGGTTAAATAATAATTCAAAAAAGGTATACAACCCCTTACCACAATTATTAGTCGTATCCTAAATACGTATTTCGACAACTAAGTTGTCATCATCAGTAGGTAAAAACTACTAATTAAAGTCACACGGGGCACAATAAAGTAAGATAAACGCTTCCGCACAACTACTATACACTGCAACCCTGTAAAGACTAAATTTACCATGCACATCTCAAACTACGAGACAACGCACTTGTCTCTTGGAAAAGGTAGGGAAGCTAGGGAATACTAAAGATAAAATCAACTCCAATTCGAAATCAGGGATCTATGAAATTAGTTGCGCGGATTGTAATTTGAAATATATAGGCCAAACTAAACGACCTATAATAACACGCTTTAAAGAACACATAGCACATATCAAATACAATAGACCGAATAAATCAAATGTCGCAAATCACGCTTTGAGCACACTACACAATGTACCGATTACAGGTTTGAAATTGATAAAAGGAATTAATAAACCCCATGAACTTGATGCTTACGAAAGTATATTTATCGCGAAAAATAAACATACCTCCTGAATAGCGATAAATCTCCAATACCGTTCAGCTGTCTTTTCACATTTTTATAAGTGGGTGGGCGATGTAACATCAGAAATATAGACATGTGGGAATCCACACACGTGAATTAATGCAATTACTTCCTAAACATTGGTTGTTGAATGAAGCACTCGGTGTGTTTGTTTCACGAAATGTAAAATATGTTTCGCGTTTTTTGTGGAACAGATGTACCGGGTGTTTTGTTTATTAAATTATTTATCATGTTTCACCCAGAGCCTACCGTGAATTCTATACATTATTTTATATTGCTTAACTCCTTAACTAGGACATGCCACCTATTTATAATTAACTTTTAAATTAAATACCTACAATATCCAATTATTCTATGACCCTTTTCACGTGAAGTGATTCTCATTTAATATGCAAAAATTACCTCCTTAACATACCCAGAGACTACCGTGAATGTTATTCTCATTTAATATAATACAACAAGCCAGATGTCTGGTTTTTCACATATAACGCCCCATTCTTAATTTTGTCTTTCTCAGTATTTACAATGAGAGTTCGGCCTTTACTATATATATACGACTCTTTAACCATTTGTTAATGGAAAATTTTTTACACTCCCACCTAATATAGATTTTGTCACTACCTGCGTACTCGAATGAACACGTTTAAATGACAACTATTAATTTATACATTGCACAAGAAATGCTCATACAGTTATATATACTAGTGTTTTGTGGAAATATAAGATGTTTCATTTAGTTTATTAGTAGGTCACCGTAGCTTTAAAATCGTTTTTAGTAGGCGCCTTCTTTAGAGAAGAATTTTTGCCGTCCCTTTGTTCGATATTTTAACACATGTTTTTAAAAACCTTTTCCAAGAGACAAGTGCGTTGTCTCGTAGTTTGAGATGTGCATGGTAAATTTAGTCTTTACAGGGTTGCAGTGTATAGTAGTTATGCGGAAGCGTTTATCTTACTTTACTTTATTGTGCCCCGTGTGACTTTAATTAGTAGTTTTTACCTACTGATGATGACAACTTAGTTGTCGAAATACGTATTTAGGATACGACTAATAATTGTGGTAAGGGGTTGTATACCTTTTTTGAACGATAATTTATACTATATGTCAAAGAATGGTTTAATAATGGGTAACCTGCTTAGCCCCCTTTTAGCTGAAATTTTTATAGATAATTTAAAAAGAAAATTCACGAACACTTACTTTGCAAACATTTTATTTATTGGCACAGATATGTAGACGATGTGTTAGCTTGTTTTACGGGCACAGACAGACAATTAAACCTTTTTCTATGATATGTTATCAATCTCCACCCTAACATTAAGTTCATCGTTGAAAAAGAAAAAAATAAAACTTCCTAGATTTAACGATTTTAAATAAAAACAATAAGCATAATTTTTCGATATACCATAAACCGTTACATACTGATACAGTAATTCACAATAAATCTACACGTCTATACTCCCATAAAATGGATTCGTTCAATTCTTTAATTCATAGACTTAATAGTACTCCTTTATCGATGGAAAATTATAGTAAAGAGCTCAACTACATTAAACAAATAGCACATAACAATGGATACAAACCAGATATTGTTCATAATATTCTGAATAAACAAACTTACAAGAAAGCTATTAAATTAGTATACCCTACAGACAGTTGTGATATGATTCATATGATTAATAAATATAATACTCTTACTTATACTGGTAATCTTACCCAAAAAATTTCTAAATTCTTAACGAAAAATAATTTTAACATTGCTTTCAAAACTAACAACTCTTTAAGTTCAATTATTAAAAATAATAAACAAAAAATAGATAGGAGCAATAAATCGGGAGTTTACTAACTTCAGTGTAGTTCATGTCCTAAATTTTATATAGGCCAGACAGGTAGATCCTTTTCTAAAAGAATTAAAGAACATGAACGTAGCTATATTAATAACAAGAATGACTCACATTATGCAATACATCTGAGAGAGGAAGCTCATAATTTTGATCATAACTTTAGAATCTTGCATATTGAAAATAAATCGCAAAAAATTAATTTACTGGAAATAATGGCAATTTTGAGACATAGAAATACAAATCTGTTACTTAACGATCAGGTAGACTTCGGTAACTTTCCTTTATTAGGTCTATTTTATAACTGACTTTTTTATTATATTTTCCTCTTACCGTTTTATGTTTGTACTCCCTAAATTTTGGTCTCTCGGGTAATAAAGTTTACATCTTGAATAGAAAGCGCTTATTATTTAACCATCCTTCTTAGAATAATTATTTTTTCATTTTTTCATTATAATATTCGTTTCAGTTTAAATTTGTTAAGATTGGCTAGGTTTAGTTTGCAATACAACTCCATCTGAGAATGACATTGTATGTCGAAACAATTGTTATGGATATTTTATCCTTAGTAATATTGCTTTTTTATTTTTATTTCATATATTAATTCTATTATATTAAGCGAATCTAAATCAGTGTATTCATGCGGAAGAAGAGTACTTTGAAAGGGATGGTAATGAATAAGTTGTAAGAATTTATGATGTTTTTTTTCACATTCCGGGAATTTCTGGGTACCACCTCGTATATGTGGATGAAATATTTTGAAGTCACAGGCTAGATCTATATCCGAGGAAGTCAAGAATGCGTATTTTTTATAGTTATTTTCATTATGAAAGATTGGTACTTGAAAGTTCTTTTGAACCAGGTACATCGAACATAAAATATGCCCCCCTCGTTAATCCAAAAAAGGCGCTTATGCCGTCTCCTTCTTATTAAGCTTGGACTTATGAAAAAGTTTCTTAAAACTATGGACCAAGAAGGCAATGGTTTCAAGTATCTAAAAAAATATTCCCTTAGTTAAGTGGTACAAAACTAAAAGAAAAAGGCATACTTATCGAACCACAAATAAGGAAACTTTTAAGTCATTTTTTTTTAATTAAATGACAAGAAATTGGCAGCTTGGAACTGTTTTGTAAGTGTAGTTAGAGAATTCCGGGCAACAAGAAAGATGAGAACCATAAAACCCTCTTAGATGAACTCTTAAAAGCATATGAATTACTAGGATGTTGCATGTACTTAAAATGCGTTTTTTGCTCTCGTATTGGATTTTTGTCCTAGTAAATTTGGATGCAGTAATCACCAGGACATCGGAACAACGGAAACATGATACGAGGGACACTGGAACCTATCTGCTGGTTTTTAAAAAGATATGATTATACTGAATACAAGAGAAAAAAGTGAAATATTGTGACGCTGTATTGTTCAGGTAATATATTATATTTTTTATGCTGATCTTTAGTAAAATATCTTTGCTTAGATTTAACATGTTTTACATGTTTATATTAAATAATCATTAGATCGCAAAAACATGTCGACTTCTATTTTTTTATCCGACTACCAACCCCTGTAACAAAAAGAACTGTGTTACAGAATTTAGTACGTCAATTTCGAATTAAGGACCACAAACTACTTTATACTCACCTATTTTTATCAGTGTTACTTCAAAAAAGTTTGAATTTTTTGGCCAGTGTAATAGAATAGAAATTTTAAATTATATTTATTCTACAAATATCTCGCATTTAAAATATAAATTCAACTTAGACATTTTTCTATATATATTCGTTTGCAAATAGAAATACTTTCTTCTGTTATCGTACTACCCGCCTGACCTTCCCAAGAAATCTACCTGACTGAACGTTCAACTCAAGCATCTACGATCTTTTCGAATTCTTTCAAATATTTTATATTATTCATTTTTTTAAACCTAAGTTATTAATTTAATTACGTACTCATTTCTTATAAGTATATCGTGTCGCATATCATTTTATAGCTTGTCTCACAAAGGATATTTTAATGATATTTGTTTCATCGATATCACCACTTTTTAGCTCGCGCTTTTGATTAATTCATTATTCAAGACATCGACACTTCGATCCCTTTTTCCAGCTCGTGGGGCAATAAAACTTTTTTTCCAAGCTAGTGTTCTCTTCTAGAAAAATTCCTTCTTCTCTTCAGAACCTTCATAAGTTACACATCGTTTAAAACTTGACACGTGCTGTTCCGGCACCCAAGCGTCGTTCGACCTTGCTTTCCACATGCCCCATCGAGGGATCTTAGAGGCAACTCTTAGGTAACTCTGTATTGTTCGATACAGAGGATATTTTATATTAATTACAATTAATTCACATTTAATTTACTACCTACATTCTTGTCAGTTTATTTTTGTGCTACTTTTTGAATTACTTATTCAACGTTCCTTGCGTATATTACTTTTATTTAATTACTTTAAAATATATCAATCTCAATTTATTATGTAAATAATAAATACAAACTTTAAGGACAACGTTCCTGTGTTTTATTTAGTTAGTAAGTTGTAATATATTTATGTCAACATTATGCATCTTCATCACTACAATTATTTATTATAAATAATTTCTTTTATTGTCACAACTTCACCAACCAACGTGTTTGGCAATAATATGTATATCTGTTGGGCAATGAATTATTATATTTATTATTATATTAATATTATTATTATTATTAATAAAATAAGAACTAAGGATATGGCTCTATAATTACCATCTATCTCGTTTGTTAAAAGTTACTTTTGTTATTTTAAGGCTGTTCGGAAGCCGGCCATTTTGAAAAACAAAAATTGATAAAAAGCGTCAAATCTTTAATTAATTCATTTTTTCCCAACTTCAGAGAGATACTATTTAGCCTATATCCAATGATTTAGAGTTACTTAAGCCATCATACCCACTTCAATTTCATTATGTTGTTTTTTATTATTATTACGTTTAAAATTTTAACCACTTTACATCAGAAAAATACACATTTAATTTATTCCAGTAGCCACAATGCTACTGGAAAGTGATGATTCTTACATCATCACTTTCCAGTATGTAGATACAAATGACGTTTCTGGATATGTTAAAATGTATGTATTCCACAGTAATCTCAGATTTTGTGTTAGAACAAACATTTTATTGCATATTCAATTTTTGCATAAATATTTATTGATTTCTATGCTCTCTAAAAATCAAAAACCCTAACATCTCTTATCAGTTGTTTGCATATAATTTTAGATTAACCAACCCAATTACTAATGTTTGAACGGTACATAAAGCGAGATGAGTGAATTTTGCAAATAGGAACACCCCAACATCTGTCCTAGATTATTATGAATTCCTTTCGATAAGTATCTCGTAAAGAAGATAAAATTTCAATATTGAAACTTTCGTTAATTTGTTATATTTAATATCATGTATTATTCAATATAGGTCATTGTTAATATTAGAAATATATAAAGAAAATTGGAAAAGAGATTTACACACACACATATATATATATATATATATATATATATATATATATATATATATATATATATATGTATATAGTAATGCACAAAATTCATAAAACGTACAATGTTCATTTTTGAAAAAATGCAAAAACACGTCAAACAGTTTATTTTATTCCGCGTCTTTTAACATAAGTCAAAAAAATAAAACGTCAAATTTGTCAAAGTTATGACGTCATCAATATTTTTTTTAAATATGAAGCTTGGTTTTTTTTTACTTTATTTGATAAAGCTTGTTTTTCTGCATTATAAAGAAATAATTGAAGTAGGGGTCACATGAGAAAAAACTGAGAGAATTAATAAAAAACAAAATAAACTAGTTTTTGAATTTATGAAAAGAAACTAAATATTAAAAGAATTAAAAGTTAAAGTTACCTAGTAATAAAACAAGTGTTTGTCAGTGTCAGTCTTACAATTAGTGTCATACCAATTTTATTATGAAGGCTCCTTTAACGGAACGAGAAAGGATAGAAATTCTAATGATGGTAGGTTACGGCGATAGACTTCGAAGTCATGAAGAAGCATGTGCTTTATTTAACGAAACACATTTTGAAAGACCTCCAATTGCTAGAAGCACAGTAAGCAGAATTGTTGCAAAATTTAATGAAACAGGAAGCGTAAGTGATGCTCCAAAATCTGGAAGACCGGGAATAAGCGACGATGCAAAGTTAGATATTTTGCTGTCATTAGAAGACAACCCTCACGCAACTACAGCAGAAATTGCCTTACAACAAGATGTTAGTCAGTCGTTTGTAGTAAAGTTTTTAAAAAAAGAAAAACTGCACCCATACAAAGTTCAACTTGTTCACGAACTCTCAGAAGATGATCCGGACAGACGTTTGGAATTTTGTGAAATCTTCATGAGGCATTGTGACGAAAATCCAAATTTGCTTAATAGTGTAGTATTTTCAGACGAGGCAACGTTTTATTTAAGTGGTACAGTAAATCGACACAATTGTCGCTACTGGGCTCGGGAAAATCCCAACTGGATTCAGACAAAACACACCCAGCGCCCCCAAAAAATTAATGTATGGGTAGGAATCGTCAGGGAAAAATTTATTGGTCCTTATTTCTTTCGTGGGAATTTAACAGCTGAGCGATATTTGGAACATCTTCGTATGGCAGTGCTTCCGGATCTAATTGCGGCATTTCCGGATCCAAATAATAGGGAAAACTTGGATCCCAGTATTTGGTTCCAACAAGATGGTGCACCACCACATTATGGTCTTAATGTTCGAAGGTTTCTGGATAACCAGCTTGAAGGAAGGTGGATTGGAAGACGTGGACCAATGGAGTGGCCACCTAGGTCACCTGATCTCACCCCCCCTTGATTTCTTTCTGTGGGGACAGTTAAAAGTCGGGTCTACGTTAACCGACAGACAATTTAGAAGACTTAATGGAATTAGACATGAAATGACTCGTATAACTCCGCAGATGATCGAAGACTCTGTAAATCAGGTCTACCATCGTCTTGGCCTATGTCAGATAGTGAACGGGACACAGTTTGAACAATTCCTGTAAGAAATCGTTTTGGTTTAATGGACTGGTTAGTTAATTTAAATGTTATTACTATAATAAAGTTTATTTTGTTTTTTATTAATTCTCTCAGTTTTTTCTTATGTGACCCCTACTTCAATTATTTCTTTATAATGCAGAAAAACAAGCTTTATCAAATAAAGTAAAAAAAAACAAGCTTCATATTAAAAAAAAATATTGATGACGTCATAACTTTGACAAATTTGACGTTTTATTTTTTTGACTTATGTTAAAAGACGCGGAATAAAATAAACTGTTTGACGTGTTTTTGCATTTTTTTAAAAAATGAACATTGTACGTTTTATGAATTTTGTGCGTTACTTTATCATAACCCTGTATATATATATATATATATATATATATATATATATATATATATATATATATATATATATATATGTGTGTGTGTGTGTGTGTGTGTTGTGAGTTGTTGTGTGTGTGCGTGTGTGTGTGTAATTAAAAAGCATAATACATTCAATATTTCGCCCGTTGTTGCATGATTCTAAGTAATGGAATGTCCTTGAATTCAATACGTAATTTAGTTTAATAATATTGAATAGTATCGCATGTTAATATAATTATTAAAACTAACGAGAAGAATCACTGAGTTTATTGCTATTTTTGGTATTAACTAGAAAAATTACGGATCATTTGCTATCAGGAATTTAAAATTAAATATACGCGAAGTGCTCACACATTATCGTCTAGCTTTTGACTGACAAACAAAAAAATGTTTGTGTTTGCCATTTATTGATATTACTGAATTTAAAGTTTCAAACACCTGTGTTGCTTATTCTTAACCTGCAATGATGTTTGGGTTTACTCAAAAATGGATAAAATTCACTTGATTTTTTTGTGGTGCGTGTATAGTGGTCCAATGTTTTAAGAATATGACCGCTTAGAGTGTATATGGTGTGTTTCTTATGGCTTTGTTTCTATATTTCCTTACCGTAAAAGGGTAGAAATTTTTTACTTCTTCAACATTTAAGACGATACCGATCCCGAAAAAAAAAACCTCTCACGCGCCGGTCTCGAGATTCGAACGCTCGACCAACGGGAGGATGTATCACCTCTAGAAATTCGTCGTAGTATAACTGATATTATTTTCCTTAATTTCAGAAAAAAGTCTTGTAAATATGCGTTAGATGCGAAAACACTTAAAACTATCACCATTAAACAAAAGGTTTATTTGATTATGACATGGCACATAGTTATTAAAGGATTAAAAGATTTATAGCAGAAACATATAGTTCTCTTGTAATGTTGACAAAATTTTACAGCGAGTTTGTTTTGAGATTGAAAGAAATTTCTGCTTGTTGGGTTCCTACAATATTAAAGTTTAATTAAATTTGGAGATAATTGACATAGAGTTTTGGAACGACTTCTGTCAGTGAGACCATTACTGTGGACTTATAAGTATAGACAAAAGTATGGAACCGACGCATAAGGGCGGACAGTCTCTATGAAGATTTTGGATCACTTTTCGTCGGTAAAATCATAACGACTATTACTTATACCGAATATTCGTAGGACAGTAAAAAACAACTGATAATTCAAGTTCATGGACCTGAAAGAAAATCAATAAAATTCCTATACTTGTTAGACGATAACATCTAACAATAAGTTTACTATTCATAAGTCAGCCGCACATATGGTCTTTTTATTGTGATGAGTAGAGTATCTTAGTCGCTTCTAACACCTCCTCATTGACCTTAATTGCAAATATATTGCGATTTTGATCCACTTTCCTTTCCTTCCCAGTCTAAAAACTCAAAATAATGTATCTAGGTGTCTCTAAATGTGGAACTGTTTTAATAGCCCAACTATGTTTTGTTGTCTCTGGAATTCCCGGATTTTCATGAATTTCCCATCTCTAAAAAACATTTCCGTTTTAGTATTTTTCGCTGTTAATTTAGTTAACGAAAAATCCTGACCTAAACCAACTTTAACATGTGGTATCCGCCATACAATAGCATCAAAAGTTAACTTAACACCCTCATTAACAGCAGCATTTGAATTATATACTACATCATTATCATCAGCACTTCTCTTCAACACTAGCTCTTGAGATATATTTAAAATAACAGACTTAAAATCTTCTGCGAAACCCATTAACATCTTCAATGGTATACATATACTAAAGTTACCTTTATTATCTAAAACCGGAGCCTTTCCAGTGAAAAATTCCCTACCACAATTTTTCCAATTTATTTATATAACTTGGACTATAAGAAAAATATCCTTTCATAGTCGATGTAATACCTACATTCCTTACTTCATCCACCTCCACTCCACTAATCACATATCTGATATTGCTGAACATATAAAGGCTGCCGCATAATTCTGACTCCGATGGTAAAGTATACTTATCTATTTCTGGTATCACAATTCTAATCTCATCATTATTTTCATATCTTGGTGAACCAAACGGAACATGATTATGATATTCCAACTCCACAATAGAATTATCTATTCGAACCCTTCTTAAAACATCTAAAACTTCCATTTTTAAAATTGTTACTAACACACTTTCACAACAAACTTCATCCAGACAAATCTTTTACTATACTGAAGCATAATCCTCTCTTTATATCTTAATATCCCTAAATCAACATACCAAAACTCCATCTCACTTAAATAAATCTACACCAAAACTTTATATCCAATACCTTTCAGAAACCTCCTATTCTCATTTGTTAAACGATTTCGTACCCTTTCCCCACCAACAATCCTCCTCAACTTATTCACTAATTTCCGTGAAGAATTTCTATTCCTCCTCCACATTTTATTAACACTACTGCTCCTCATTATTCTCTAATTTATAATAATATCAATAATTCACAACCTTGTACAAATTCGTAAGTAAAATATCCAATATTTACCTTTTACATCATTAATACACACCCTACTTAATCAACAATTGTGCTAATACTATCCATTAATTATTTAGATATTCACTAATATATACAATCGGCTGGATGTAAATTGGGCACTAACCTACCTGAAACTTTAATCTCGTTGGTAATTCGGGCACTAGCTAAAAATGTACTCGCAGAGGGTCTATGTAAACTGGGCACCGTATAAAGCAAACAAAAACAATAATATAGAAATAGTGTATTTCAAGTTGAAGTACAGCAAAAAGATAGAAAATAAAAAATATGTACTCATATGAAAACAATAATAAAAGCAAATACTTAATTATATAAAAACTACTACAGCAAAAAGATAGAAAATAAAAAATATGTACTCATATGAAAACAATAATAAAAGCAAATACTTAATTATATAAAAACTATAATAAAAAAATAGTGTATTTGAAGTCATACTGATGAATAAAATGATATACACTTCACAAAGTGTAATCGTGATATTGTTCCATTATTTAGTTGTTCACACAGTTCATTTAGAGTTCTTAATTTTTGTTTTGCGAGTGTGTCTTTAACTCTTGCTGGTGTGTGTACACTTTGAATTTTAACATAAGTGTCTATTTGAAATTCCTTAAGCTTTTCGATAAAAATGTAAATAGATGGATGTGTTGAATAAAATGACTCATTTAGTTTGGAATGAAACGCTTCGCATGCGTTTGTGGTGTTAGAGGAAAAGGAGCATCGTCTTCTATGTATGTCTCCAATAAATAATCGGCGTATTCGTCAGCCTGTGCATGAGCAGGTTTTTCAGCAAACAAATCTAAGGCGAAACAATCGCCTACTTCGTCAGGATTCAAATACGTTAATCCAAATGTATATCCTAAATTCCTAAATTCTGCTGTTAAACCCAAACTTTGGATTTTCCTGAACCACGATTGGTGCAAATGGAAACGACAACCATATATTTGTGCTGATGGCCATATAGCGCGAACCGCTGTGTGAATGCTTTTCTCAAAATCTACAAAAACTTCAGCTGGTCGTAATATTGTAGAGTGACGTCGAAAGATTTCTTTTGTTAGCATTTCAAATAATGTTGCATACGTTTCACTGCGTTTATCAGACAACAAACAAAACATCAATGGAATATAATGTCCATTATTAAGTCCGTGGATTGAAAATAATTGTAAAAAATATTTTGTACAATACGAAAATGTACCGTCCATGTTCACTTTACGCATTCCACATAAACTTCTAACATTCGTTTCACATGAAAACACTATAATATTGCTCACTGGACAGTTTATAAAAACGAAACTTTCATCCTTGCTTGTTTTAACATTAGCAGCTTCCACTATATCATGGACTTCTGTCTTATTTTGTGGTAACGGCCCAGGAAGAAATTTTCTCCTTGCATTGTACAAATTAAGTGAAATCTGTTATCGTAATTGTTTCCAGCAGTTCCTTAGCTAGTTCGCGACGAATAATTTTCGCTGGTTTTTCGGAAATATCATCAACGGCTTTACGTTTACACGCATTTGAAATCACTTTTCGGTTTAATTTACTCTGATTCTGTTCATGATTAGGTTCTAGCTGGCTTCTGCTCACTAAATTTTCTGCACCAAGCGTAAACACTTTTGCGGGACAATTTAAGGATTTTTTTGAACAACGCCAAAACACTTCGCCACCAGTGGCGGCTCTTGATGACGTACGATGTGCGCTGCTGCACGGATGAGACTACTTCGAACTATTTCGGAAGATTTCGGTACGGTTACTTGCTTCTCTGTATATATGAAAGCTTAAACGAAGCAGTCTCATCCGTGCAGCAGCGCACATCGTACGTCATCAAGAGCCGCCACTGTTCGGCACTCTTCAACACTTTCTGTTTTGAAAAGGTGTACTTGTTAACCACTAGCAAACATTTTCCGTTGTTACTGTCCACGAAAGAGACCTCCATAATTCTTAACAGTGTGCAACAAAACTCGAGACTGAGAAGCGGATCTAATTTCTTACTTTAAGCAAACGCCGCAAACAAGATAGAAATAACTAAATACACAAACCAAATGTTTCCTTATTTATAGAATATATTATAGCATAATACAATAGAGGCCCGCCCACAATAGATTTACAAATAAAAATACATTTGAAATAATCTATTTGGTCATTAGGAAATTCCTTAATTTATTAACGTCTAATTTCTTACTTTAAGCTTATATATAGAATATATTATAGCATAATACAATAGAGGCCCGCCCACAATAGATGTACAAAAAAAAATACATTTGAAATCATCTATTTGGTCATTAGGAAATTCCTTAATTTATTAACGTCTAATTTTTTACTTTAAGCTTTAAAGCGATCATTACCCGAACGGTACTGGTGCCTAGATTACCTGTAGGATTAAGCAATCCTTTTTGCAGGACAGGTAAATCCATATACTTGGTGCCCAGTTTACATCCGCCCATACAATCATTTCCCTCAATAAATCATTTACTATTCCTAAAATATAAAGCATTTATTTTTTAAAACCTGACGTCTCCTAATCCTCAAATATATTGTCATCCCTTCACCTCTTAAATCAATTGGTTGACCTATTTGATCTACAGCTCGAATAATGATATCAGATAATACATAAGTATTTACAGGCATATAAATTTTCTCTTGCGGAACCTCTATAATTTTAAAACCTGGCGGGACATTTGGGTAGAAATGATACAAAACATGTGGTAATTTACCATTAATGTATGATCCATCTACACTATTACACATAATATCAATAGCACTAATTCTATTTATATCAACTATTTCATCACTATGAATTGATATATTTCGTTCTATTATCCTTCTATGAAAATCTTGCCTTCATAAACACTTTCATAGTATTACTATGCACCACCACATAATGATCCTAAAGCACCTAATGCTGCAAATATTGGGATTAACGGTAAAAATCCACCTTTTTTTGGTATTGCAATTATCCTGGATCGCGGATATTTTATTCTTCTTCCAGATTTTATTAAACTTTGACATGCAACTCTAGCATTCTCTAAAACACCCTTCTTCTTACCAATCCGTCTTATTGCATTCCGTGCTTTCTTCATTGATAGCAAAAATGACTAATCGATACCCCTGCCTGCTCCTCCTATAACTTCTTCTGCTACCCTTCCTTCCACTTTTACTCATTTATTTCCGTTGTCTACTCCAACCCATACCTAATTTTGTTTTAGCTTTCATAGCAGCTGAAACCACAGTTGCAGCTAACCTTTCTCCTATACCTGCGTCTCTACTCTTCACTCGTCCGACAGCCTTT
This sequence comes from Melolontha melolontha, assembly GCA_935421215.2. Classification (NCBI taxonomy): domain Eukaryota; kingdom Metazoa; phylum Arthropoda; class Insecta; order Coleoptera; family Scarabaeidae; genus Melolontha; species Melolontha melolontha. The sequence continues at coordinate 65,267,028 of OW285242.1, forward strand.
TGATCAAATTTCTCATCCGCTTCGTGCCTTTTTAACAATTCACTGGATTGAGAATATGATATATCGTGCTCTTTACAAGCCTCATCCAAAATGTTCACCCCCTTATCATCTCTTTTCAACCTTTCTTCTAACCTCATTCCTGGACCACAAAATCTATAACCCGGTATGTTCAATTCTACTGGGAGCTTATTTATCACAGTATTCAATAATCCACCACCTTTCCTTCTGCGTGCCTTATTCAAACTACCACTTCTGAATACCATCACAATCATATATATTAAACTATCTCAGTCAACATCAACAATCTAAATGACAAAAACCGCATCTACAATTACCATATATACAAATACTTATTAGTCGATTTCACTTAATCCTAAAAACCCTTGAAATTTGACTTGCGGGATTAATTCCTTACAAATTTCAAAAATAAAACATTAAATTTATTTTAGTATTATATCTCATAATCATATATAATTTTTCCTCAAATAATTTACATTATTTTTGATTTTCTGAGGCCAATACATAACTAACTCCTTCATTATACAAACACATTCGGATATTACACCACTATACATTCGGTCGATTTCTACATCCACTTCTCCACCACTTTCAGCTACACATCGGACCATATTATTATAAAATACATTATATTTCATATCTTCTAAAACCGCTAATCGACAATCCAATGTCTCCTTCAACCGCCATAACTCCGATAAAGTTTCAAACGCTAAATACACATACTCCCCACCTTTTTCTATCTTCACAATTCTACTCACTCCATCAAATGATACAGGTTATATTCGAATATTCATACCTCTAAAACTTGGAAATATACCATTATTGTAATCAAAATATTGCCTTAACTTTGCAGTCTCCGCCATTACCCACTTCCATTCCTTTGAGTTAAAGCATACACATTGTTTTTTTACACCAACAATTTTTAACCTTGGTTCAAAATCTTGATGTGGTAATAAACCAATACATATCCATTTTGAATTACTTTTATTCTGAAAAAAAAAATTCTCCTACTAATGGTAACTCCCAAATTGGTTCTCTAACATATTTTTCAACAAATCTTTCACCACTTGATGCCTCTCGTGCAAAATTCTCTGCAGCTGCATCTACATGTTCCCAAAATTTATTTGATTCAGACATTTTAGTAAAAAATTATTCAATACCCAAGTCTACCTCAATATGTCAAACCTCTAACAATACTATTATCTTTTACCAATTCACTTTCTTCCACTACCAAGGGACCACTATTATCTGTTTCCAATTCACTTTCTTCCACTATTAAAGAACATAAAGAACTCTGTGGTACTTCACTAAACTTCCGCTTCAACATATGCTCTAATACAAGCATCTATTTAGCACAAGCAAACTTTATATACCCTAACATTGTCCCCACCCTAACATTCTTCTTTATTCTTTAATCTTAAAATGACCTTGATCACCTTCAACCAATTCTAAAACCTCTCCACCGACCTTGATCACTAATATTATTCTGGAACCTCCTAATTAACCTTCACCTCATATACACCACGTATTCCCCCTCGATAAGAAGGTCGATTATCCTCAGACGATTCGAACACCTCCTCATTGACCTTGATCGCCAATATATATGCGATCAAGGTCAATGAGGAGGTGTTAGAATCGGCTGAGATACTCTACTGTGATGCTTTTTTTATATCAGTAATAACCTTTACAGTTAAATTTCTTTAAAAAATTTTATTTGTGTGCAATTATTTATATTGTTTTTTCTTTTTTTTCTTTAAATTTATGGTGGTACAGACAAATACCGATGTAAGCGGCTGATAAACTTCTCTGTGTTGAGACCACTCACAGAAAGCAACTCGGTGGGCAAAATCTAATTCCATTCACCTTTGCAGGCGGTGGATATGATACTGATGAAGTAAATTAGTTTTCAAAATTTAACACCCGTAGTTTTGAGACACATTTACTTCTCAGGCTAGAGTTGTCGTACTTATGCCGGGATCCGCTTCCACAAAATTTAAAATATCTTCTTCTGCTTTTGCACTCTGCGTGATCCTTGAGGGCTTCGACCTTCGAAGCGTGTAATTACTGATCCTGTATACCAAAGTCGATACACGGTTCTTACAATTGTTTTAGTCGTAGGAATACGTCGATTCGGGAAACGTTCTGCGTACAATTTTTTTGCCGCAAGAATATTTTGCCCTGTATCGTCACAAATTAAAAATCATCCTAGTTACAGCGAAGACTATATCCATACTAAATGCAAATCGTAGAGTCGTTTATAGCAGGGCATTCCCGGATTGCCGCTCGTATATTAACTGAGACAGGGGCGGACGCGAATAAAGAAAAATTATTTTCTCGTTACTACGTGAACATTGGACAACAATTTTTTGTATGAAGGCATTACTCACATGTATCGTTTCAATAAAAACTGTCTCCTATATCCATCAACAAAATAAAAACCTTATTCTAATTCGCTACGCAATAATATATATTTAAAATAGTGGGATCACTCAAAAACACCAGTCCAGTCGACTAACACCGTATATATCTAGAGAGACTATGTACGGGGAATAATTAAAATTACATTCCTGGGTAATTGCTATTTTACGTTGAAAATAAGATATGTGCAAGTTATTTTGGTTGTTGCATATTAATTTAGAAATGATTGGAAGTTCATTGATGAAATGATCCAATTGATAAGTCGCCAGTGCATTTACTGACACACAAGAATCCAAACCTTCCTGTTATCTTCAATACTCCCAGGAAGTAATTCGAAATATCTCAGAGTAGGTTAATATTGTTCAATAATTTATCGGTTTACATTAACTTGCTCTGAAATATAATTTTCTTAAATGTTAATTTTTCCAAAAACTAGTTGTTTCAAAACTAATTTTTCTGACAACGAAGATATAATCGCTGGTGTGCTTAAGTGGCTGACCGAACAAGAGGACATTTTTTCGAAACGCATTAAAGCTCTTCCTCGTCGGTTCATAAAATATTTTATTCTTTTAGGAAATTCTGATCCACAATAAAATTGTTTCAAACGTCCCAGTTGTTTGTTCATCTGCTGAGGACAATAAATTTTGAATTTCTCTAGCATTTGCATATAAGGGAAATGTACGAAATGGTGCCATAATTGTCAGATTATACGAGGACGATTCGTAAAGCGGGTTTCGTTTCCGCCTAGTGAGCAGAGGAGTGGGGATATTGGCACGATTATAGCGCTGGGGTGTAATTTGATTCAGTGTGAGTCTGGCAGTGCTAGTGAGAGAATCGTTGGGACATTCTTTCGTGCTATTTTGGTCGTTTAAAATAGTTGCTGCAATTAAAAATCCCGCCGACTGTGAATTGCGTACTGTTATCCGATTTCTGTGTGCAAAGAACACGAAAGCTGTTGAGATTTAAAAGAACTTTCTTCTTTTATGGTGAAAATATAATGAGTGGCAGAATGGTTAAAAGATGGTGCCGAATCTTTCGAGATGGACGAACTAATGTCCATCATGAAGAACGGAGTGGAAAACCAACTGTTGTGACGAACGAACTTGTGGGTAATGTCGAAGAAAAAAGTGCCTTCTTCCCTGAATTTTTACGTACAGTTTTGTTGTACGAAGTTGTTACTGAACATTTAGGTTACCACAAATTTTGTTAACGATGGGTGCCAAAACTTCTTACCGAAGATCGTAACACAAAGAGAATGGGATCGGCCCTAACTTTTCTGACACGTTACGATGTGGAAAATGAAAATTTCCTCAGGCATATCGTAATAGGTGATGCATATGTCAACGTTGAGACGAAAAGACAGTAAAAATGCAGTGGAGTCGCTCTAACTCGCCTACGAGGAAACCTTTTAAAGATTTGGCTCCCATCTCTTCGCTAACATGAAGAAATGACTTGGGAACCAAAAGTTTGAGAGCGATGAAGAGCTGCAGGACAGTGTTACAGTATGGCTTAATTCATAGGCCGCAGAGTTCTATGAAGAGGTCATTAAAGAGCTGGTTCATCGCTGTGACAAATGTCTCCATCTTAACTAACTATGTAGAAAAATAGCTGAAAATAGTAGTGATATACTGGGTGTATTTTTTAACTTGAAACTTTCAAATATCTCGAAAAATAAGCGAAAAAAATGTCCAGATTTAAAATTTAAGAATTCAATGGAGGAAATATATTTGTGCTAGAATTAGTCCCTCTTCCTCCGTCCTTGTAAGTGGGGCGAGGTAAATTTGAAATCTTAAATAGGAGCCCGTATATTTCATTACATATTCGAATTCTGTTAGAAAAAGAACGTAGGATTTGTCTGAAACATTTTTTCGATTCATTTCTCGCACTGATAACCTGTACATACAATTCTGCAATTTGTTTTCAATAAAAGGAATACTACGAAAAATGACTTATCAAGAAAGTACTATTATCATAAACCAGGAACGGGTATCCTTCTTCACATACTTCGTCAACGTGATTTCCTTCGCTTATGACTTATCGGAGTGCTTTCAAATAAAAAAAATGTATTTTCCCTTTCCTTTGTTGAAAATAATTTTTATAAAAATGTTTTTTTTATGTTCAACGTATGTATTTAACGTTTGCGTTATTTCTTCCATTCGTATTTTTTCTAATTCCAAAAACACAAAATAAACGCACAAAAGAAAGAAATAACTTTAAGAAGCAATTTATTTTACTCAGTACGAAGAATATTTCGAAAACTAAGAGACCCGTTTCTGTTACGCTGTTAATAGTACCTACCAGAGAATGGAGTATTTAACAGTACAAGAGAAAAATGAAATGGTTCTGGTGTATGGAGAAGCTGGCAGAAGTCTTCACTTTCTTGACTCTGAGAGTAGAGATCGACAGCATTATCTATACTCTCAGCGTTTTCCGGATAGGATTGGTCACTTTACCGTACTATCAAACAATTCACTACTGATGGAAGTGTTCAATCGAAAAAAGTATCCGTCAAGCAACAGTCACCGGAGAAAATAATGAAGTCGCTCTATTAGCTACAGTGGCTGTTAATCCTCATTATAGCACAAGAAAAATAGCTCACGGTTCTAGATTGTTCCACACCAGTGCTTAGAAAATTTTAAAACGTCATAAATATCATCCATATCATGTGTCTTTGCATCAAGATCTTCACGGTTGATTTCCAAAATCGGGTAACTTTTTGTCAGTGGGCAGTGAGCGTTTTTCGCAATTAATCGACGCAATACACATTACTGGAGTGTTAAAAATCCCAACTGGCTTCTCCAAGTTAAACACCAGCGCTCTTGGACTGTCAACGTGTGGTGTGGAATAATTGGGAACAAAGTCATTGGCCTCCACATTATTGAAAGCCACTTGAATGGTGAAATGTACCGAGACATTTTGGAAAATGAACTGCCAGCATTATTTGAGGACGTTAGCTTAGAAGTGCGACAGAATATGTGGTTTTAACATGATGATTCTCTAGCACACTATTCAGTGGTAGCACGTGAAGTACTTGATCGTAATTTCAATGGTTGCTGGATCGGTAGAGCTACTAGCCTGCTAGATCATCAGATCTTACTTCGCCAGATTTTTTATGGGGTTATCTCAAATGCAAAGTATACAATCAAGTACTAACAACACGTGAAAATACGATTGAGCGAATCAGAAATGATTGTGCCGAAATTCAAGAAGATACACTTCTCAGTTGTCTACCCTCATTTGAAATGGGGATCAATAAGTGCATTGAAGTCGAAAGCCATCATTTTGAGCACTTACTTTAATTGGAAGATGATGAGGCGAGGCGAAATCTAGCACTCTGATAAGTGAGAAGCGAAGGGACTTACATAAATGAAGCACCCTGATACGCGATGGGCGAGGAGACTCAGGTTAATCAAGCACCGGCAATTTACATTTCTACAGGTGACATTTTCCCAGTTATTCGAAATTTGTAAAATGAATAAAGTTTTTCTAAAACTAATTTTGATTATTTACAAAGAAAACGTATTTCTTATTGCACACGTATTACTGAATCGTAATGCATAGGTTCTCAGTGCAAGAAATTGAAAAAGATCGAATTTAATCGATTAAAAATGTTTCAGACAAATCCTACGCACTTTTTCCAATAGAATTCGAATCTGTAATAAAATATACGGGTTCCTATTTAAGATTTGAAGTTACCATCACCACCTACATTGAGGGAGAAAGAGGGATTAATTCTAGCACTAGTGTATTTCCTCCATTGAATTATTAAATTTTAAATCTGGACAATTTTTCGTGAATAGCTTATTTTTCGAGATACATATTTGAAAATTTCAAGTTAAAAAATACATCCGGTATAATAAAAACCTCTTCATGTTTGGTGTTTTTTTAATAACTAGACGGAACTTTACGAATCGCCCTCATATTTAGAAAATTTTTAAAAATCATTTGAATAATTTTTAAAGGCTTTACCCGCTACCTGCAAAATGTCATTAAATTATGGTCATTCTAGGATATTTAGCATAATTTAAAAAATAATTTTCAAGCTTTTAAAAATTATCGGAAACAACAAGCTATATTTCAGAAATATATTCGGATTTTTCGAGTCGATTCGCGGTTTTCGCTTAGGCAAAACAATCTGTTCTTCATAAAGTTTTATTTTAAGAACACGCTTACACAGGCATCTATAAACATAGACATAGAACATGTATATATGTGTTAAAATAAAGTGATCCGGTTTATTTTGTCGGAATAAGATATCTAGAGATTGTGTAAAAACGTGCGGTAAAAAAGGTATACAAAATACAAGAAAATAGAACGAGAAGATTACACAGAATTGATTTCAACAGGAAGTTTGATAATTTTTATCGCATGTATTTTTTATTTAATCATTGAAACACGTTGAACATTAAATAATTTATCTGGGAATTCGCGATTTTCTTACAATTCTCAATCATCTTAAGTCAATATCAAACATAATTGGATACTGAAAAACCAGTTAATGTTACGTTGAATTGCACAATTTTATTCAGTGCACAGCAATACCTGACTCAGCTCACATCACTTTCTTATATATATATACGTAGAAATTACGGTATAATTTTAGTAAGGTATAGCCCCCTATACAATTAACAACATTTTGAGTTTTGTTCTTATTCATGTTACACACCAGGAGGCAGAGGTAGAATTACACATCCTTGCCAAATAGACATGAGCTTGAGTTTGACCTTGTCAAGAGCTTTGGTTTAGTCAGAGAGCTGGGCAGTCGTGAACTTGTTCCTTTTCAGTGTGGATGCGTTCAAGTATTTTCCTGAAAGGTACGTGAAATTTTGTGTGGATCTATATTTAATTTTTTTATTCGATTTTTGCCCCGTCAACCGCGATAAAGACGCAAAAGGTTAAATAGTGGCAGCTTCCAAATGGAGCTGTATTGATTTTTGTAATTCATATGCATGCAAATAGAAATTTGATTAGCATTTTAATTGCTAAGCCTATCTAATAAATATTAATTAAATAGTTTAAATGTAATTGGAAAGTATATACTTGTGTATCGTGTTAATTACCTGTTGAATATAATGTGAAATGATTAATTAAACGGAATATGCTCAATTTAGAGGTTTCGTTTTAAAATATTTAATAGGTACACAAGTAAATAAGTAATAGTTTAACTATTTACAAAAAAGATCAATTTTTAAGAAGTATCCATTAGCCGTATTTATTATTTCTTTCTTTCTCTCTTATAATTTTTTTAAATTTAGTTCTTATAATAAAAATTATTTTTTCCGAACACTAAGGGTTAGTTTTAGTATCACTAATGCTACTGCTGTATATTTTTTATTTCAAAAAATTATATTTAATACGATTTAGTTATTTTTAATATATCAGCAGACATATAAGGTAGAATACATTCATTAAAAATTGTAATTTTTTTAAGGCGCGTAATCAAGATAACAGAAAATATATGTAATTTCAAAATTATTGCATTTATTATTAATTTATTATACTATTTGAAGTGTACCGAGTATCAATATTAAAAAAAAGTTTGATATTTCATGTCAATAAATCATACAATACTTTTTCAGTTATTTCTAAAAATTAAAAAAAAAGCAATTAATCAAATAAATATAGTCTTTTCTCCTTTTCTTTCGACTGCTTTATAAAAAAGCTTAATATTAAGTACTCTTAACCTTTTGTCCTTGAATACAAATTAAAATGCTTCGACTGTATGCCCAACTGAAGTAATATTTGATGTAATTACTTCAATATAATTTGAAAATTATATTTGATTAAATTATTTTTAGAAATAAATTTGATTGTCTATTCTAAAAAAAAATAAAGGATAAGGTATACATTTCAAGAAATAATATTGTTAACCTCTTGACCTTCAGATGTCTTAATATACTAGACTTTGTTTATATAGAACATGATTATTTACATACTTCTAGCTATGTTTCCATGACTTCATATCAACTATTAGATATAAGATGCAAATTTTTAAAAAATGTGAGATAATTAATTAATCTCACTAGTAATGTTTAAATTCACTGATTATACGTGTTTATAAGAAATATTTTTAATTTTTTTAGTTAGAATTAAACTTTTTTCCAGATAAATAAATAATTTTTTTAAGATAGGAAAGGGACCATGACGTTTAATTAAAATTTAACATTCTTAAACATTTGCAAGCACGATAATATTAATAATAAGTAATTTACTTAATTTACCTACAGTAATTCTAGCGCGATTTCAACATTCTGGATTAAAAAATGAAAATCTAAAATTTAGAAATCCTAAATTGACACTCTTCTGATCTTTGATTAGATCAAATTACTTGAGGTGGACATTCCACTGCGACCTTTCTAGATTATGGACCTCATATCTCGCAAGAGTACTTCCTCTAACCCTGGTTTTTTGATTAAGTTTTAGTAACTTCGAGAGCTGTTCTTTTAAATTTAGGATATTGATCTTCCGTTTGCAGAAACAGCGTTCTTGTCAAATTTTCACATTGGCATAGTACATGAATTGCGGCTTTCTCTTCCTCTTGGCAGAATATATTTACATACCGATTCTTCTATTAAGATCATAATATTCATATGTCTGTTTAGCTTACAATGCGTCGTTAATACTCGTAGGCGTACTATCATCGTAACAGACTGTCTGTCTCTATTCAGTAAAGTTCATAACTGTGTTATAGTACAGTTTAGAGATACATATAGCAGTTGGGATTCTAAAACTAACGTGCCTTCAAAAATTTTCCTCATTAAAGACGGTCATGTTTTTTTTTAATGGTTCTGGTATTCTGTCACAAACGTATAATTTTGATAGTTTGGTTATGTCATGTAAATGTGTGTTTAGTTTTTGAAAATATATTTATTACAACAGTCAAAATTAAAAGAAAATAATACAAAGTAGATGTTGGAAATGTTGACCATTATTTTGAAGCCAAAATTGAACTCTACGCTTCATGTTTTCAAAGCAATTTATAAGGATTTTTGGGTTATTTCTGCACAAGAATTTATAATAGCATTACGAAGCTCTTCGATTGTGTGATGTCTAGTCTTAAAAATGGTATTCTTTAGATATGGAAAAATAAAACAGTCTAAAATTGTCAAATCTGGAGATATTGCAGGAAAATTAATAATTCTTGTATCGAAAAAGCTAATGATTCTCGAGATTTGTGCGCTAGTGCATTATCTTACTGGAAATATCCTTCCATAAGTTCATCATCATGAAGTGCATTAATCAACGGCTCTAATAATTCATTTCAATATCTTTCAACAGTTATGGTTTGGTTAAAATATGTAGGTCCAATAATTCGTCTTCTTAAAACTGTTTACCAGACGCTTATTTTTTGTGGATGTAGCGTAGTTTCCACAAATTCATGAGGTTTTTTTGCAGACCAAATTCTCATATTTTGCTTGTTTAAATATCCTAAAAGATGGAACCAAGCTTCATCCGAAAGGAAGCATTTGTCGAAAATGTAATTATTATTTATGTTATTCAAAAACCATAGACAATCCTGTGTTCTCATAACAAAATCTACCTGTTTGAGTTCCGAAACTGCTTGAATTTTATATGGAAACAACTTAAAGTCCTTTTTTAAAATAGTATGACATGTTCCCACTGAGAAAAGAACTTGCAATAGTTTTGTGATAGATTTTTTGGGCGAGTTTTCAATTCGACGTCGAATAGCCTCTATGCAATTTGCTGTTGGTTTTCTAGGTGCTCCACCGCTAGGTTTACGAGTTATTGCCCCTGTTTCACCAAATTTAATAACACAGGCTTGAATATGTTTTGCAGTTGCGTGTAAGTAACTAGCAGATTAGGATACTGTTGCCGAAAATCATGTAAGCACGGATAAGTGGAATAAACCCAATCTCCAACTTGCTTTTTTAGATTCCTTGTAAAGTACTATAACACTTATTAAGGTTTCTTTAGAAAAAAATGTTTAACGAATTTATATATATATATATATATATATATCGGGGAATAAAATCGGCGTGTAGTTTAGTCGCAGTGGACTTAGGTCACCAATATTGGCTGACAAATTTCATTCATAAATATCGTGGTTTCAAAAAGTTTCCTCATTATAGTAGGCTGGTTTTAAGTAAGTAAGTAATCAAAGATTGGTGCACATGCGAAGCTTTAGCAAACTTCAAATTCTGACAGTTGTCATACATAAATTCAAATTATAAACCCTTAAACAGGGCTTTTCACCCAACCCGTTCATTAGAAGTTTTCTATGTTAACGCCTTAGGACACTTTTGAAAATTTGTGGCACGTAATCTTGATACTTGATGTGTTAAAAATAAAATATTTACACTCTGAACCACTTTCGGTTATATTGGAAGTCATAGCCAACTTTGATATTCTAAATGAAATGTTATACTTTTTATTGCTTTTTTAGATTCCTTGGAAAGTACTATAATACTTTATATTAAGGTTTCTTTGCAAAAAATTAACCGTTTTCGAATTATTTTGATTTTTGTGAAATTTTTGTTTTTTCAATGTACTTTTTAAAACCATATATCTCAGGCGTATTTGATATAAACTACGTCATGTTTCTACTGCAGACAGCGAAAGGTATCAGATTCCGAGTAATGTCGAAACATTTAAGAAATATATTACAAGGTGTTCAAAATTTATTGATTATTTAAGTAATCTTTAATTAAAGAAAAGTCGATTTTTTTAAATGGAACGCCCTGTAGATGAGCACGCCAAAGTAAGTAGATAAACATTTTGCATCGTATAGGTATAGGTTTATGTCTATCTCTCATAGTTTAGAGTTATTAATGATTATTATCTAAATTTATTATTATCAAGAAAAATCGTTCTAGTAAGCCTTGAAAAATAAATCTGATCTGCCAAAATTGTCACAAAGTATATTTCGTGTCTAACTAGTTTTATGTTGTTTACAAATATCCAAGTCGAATTAAATATTTATTCTAATAGAGATATTTTGAATTTATTCTACATTCATGGTGAATCTCTCCAAATGATTGAAATATATCATATGAGATAGCAATAATACCACACATTAACAAGCAAAAACGTGAATAAGATCAATATATTCAAGACACATAATGCGCTAATAATGATATTCGCAAATGTTAAAAATGATCTGCGATCTAAACAAAGCATCACTCTTCTTAAGTCTGTTGTAGTTGCTTCTCTTACTTGCTCAGCGTTCAAGTTTCGAAAGACGTCTCTGTCTCTTGTTATAAGTTATTCCCTGTTTTGTACGGAAGATGCATAAACCTCATTTTTTATTTGACCAAATAAATAAAAATCAAAGTGAGTCAGTTCGAGGAATCTAGGTGGCCAGAACCAAGGTCCATTGCGACCAATCCACTTATCCTCAAGATTTTGGTTAATTCCCGATATACTTCATGTGCAGAGTGAGCAGTTGCTCGATCCATTTGAAACCAACATAGGTTATTCAAAAATGGCAGTCCTACTTTCCTTAACAATTGTAGATACCTAACGCTTGTTAAATTCTCGATATAAATTTCATTTTCAACGTGGATATGTATAATTATTGCAAAAATATTAGAACTAAAAGTGTCTTGAAAATTTGCTTCTCTAATGGCATATGGATTTTCTTGTGCCCAATGATGACAATTTCTTCTATTAAAAATCCTTAAAATTTTAGATAAAAAATTGGGATCTTCTTGTATTTTAGTTAAAATAAACTCCCAAAATTGAATTCTTCTATCTTGATCTCCTGGACATAAGCCTAAACTGATTGGAAAGAATGAATAAGGATGCATTTTATTTTACTTTAAAATCCTTTGATGTACATGAAATTCCTATATCTGCAGACGCCGCCGGTATAGAACTGGTTGGATGCGCATGAAAATATCCCAAAACAATGATTTCATTAGCTTCGTCGCCCTTGAACACCAAAGCGAATGGAATATGACTCTATTTACTTGAATTTAGTTTTATTCATTGCTGGTAAATGTGGGTATCTTTCATTAAAAAATCGAGATGTTCTTTCAATAATTTGAATTTGACACCGTGAATGTAGAATAAATTCAAAATTTCTATTAGAATAAATATTTAATTCATCTTGGATATTTGTGAACAACACAAAAACCAGTTAGACACGAAATACACTTTGTGACAATTTTGACAGTTCAGATTTATTTTTCAAGGCTTACTACAACGATTTTTCTTGATAATGCTCAATTTAAAAAATAATCATTAACAACTCTAAAACTATGAGAGATAGACATAGGGAAACCTATACCTGTACGATGCAAAATATTTATCTACTTACTATGGCGTGCTCATCTACAGGCTGTTCTATTTAAAAAAATCGATTTTTCTTTAATTAAAGATTACTTAAATAATAAATAAATTTTGAACAGTCTGTAAGAGATTTCTTAAATGTTTCGACATTACTCGGAATCTTATACCTTTCACTGTCTGCAGTAGAAATATGACGTAGTTTAGATCAAATACCCCTGAAATATATGGTTTTAAATAGTACATTGAAAAAACAAAAAATTTCACAAAAATCAAAATAATTCGAAAACGGTTAATTTTTTGCAAAGAAACCTTAATATAAAGTATTATAGTACTTTACAAGGAATCTAAAAAAGCAATAAAAAGTATAACATTTCATTTAGAATATCAAAGTTGGCTATGACTTCCAATATAACCGAAAGTGGTTCAGAGTGTAAATATTTTATTTTTAACACATCAAGTATCAAGATTACGTGCCACAAATTTTCAAAAGTGTCCTAAGGCGTTAACATAGAAAACTTCTAATGAACGGGTTGGGTGAAAAGCCCTGTTTAAGGGTTTATAATTTGAATTTATGTATGACAACTGTCAGAATTTGAAGTTTGCTAAAGCTTCGCATGTGCACCAATCTTTGATTACTTACTTACTTAAAACCAGCCTACTATAATGAGGAAACTTTTTGAAACCACGATATTTATGAATGAAATTTGTCAGCCAATATTGGTGACCTTAGTCCACTGCGACTAAACTACACGCCGATTTTATTCCCCGATATATATATAAATTCGTTAAAAATTTTTACATTATGATCAGCCATCGAAACTCTTGTAAAGCTAAATATATTGTTATAAAAATAATACATGAATTATATATACCGGGTGTCCTTGAAATAAAAAGACAACGTATGAAAAATGGAAAGACGTAATTATATAGAGTAGGTATAAATCCAAAATATTTTCGCAAAATTCCCTCTCACAAGCGAAAACAAAATGACGAAGATATTAAAAAAAATACCACGCAACTGTGCGATCGACTATATTATAAAAAACTTCTTCAGTTTACTTCTATATGTAGAATAGTCAATATGTCACAGTATATTTAAGTAAAATAGTTTAAAATATATAAAATGTAAAATTGATGAAAATAATGTGTACCATTTAACATATATTATTAATTTAAATTATTTACAGAAAATACCTTGTATTATCAACAATTTATTCTGACGAAGACAATAAAAAGTCTAAACGTTAATATGAGTATTTTTAATTGACGAATAATAATCGAGCCGATTCCAGGAAACAATTAACCATTTATATATATATTTATATATATATATATATATATATAAATACATATATATATATATATATATATATATATATATATATATATATATATATTTAGTGTTTAAAGAATTTTGTTTTTCTTTTTTATTTTATTGGCCGTGTTTTAATATTAAAAATAATAGATTTTTATTGGTTTTAGCGACCTTTTATTGAATTTAGCTGTTTGTTTGCGACGTTTCGACTTTTATCAATTCAGTCTTTTTCAAGCATCTGGAAACAAGAATCATTACAATGAACATGAGAACTGTGTTTGTTTTGTGTGATATAACAATTGAATTAACCATTTTAAATTTAACATTATATTAAGAAATGAATTACGGATTAGGTTAGTGTTTTACGTTGAAAATTAAATAACATTAAATTAAAATAGCTTAGAATGGTAGGGGACATTTATGTGATTAATATCTGTATGAATTAATTGGAGACTTAACAAATATTAACAATTTTTAAGTTTAAAATTAGATTAAAGATGATTACAAATTGAGTTAACATTTAACGTTGAAACTTACATAAAATAAAAATAAGAATGGCTAAAATGAACAGGAAAGTTGAATTACAATACAATACGTAAAGAGAACAAAGAAAGTCAAATAAAACTCACATTGTTGTTTTTTCTACACGGGTACGCATTCATGTGCCACATGTGTTTGGACACCCGGGACCAATTTTCTTAGAACGAACATGCTTGTGCGGATTTTGTAAGTGAACTAATGCTTTAGTTTGCGGGGGTTTAATTTCTGTTTTTTGGAATGAGCATGGTAGTCAGGACCGTATTTAGGGGTATAAGTTAACATTGTTATTTCTAATGGGAGATATTTTTTTCCCGTTTTTGTCTTGTGCGTGCAGGGGGGGGGGTTATTTTTCTATTGTTTTATGAGAGGGTAATAAAGTTTTGAAAGCCCATCGATTTCGTTCCTGTCGTTGATTGTTTTGCTATTTTTGAAAATGTGTATCATTTCTAAGACCTCTCTAGCTTTTGTGTTCTTTTTTTGTGTTATTACTTCGGTGTTTTCAAAATCAAAATTATGTTTTAGTGTCAATTGGTGTTTTTTTAAAGCAGTTTGATTTTTTGCGTATTTGTGACCTTTCAATCTTTCTTGTAGTAACTGTTTTGTTTGGCCTATGTATATTTTGTCACAGTCTTTGCAGGGTATGTTGTATATTGTGTGTGATTGTTTTAGTGTAGGTGTTGAGTCTTTAAGTTTGGTGTGTAGGAATTTTAGGTTTTTACCGCTTTGGTGTGCTATTTTAAAATTAAATGGTTTGAATATGTTGTCTAATTTTTCGGATAATCCAGTTATATAGGGTGTGGGGATATATGTGAATTCATTGGTTTTTTTGTTATTGTTTTGGTTGTTTGTTTTGTTATAAATTTTATTGAGTCTAAGTTTTATAATTTTTTGTATGAATTGTGGTGGATAGTTGTTTTCTGACAAAATTGTTTTAACTTTATTTAGTACTGTTGGTCTGAAAATTGGGTTTGTGAGATTTAAGGCTCTGTCTACTAACGCTGTTACTACATTTTTTTTGTGGGCTAGGGGTTGGTTAGAAAAAAAGTTTACATATCTGCCGGAAGATTTGTATTGTAATTCAACTTTCCTGTTCATTTTAGCCATTCTTATTTTTATTTTATGTAAGTTTCAACGTTAAATGTTAACTCAATTTGTAATCATCTTTAATCTAATTTTAAACTTAAAAATTGTTAATATTTGTTAAGTCTCCAATTAATTCATACAGATATTAATCACATAAATGTCCCCTACCATTCTAAGCTATTTTAATTTAATGTTATTTAATTTTCAACGTAAAACACTAACCTAATCCGTATTCATTTCTTAATATAATGTTAAATTTAAAATGGTTAATTCAATTGTTATATCACACAAAACAAACACAGTTCTCATGTTCATTGTAATGATTCTTGTTTCCAGATGCTTGAAAAAGACTGAATTAATAAAAGTCGAAACGGCGCAAACAAACAGCTAAATTCAATAAAAGGTCGCTAAAACCAATAAAAATCTATTATTTTTAATATATATATATATATATATATATATATATATATATATATATATTGATAACGGCCCCCTTTACTGGGCTGTGGTGAGATTATAAAATGTTAATGAGATAAAAGTGTAAGATAAAATTATGTATTTGAAAAGATTAGTCGGGCGCCTTAATTTATAAAATCTCACCCCAGATTGCGCTATCTTTATCTCAAATAGCCAACTAGTCGGAAAGCAAGAAACTATATTTAATAAAACTTTACTAAATGTGGGTGATCTCGGGCTCGTTGTGAGTTTTAGGTTGTTGCTTCCAAAAAAGAGAATAATATTAATGTTGACGCTTAATATAATAACTCCTACAAATAAATATGAACAAATAAAAGATTCATGTAAAATTAAAAATATTATGTTTATTAAATTAAAGGAAACTGTAAAAATATAACGTATTACACATGTGATATTAACGAAACTGCATATACGCATAAACAACAAGGTGTTACTAATGTGAAAAGAGGTTATGTGTGTTAAACTAATAAATAATATGAATATAAATGTGAATACTCTTATTACAATTATGGTGAGTACCCTTTTATTGTTATCTCTAAGATATAAATAGGTTGTTTAATTAAATATAAAGATCATGACAGGACGTGGTAGATTAGGTAAATAATTCGAGAAGATTATAAAATAAAAGTTTAAAGAATTTAATTTTTGAAAAAAAAATAAATATTATCTGAAAACCTGTTATAATAATGATGCTGATGTATGTTTGTAGATCGTCTGTGTGAATTGGGAAGATCCTCGGTGATCCAAAAATGTTCGGGTGCAGCACAAAATGATGGCGGTGTAGGTGGCTGTTTACGCAGACGCTATCGAAGATTTTCCTCGGACTTCGTCTTCGGTGCCTAATTACTCACTGCGCTCGTTTCTGGCTGTAGAATTTCAGGTATCGTTGTTGATGTACGTTAGACTATATTGTTGAAGTTCGGCGATGGATTCTTATATATAATTCTTCTGATTTTCTATCGTTTTCGGTGGAACTACGTCTGTGACGCTATATTGTTTGAAAGTTCGTTATTACCGAAAATTCTTGTAGTAATTCACTTGACGATCGAGTTAATTTATATTCTGGATACTTTTTATCACTTTTAGCTGAATTTATAATTTAAATTTGTGTTTTATACAAGATTTCTAAGGCTTGGTCTAAAAAGATGCGTCTATTTATTTTTCAAATTCAAGGATCGAATTATCCGACAGCACTTGTCTGAATATTACCAAACACGCTATCTATTGATATCAATAATCTCGATGATTTACCCTTTTAACAATTTTATATAAAAAGTATTTGATTAATTTAGAATATCTAAATGATTTTAAAAATTATATTATAAATTACCAAGTTAGGTTAAGATAAATTTGAATGATACAAATCGCATACTGCGCATGATAAATGTAAACCTAGCGAGATGTCAATTTGTAGGCGTGTCTTACTAGTGTCGATATAATACAAAGTTGCATATGGATTTGAATATGTTTTTCGCGCTAATATTTGAAAATTTGAATATGATATAATAAAATTAAATAATGAAAGGAAAATGTATATAGAAATTTAAAGAATGAAATGATCGTTATAAAAATACATATGCACTTCGATACTACTAAGACTTAATAATATTATTTATATAACCATTATATTATAACCCTTTTTCACTTTGTATGTCTTATTCTTCCTATTTTAGATGCAGCTCTATATGGATAACATGCATCACAACAATGTCCCCGTCGAAAAAATGTCGGAATGTACAAATGAGGACATTCTTTTCGCTGAAGATGATGTAGGAAATGAAAGATAACAACCTTGTTTTTCTAAACTTATTACGTGTCGTTCGAATTAAACAATTAGAAAGAAAAATAAGTTAACACCATAATATAAAAACTTTATGAATTGTAAAAACGAAATGTTTGTTTGTGTGATGAACTTCCTTAACATTATATTAGTATACCAAAGTCTTTTTCTCTTTTTTTTTTTTAACTATCAACTATTATTCTATTGTTTCTTTGTAACTTCTCTTTATTTATTCAAGCTGTCCAAATTCAAATTATCCAGTCTAAATTAATGTTTCTTGTTTAAGTATATTTATTTGTAATTATATAAAAATAGTTTAGTTGTAGTATTCATTTAATTGATGTATTTTGCGAGCTATAACATACCTTTCAATGTAATTAATAATTTTAATGACTGTATTTATTCAATTGTATATTACTGTTCCGTTAAATAATCCTGCAACATCGAAATATGGTATCTACCCTTTATGTACCCGGTTTCTTCTTCCATTAATTCATAAGTATTGTTGCCTAAAATTCTATTAATAATATAAGGTCCTTGATATGGTTTTAGCAGTTTTCCCATTATTTTATTTTTAAGATCAGTTACTCTCAATCTTTTCACTATTACCCTATCATTAAGATTATATGTTTTATATTTCTTATCAACGGTATTCCTCTTTCTTTCCCATTTAATTTTCTTTGTCAATAATTTCTCTCTTACTTCTATAAGTCGTTCGTTGAAGTTGATGGCTTCTGGATCTGTCCAAGGTCTCTGCGGTGGCTGACCAGTAAAAATTGTGATTCTGGTTCTATGTTGATAAGCCAAAATGCGTTCTTAAGATCTAACTTGCTGTATATGGGCTTATTACCACATTTTGTTAATAATACATCGATATTTTGCGGCATTTCGAATTCGGGTTTAATTCTTCGGTTCAATGCTCTTGCATCTAAACATATGCGTAGAGATAAGTCTTTCTTTTGAACTATAACTATCGGATTTATAAAGTAGGTATTTGACTTCTCTATAATGCCAGTCTGTTCTAATCGTTCCAGTTCCTGACTTACTTTCTGCTGATAATGATACGGAATGGGGTAATTTTTACTAATTAGTGGGTCTTCGTTATCTATTTTAATCGGATGCTGATATCCTTTTGCAAACACTACATCATTGTTAATAAGAGTAATATTATTGTATAAAATTGCTATTAAGTCGGGTATGACAGTTGTATCTGGTATCTTAGAGTTCTCTATAAAATTCTTTATATCATCATAATTATTTATTGTTTTCGCTACTTGATTATCCATTCTAACTTCCATAACATCTCCTCGCTCGTGACAATCCTTCGTTCCTTGCCTAACTACCATTCTCTCTATTCCAATATTTGTATTATTAAATTCTATTATTTTTCCATCTGTTTCATTATTCCCCTCGTAATCTCTTCTATTGCACGGTTCATTATTTAATATAATATTATTTATTTCACTCGTAAGCACTTCCTTCTTATATAGGTTATAACCTTTTAACTCTTCTTCTGATAATTGTTTTTCAAATATAACTTTATTCACATCTATATTTAGTATACCATTTTCGAAATCTAAGATCATCTTGAGTTTTTTAATACTGTCAATACCTATGATACAGTCGTATTGTAGTTTGTCTATAATATAGCAATGTATGATGTATTTTGATTTGTCGACTAATATTTCTGTTGATAATTGTTTTGTTACCGTCCCCATGCGTTTTCCGTTCGCTGCAATGATATCTGTCCCTTTCGTTTTTACAATGTTCTTCTCGTATCCCCGTATATTCGTAGCTTTCTCTGCCTTTAATAAAGTTATTTCCGCTCCTGTATCGATTAAGCAATATAAAAAGATATTTTCGAATTTTAATTTTACAATAGGTAAAGTATATATTTGGGTAGTTTGGTTGCCTGCATTTTCTACAGTAATGAATTCTTCCGGATGTTGATAGAAAGTAATATTTTCAAATTTAAAAGGTATGTTACAGTCGTCATGGGTTATTAATTTTGTGCTGATGATGGGCCTTGTGTTGGGTTGGTGTAGAGGTCCTCTGTTAAAATTGGCGTTTTTTTTAATACCTCTTCCATATTTGTTCGTATCGGCGATACAGATCGATGACGTCTGTTAATATTATTTACGTGACCACGTCCACGATTACGGATATGATTAAATCCTCTTCCTTGTTGATTAGTATTATGGTTTGTATTGTTATTGTTTGTTTGTCGATCCGTAGTGCGATTGTAATTATTGAAATAATTATTACTGTTGTATCTGGATGGCTGGTAGTTGTAATTAGGTCTATTTGATGGATTGTTTGAATTATTATTATCCCGATCATTGTACATATTATTGTTAGAATTGTTATTATTATTATATGCTCTTGTAAAATTTTGATTTCTATTATTGTTGTTGAAATTATTATAACGTTGCGGTGGTGAGTTATTTGGGTTATTGTTCGGATTATTTGAATTTTGTGACGGATGATTGCGAGAGTTGGGATTGCGATATATGTGTTGTGGCTGATGGTTATTCTCCGAATAATCATCTAGACGTCTCATTATGTCTATGAGAGAGTCCATATCCGTAACTCTTTGACATATGATAGCCTGTGTATCGGTGTAGATGAAATGATTTAGGAGCTGCCTGGCAATCATTGATTCTTCCATGTCATTCAGGTGTTTACACTGGTTATAGATACGGGAGGCGTATGTCTCGCGTGATACTTGTCCCAATCGATATTTGCCTGTCAACAACCGTATTCTAGCTCTGTTTTGTTGCGTTTCGTCCCAATAATTCTTCTTAAAGAGTGTAACAAATTGGTCAAGAGAATTGCAATGGTCCTCAATTCTTTGAAACCACTCTTGTGCACTGTAACGTAAAGTTACTCGTATGACCTCCATCCTCTGCTTCTCCTCAGGTATATCCTCTAAGTAGCGTAAAAGACAACTAAGATACGTCATAGGATGTACACGTGTGATATCCCCGTCGAAATGATGTAAATTTTCTATCTTTATAGAGCTATTATTAGTATTAATATAATTAGTTGATGTAAAATAGCCTTTTATTTTATTTTCCAATCGTTTAATGTTAGTCTGTGTAGTCGTATAATTTTCATTATTAGTTATAGTTATAGTATCTAAATTTTGTCTGACAATATTGATTTCTTGTTTATTATGATCGTTGTATTGGTTTAACGATGATTTTAATTGTTCTGTGTTATCATTATTTAATTTGTTAAAATTGGTCAATTTTGTATTAAACAAATTATTATTTTCAGAAATCATTTTGTCTATGTTTTGTTGTATGTCTTGTGTTGTAGTTTTAAGTCTCTGTTCAGTATTATTTTGAATTTCAGTAGTTGCGGTCTCTAACTGCTTAGCCCAATGTAAATTCTGTAGATTAACGGTTTCATCAAGTTTAATTAAGTACTTGAGTTCGTTTTCTTCCATGTTTTTCTGAGCTGTAGAAATTTCTGCTATCTTACCCTCTAAATCAACTTTGAAAGCACTTAATTTGTTATCGATGTTTGCATTATTTATTTCAAATTTTTGATTAATATTGTTCATGTTTATCTCTAATTTAGTTGTTAGATCACTATTCATGTTGCTTATGTCTGTTTTCATATTAGTTAGTTCTTGTTTTAAGTTTTCATTGTTAGTGTCTAATTTGTTTGTTAAGTCTTGTTTTAGGTTATCGTTATTTGTATCTATTTTATTATTAGTATGATCTAATTTATTATTACTATTAGTTAGTTCTTGTTTTAAGTCATTCATTTCTAGTTTTAAATCTTGTTTCAAATTAGTCATTTGTGTCATTAGTACCTGTAACATGTTCATTACCTGGCCATTGTCTGGTGGACTTACCCCTTCAGTTGTAGACGCTTGTGCCACGGGAATGTCTCCCTGTTCAACCCTATCTTCTTCAGTACTGTCCTTAACTGCTTTGGTTCTATGTCGAGTATCCATTTTGATATTTATTAAATTTATAAAGTTTAATGAATTTATATAAAGATGTATCCTTTATTTTTAAAGTATGATAATAATAAATAGTTGAAAAATACAAAGTTATGTTTAAAATATGAATAATAATACTCGAGACACCGTAATTTTATTAGTGAATCAAAAGTTAAATAAAATAACGTAAGCACAAGGTGATATTTTCCCTTTCACTAACCTTTAATATGTCCTAGAATCCTCCAAAGTCTGCGATGTAGTGAAATAAAGGTAACAATCTGCTGTTATAATAGGAAAAACATGTACACACAACGACAATAATAATCTACACCTTTTTGTCTATATAATATATGAAACAATTTGAAAAGTATCAATTATTTGCAATATTTAACTTTGTAGATGAGTTATCAACAAGAAGCAACAGGCCCACGTTGTCGGCGACAATTGATAACGGCCCCCTTTACTGGGCTGTGGTGAGATTATAAAATGTTAATGAGATAAAAGTGTAAGATAAAATTATGTATTTGAAAAGATTAGTCGGGCGCCTTAATTTATAAAATCTCACCCCAGATTGCGCTATCTTTATCTCAAATAGCCAACTAGTCGGAAAGCAAGAAACTATATTTAATAAAACTTTACTAAATGTGGGTGATCTCGGGCTCGTTGTGAGTTTTAGGTTGTTGCTTCCAAAAAAGAGAATAATATTAATGTTGACGCTTAATATAATAACTCCTACAAATAAATATGAACAAATAAAAGATTCATGTAAAATTAAAAATATTATGTTTATTAAATTAAAGGAAACTGTAAAAATATAACGTATTACACATGTGATATTAACGAAACTGCATATACGCATAAACAACAAGGTGTTACTAATGTGAAAAGAGGTTATGTGTGTTAAACTAATAAATAATATGAATATAAATGTGAATACTCTTATTACAATTATGGTGAGTACCCTTTTATTGTTATCTCTAAGATATAAATAGGTTGTTTAATTAAATATAAAGATCATGACAGGACGTGGTAGATTAGGTAAATAATTCGAGAAGATTATAAAATAAAAGTTTAAAGAATTTAATTTTTGAAAAAAAAATAAATATTATCTGAAAACCTGTTATAATAATGATGCTGATGTATGTTTGTAGATCGTCTGTGTGAATTGGGAAGATCCTCGGTGATCCAAAAATGTTCGGGTGCAGCACAAAATGATGGCGGTGTAGGTGGCTGTTTACGCAGACGCTATCGAAGATTTTCCTCGGACTTCGTCTTCGGTGCCTAATTACTCACTGCGCTCGTTTCTGGCTGTAGAATTTCAGGTATCGTTGTTGATGTACGTTAGACTATATTGTTGAAGTTCGGCGATGGATTCTTATATATAATTCTTCTGATTTTCTATCGTTTTCGGTGGAACTACGTCTGTGACGCTATATTGTTTGAAAGTTCGTTATTACCGAAAATTCTTGTAGTAATTCACTTGACGATCGAGTTAATTTATATTCTGGATACTTTTTATCACTTTTAGCTGAATTTATAATTTAAATTTGTGTTTTATACAAGATTTCTAAGGCTTGGTCTAAAAAGATGCGTCTATTTATTTTTCAAATTCAAGGATCGAATTATCCGACAGCACTTGTCTGAATATTACCAAACACGCTATCTATTGATATCAATAATCTCGATGATTTACCCTTTTAACAATTTTATATAAAAAGTATTTGATTAATTTAGAATATCTAAATGATTTTAAAAATTATATTATAAATTACCAAGTTAGGTTAAGATAAATTTGAATGATACAAATCGCATACTGCGCATGATAAATGTAAACCTAGCGAGATGTCAATTTGTAGGCGTGTCTTACTAGTGTCGATATAATACAAAGTTGCATATGGATTTGAATATGTTTTTCGCGCTAATATTTGAAAATTTGAATATGATATAATAAAATTAAATAATGAAAGGAAAATGTATATAGAAATTTAAAGAATGAAATGATCGTTATAAAAATACATATGCACTTCGATACTACTAAGACTTAATAATATTATTTATATAACCATTATATTATAACCCTTTTTCACTTTGTATGTCTTATTCTTCCTATTTTAGATGCAGCTCTATATGGATAACATGCATCACAACAATATATATATATATATGATTTTGAAAACACCAAAGTAATAACACAAAAAAAGAACACAAAAGCTAGAGAGGTCTTAGAAATGATACACATTTTCAAAAATAGCAAAACAATCAACGACAGGAACGAAATCGATGGGCTTTCAAAACTTTATTACCCTCTCATAAAACAATAGAAAAATAACCCCCCCCCCCCTGCACGCACAAGACAAAAACGGGAAAAAAATATCTCCCATTAGAAATAACAATGTTAACTTATACCCCTAAATACGGTCCTGACTACCATGCTCATTCCAAAAAACAGAAATTAAACCCCCGCAAACTAAAGCATTAGTTCACTTACAAAATCCGCACAAGCATGTTCGTTCTAAGAAAATTGGTCCCGGGTGTCCAAACACATGTGGCACATGAATGCGTACCCGTGTAGAAAAAACAACAATGTGAGTTTTATTTGACTTTCTTTGTTCTCTTTACGTATTGTATTGTAATTCAACTTTCCTGTTCATTTTAGCCATTCTTATTTTTATTTTATGTAAGTTTCAACGTTAAATGTTAACTCAATTTGTAATCATCTTTAATCTAATTTTAAACTTAAAAATTGTTAATATTTGTTAAGTCTCCAATTAATTCATACAGATATTAATCACATAAATGTCCCCTACCATTCTAAGCTATTTTAATTTAATGTTATTTAATTTTCAACGTAAAACACTAACCTAATCCGTATTCATTTCTTAATATAATGTTAAATTTAAAATGGTTAATTCAATTGTTATATCACACAAAACAAACACAGTTCTCATGTTCATTGTAATGATTCTTGTTTCCAGATGCTTGAAAAAGACTGAATTAATAAAAGTCGAAACGGCGCAAACAAACAGCTAAATTCAATAAAAGGTCGCTAAAACCAATAAAAATCTATTATTTTTAATATATATATATATATATATATATATATATATATATATATATATATTTATGTTTGTGTGTGTATGTGTGTGTGAATTGGATCGGTTCAGGTGTGTGTCCCTGACGAAGATACTGTTGGCAAAACAATTGTAGTTTCACGATTAATAAAGTGAAGATGTAACTATTAGTTTTAATGTTCCTACTACTATCTGGCTATGCAGTGTCAGCACTAATCCTCACCAACTTAGGTTTTAACTTTATTGCAAACTATTAACTTGATCCAACAATTCAAACTGATACTATTTTCCTTTAATTAATTTTAAATTGGCTGTTTAGACATTAATATTAATTTGGCGTTTGTAGAGTCCGTTAGATTTCAGAAATATATAAATACAATACAAAAAAATAAAGAAAATTTATATTTACGAGCTTTTATAATTAATATATTTTCTATTCAGAAATTTTGAACTATCGAATTAATTATTAGATAAATACAGATAAAGGTATGGAATGATTAATTATCGGGACTATAGGCACTTCAAAATGTCATTTAAACGAGAGTTTTAATCAAAGATAATTACCATAGTTGGACTTAGCAATGTCACCACATTCATATTCGCGATATATGCATATATCTGAACCAATGAGCAGGGTGTGTATTGTATATATTTTTTAGTTAAATATCTTTGTGAAAATGATACAATTATTGTTAAAAGATTATGGAATTGTATAGAATATTGTCTTTGTAACAATTATTTTGTTAGATTTGTTTATTCTTTCATTGGTACAGCGTTTTATGCGTTTACAAATGAAGATGTTAAAATTTGGGAAGTATATAATACGAAGCATATTTAAATTCCGATTGAAGCTGCAAGAACTTTTCTTATTCATTTGTTTATTATAATTTAGATTTGGTCAAGAGTGGATGACAATGCACGGTAACCGCGCATTGTTATCCAGCAAAACAATTTCGGATTTGAGAAGACCTGGAAAAGACCATTTTATTCTTGATGGGCATTCGCAGTTTTAATAGCGTATCACAGTAAGCAGCTTTGTTTATTGTGCTTCGTAACTCCATTCAATCCACTAGGACGCCATAGCATCAAGCTTGAGTGTAGCATGAGTAATATAGGTTCCATCGCCCGTAACAATATTCTTCAAAAAATCACCACCAAAGTTGTAGAAACCAAAAATGCCATTACTCCTCTCATTCACTTTGCCTTGTGTTTTTCAGTGAGTATTTTCGATATCCAAAGGACAATGCTAATGCAATTTTTCTGGTAAAATTTCAAGCAACAAATATCGTGAAATTTGTGAAATGAGTGCTTGTAAACCTTCTCTTGTCATGATTTTTCTCATTCAGTTTTTGAAACAAGTTCTCAGTAACTAAAGATGACTTCTCATTTTGCTCGTCAGTGGGTACGGTTGCTCTGTCTTTATTAAACTGTTGCATTATCTCCTTATCATACTATATACTTATCATACTAATAATTCGACGTTCACAGCCTTTCTATATACAGTGTTTTTCAATAGGGAAGCACCAACTTAGAATTGTTATTTGTGACATATGAATGGCGATTAAATGTGTCATTGAATAACGTTTGTGTTATTTATCGTTCGCCATTTAATCATGGAAAGGTACACGCTTCAATAACGATTGCAAATAATAAAAAAATATTATAAAATTTCTTGTTCGGTTATCATGGTTTAGATAAAACGACAATTCAAAGACTTGTGCAAAAGTTTGAATCAACATTTTTCTCTAAAATATTGTGCCAGTGAAAAAAATGCTTGCAGTGGAGAAAATATTGCTGCTGTACGAGAGAGTTGGAAATGATCCTAATGTATCAATTTCACGTTGATCTCAGCAATTCCAGATTTCTCAGACGATTTTGTGGCGAATTCTTCGTGAAGATATTCGTCTACGTGCTTATACGATTGCTTTTACTCAAAATCTCAAGTCTACAGATCGTAGGATGCACATAATTTTCAATGATTGGGCTTTACAACAATTCAGACTTGATCCTGAAATGCATAAGAAAATCATCCCAAGCGATGAGGCACATTTTTGGTTAAATGGTTTTATCAATAAACATAATTGCCGAATCTGAAGTGCTAATCCACAAGTGGCTCATGAGCAACCTTTAAATCCTGAAAAGCCGACAGTTTGGTGTGCATACCATGATTGGACCTTACTTTTTCTTAAATGATGGTCACAAAGTTATAGAGAATGGAGAGTGCTATCGGACGATGCACTGATTTCTTTTAGCTTCAAATTAATGGTATAAGTTTAGAGTATGTGGTTTCGGCAAGACGGTGCCACTTGACAGCTAGAGACACGATCAACTTGTTGAAAGATAAATTTAATCTTATTTCCAGACACGGACCTGTTAACTGACCACTTCCTTCATGTTATTTAACGCCCCTGGAACTTTTTCTCTGGGACTATGCTAAATTACAGGTTTGCGCCAACAAACCAGAAACTTTAAACAGCTTGAAAGTGAATATTGAATGCGCTATTGCTGACGTTCCAGCCGATTTGCGTGAAAAGGTCATGGAAAATTGAGTTCAAGGAATTCATTCATGTAAACATTTCCGTGGAGGACATTTAAATGATGATGTGTTCCATAACTAATGGCATTAATTCATCAGATAATCAGATGAAATAAAAGCTTGAATTTCTAACAAATTCCGTTTTTTTTTCTTTAAAAAGTTAGTACGCTCTTATTGGAGAACCCCTTAGTAAGGAAGTTGCTTAAAGCGGATTTACCTCACTAGCAGAGTTATGGTCCAGTATTTTACCGAAATTATTTTATCAAAATCTAAAGGAAAAACATTTGTGGATTATTGTCTTTTGTAAAATAAAATTTCAAATTAATACTAACTCATTTTTATGCTAATGGTAATAATAATACAATAGTAATAATTATAATCATGATATGATAATAATAATAATTGGATTGGACAAATGCAAAATAAGTTGCATGGAAAAGGGGAAGTGGGTTGAACATTGTGGGTTCGAAGTGGAAGGAGGACAAGGACTAGTTCTTGAGATTGAAAACAACAACTATTATAAATACACTGTTGGAAAAAAGTGACGAGCGCACCCTGTATAATCTGAAGAAGTGGTTCTAACGCAATGAAATTTGGTATGGAAGTAGTACTAACGTAGCATAACTTACCTGGAGAGCGACGCAGCTCTGCTGGGAAGGGATGCATTAATAGCGGGAGTATCTCCCGCGAGCGGCACGTACCATCGCTACACGACGAGGTATGGAGTCAATAAGTCGTTGTATGGTAGCGGGAGGGATGTCCAACCATGCTGCTCATAGCTCCTCAACGTTACCCTTGGGAGCCGGATAACGTTGAAGTCTCCGACCGATCATATCCCACATGTTCGATCGGATTGAGATCCGGAGAATGTGCAGAACGTGAGAAACTATATTGCATAATGCGATTGCTCAAATGGGGAATATTAAGCCACTCAAACAGACTAACAAACAATTCAACACGCGAGATGGAAAAATAAATCTCTTCATACCAAATATCTGCTAACAAAAGCACCTGAAAATTTTGACACCCCAGCGTCGCAGGCATGGCTATATATATACCGTGTGTCCCAATTTCGATGCTCACCATTGGTATCTCGGTTATTAGAAGATATAGAACAACGGTTAAATGGGGAATGTTTTGCAGAATTCAATACTCGCGGCAAATCTCATTTCAAATTTGATCTAACTTTTTAAATTTTTAAAATATTTTGAAAAATCAAAAATTTGCCGATTTCGTTATTCCTCAATAACTCGATAACGCTTAGTCTGACCTCTTTTAAAGTTTTACATTGTTGAGACACTTTTTTAAAACAAATTATTTGATACAAACAGAAACCCCCGATTGTCATTTGTTTTTAAGTTATTACCACTATCTTTTGTTTTCCATATGGCGGCCATATTGGATTTTGGGTTTGTTAGGTAGTCCTCAAAATGTGCTTTTCAACGATGTATAACATGCCTGAAAAATTTTTATTTATAAGGAAAATATTAATAAAAACGTAAATTAATCTTTAATATGAAATTAGTAGGCTGAAAAATTAAACACCAATGTCAAATGAAAGTGAAAAGATATTCTAAGTATAGCAAACGCCAATTAAGTTGGCGCGAGGAGGGGTAAGTTCGCGCAGGATTAAAAGTAGTGGGGAGATTTGTATTTGGTTTTACATCAAATGTCAGATAATTCTAACCTCTGAGCGTGTATCACTAGCAAAGACATTATGTTCCGTCAAACGTCAATGACAAATGTATTCTGACAATGAAACAAAACGATAACCTGTCAAAGTACAATTAGTGCTGCAGAGATAAGTTAATTAAAACTACTTGTAGTTAGTGATAAGTAATTATTGTCAAGTATTAAGATTTATAAGTATTGATAATGGCACATACAAATTCAAACGAAGAAAAAGTTGATATGTTGGAAGTGTATTTCAAAGGAAATAGAAACACTAAAAATGCGTGCACGAGTTATGCAGAGCGTTTTCCAGAAAGACAACAGCCACACAGGACAATTTTTAGAAGATTAGTTAGCAAATTAAAAAACTTTGGAAGCTTCGAACAAAAACGAGCTAACTATGAAGTTAATGGTGCTGATACACGTCTAAATAATATTTTGCAGAACGTTAGGAACAATCCCAGCACATCAGTTCGTCGTGTGACACGAGAAACAGGGATTTCAAAATCTACTGTTCACAGAACCTTGACGAAAAACAAGTATCACCCTTACAAACCAACAATTGTACAAGGTTTAAGTGATAATGACAATCTCCGACGATTACAGTTTAGCAGGTGGTACCTTCAAAAATGTGAATATGATGCTAATTTTCCTAGGAAAATACTATGGACAGATGAAACACGATTTACCAATTGTGGAGTGTTCAATAGGAATAACTATCATCATTGGTCTACTGAAAATCCACATTTGGTAAATCAAAGAAGATTTCAAGTTCGATTTGGTTTTAATGTCTGGTGCGGTTTAATAGGTATGACATTTTGTTTACATTTTTTTTGTTTTTTAAACTCTTTTTTTCGTTTTAGATAATCAGTTAATAGGTCCTTTCATATTTGATTACAATTTAACTGGTAACAGATATTTGGAGCTACTACCAAACGAGATAATGCCTGCTTTGAGGCAAATTATTAATCCCGAGAACATGCAAAACATCTGGTTCCAGCAAGATGGTTGCCCGGCCCATAACACTCGTAACGTGCAACATTTTTTGAGAGAAAACTTTAATGAGAGAGTGATTTCAAATAATGGACCCGTGCAATGGCCTGCGAGATCACCCGACCTTACCCCGCTTGACTTTTATTTATGGGGTACCACTAAAAACGAAGTATTTGATTTTGAACCGCCAGAAACTCGGGAAATTTTAGAACAAAGAGTACTAGATGTGCTACGATCAGTAAACGGAAACACGCTACGTAGAGTTTGTAACTCTACTCGAACAAGGTGTCAAAATTGTGTGGAACAGAATGGTCGTCATATTGAACAATTTCTTTAAGTGAATGTGAACTTTAAGTTCTGTATCTTTACTTTTTATTTCTATAATTTTTTTTATCGTTTCGTTTGTTTACAGTATTACTTAGAATATCTTTTCACTTTCATTTGACATTGGTGTTTAATTTTTCAGCCTACTAATTTCATATTAAAGATTAATTAACGTTTTTATTAATATTTTCCTTATAAATAAAAAAATTTCAGGCATGTTATACATCGTTGAAAAGCACACTTTGAGGACTACCTAACAAACCCAAAATCCAATATGGCCGCCATATGAAAAACAAAAGATAGAGGTAATAACTTAAAAACAAATGACAATCGGGGGTTTCTGTTTGTATCAAATAATTTGTTTTAAAAAAGTGTCTGAACAATGTAAAACTTTAAAAGAGGTCAGACTAAGCGTTATCGAGTTATTGAGGAATAACGAAATCGGCAAATTTTTGATTTTTCAAAATATTTTAAAAATTTAAAAATTAGGTCAAATTTGAAATGAGATTTGCCGCGAGTATTGAATTCTGCAAAACATTCCCCATTTAACCGTTGTTCTATATCTTCTAATAACCGAGATACCAATGGTGAGCATCGAAATTGGGACACACGGTATATATATGGTAACCTGTTTGCAGAAACAGAGGTATTTAAAGCCGTCATCCAGAATCAAGTGATTCCAACGCGCTCCTATAGAAAAAAATTCTCAAGGAGAATTTATCTGACATTAAATGTCATGTATGCGCGGATAAGGAGGAAACAATTGATCACTTGATGGGAGGATGCTCTGTACTTGCCCCTAAACAATATCTTGAGACACAACAGGGTTGCGAAAATAATACACCAGTTACTCAGACATAAACACTTGAGATATTCTGAAAATGTGCCATATTATGAATATGAACCCCCTACCACTGTTATAAATACCTTGGTTATTTGCAGGTTAGAGGAACAGAACACAATATTGCAGAAGAATCAGCGAAAGACAAATATTTTTCTAGGCGCGTCAAATTGCCTGGACGAAGTTTCAAATTGCCGGGACGAAGTTTCACCGTTCGATAATATAAAAATAATACCTTTAATTATGTATGCGTAATTCTAAATGCCAGAGAGACAGGTCTAAATTTGAAAGAAAAGAATCCTTAATTAGTAAATTAAATGAAACGAAACAAACTTGCTTATGAATAGCTAAGCAAGGAAGAAATCAAATACAGTTTTTTTACATCAAAAATATTCAGAGCACAATGCAACATGACAACGAACGTAACTTGGTTATAGTATTCCATTCATTTCGGTGTAGTGCTTTGCTTCTTCAGGTTAATTCTTTCTTCATGTAGGTCAAGTCATTTTTTTCTTGGTTTCCTTCAAAACTTAATTTTTTTCTGATTCTACTTCCTCGGATTCTCTCTAAAAATCTCAACCACCTAAACTTCGTTGACTTAATTACATTGCTGATTTCTAACTCATCGCACGATCACGGTACATTTTGATTTCTTCACTTCCGTCTTGCTTCCAAAAAATCCTTCTTAGTAATCTGGCTTGCAAACTTCTGCTACTACTATTGTCGTTGCTGCAGCCTCGAAAGATATCCTTTCACTCTCCTTTCTCTTTCAATAAAAAATTTAATTTTTTTTCTGATTCTACTTTCTCGGATATTCTCTAAATATCTCAACCACCTAAACTTTGCAGATTTAATTACATTGCCAATTTCTGTCTCATCGCACCATTACTATACTTTTCGATTTCTTCATTTCTTTCTTGCTTCCAAAAAATCTTTCTTAGTAATCTGGCTTGTAAACTACTGCTGCTACTGTTGATGATACTGCAGCGCTGACGATATCCCTCGCAAGAGCGGACAAAACGATGACAAAGGAAGAAGCAGCATCAAGAATGCGATTTCTTTGAAATATCCAAATAGCCTTTACAAAATATCGGATTTAATCTGTTCAGCTTCAACCTTTAATTAATTTGTAAAATATTTGACTTTCTGGGTTCTTTTAAATAAAACTAACGGTAATTTAAACACTTTATATTAACAATAAAACGCACTAAATAACAATTTGAAAACTAATAACTAATAATAAGAGTATTTATTTCACAATATGTATTTGTATATGAGTATTTATTTACATTTATGTAATACCACACGCCGGTGATTACTCGTTGAATGATTTCTCCCTCCAATTCTAGTCATTATATAGGTGTATATATAATTCGAGAGCCTTCCAATAGCTCTTTTCTAGGAGGTCCGGGAGACTTGACGTATTCGGTGCGTGATACCGCTCGCCTGACGTATCGTCGGTGACTCACATCACAAATTATTTCCACATCTTTTAGTTCTATGCTAAAGCTTTATTTCTTTTTGGGCTTTCTTCTATTTTTTCCTAAATTTTTTACTTTCTTCGATCCAACATTTCCTCGGCTTGCTATCTTTCTTTCCGCTTTCACTATTTTCTTTACAAGACTTAGGGATGTTATTTTTATTTTGTGCCTATAGCAGCCCTTGTGCTAATTTTTTTAATGTCTTCATTGCCAGCTGATAGCTCAATGGTTATCATTAGGTTATCATATCAGGTTCTCAAGTTCGAATCCGATATCATGGTCTGGTTTTCCTACTCGTTTAAGGCGAATGCCGACAACCAATAATCACATTTTATATTAATTTGTTGTAGAAGTTTTATGTTTTGGGCCAGCTTGATTATTTTGATATATTATTTCTAACATGACATTATTTTTTTACGCATTTGAACTTTGTGACATCACTCTTATATTGATTAAAACAGTTAACCAAGAAATGCTATTGCTATATTAGTATTAACGAATTAATTTTCAACGACTACTCCCGTTTTTGGTAATGGTTAAATTGAAAGAAATTTGTACACATGCTTACTTGATACATATACGCAAAGGAGCTAATTTTTGAAGTCGTAAACCTATTTTCAATACTTTTTTTTTTGTAAAAGACAGTCTTGTGATTTTGAAAACGAAATTCGCGGAATTTATTTCTGTCTGACAATGAATACTAAATATTCAACAGCTGGATTTCACACGTTTTTTATTGCGGCTATAAAATTTTACTGTAATGAACGTGTATTTCTACATTTACTTTGATAAAATAAAACCGCAGGCTTTGTTATCTCAAAAATGTTTGTACTCAATACGTGTTTAAAAAAAAAGAATTCTCTATTTGGATAAACTAAGATAATATAATAAAAAAAGGTGAAGATTAATATTTGAATAGGGAAATTATTAAGGCAATTGGGAAACTTTTGTTCTCGACGCTGGGAATTTTATTCGACTTCTTGGATTTATTCGTATTCACAGAACAAATAACAGTTTGCATTTTATAATCAACAAACAATTATTTAATCTTGCTGGATTGCTCATATTTACTCCTCAGTTGTATCGTTTAGATTGATATGATTCCAAAGAGGACTCACTAAAAAAGGAAAGTACAATCGCGGACACGGAATAGTTTCTAGCTATTTTTGCTGATTGTAAATTCAGTTTAAGTACATAGACTGCTTAACTGCTTAATAATATTTTTTAACATTTTAACATGTGAGATTCTTGTGTCAAAATAACGTCAGCAAAATGCCAAGAAATTTT
Source organism: Melolontha melolontha (assembly GCA_935421215.2). Classification (NCBI taxonomy): domain Eukaryota; kingdom Metazoa; phylum Arthropoda; class Insecta; order Coleoptera; family Scarabaeidae; genus Melolontha; species Melolontha melolontha. The sequence continues at coordinate 65,301,069 of OW285242.1, forward strand.
GTTACTGATTTTCAAAAGCGAGCAATATTGTCACAGTTAACAGTAACAGTAACATTGTAAGCCATACATGTATTCTAAAAATAAGATGGATATGGTTAGAGACCCAAACAGTGGAGCGTTTAGGTGGATCGGGAGGTCACCTTGTTTCAAATCTTGAACAGGATGAGGCTTTGGTTCACTATGTGAGGTAAACTCCATTTGCGACAGCTGTAGCAGCTCTGGAAAGATCTAACTTTCCAGGAAGTGTTCGAACAGCTAGAAGAGGAATTAAAAAAGTTGGGTTAGGCAATTACGCTGCTGCCAGAAAACCGTTTTTAACAGAAGCGTCCAAACAAAGCCGGATAGGATTTGCCAATAATTTCTAAAACAGGGACCATGGTTATTGGAGAAATGTAATTTTTACCGATGAAAAAAGTTTTTAGTCATGTAATAATGGCAGAATACGAGTTTATCGTCCACGAAACAGAAGATATGAAGGAAAATATATAAATTCAGTAGCAAAGAGTTGAAGATTTTCGATAATTGGTGGTCTTGGATTTCAGCTGATGGCAAAGGAGTATTAGTTCGATTCGATGACCGTTTTACTAGACCTATTTATAGAAACCTACTTGAAAACATAATGCTTCCGTCCGTTATAAATATATTTTCGCAAAATAATTTCATTTTTCTGAAATCAGTCAAGATTGCCTACTTTCTCGGCATAATTTTAGAACCCAAATAAGCTATTCTAGTATTTTAGTCCATTGCTAAGCAACCATCAGAAAACAGTCCGGGAAGGTTTTTTTTCGTCCTAAGCCGAGAAAGTCGGTAGCTTTCCCGTACCGGTGGTTTTTTATGTACATTTAGACTGTAAACAGACACGCACTCAACATTTTCAGCAGCTTCTGTCCCGCACACCAGGACATCATCAGTATTCATTTAAATTTTTTTTTAGCGATAAGTAGGTATTAAAGCGAAATAAGTAATGAAACATACATGAGTATTGCAGTTTTGTATAATACAAAGGTATTTTTAATAATATAAAATATTATTAAAAATCTGGTGTAAAGAACACAAATACAGGTTCACTATTAATATTTTACATGCGGTTAGTACGTAGTATGAGTGAAGACACAAACAAAATGCAGTTTCTAGAGAGATGGCTGTGCCTCCTTGGAAGGGCGTCGTTACTTCACATTGGTTGTGTGGACGGGGCGAGGTACTTCGGCTGTCTGACAACAGGCAGCGCTGAATTTACTTCTACGCTCGGTCTGGATAATTTCTGTGATGTGGCGATGTGGTTCTTTTTTGTGAATGTGTCTGAAGATATCCTTTCTCCAGCAGGGGCGTACCGATGAGCCTGTAGAAAGGCGAAATACGTATCTACGTCTCTGGGGAGGGATATGTTCGGACACGTTCACAAAAATATTAATAGTGAACCTGTATTTGTGTTCTTCACACCAGATTTTTAATAATATTTTATATTATTAAAAATACGAAAGTAATTTTAATTGAAATTTTAAAAAAATGCACTAGTTTGATTAATATGTCTGGAAACTATTCCGTGTCTGCGATTGTACTTTGTAAAAGATAGCATATTGATGTTTAACTAACATCAAGTGTAAAATAAAGTAATACAAAAATGTTAAAAAACATATCTGTATGTGTACAGCTGCCACAAACTCAGACACCTACTTTTGAAATATTTTGCAAATTTAAAAAAATTCGTAATGTGTAAATTTGACTTTTATCCGGCATGGTTATGTTAGTGTCAGTTTATTGTAAGTCAGAAACGTACACAATTTTTAAAATGCTTCAATTAAATGAACTGCAAATGTCGATAATTAGAACTAGGCTAGACAGGATGAGCATTAGACACATCGCAAATTAAATAAACGTTGATAAAAACACAACACTTTTAGTAAAACGAAAAATTGAGGAAACTGGAATTATTAGAAGAAAGCGACAACGTAGGCATTTTACTAATCTTACGAGATGATCTTCCAATGTTGTGTAAACTGTTAAACTGTTTCAGAGCGGCAGAGAATATCAACCCCTGAGGAAGATATGCGTTTAGTTAATTTTCTATGGGAGCACTCTTATAGTACCACAATAAGAGCAAGAGTGGAAAACAAATTTTCCTGGTTCCACAAGAACCAGTTGAAGAAGAATAAAAGATAGTGAACAACGAAATCGAGGTGCGGCTAATAAGATATTTTTATCACAAGCAAATAAAGAGGAAAGACTGCGTTTCGCCTTTCAACATATAAACAACAATGTTGACTTTTAGGAAAACGTAGTCTTTTTAGATGAAAAAACTCATGCATCGTGCAGTAGTGGGCGTGGTCATGTTTATAGACCAGTCGGTGAACGATTTTCTGAACAATATGTATACTACTTTGTTATGCCGCCATTTTGGTAAATATTAGTTTTGGCAGTTTATATTTGTCAGTTGTGGAATAAAAACATATTAAATTGATTATGGATAAATATTCGATAAACCAACGTGTTTTAATTGTTAAAACATTTTATGCAAATCAATCATCGAATTCTGTAACGATGATAAAGTTACGTGTACTTTTTGGGAGAAATAACGTACCAACAATTTCGAAGAAAGAAGATCTGTAGCTGATATGCCCAATCGTGGACCACAACGTACTGCAAGATTGCCTGAGAACATTACTGCTATTCAAGAAAGTGTTCAAAACAATCCATCAACCTCGATTCGACACCGTGATCAGGAACTTTATGAAGAATAACTTTGGCCACAATTATGCACAAGGATTTGAAATTGTTTCCATTTAAGAATCAATTAACACAACAGCTTCTTCCACAAGATCATTTACGCCGCCGTACATATGCCAATAGGATGTTACAGTTCGCCTTTGACAACCTTGATTTTCATGAAAAACTCATAATGAGTGACGAGGCGCATTTTCATTTTAATGGATATGTGAATAAACAGAATAGTCGGTTCTGGGCAATGGAAAACCCACAAATTATTATTAATAAATAGTGACAGTCTGGTGTACAGTTTGGCCAGAAGGAATCATTGAACCTTACTTTTGAAAATGAAAACGGCTTAACGGCAGCTGTTACTAGCGGACGATATCGTGATATGATTCGAAAACTTTTTGACGCCAGAAGTGCACGCTTTGGATTAATTAACATGTGGTTCCAGTAAGACGGTGCCACATCACATACAGTCAGAATTACAATGAAATTACTGAGTGACGAGGCGCATTTTCAATTGAATGGATATGTGAATAAGCAGAATAGTCGGTTCTGGGCAATGAAAAACCCACAACAAGTTAACTCAAAAAATGGTGATGTTGAATGGCCTCCGCGGTCGCCGGATTTGACTGCCCCGGACTTTTTCTTGTGGGCATATCTGAAGAGTAAGGTTTATGCAAACAAACCAGAAACCCCTGAGCAACTCAAACAAAGTATTCGTGATGAAATTAAAGAAATACTGGTTGAAATATGTCTAAATGTAATGAAAAATGTGCTCAAAAGAGTCCACATTTTGAAGCTAACAGAGACGGACACTTATCTGAAATTGTATTCCATACATAATTGCTAACATTTAATAAATCATTTATCAACATTAGATCCATTCTCTTTCATTTAACCAAAAGTTATGATCTAACAAAATAGTATACCTTCCTGGCGGACACAATCTAGTAAGTCGCATGTCATCAGAAAGCATCTAAAGACATCTGACGACCAAGCGAGGTACGCTGGCCACCATTACATTAACTAAGCAAGGAAACCGTTGCAGAGTTTCCATAGGCAGTAGCATCCATGGAAACTATGCTTATTTAATATAAAAGTAACAAATATTTATTCTTAAATACTTAGAAGTTACGAACAATAGTTAAACATTCTTATGAATAATATCTTGACGTTTTACAATTTGTTTTTGTGTTATTGTCTTTAGTTGATTTAAAAATTTGCAATTGTTACGTTTTACTACGAGGGAGGAGGGGTTGAAATAAAATTTTCTGACACAGAGATGACGAATGACATGATATTTGTCAAGTATGGCTCTTAGATGACGTACTGCGAAGATTGAGATGCGTACATTTAGTTGCTTGTGTACAACGATCGACTAAAGCAATTAAGTTCTGACATTTTGTGAAAGATGGATAAAATCGAAGTTTGAGTTGTTATGAAGTACTTTATTCTAAAGGGTTTAATTCAGACGATCATAAAAGTGGGTTGCTGAATTTGAATTTTACATCTATTGCAGATGATGAACGCTGAAGACGTTCAAAAAGCGCTACGATTGACAAAATCATTGTCAATCATAGCAGTTTTTGAGTATCATCAGCGTTAGTTATCTGCAATGGATGTACAACCATGTTCAATGCCGTATGAAATTATCACTGAGTGGGGTTGCGTGATTTTGTTGACATTGTAAGGAGCTGGTTAGACTGTGTCTATTACAGAACTTCAGACTTTAACTCAAACAAGCGGGTCAAGTCTCTGAGCAGCGAGAAAGCCATCGTATTTCAGTACGAAGTAGTAGAGATACATGAAAGCTTCCAAAGTTTGTAGCACGCGATTTTATAAAATTTACAATTATTACAACTTCACTACTACTAGCTAATTTTGCAGGAATACGCATACATGCCAGTGCTTGTCTATCAATACAGTCATGAATGAGTCCATTCAAGTTTCTCGTTGATTTTTTTACTCGGGCTGGTACAAGACCAGAATATGTTTCGGTCATTGATTTTGCACCATCTGCACCTAAACAAAAAGACCAGTTTATTCTATTATTTTTCAAAATAACCATTGATCATATCGAAAAGTGCTTCTCCTGTCGTATAGGTTTTCAGAGGCTTTGCAAATAATACATTTTCTTGAATGTAATTCTTAAAAATATATTTAATATATACAAATAATACTGCAGCGTTTGCTTCATCGGTCGACTCGCCGAGTTGGATCGAAAAATAATCCAATTTTATTCTTTTCAAAAGCTCAGTTTCCACATCATTTGCCAATTCATTAATTATCCGCGTCACCGTATTGCTTGATAAGGGAACCAGTTCAATTTTATTTGCCGCCTTTTCTCCAGGCATACACTTCGTAATATCTTTTGCACAAATTTTCTGTCAGTGTATGTGCTTGCAATTCTGTAACGTAGTCGAAATGATGCCTCAAGAATCATTTTATTATTTTCATTTATAGCTGACAGGGAAGAAGAAACATTGCATTTTTTCTGAAGTTTCTGGATTGTTTAAAGATGGAGTGCCGCCACATTACGCTTTATCTGTTCGCGCTTATTTGGATGAAGGTTTTCCAAATCATTGGATAGGTAGGAGAGGGACAATAGAGTGGCCACCCAGCTCACCATATTTATCTCCTCTCTATTATTTCTTTTGCGAATACTTAAAAAGTAAAGTATACGTGACTCGACCAACGAATTTAGAAGATTTAAAAGCACGAATACGTCAAGAAATTTGAAACATTACCGCTGATGTCATCGACGACGTTCAAAAAGAATTTCTTAATCGCCTTGGCTATTGTCTGATTGTTAACAGTACTCAATTCGAATATTTTATTTAGATGATCATGTTTTCATTTTTAATGTTTACGTTAATCGTATTCCTTGAAAATTTCCTTATGTAAACATCATTCAAAATTACCTTGTTGTATGTAAAAAATCTAATTCTGTAATAAAAAAAATGGGTGTTTATATTAAAAAAAAACAAAAAATGATGTCATATCGAATTTTGGAGATGCTCTGTATATTTAAGTTTCACGTAAGAAAACTCTAAACTAAAAATAAAAATTAACGAGTCCGAGAGTTTTTTTAAAAACTTCCCTCTTAATTTTTATTGAATATATCCTCTACCTTACAAATGCACTGTGTGTATGCAAATTTAATATTTCGTTATCCTTTTTACGCTAGGGACTTAAAATTCTGCCATTATAAGTACTACCTAATTGAATACTAATCCAAATATGTATTCACAAATGCATCTTAATTTGCTATCCATTTCAGCGACTCTCCTACGGCAAAAATATGTAATAATTTCTGATGAGATGTTTTGGGTTGTTTGGGCTCTGATAGCCCATGTTGTGTTTGTTTACATATCCTTCAACATGAAAATGTGGCTCATCGTTAAAAATAATGTTATTTAATGCGATTGGGGTACGAAAAGACTCGACCATTTTTCCGCAACGTGTTTCTTTCCTCGCATAGTCTTCTTTTTCCAATTTTTGGACAACTTGCATCTAATACGAATCAAAGTTTTTTTCAAAATTTTGCAAGATTTTGTAATATTTCGTCACAAACTGTGTCGGTGTTTTCAGGGATGGCAATTGTTACCAAAATCGCAAGTTGAGGGTGATTAACAGTTAATTTTGGTTCTCTAAACTTCGTACCTGTCCACAGATTCATGGCAACTAAAGAATCCGCAACATTTTCGCAGGGAATGCTACTCCTTCTAGTTTCGTACTGTGTCATTACTATAGTGGACCAATTCTGAGCGAAAGCAGAGGCGTGACTTTCAAACTTACTTAAAATACACTCATTTCTTGCGTCTTCTATCGAACATAGCTGTGCAACATTATTAAATACACAGAATACACTTTCCTGCTGCTATTATACGTGTACACACGTTGACCGTGAACAACATACTAAGTAATCGTGAACCAATTCGTTAGTCACGCCTCTGCTTTCGCTCCGGATTGGTCCACTCTAGTCATTACTAGGGACCGGACACGAGAGATCTATGCCTCATCGCCCACGGGCGTACTATTAAAAATTTGTATTTTTAAAGAATTTTTAATTTTATTTATATAATTGGAAAACAAATGTGATTTATAAAATACGAAATACATTTTTATTTATTCATTTTGTAGTTCAAGTTGAGTAAAGGAGTAATATTAACTAGCAATACTTTCTCAAGGTTCTTTTCTGTAAAATTTGTTCTCTTTGAATGAAATACATCCTTGTAGATAGAAAACGTCCTTTCTACATCGCAACTGGTTATAGGTGTTTACTGCAAATATTCTTTTATTTCAGCATATTTAGCAGTTAGATTTAGAGCATTGTCCCCATACACAATTGCCGCAATGTTATTAAATCTGGATTTATATTAAAAACTGCGTCTAACTTTTACCGAAGGCCACATCCGAAGTCACTTGGAATATTTTTCAAATTATTAATAGTCACATTAATGTGGTAAGCCATCATTTAATTTAAAATTTTGATTTTCAAAATAAGTGATTAGTTTTAGCAAATTTCTAAAGTGTTCCTTGTACTCTGTACTCCTTGCAATATTTCAAGCATCGCCATTTAAACATGTAACGAAATTTTGTAAATTATCGAATTTTTCTGTATAAAAACTAGTAGCTTCCAACCATGTTCCCCATCTAGTTATTATTGGAGAGGGAGGCGGTGACAAAGATGGAAGTTTTTCCCGGTAAAGAGCTACTCTTTTTTAAAAACTTTTCTAAAAACTTTTTTAAAAGCGGATACAAACAAGTCTATCAACTTCCGGAAAGGTATCTCTAATATATTCACAGATTCTGTGGAGAGCAAGCACTACACAAGTATTATTTTTTCTTTGTACCTGTCGTCCGAATGAAGCATTTGGTGCATATTCTCGTAAATGGTTTTAGCTACTGTGTCCGCATTAACTGTATTTATAACTTTTGTTGCTATTACATAGCACTAACTACGACATTTACCACACAGCGTCCTAATATATCGACAGTTTCGTCAGCACTTATCCATAGGTACTGATTTGAAAGATGGCTTCTAATGCGTTCTACTGCTTTCGTGTAGCACTTAGGAACATAATATTTGCGTAAGGTGGATTCATCAGTAACATTTTGATCAGTATATTTTTGGAGAAATGTTTTGAAGGTGGGATTGTTAAGTTTGTTTAATGGAATATTTGCCGCCATTAAAGTTTCACAGAGTTCTTCGTTAAAATTGTCAGATTTGAACAGGTCTAATTTCTGTGTACGTGTTGTGATGCTAAGTGACGTTTTACTTACGATTTCTTGGAATATTTTAACGATATTTTACAAACTTTGCAATAAATTTCGGAATCATTGGCAATGGACATACAATCAGTATGACCTTTAATCCAACTCGCCGTTGTTTCACGATGCCATTCTCGACGTTGCACAGTGCGAAATTTCTTGAGTTTGCCGGAACTTAATTATTCAAAACAATAAAACAGTTCTATTTGTTGGTTTTTAAAATTTTTAATAAAAATTAATATGTTTTAATGAAAGTTTTTGAGTTTATTTGTGTTTTTTATTATAGAACTTATAAAAAAACATACACTTTATAACAACATTTAGAACACCTATTCAGAATTAGACTCATTGCAATCGTCTGAAGACTCGCAATCATTACACGGGCCTGCAAATCTTTCTAACAACACTAAAACTTCACTATGCATGGTTTTGGGTGCTTTACGAAGACTAGCGATGTACGGATCCGACGAAATAAGCAGTCGATAAAATAAATCCGTATTTGTGTCTATTCTTGACGTTTTTCTAGTAAAAAGTTCGCGATATTTTCTGCAGTCTTGGTTTCTTGTCTCCTGAGCTTCTTCAGAAAATTGTCCGATCGGAAGAATGCAAGAGGCTATACTATCCTTGCCATGACAAAGAACTTTATGCACACTTACGGGCATTAAGTACCAGAAATATTCTTTCAAATACAATTCCAAAGTTTCTCTTGCATATTCGCCGAACTTTTCTGAATCAATTTTAAGACCACAATTTAGGCACTCTAACAGCACATGAAAACGTTTGATCAATTCTAAGTTAACGCCAGTTATTTCGGCAGACTTTTCAGCATTTCTAAAGAATTTCCTCGCGGTATTACCATCGTTTGTGTTTCCGGTCTGCTGTTTTGGCATATCTATAAGCAAGCCAAGCTCCTCTTTGAATTTTTGTTGAATGTATTTTTTCTTCTCTGCAACTTTTTTTTAAATTTTCTGCTCCACGAGCTTGCCATGCTTTAATATCAAGTTTGTACGATATATGTAAAATACATTCCAAAAACCTTATCCATGCATGGAGGGGCGATAGTCCAAGGGATAAAAAGGATTCGTTTATATTTTTTTGAGGTATATCGCAGATGTTGTTCATTTCACTAGGTTTAGCCCCACATAAGTAGCATGTTTGTGATGATGCACAGGATGATACAGCATTGCATACTTTACCGTCAATCATACAAAAGATCATATTTACTGTAACCTGAAATTGCTTGCCATCTACAAGTATAGTGGTTGGAGTAAGTTGAGATATTTGTTCTTTCACTTTGTGTACTTCTGAGGTAATTACACTGACTGTTTCTTTGGTAAAAACGAACTTAATGGGGCGACAGTACCGTGTGGAAGAAGAAGCAGAGTTTTTCCAAATTAGTGACTGATTATCACCATTCACATTTACGGAGCACATTTGGATTGGTACCATTGATACACTAAACATACTATCATCAGAGCTATGTTTGTCCATATACTTTTGTCGATAGTTAACTTGTTCCGCCCGATCACAACCCCACTTTACGATAACATTTAGTTTTTTAACGTTTGACAAAGTTCTAAGAGTCTCTTCTAGCCCTATACAAAGTCTTGCTATGGTATGATTTATAAGCGACTGAACTGATACTTCAGCTGAAACTTCAGTTATTATTATGTCCTTTGGATAGCATAACCTCTTTGCCTCCTTTACAACATAATAAGGTGGATACAAAGTGCAACCGTGATGTTTTGCTTGATCCCGAACAATGTTGTATTGATTTGACGATAAGTTTGCATCAATAAGTAGCGCAAGAGCCTGGTCCGGAGTTAATTTTCGTGGGCTGTTTGAAGAAGACATGCGAGCCATTTTGATTTTGTTTCCCCTTTCTGGAGAAGCAGATGCCAGTTCCTTGACAATCGCTGCAGAGTTTCGTTTTCCAGATTGGTATAGCTTTGTTACGGTTGCTTTGGCTAACTCGTCTTGACTACCGGACTTCAAAAGATGATGCACTTTTCTGTTTTGCACTTTAGGATGACAATACCTAAATTCTTTTTTAGGTCTGCCTGCATTGGTCCTCGATCCACTGGGCAATGCATCCCTTACAGCATTTGAAAACTTTACATTATTTTCAAGCCAGACAGCATTTTTATTCAGAAATGATGCTAAATTTCGACTGGATTCCCTCCACCTTTTTCGTATTTTACAAACCAGTGCGCGAAGAGTTGCCTTTAAACTGCAAAGAGCATCAGATCTTAACATTGGTGAGCCTATTTTTTCCAAAACAAAACCAATGATGACATCCGATGTCGGTTCTTCCTTCCACTTTTGGAATATACACTTATATGTAACTTGCAAAGTCATTCTGGAAAATGTTTCATTTAAAAGAAGATCGCAAAATATCGCAGAAGATCTTTTGAGCTTTCAAAAGAGGGAAAAAATACTTTAAAATGTTGTGCGTTTCAAGCTGGTATTATGTGGTATCACTTCTTAAAATCTCCACTAAAGTTAAAAATGTAAATTTAACTTACTTCTTAAAAATCACTTTTTCCACGAACAAATCACACACGAGCAAGGAAAGATTTTGCAATTAATTAAATGCCAATAATTGACAATTTTCTAATAAAATACATGAAGAAAAAATCATGGCCTACTGATTTGCCATTTCTATGTACCACTCTATTAACTTTAGCAAATCGAATAGCTTTCTATAGGCAAAAAGTATGATTGAATAAGTAATTCGAATTTCAGGTGCATTTTACGGTTCTTTCGCAGGGTAAATCCCCAAACTGAGTATGAGGTTTTAGAGGCGGGGTATTTACCTAACAAAATAAAAAGTAATCTTATGCATTTTACGTATTTCAAAAATTGAATAAAGTACCGCTAAACTTCCTAAATTTCGCACTGTGCGTTGCTCCATACTATATCTGAAAAAGTAACTTGAACAATGTTCTAGATCTAAATAAATGAAAATAAAAAATGTATGCGTAAGTTATTGAAACTTAACGAAATTCACTGGACATTTACTTCAAAATAATAGGGAGAAGTAGATTCGATGAAACGATATTAAACAGGGTCTATTACAAAAATTATGAAGTATGTAATTAATTACTTTATCTTACGAGATATAAACTAATAAATAACATCATTTTTATAAACTCCTCGCGCTATCTACGCCAATGAAGAAAGGAGTTTAACTGTTATATCGAAGTAATTGCATCACAATTCAACGACAAAAAACAGATGTGCGCTTAACCGAATGAATAGTGCTATTCAATAACTGCGTGTTGTACTTAGCGATGTTATAGACTATTTATATGGTCCATCGTAATTTCGGCCCGATGCGTCCGATCTCTAGTCATTACAGGACAACTGCATTCAAAGTTGAAGATCTGGCGGCGGACAGCCTGTATATGTATATCTTACGTACGGTAATAGTCTATCAATAATGTTTTATGAACACGCTCGATAGAATAATAACTAATTTCGATTATTAAAAACTACAGTAACCTACTTGCAAACATGAACTATTTTTAACACTATTTATTTACGAATATTAATACATACGACGAACGTTAACTGAACATAAATTGACTTAATGGACTTAGATTTTATAAATCGAATCTTATTTTTACAACGCTTACAGAAAGGACAAATAAAACAAACATAGCGTCTAAATATTGTAAATATAGCGTATTCATAACGTGTTAAAATGGTACTTTATGCAATATATTTTATATAATTATAAAATATTTTCTGATTAAGACATATAAGATTACATAAAACTGAACTTTGTGAATCTTCTTTTTTTCTTTTTTCTCTTCTAACTGCTTCTTTTCACTTCTTTTTGGGAAGTATTTTTCTTTTTTTGCTTCCTCTTACCTGTAACTGATGTACACTGCTTCGAGGACTCGATACTCCTTTATCCTCATAACATGCACCAACCACCTTACCCGCTAGATTCAAATTCGTTGACTCGTTTGATTATAATTATTGATTCACTATATTTTTGTTCAATCCCTCCTAGATGGTTAGATAAAAAAGAAGACGACATATTTTTGCAATCTAACGTTTATTTAATATAAACATGTAAAACGTTAAATCTAAGATATTTGACTGAAAAACTTAAAAATTAGCAGTAGTCGCCCAGCAAAGATGCGCTCCAACGCCCCGGGTATTGCGCTTCCATTACCTCGTGAAATCTATATCCTTGTTCGTCACTTACTACACTCAAATTTACCGGAAAAAATCCAAATTCTAGTGCAAAAATGCATTTCTAACGACATATAACATACTAGTAGTACATAGCCTTTTAATAGTTTATCTATGCGGGTTTTATAGCTATCATCTTTCTTGTTACAAAACAGTTCCAGGCTGCCCTCCTTGTAATTTAATTTTTCTTGAAAACGGAAATCACTTAAAAAGTTTCCTTATTCGAAGTCCGATAAAGATGCCTTTTTTTGATTTTTCATTATTTAAATTTGAAGTGACTGTAAAAGTTTAAATAATATAATACATTTAAGAAGATTGGTACTACTTACTTTTTTAATCGTTAAAATCTTAATAAGGAATAAAGATCCTTATTCTATTCATGATAGTTAATAGCAAAAAGCACATTTTAGTGTATATTTGCATGCATTCTTCACAATTTTTAAGTGCATATTTGCCAAGTTAAACTTAACATTATCAACCGAAATCACTTATAAATAAATTTACATACGCGCGTCTTGTCCATCCAAACACCTCTTTATTCTCATCAGGCACATTTAAAAAGTTCAAGTTCAAGTTTTTATTGGTCATAGGTCTAAATCATGAGAAAGTTATTTCTGTATCAGTTCGAAGTGGACAGTAAATTGTTACTATATTTTTGAGTTTAGGGTACATATTATGTCTCCACCTAACAGTATAGTACCTGATCGTTTCGGTTTATTTTTGTGACGGACATGTGTTCGTATAAAGTTTTCACAGAACGGTGTTTTGTTAGTACGTGAGCCGGCTGAAATGCGTATTGCATCCTAATGATAGACATGATAGAAACAAATGTATGTTCATGACTAGAACTTTCAATTCAGTGCGTAAAAGTAATGTGTTATGTATGTACTTATTTAAGTATCTAGCGCATATAGAATTTTTTAATACATTCTTCATACGTTTGCTTTTTTACTTGTACACATTTTAATTAGATTATTTTACACATACAAATATAAACCAATCAGATTCGCGTATTACTGAAGCAACTCGAAATTACAGCGGTAATTTATCGATAATTTTCATAATAGAATAATTAGGCGTTGTTATGGAAATGCGGTTAATAAGGATAGACATTTCTAAAGTTCTGTCAAAAAACTGGTTTCATTGTCACAAAACAATGCTGAGATTTGGGAAAGAATCAGTTGTAAACATTGATCAAATAGTAAAACAAGCTGAATCGGCTAATACGAAAAAGAGTAAAGCGTCAATTAGGCGACAATTTTGTGAGTTTTGTGATGCGAAAAACTACAGCATCGAACAAAATGTTACAGAAGAGGAACTTGCAGATATTCTGAAAGACTGGGCCTTCAATATGAGGAAGGTGAATGGGGAAGAATATAAAGAAGGTGTTCTTAAAGCGATGTGGAATGTCACGGCAAAATTGCTACAAGAGAAGTTTAATAACGAATATAACAGAAAAATTGATCCTTTTCAGAGCATCGTATTTAAAGCAGCCCGCGACGCAAGGAACTCCAAAAGGAGAATTCTTCAAGCGATACCTGGTAAACGGAAAATGAGTTCTGCAGCTTTACAGAAAAACGAATATGAAAAAATGATAAATGTTTGGGATGAAGAAAATCCAGATGGACTACAAAAGAAATTTTACCTGATAGTGTCGATTGAATTGGCATGGCGAGGAGGAGAAGGCGCGGCATGTTTGATTCACTACTTCCGAAAAGAAATGAACGTATACAATACACCGACTGGAAGAATAGAGTACAATCCCATATTCACGAAAACTACCCAAGGTGGAGCACAAAAATGTGCTGACAGTAAATGGTTGATTCCCAACAAAGTAAAACCGAGTAATTGCCCAGTCAGACTTTTTAAAAAACTCATTTCAAAGAGGACAGAAAACGCTCGTATAAAAAGTGAGAGACTATTTTTAACTGTCAATTTAGTGTGGAATAAGAAAAAAGGTAGCTGGTATAAAAATATGCCTGCCCATTGGAAGAAATGAAATTTTGAAATGGGTTAAGAAAAGTGCTGAACTCGCTGGTTTCAACACAGAAAACCAAGAAATAAGCAATCATTCCAGCCGCGACAGCTGTCTTAAATTTAGCAAAAACTGGTGTAAATGAGCAACGATTAATTAAAATTTCTGGCCATAGTAGTTCGCATTCTATTAAGGCGTATCTACAACTAGATAAAGAACACCATGAAACTATTATTAATCAAATGCGAGGCAATAGTTACAACAGTGCAAATATTGATTCAAGCACATCCAATAAAAAACAGATTGTACAGTCGTGGCCAGATAAATGTAGTACAAGCTTTTCTTAATAAATTTTTATGGGGTAAGTTAGTATATGTCAAATCATTTTAAATTTTATTAAACGTCAAACATATTTTTACGATGGCACGAAAGCTAACCGCAACTGATAAAGTTCGTATATTAATTAAATTACAAGGGAAATTATTAGGGAAATTGCGCAGCAAATGCAGTTAAATAAAACCACCGTGATGAAGGTTAAGAAAAGATGGGAGACTGATGAGAGCATAGACAGAAAGCCGGGTACTGGGCTTAAAAGAATTTCGACTGAACAGCAGAACCATAATCTAGTTCAACATCTCCGAGAACATCCTTTCGATTCAGTGAAAGTAGCAGTTGCGGAGACCATTTTTCCTGGTTCACGTAGAACTGCAAGCAGGCGAATAAGACTTAGCGACATAAGGTCGCGTGTTGCAGCCAAAAAATTCAGGTTAGTAAAGAAAGGAAGCAGGCCAGGCTTTTGTTCGCATTAAATCATATAAACAATGGACCTGAGTTTTGGGAAAATGTAGTTTTCACTGTTGAGAAAACATTTCAATCCACAAGTAATGGTTCTGTTCGTGTCTACAGACCTGGCGGTACAAGATACGAGGAGCAATATATAGAAAATTCAGATCGGCAAGGAAGATTCTCTATAAATATTTGGGGATGGATAAGTTACCACAATGTTGGAATGTGTCATAGAATAAATGGGAGACTTAATTCCCAGAATTATATTCATATTTTGGAAAATCTTATGTTACCATCAGTCCAACGTGTGTATCCTGAAAACATTTTTATATATCAGCATGACAATTACCCAGTTCATAGTGCAAACATAGTGTCGCGATCGATGGAAGAGCATAACATTTAGATTTTGCAATGGAGTGCCAAAAGTGCGGACATGAACCCAATAGAAAACGTATGGGCCGAGATGACTAAAAGTATGTCACATATAAGATTTCAAAATCAGGACCAATTGTGGGAAGCAATTCAAAATGCTTGGCAATCTCTCATTCACAAACCAAATTATTTTAGAAGTTTGGTGGCTTCCATGCCTAGAAGGTTAAGGGCAGTAATTGATGCTGATGGCGGTCCAACAAAATATTAGCTTTTTGTTAAAAAAATTTTATTATTAAAGTTATTTTTCGTATTCCTTAATTCAATTTTAAATTTAAATTTAACTTATTATACTTTTAATTTATATTTCTTAACTCAAACAATAATAAAGTAAATATATTCCAGTATGATCTGACATTTGATTTTATTATGACAAGTAGCTTAAGCTGAAGCTCGTCTTACAATAATAATATATCAAATTTATGACATATATGAAATTTAAGGTTGTACTACATTTATCTGGCCATGACTGTATATAACAATTGTACCTTTCAGTGTACTAATTTATACATGAATTAATAAATAAAGAGTTTAGATAAATTTCATTTTGTATTACGTAAAATAATCTAATCAAATACCATACGAGCTTTGAATTAAAATCGATTATTTCACTCATACTTCCTGCATAACGACTTCGACTCGTGTCAATTTTACAATTAAACCACTCCAGCCCTACGGGCTGTCGTGATTTAAATGCTTGTTAAACTGACACTCGTCTTCGTCGCTATCCAACAAGCATTCGTGAAATTATCGATAAATTCAAAGTTCTTATGGTATTACTACAGATAATTCTTTCACTACAAGGCAAATTAAAAAAAATATATGTACAGTTTGCATAATACATCTCTTACAATTTTGTTTAAAGCAAATAATGGAAAAAAAATAAATATGCATTTTAAAACTTTATTACACATATTATTACAAACTTTAGAAATTTTTTCGGTAAAGGACAAATAGAAACTTTATAAATAATTATGTATAGAGTTGGTCAGTAATCGTTAGTAATCCTTCAAAAGACTTGTTTAATCATTTGAATGGAACACCGAAGATAACACAGTTTGGTTTTCTTATACACGAATACGTCTGCCATGCTGATTTTGTTATTTTTATATAAGAAAGATACTACTAAAAATACTGTTCTGTCGAACATTGAGTGAACAGGTCTGAACATGTGCTCAGAGCACTTACACTACCTTCATTTTTGCTCTGGACCCAATCATACTAAGAATTTGTAGATATCTAGCTATGTATGTGGGTATATCGGGTGTCCACACGAAAACTTAATATTGAATTATATCTGAAATTTTGGGTGGTTGTTCAGGATATAAGGGGACAATGAACAGTATATTTCATACCACCTCATCCGGTCATCCGCCGCTCCAGCCACCTCCACTCTAAGATTTTAAATGACACCCTGCATTTTTTTTGTTGATTTTGAAAGAACACGATTTTCTTGATATTCCTATGTGAAAAAACTAGTTACTTATATTATGAAATTTATGTGATATTTAAAGTTAAAAGTTTCAGATATCAGAAATTATTTAAAACAAGATTTATTCACAATATTTCAGTTCACTTAAATGCTCAAATTGTTCACCGTTTATATTTAAACAAAAATAAAGTCAATTTTCAAAAGCATTTCTAACATTTTCGAACACATGTGGCGTTAAATTTCGACATTTCTCTGTTATTTTATTTTGTAAATCAGCTATTGTTGTTGCGGTGTCTTATAAACAACGGACTTCAAATGTCCCCACAACAAAAATCTAGGGGAGCTAAAACGGGGGAGCGAGCTGGCCATTCAATAGAGCCCCTACGTCCTCCTATCCAATGTCCTGGAAAACCATTATCTAAATAATTCCTAACTTCTAAATTGTGTTGGCCCAGCTTCATCTGGTTGGAAGTATAATTGCTCCTCGTCTATTTCATTCCAGTTTTCTTCTAAACACTGTATAATAAAAGGATGTATTAGCTCTTCCAAAAACTGTAGGTACTTAGGTCCAGTTAAATTTTCCTGGAAAAATATTGTGCCAATTACTTGGTTTTTAAGAATTCCTGCTCATACATCAATTTTTTGGGGATATTGTGTGTGAACTTCTCGGAAAATGTGGGAAGTCACGTCGCTCCAATATCGATACTTGTGTCTATTCACAAGACCATTTAAGTAAAAGCAACTTTCATCACTTAAGCAAATACTTCGCAAAATATTTCTACTTTGCCGAGTTATTATTTCACAAAATTAGACTCTTCTGTCGAAATCACCATCACCCAACTCTTAGTTTAATTTTATAAAGGTGTATTTTGTTTAATTTTAATATCTTATGGCAAGTTCAATTTGGGACTCTCGAAACTTCGGATAATTTTCTCAACGAAAGCTCTGAATCTAAATTAATATGCTGCTACCTATACGCAACCAATTCTAAAACCCCAAGTAATAAGGAGGTTGCAAGATGTTCTGCAAAACCTTCCTCTCTCGATCTGACCTACCTGAAGGTGGACGTTCCGTCCAACACACCCTGCCGGCCAGCTCAAATGATACGTAGAGCGCACGAGTCCCGAAGATCGCTTGCTGTAAAGGAGGCGCCACCGAATATTAACACCTGCAAGGTTCACCCCGTATATTCGGAAGCGGGTGGAACACAGGTAGTACCAGACACAAGAGAGTTAGCCCCCCTCCCTATTACTCGCTGCTGCTATGTACGAAAGACTTTGCTTATCTCAACACAAGTAGGAAAAGAAATCAAACAACACAAATTAACAACAATAACAAGCTTTAATTTCAAAAGTAGTTCTTATATCACAACAAGGTATCCAGATGCCAAAATACAATTCAGCAGTTATAATGCAAGCTAAAAGTTTAGGTATAAGTATACCACAATATTATATCATTAAAATTGAGAAGTAAATTCATACAAGAAGCTAATTGAATTTCATAAGTTATCGAGTTTCAGAAAATAAATACTATAGCTAATTAATAGGTGATAATATGTTTTGAAAGAATACAGACTTAATTAAATGAATAAACAGAATAATACCTCAAAGCTATAATTTTTAATAGGTAAGACTGCAAATCTAGGTGGTATTATTCGAAATGGAAAGGCGTAGTCAAAATGAAAAGCTACAATCTATAAAGATTAAATGAGCCACACAACAAATTAAATGTGTAACTAAAATATTTTTCTACGTTCGCTCAGATCAATCCAAAAAGGCTTAGTTAAAAATGAGGCTAAAAATACATATACTTCCAGTAATTTACTCTTAACACCCCAGTATCGCTCAAAGCGCAATATAGAGCTTTCAATAAAACAGGATCACCTGTCAATCTACACCCTGTATACACAGGTGTTAAAAATTTGAGATAGATTAAATTAAGTACGTTTATAGTTTAAGACAAATGAAAATTAGAACGCAGATCATGTATACATATCAATGGTTCCTTACAAAAGTTTACAGAGTAAAATTAAAGATATCTAGCTCTTCGACGTAGCCCAAGAAATGTATATGTAAAATTGTACGAAGGCTCGACTGAAGGTCCTATGCCTCGCCCAAGACTCTATTCTATGTATTGGCTACTGGTGAAGCTAGTCTACCAAATAATTTATAACATTAAAGGATTAATTATTCAATAGACTAACATTAAATAAGAAATTTAGGAAATTAAAGTTTCAGGTTAAATGAACCATTAACTACAGTATTACTACAACATCTACTTAGCTTGACAATAAATTTGTTCAAAGTCCCTATCTCCTCTCATGTCAGTCTTCGCAGCGGAATTACAAAGCGTTGATTCCGTTTGAATTAATGGAGAACAGTCGCCATCTTGTGACAACATGAAATGAATCCGGTTTTCTCAGAACTGGTAGCTCCGATGCAATCAATATCTCCGTAGGATGTGGAATGAGGATTTCCGATGAATCTCCTCATGGAAGAACGCCGCTGATCGAATCCTTGTAGAGAGGATTAATTACCAATCCAAGAAGGAAAATGTCCACCTCCACATGGTAAAACTTTCGGGATACCCTCGACGAAAGAGTGCGGTAAAAGCACTTAAAATTTGGAAAATAGCTCCAATAATAATATTAAATCCTAAGAAAATAGAAGATTCGAAATAAGTAAAAGTACAATAGAAAAAGATATTTCTTACCGCAGATATATAGACCACACTAGAATAGAACACAAGTTAGCGCTACAAAGACTTAAGGGGAAGTGCCATATGAGTTCGAAGAACGTATGCGGACGCTACACAGGATACGATACATTATCGATATACGTCATCGGTAAGATCGGTAAACAGGTAATTTTGAAAAGAAGGGAATTAATTTCCGAAAACCCTAGCCAGGTACAAGTAAGATGTCCCAAGCTATCCAGCAAAAAAAAACGCTAATTAAAACACCGTAATTCTGGGGAAAAGGACAGAATAAAAACGTCAAGGAATCTGCAACTACAAGTTAAAGTAAAAGGTTGAGAGAGGGCGCTCCAAGCGAGAGAAGACAATAACGTAATATTAAGTAAATTAAATGAGATAAATAGACGTATAGGCTCTAAAATAGATACATGAAATTCTAAAAGAATTTCTACAATTTAAGTAATGAATTAAAGTAACCAAAACAGTCCCAAAGCCCAAAAATGATTCGAACATGACTAAGCAAATTCTATCATTCAAGATGTCGACACACCGAAGCGGATGTATCATATTCCGGTAATATATAGGGACAGCCAAAGAATTGGAACATGAATAAAATTTGAAGGAATTAAAGTTTGGAATAGCATAAGTTGAACGATAATTAACAATAAAATAAAATAAAATATTAATACACGAAAAAGGTGAAAAAATGAAAAGACTAAATAGATAAACGTAGGAAAATAATGAAATAAATTGATTAAAATTTCCTGAATGATCTCAAAATGATTTTACGAACGTAACAATGCCCAAGAACTGCTAGTTGCGGAGTTGCATCTAGTACACCACGATTATTCGTATTCCGTTTTTTATTATTTACATATCCAGTTTGCAAAAATTTTTCTGTTAGCATTCTCACATAAACAACAGATACGTTTCTGTTTGGGTGGTTTACATTAAATAGTCTCCGTTTGAGAATAATTTTTGTTTGCAATAACATATAAAATCACAATTTCAGTTCTCTCTTCCAGAGTGTAAACCATTTAAGTAAAAAATGCCGAAACTTTGAGAACAATATTATAAGTATTAATTATTGATTTTTTTTTGATAATTCTAATTTAAAATAAACTATTTCCATAACTAACTTATGATTTTTCTGAGTTAATAATTTCTGATATCTGAAACATTTAACTTTATATATCTCATAAATTTCATGATGTAAGTAACTTGTTTTTTTACTAGGAATATCAAGAGAATTGTTGTTTCAAAATCCACCAAAAAAATACAGGCTCATTAAAAATCTTGGAGTGGAGAAGGCTAGGGGCTGCGGGCGGCGGGTGACGGGATGAGGCGGTATGAAATATACTGTTCATTGTCCCCTTATATCCTGAATAACCACCTAAAATTTCAAGTTTTTGTCTACAAAAACACTAGAAATAATTCAATATTAAGTTTTAGTGTGGACACCTGGTATAAAGAGTTATACACGGCATTTTCGATTCCATGTAAGTCGATTTGTAATAGCTGAATGTCTTTTTATTTCATAATGTCGCGTACGTGTATAAATAAACCAAACAGTTTCTGTTATGTATGTGGAGAATTCACTACCCACCAGCATATGCGGAATATTATGCCTTTAATAGAAGTTATATTTTCACTATTTTGGCTTAACCATTGAACATCAAGACAACCCATGGGCTCCCAGCATTTACTGCGCACGCTGTGCTGTTACTTTGAGCGGCTGGTCAAAAGGTAAGAAAAGCGCTATGCCATTTGCAAGGCCTATGATTTGGCGAGAACAAACGGACCATTCGAGTGATTGCTACTACTGCTGCACGAAAACTTTCGGCTTTTCCAATAAAAATAAGAAAAAATATTAGTTATGCTAGTCTACCCTCTGCTACTCGTCCAGTATTCCTTTATCCCCTTATTCGGAAACTTTGCCAGTACCAAGACCCATAGTTGTGAAGAATATGATGTTGCAGTGGAGCCGTGAAATGCTTACCGATTATTGTTGGACATTGATATCAGAAAGTGCCGAAGAAAAGTATAAAAGAAAAGTAAAAAGAAAAATATTTTAAACAGAATGATACCACACAGCTCCATATAATGTACAATCGGCGCAACCAAAATATGAACGCTATTTGGTTATGATGGGATTTTTTACTGAAATTCATTACTGTAATTCTGGCTTTGGCCAGTGGTATTACAAAGAGAAGGCATAATACTGAGAGCATAAATATATTACTTTTATTGATGCCTTTTTGTCGAATCTGTATTATCTACATTAAATGTGCAATAAACGGTTTATTTTTTACAAAATTAAATTAACATCTACGCATATAAAACTATAAAAACTATTTATTGCAAGAGAAAATCAATGGCTATAGCAAAATTAAATAATGTTATTAATATTTTATTGCAGAGCCTTGACATGGACAAAATTAAGTGTCGCATGTCGTAGGAATTTACGAGCTCGTCCCAATCATTTTTAATAAATTCCCAGAATTGCCCGCGGTTTGCCGGCCTAAAATCTTTTTGATATATTTTTTTGACTAAGAAGCCCCATCCATTTTCAATTAGGTTCAAGTCAGGATTTCTTGCTGACCATAGCAGAACATTTATGTTGTTGTCGTTGACCCACACTCTTACTATGAACTGGAGAATTATCCTAATATATTATAGTAATAAAAATCAATTATTACAAACATTTAGTGTATACCATACTGTTGTCTTACATGTTGAAAGATAAAATTGTCAGGATAAGTTTCTCTTACTGATAGTAATAACACGTTTTCTAAAATATTTATGTAATTATCGGCTGTTAATCGCCCATCAATTTGCCAACACATTCCATGACCGTTAACGCTTATCCACGCCCAAATATTGACGGCAAAGTCGAGTAGTAAACAAACGTATAAGTCTCCTCGAATCTTCAGTTTCTTGGACGATAAACTCGTAACCTTCTATTTTCTGCCGTCAAAAAAACTTTACGGGCAGCAGCGCAGTTTTTTAAACCAGCTTGTTTTAAACGCATTTGAGCTTATCTGATAGATCCTGGGAATAGTGTTTCTTCTCGTGCTCTCACAGCCATCTCAAAAGGATTTTCACGGATATATTCTACGAGAGGATTGTCTTCGTTTTCATTAGAAACCTTACCAACACCTTGTCTGAACGGTCTTCGCAATCTATGTTCGCAATCTATGTTCGCAATCTATGTTGTTCTTGCCAACGTTTCTTAATGTAAAATATGCAACTTTTACTGACATTTATATCAGCAGCCACTTCACTTAAAGACCAATTTTCTTCCATAGCTTCCATGCTATAGCCCTCGACTTTTGAGCCTCAGTTAAATACTGAGGTATTTTAAAAAATTTATTTGACAATAATTATGATCTGTCAAATTTAAATGCTACAAACGACTGTGATGTAAAATGTAAATTACACCATTAAATTTTGGCGTTCACATTTGGGTTTCGTCAACGGTACATACCTAATTAATATTATATCGTTTACTCAATATTTTTTTCCAAAACCTGACGTGCCAGAATAACTTTTTGTTATTACTATTGTTAGAACTACAAAAGAAACCAAAATTGTATATAGTTTTAAAAAAAAAAATTAAAAAAATTAAAATTTGTTGACCAGTGTCACGATAGTTTGTAAATAATATACATAACTTTTTCAATAATTTCGTTGCCGAAAAATCGTAAAAAATATACTGACAGAATAAATAAAATGCAAATACAACATATGAGTGGCTCGTAATGACTAGAGTTGGGCTTAATACATCTAAAGTTATAATTTATTTATTTATTGAATTTTTATGTGTTTTGTACATAGATACTTGCATACGTTGTAAATATGTGTAGATCACAAAATAAAAAAACAAAATATTAAAAATAAAAGCCACGGAAGTCAGTAAGTATATATAACCTAAAACACCGAACAAACTCAGCATACTCATATTATAAAACGAAACAGAAAATCGCGGTTAAGCGTTCTGTAATTTAAAAGTATTGGCTGTAATGCAATGTAATAACAAAAGGTGTTTTATATATTTTTAAAATTCGTTAATATTATTATTTTATTCTTCCACTTTCACTGCTTCTTCAGGTGCTCCTCAGGGCTCGAACCTAGGTCCGCTACTGTTTAACGGTTATATTAATGATCTTCTATCGTTACTTAAGTGTCAGGCCTTTTCGTACGCCGACGAAATACAAATCTTCAGTAAAATATCTTTAGCCTATGATTGTGAAGCTCTGTAAAAGGATTTAAGCACTATATACCACTCATGTATCAAAAACAAAATAAAAATCCGTATAAATATATATATATATATATATATATATATATATATTTATATATATATGTATATATATATATATATTTAAATTTCGTCGAATGTTTTCGCGGTCGTTTGTTGAAGCGTTGTTCTTCGGGATATTTCGCCGCGTTTGGATGATTTCGTCCTGAGAAGGACAACTTTCTTCCTGACGTTTCGGTGACATCACTTTCACCTTTTTCTAGAGGATCTTCTCGTTGCAATGGTAACTTCAAGAGTGCGTTGATTTCTTTTATATGAGTCCTCTTGATTTTGTTCGGTGGTCGGAGTTGCCTCCATTTCCACTCCAATTTCATTACCCGGGGTTGTGTATGTTTTGTGTTATTATGTGTAGTTGTGTGTTTGTGTGTTACGTTTGTTTATCCTATATGGAATGCTGTGTGTTTTGCTACATTTTTGTGTGTTTGTGTTGACCTCTGTTTATCTGTTAATTTTTGATTTTTTTCGCGGCTATTTGGATATCGTTATCCTCTGCGCGTCTTTTAATTTGCTTAAATCCGTCTTTTTTAATTAGTCTCCGTTTTGGATTTATTATTTTTCTTATTGTGGGGTTTTCGTGTGACTTTATTGTTTCTATTGTTTTTAGTGTTCGTTTGCATATTATTGTTTCCAGTGTTTCGAGTTTCGTCTCTTTATGTATCTGCGCGTTTGTCATGTATCGCGGTGCATTTATCGCGAGTCTAATTACCTTGTTTATTTTCCCTTGTACCGATTGTCTTTGCTTTTCGCTGGCTTGATGCCATATTTCTCCGGCATATGTTGCGCCCGCGAGTATTATCGTTTTTATTATTAATATTTTATTTTCCAGTGTTAGTTTGCTTTTGCCGTTTAGTATCGGGTACAGTGCGTGTGTTGTGAACCCTATTTTTCGTTTTAATTCTTTAATATGTGCCGTGTATGTTAGTTGTGAGTCCATTGTGACCCCGAGGTATTTAACTTTTTCCTGCCAGTGTATTGTGTGGCCTTCGAGTTTGACTTCGTCCGGCCTTTTGTGTCGTTTTCTGTGTTGGAAGTAAATTGCCGCGGTTTTTAGTGGGTTAATTTTAATTTTCCATTTGTCGTACCAGTCCTTTAGGAGGACTAGATTGTTTTGTAACTGCTTGTGTATGTACGATGTTCGTCTGCTGCTTATGTATATAGCGGTGTCGTCTGCGTATTGTGCGATATTACATTTTTCTATTGTGGGAATATCCGAAGTGTATATGTTATACAGGAGCGGTCCGAGAACGGATCCTTGTGGTACTCCTGCTGCTATGTGTTCGATTGTCGATTTTTCGTTTCCGATTGTGACATTAAATGTACGGTTCTTTAGGTAATTGTCGGTTATTTTTATTAATGTGTTTGATATTTTGTGACGTTTCATTTTGTGTATGAGGCCCGCGTGCCAAACCCGGTCGAAGGCCTTTTCAATGTCGAGAAAGATTGCGCCCGTTGATGTCGATATGTTCATTTTTTCGGTTATGTGTTCTGTTAGTCTTAATGCCTGTTGTGTGGTAGAGTGATTTTTCCGGAAGCCGTATTGAAAATTTGGGATTATGTTTTTGTTTTCGACTTCGATTTCAAGTCTTGTCTGTATTACGCGTTCTGCCAGCTTACTTATTGACGGAAGTAAGCTTTGTGGATCATTATTATCTGCGCGTGTTTCCAAATCGCGGGATAGTGTCCGTGTTTTATTATTCCATTTATTATGTCGGTTATAATTTGTATACCGGTTTTTGGTAGGTTTTTTATTGCAATGTTAGTTATCCCGTCCGCTCCCGGAGCTTTTCGGTTTTTAAGGTTTTTAATTATTTTTTCCACTTCGTCGGTATTTGTGGCGTCGATTTCTCCATCTGTTATATCGATTTTTGTATTTCGTTGCCGTTCAATTTGGTTTGTGAATGTGTTATGCTTCGGTATTGTTGGGTTCGTTTCGAATTGTTTCTTTAACGCGTTCGCGAATTCGTCTGCTTTTTCTTTATCAGTTATTGCCGGTCCGTTTGCTGTTTTTAGCGGTGGAATTTTGTTTTTTTTGTTTGTTAGGGCTTTTGTCATCTGCCAGAGTGTTTGATCTTGCGTGTTAAGGGATTCAATTTTGTTATTCCAGTTTTTATTAAAGTGTTCGATCATGTCAGATTTTATTTCATTTGTTATCGCGTTTAATTTTGTTTTTATTACCGGATTTAGTGTTCTTTTATATTCTTTAAGTATGTTTTTTTTGAGTCGTAATTTTATTTTTAGTTCAGTCGGGATGTTAAGTTTTGTGTCGATGGTTTTAGTTTTTGTCGTTTGTGCTATTGCATTTTTTATGTCATTTTCCAGTGTGATCACTGCTTGATCGATGTCTTTCGCGTTGTGAATTTTTACTGTTCTGAGTACTAGGGATTCTTTAAATTTTTCCCAGTCTGTCTTATTAAATGTTTTTTTCGTTCTAGTTGTGTCCATGTCAAAGCGTTAATATCACTGGAAAATGATCTGAGGAGAGGTCGTTTATAGTTTCTATTGTATGTGTTGTGGTTATGTTTTTAAGTATTGCTATGTCTAAAACGTCAGTAGTGCCCGTTGGTATGTGTATGTGTGTGGGTTCTACCGGCCCGATTACATTGAGGTTGTTGTCTTGCGCTATTTTCTTTAGTTTTTTACCGTTTTTATTGGCTACTTTCGAGTTCCAGTTTTGGTGTTTCGCGTTAAAATCTCCCGCAAATATTGTAGGTGTGTTTTGATTGAAGATCGTTTGTATGTCTGATTCTGCTATGTCTAATCCGGAGGGAAGATAACTTGCGTAAAGGTTTATCGGTTCCCTTTTTGTGTTTATTTGTATGCCTGTGTTTTCGATTTTATCGAGTGTTTTGTATTCAAGTTCGCTGTGTTTTATTGTTTCGTGTACGAGTATAGCGGTTCCGCCGCCTTTTTGTACCGGCCTATCGTGTCTGTATGTTTTGTATTTTTGTATTTTTAATGAGTGACTTGGTTTTAGATGTGTTTCATTTAGCAGCATTACGTCTATTTGGTGTTCGTCTAAAAATACGTGTAATTCATGTTTTTTGTGTGTTATGCTTTGTGCATTCCAATAGGCTATTTTAATGTTGTGTTTGTGATTCATTGTCTGCGTGCGTGGAAAAGTTTTGTAAGTTCGTTTGTTTGTTCGAAAAAGCTTTGTGTTTGTTGGAGTGTAGGGTTTGTCGAGCTAAATGTTAGGAATAGTTTCCCAATCATGAGTGCAATTGAGTCGTCAGCTTTTTCGTGTGAGTTTAGTGTTGGTTTTGGTGTATTTTCCCGGGTTGTGGGTGTGGGTGTGGTTGCGGTGATGTTATTTGTCTGTTGTCTTTGAGTCCACGCGTTGTGTTTTGGTAGTGGTGCTTCTATGAGTTTGCGTGTTTGTATTGGTGTGTTTATTGGGTTATTTGGATTCTTTTTGCATGATAAGCTGAACGAGAGGTGAGCTCCGCCACAGTTTGCGCATTTAGGGGGGGTGGTTGACGGCTTTGTGCATTCATGCGTCGAGTGTGACTCTCCGCACTTCATGCACGCGAAATTCACGTTGCAAGTACGCTGTTGATGACCGAATTTCTGACATCTGTGACACTGTACGATGTCTGTTCTAAGTCTGAGGGACTCTACTTTTACTTCTAATCCGCAAACTGTGTGGATGTCGAAAATTGACTTGTATTCTTTGTCTATTTCTATTAAAATAAGGGGGGCTGGAAGGCGGTCTTTACCGTTCATCCTAGTGATTTTTGCGATCGGATAGTTTCTAGAATCTAGATCGGCTTTGATGTCTTCGTCGGTTAGGAATTGGGGTACGCCTCTGATGACGATTTTTAATTTTTGCTCGCTACGGAGTTGGTATGTGAAAGATTGAATGGCTTTTTCGTTGAGAATTCGGTTGAGATTGCGATAGTCTTGTTCTGTTGTTGGAGTGATTTGGACTCCGGCCGGGACGGACCTACTTTGTGTGTATTGAATGTTGTGTGTTTTCATTAGATCTCGGACTCGATACCATTGTGTTGGGTCAGTGATTGTAATTGGGGAGATAGAAGGCATTTTGGGTAATTGGATTGTGTTGTTTGCTGTTTTTGTGTTTGTTTTGTGCTGTTTGTGTGTGTTTGCGTGTTTTGTGATGTTGGTACTTACCCCGGGTTTCTCTGCGGAGGTGGAGGCTGTCGGTTCTTCTTCGCTGCTGTCCATTGGCGTCGTTTCTTCTTTCTTCGTATCTTCGTCGATCGTGCGGAGTGCTTCGTACATGTTGCTCGTCTCTATTTCCGGTGATTCTGTTTTCTGTCGTTTGTTGGATTTTCGTGGTGGTTTTTCGTTCTTCTTAAGCTCGTTCATCTTTGTTTCGAAGGCGTTGTGCATCATCTTCATAAAGTTCTCCATTGTCTTTTGTAGTTCATCGTAGGTGTCAATATTCTGCAATATATCCATTGCTATACGTTGGCCGTTGTCGTTGGTGCCAGCCATTTCTTCTGGTTTCGCTGTGTTGTGGAAAATATATTATATTATAATATAATATAACGGTTGATGTATTCTATTACTACCGATGTGCTCAGAGCAATCGATAGCGTGCGAATGCCGCGTTGATTTCCTGTGCCGCTCGTATTATATGGTCCCGTCGTAGTGGGGACGCGTGTCTGACTCCTCGTGATTGGTCCGTCGGTTGTTCTGTCGCTTTCGACTATTGGTCGATCGGTTTGCGTTCGGTCCGAGTTAGTATGACTGGGCTGTGGCAAGTTGTTCTCATTACGTCGCTTGTGTGTAATCTGCCTGTTGAGCAAGGCCGACTTCCATGTGTCAGGCAAACGCTGTCCGTCGTCACGTTTGTTCATACAGTTTTGCCGTTTCTCAATTTCTATTGCTTCTCTTATAATCCTGTACGTTAACCTCGTACTGCGTGCTATAGTTTTTGTACCGTCAAAATCGATTGTGTGTCCTGTATGTAGCACATGCTTAGCTAGGGATGATGTTGATTCTTTTTTAGCTACCGCATTTCTGTGTTCTTCCCTCCGTACGCTGGTTTTACGGTTAGTATGCCCTCTGTATGTTTGATCGCATTCATAGCACGGTATTTCGTAGACCCCTTGGTTTTCTAGTTCTATCTTGTCCTTTGTATTAGGCAAAATGTCTTTTATTTTCCTGTCTGTCGTATAAATGGTGTCTATGTAGTGTCGGCGTAATATTCTACCTATTTTCTCAGTCGTACCTTTCACGTAAGGGAGAATTAACAAGAATCAACCAAAAAAGAAAGAAAGATCTACACGGACAGCATTTCTCCCTTACGTGAAAGGTACGACTGAGAAAATAGGTAGAATATTACGCCGACACGACATAGACACCATTTATACGACAGACAGGAAAATAAAAGACATTTTGCCTAATACAAAGGACAAGATAGAACTAGAAAACCAAGGGGTCTACGAAATACCGTGCTATGAATGCGATCAAACATACATAGGGCATACTAACCGTAAAACCAGCGTACGGAGGGAAGAACACAGAAATGCGGTAGCTAAAAAAGAATCAACATCATCCCTAGCTAAGCATGTGCTACATACAGGACACACAATCGATTTTGACGGTACAAAAACTATAGCACGCAGTACGAGGTTAACGTACAGGATTATAAGAGAAGCAATAGAAATTGAGAAACGGCAAAACTGAATGAACAAACGTGACGACGGACAGCGTTTGCCTGACACATGGAAGTCGGCCTTGCTCAACAGGCAGATTACACACAAGCGACGTAATGAGAACAACTTGCCACAGCCCAGTCATACTAACTCGGACCGAACGCAAACCGATCGACCAATAGTCGAAAGCGACAGAACAACCGACGGACCAATCACGAGGAGTCAGACACGCGTCCCCACTACGACGGGACCATATAATACGAGCGGCACAGGAAATCAACGCACTCTTGAAGTTACCATTGCAACGAGAAGATCCTCTAGAAAAAGGTGAAAGTGATGTCACCGAAACGTCAGGAAGAAAGTTGTCCTTCTCAGGACGAAATCATCCAAACGCGGCGAAATATCCCGAAGAACAACGCTTCATATATATATTTATATATATATATGTATATATATATATATATATATATATATAACAAGTGATCATTTGAAAAGTCAATCTAGTAGCATGTGATTTACTGAGAACATTTTGAAGTACATATGTCGTAAATTAAAATTTACTACTTAACCTACGAAGTCGTATATTTTGACAGTTTCATACATACAAATAAATAACAAATAATAGGTATTTATTGAAAACTATAACAAATGTTGTCCTTCAAGATGCACTTTAAAATCCTCCGTTCAAAATTTCTGATGATATTCTGCAACATTTTTTATGATTGACATTATCAAATGTCATTTGGATTTACGTTTACGGAACAACAAACACATACTAATATATTTGCGTCTTATTCTATCAAAATTTCTATCAAAATTTCAAAGTAACCTAGATTGACTTTTCAAATGAACACACGTTATATATATATAAATATAGAGTATAGAGCGCCATTAACCATTTAAGTGGGTAGTTTTTGGTGTTCATCATAAGTACAGTGTTCTTCCTTATGTGGAGAGACTGGAGGATTCATTTTTCAAAAATGTAATGCGTGTCCCTATGCGCAAACCAAAGCTTGTTCTAAACATATTTGAGGAGCTTGGTATTAATATAGTGATGTGAGTGATGCAATGACGTCACCCAAGATTAAATTATCCTGTGAGCTGTGTACGAACTTGCATTGTCTTGGTGGAGGATGATTGGTCGTTGTGGGTTGATTTCTCGGAGCTCAGCGATGACTTGCGGCAAACAAATGGTTGTATACCAATCGGCAGTAACAGTTCTTTGACCTTGTAGAGAATTGCTACATGACATGCTTTCGAGACAAATGTCGCGACCATCTTTTTGGAGACACTTCAAGAATGGGTGACTTTCGTCTGCTTTTCTTCACGTTGGAACTCCCAAACAGACGAATGGAGTTTATTTTCTGTCTCGTATGAGTAAATCAAAGATTCATCACCACTAACGATGTTGTACACGTTTTTAAAGTTTCCTGAGTTGAAGCGGTATAGAGTTTTTTGACACCAATTCACTCTAGCTGTTTTCTGTTCTTCGGTCAACAGAAACGGGAAACTAATTTTTTTGCACACAGTTCTTTACGCAGAATGTTTTGAATTGAGGTCTATGAATGATGAATGATGCCGCCTCAATTCGCGATATGTCACATGTCGATCTTCGTTAATGAGCTTGCGCACAGAATCGACATTTTCCTGAGTGATTGCCGTTTTTTGGTGCGCCTGCTTTTAAGACTAACTAATCGGTCCACGTTTGAATTCTCTATACCAACGAAAAATTGTTGACTGATGTGGTGCTTCATTAAAAAATGTTTCGCAAGTTTTGTTTTGCAAGTCAATATTTTGCAAAACAATAAAATCGTTTATTAAATTTTATATGTATTTTTATATCTTTTCCAGAAATATTTCTAAATTTGTATCTATGCTGCCAGACAGAAATTCTTTCTTGACATTATGAGCTTTTATAAGATAATAAAAACAATTAAATTTATTAAGAATTGATATGTGATAAATGCCGTAGTGATTTTTATCATCATTAAAGATACGAACATAAGAATCTGCGTCGACATTGACGATAAAATCTAATTATGGCCGGAGTAATATTAAAAGTTCACTTACATTTTGCTTACTTACCTAATTTCATTAACCCGTTTAAATACAGATGCGCGATATTTTTTTTATCGTTTTTTTTATTGCGTGCTTCAATTAACTCATTTCACTTTTTAAATTTCATAATTCGTCTAAGAGTGTCCGTTCAATAACGTAAATCTAAAAGAACGATTTTAAAAAAAATTATTTGTGCAGCTGTAAAATTTCCATTATAAGAACGATTTATATGCTTTGCGGTAATTGATTTATTGTTAGAATAATAAATTAATTATATTCGATTATCATTCCCAGAAAAAACAAATTTATCTCTACAATAACAACGACTCAATATAGATTATATTTATATAATTTTTTTGTTATAGATAAATCGCTATTGAATTGTTTACCAAATGACAGAAAACATGACACCGGCCAGAGGCAGCTTCTTAAACAGTAAGTATTACATGTTTTATCTAAACTCAAAAATATTACGCACTTAACTAACATTCTTTAGATGTATGTATTTAAACCGTAAAAAGTAATGAGATGTTCAAAATTAGTATCCTGCCACGGTCTATTTTCACTCCTTCGCCTTTGCGAAATGCAAAATCTAGAACTGAAAATATTTTATGCTTATAAATAGAACGTTTCGGATCCTACACAACATTATATGTTTATGATAACGTTTGTTTTTAAATGTTTAAATATTGTTTCTTTTATTATTTGTCTTTTTCCATCTTGACGTTGCAATAACCTAGTTGGCAAGAAGTATTGGAACTGTTTAAAACCCAACACGATAAAAAAGTAACCTCATTTAAAAGTATTTTATTTTGTAGAACGTTTAAAGTAATCTCTTAAATAATCCGGTCAAACAGATACAATTTCGATTTTACTACAAGCGACTATACTAAGGCGCTGGCTTTTAAAGTCTATATGTGATTCACAAATAATAAAAGCATCCACTATACTTTGTAACAATATCACTTTATAGAGTAACTAATATATCGGCGTCCTTGAAATAAAGAGACAACGTATGAAAAATGTAAAGATGCAATTATATAGAATATAGAATCCAAAATATTTCCCCAAAATTTCCTCTCATAAGCAAGTAAAAAATACAAAGATATTTAAAAAAATTGTCACGCCACTGTTCGACCGACTATATAATAGAGTATCGAAAATGATACTTAAATCTGACCAATAATAACAAAAGTTGTTTTGTTATTGTCGATCACGCTTTAAGTGTCGTCTCCGAGTCAGTCAGTTGCCGATCGTTACGTTCGATATGATTTATATTTACCTCTTTGACTAAAGATAGATTGTTACCAAATAAGATATTAAATGCCCGTAGAACACACATCTTACATGTTCTTTTAATAAAAACATCTTTAAAAATTCGCATTCCACTATGAATTTTTAACAGCTGACTCTTCCTACCAGATTGTCGAAACCTTAGCATACACAGCTTATTATTCAATATTATCTTCTAGAGTTTGTATAAACCTAAACATTGTAGCGTGTGTATTCAATAGCCGCATTCCAAATCCATATTAATATTTTATATTTGTTACTTCTCGTAACACCCTATATAGGAGAAGAAAATTAATTAGAGGAAAATCCTTTCCGTATTTATTTCATTCTTGCAAAAAATGTATACCTCAACGAGGTTAATTAGGATAGACGTATTTACACAACTACCAAAGAGAGGTGTATATACAGGGTGCGGAAGAATTTATTAGTTTAAATTTGTAAAATAAATAATTTATTGCTAAATTAGAAAGTCTGTAGAAAAACAAACAATGTATTCGTCCTTGGTATGGTTAAATGAAGCAATTGATGTGATCTTGATACCAGACAATACGCATAAAAATCAATTTCAATGTTTCAATCAAATTTAAACAAATCGAGTCGATCTACTGCATTCATAAAAACGTGCTTAACCTTCGCTCGCCTGAAATCGGGTCAACAGGGACTCAAAATTTAGTTTTTTCCTTATAACTTGATGCATCATTCTTTAATTTTTTTTTTTTGAGAGTTCTAAAATACTGTATTAAAGCATAAGCAATAATAATCAAAACGCAAATTAGCACAGTTTTATAATAATTAACATTTTAACTTTGTTTTTCGCTAACAAACTTATTTTCATACAAGTTGAGACGTGTTCATTCCTACTCACGGCTGGATTTTCGATGCGTTTCACATACAATCAGTTAACTTTGATAAATTGTAGTACATATAAGTTGGTGTGTTTCTGTGTTACATCATAGTTACAATGGCATATTATTATAAAAAAGCGTTGACTGACGAAGAACTATTTGAAATTCTAATGAATGATTCGGATGATGAAAATGAAAGAGAATTGACGATTGAAGAAACATTTAGCAATATTTCTGGCAAAGAAGAAGATGTTATAGAGGAAAACGAAGTTAATTCTGATGACTAAGATGTTTTATCTAGTAAGGAAAGGGAAAATAGCGACGAATTTGAGGAAATCATACACCGTAATATGGAAGGTGCTGGTCGCACGTGGAAATACTTAGCTCCTAAAAAAGATAAAACAAGAGCATCAGATTTTATTCGTAAAGATAAAGGTTTGACGGAGAAAAGCAAGTATACTGAATCAATTCTAGATTGTTTCTCTTTGTTTATATCCGACGAAATTTTCGAAATTATTGTAAAATTTACTAATCAAAGCGCAAAAGAAGTTATAACTAAAGATAATGACACTCATAAAGATTTACTTCAATCATGGATAGACCTAAATGTTACGGAAATGCGCGCCTTCTGCGCAATACTAATTTTAGTAGAAAGTTTTAGAGAAGCAAAAGAAAACCCAGTTAATTTGTGGTCTTCAACAAATATATCTTTGACAAGGCCAATATATCAAGCCTGTATGAACTGAAATAGATATTGATATATTTTACGCTTTCTTCGTTTTCACGATATGTCAACAAGAACCGAACGAAATAATCGAGACAATCTTGCTCCAATTCGCGATGTTCTTGACATTTTTACAAACAATTGCATTCCTGTTGCCCATCAGCTTATGGAACAATAGACGAACAGTTGGTAAGTTATAGAGGCCGCTGCCCATTTAAGGTTTATATACCCAGCAAGCCGGGTAATATGGAATAAAAATAGGTGCACTATATAACGTGACAACATTTTACTGCTGTAATTTCTAAGTTCATTTAGGAAAAGAGGGAGAAACAGCTGAAAACAATCAAGGACCGCGCGTAGTAATAAGTTTATCAAATCATTGGTATGCAAGTGGACGCAATATAACGACAAACTTAACTCTTGCAGAAGATATAAATAGAAAGGACTTACCAAATACTCTTTTGGATATAAATCACGTGCAGTATATTCGTCTCATTTTCTATTTGCTAGAGACTTGACATTAGTGTCTTATCTGACTAAACCTAAAAAATTTGTGATTGTACTTTCTTCTACTCGTCACGAACATGAAATTTCTGATGAAAACGGAAAATTTAAATCTCATACCATTTTGGCATACAATAAATCAAAAAGTATGGTCGATATTTTAGACCAACTTGTGCGTGAGTATTCATGTAAAATAAACACAAGAAGATGGACACGTAGACTATTTTTTAACATGGTAGACATAGCATGTTATAATGCTTTTGTTTTGTGGATAATAAAAAATTCAGAATGGCATGGTGACTCATCCATAAAATATCGAAGAAAATTGTTTCTTCAAGACATGGAAATGAAACTTGCTAGGTCACAAATTGACAGAAGAGCAAAAAAAAAATTGCAGTAGATGGTCGTGATTTCAGACAGATAGTGACTACATCTATAGAAAGTACAGGGGTGAAAATAAAGGGAATTTTTGAAGATGTTACCGTTACTTCATGTGCTAAAAGAGGACGTTGTCGTATGTGTCGTGAAAACGATAATAAACACTCTAGGCGTTGCGAAAAATGCAATAAATTTGTATGCGTTCAACACAACAAGTCTATTACCATAAAGCAGACAACATGCATCTACTGCTCAAAAGATGAGGATGGGGAACTATCGGGTGTCTCAACGGGAGGTTTGTTTTTGAAATTCGCGCGAAATATAGTTAAGTTGGCGGTGAGATTTGATAGTTAGCATTGTGAAGTTTTTGACATTTCAAGAATGCAGCGCTATACAAACGAGAAACGTGTACTTATTGTGAAAACCTATTACCAAAATGGAGAATCTATCGTGGGTACATTTCGCAATTTACGTGATCATTTTGGTATTCATAATCACCCAAGTAAGACCGCGATTACGAAATTAATTGAAAAGTTTGAACGCACTGGTTCTGTGGCAGACGTAAAAACACATCTGCGTCCTCGCAGTGGTCGTTAGGCTGAAAAAATAGCCGCAGTGGAAGAAAGTGTGGCCGATGATGCGCGCACCTCGATTCGTCGTTGTGCACAGCAATTAGACCTCTCCAGAAGTACTGTGCAGCGTATTTTGACCAAGGATTTGCACTTACACGCATACAAGATCCAATTGACGCAGACATTGAAACCAGCCGACCATGGACAGCGCCGTGAGTTCTGCAATTGGGTGTTAGCGATGCAACAGGATAATCCCGATTTTGCGACACAAATCATCTTCAGTGATGAAGTGCATTTTCAACTTAATGGTTACGTTAACAAACAAAATTGCAGAATTTTGGGCGCTGAGAATCCTCGTGTGATTGAAGAACAACCTATGCACCCACCACGAGTCACTGTTTGGTGCGGATTTTGGGCCGGCGGTGTAATAGGACCATTTTTTTTAAAATGCTGCTGGTGCAGCGGTAAACGTCACTGGTGATCGTTATCGTGACATGATAGCCCATTATTTGTGGGCTGAGTTGGATGGTATGGATGTGGATAACTTCTGGTTTCAGCAAGATGGTGCCACCAGCCACACAGCGAACCAAACAATTGAGTTATTGCGCACAAGGTTTCCAGGCCGTGTAATTTCTCGTCATGGCGATCAAAATTGGCCACCCAGATCGTGCGATATCACGCCGATGGACTTTTTTCTTTGGGGATTTTTGAAAGGAAAGGTTTATGCTAATAATCCTCAAACACTTCAACAGCTGAAAGACGCGATTCGAAACGCGATTGCTGAGATGGTGCCGCAATTGTGTGCAAGAGTCATACAAAATTTCGTCAACAGAATGGACATCTGTCAACGTAGTCCCGGCGGCCACTTGTCAGATATTGTGTTCCACATGTAATGTCCATGTCTGTACTTTATCATGAATTAAAAACATTGACAATTTTCAACAATCTAATGTGTTTAATTGCAACTTCAAAAACAAACCTCCCGTTGAGACACCCATTATAATAGCATTCATAGCTATAGATAATGTCAGATATATGGTTTGTTACTAAGTTACCAAGGATATGTACACAGACTACTTACATATATAAAAGTTTGAGTTAAATGCAACCCAAGCTGTACCGTACTGCGTAATAACGGTTGTTCAGAAACATTCGAAGTCAAAGTAGTCCTTGAAAATATGAAGTCATGTCTGAGATAGATTGATTTTTGACAGACAACAGTTGACATTTAACAATTATTACAAATCAGATACTTAAGTAAAGATATACGATTTTTTGTTTAGAGCCCACTTGACTTCGAATGTTTCTGAACACCCGTTAGATAGGTTGCTCCTTTAAACTATAGATGGAGCATGTAGAGTTTTGTTATGTCATCTTTCATTCATTAGAGAGTATATTTTCAGTTTACAGTTAATTGAGTTAAAGATATTGTTAGTTGTGATTACGTTAGTAATGGGATACATCAAGTGCTGCGTTCCTTTTTGACCTATCGATAAAACTGTGCTGCATCATCGATTCCAAATCCCAAGAAAGATTTGAAGAGATATAGCGAATGGATAAAGACAATAAACAATGACAGTTTGTTTGATTTGAACCCTTTATTAGTGTATAGGCTGAAACGAGTTTGCACTTCGAAAATCATAATTTTAGTAATGGAAGCAAACGTCTCCAAACTGTAATACAAAATGGTAACCACACTGCTGAAATATTATACTTCTTTGATGGGCTCTTTGATTCAGTAAATGGAATAAACTACCCCGAATGGGAAAAAAACAGGTGTTGCATTTCTGGTACCAGTGCCCATTTAAATTTTTGGATGAAAGAAGCTCTTCCTTTCTTAAAAGAAATGAAATTTATAAAAGCAGAAACTGTAACAAGTGAAAAACCTCCAAGTCTGAAAAATTGGGCCTTCACCATTATTTACATAATAAATATCTGGAATGTGTTGAAAAATGAAGGAATTGACTATTTATTGGGAAGGCATCTCAACCAAGACCCAATCGAAAATCTATTTGGCCAAATTAGAAGCCACATCGTCCAAAATTCCAACCCAACAGCAAATGCTTTTATTAGTGCATATTATATGATTGTGTCAATTCTACACTAAACATTTATAATACCCATTTCAATTGTGAAAAGGATGACGGAGAGTATTTGATGGAAGGTTTAAAAATGTTTTTGAAGAGTGGTGTCGTTACATTGGCGTTGTCAGAATCACTAGGACATCCATCACCACCGAATCCATTGAAAGCTACTTCTGCAATTTTTATTACAAAAGATTCAGAAACCAGTATTCGGTTTGCACAATTGGCCAACAATTATGTGGCTGGATTTATATTGAAAAAATCAAGAAAAGAGTGGTGATATGTACAATATGGAAGCAATCATTGTTTGCAGAGGTGGATGGAAATCCTGATAATAAATTAATTACAGCTCGTGAATATGGGGGTGCATGAGCTAAGAGTTTGTGCTATTCTACTTTAGAATTAGCGCTGCCTGTAAAAAAATATTACTGTGGGAATACGGAAAGTTCTTAAAATTGTTCCGCATAATGATAGACTTGTGCAGCTATTAGTCGAAAAGATACATAATGTGGTAGATTTCGAGTTTATTGCATGCAATGACCACAAATCAGATCTTATTGATTATATAATCAAACTATCCATCAGGACGTTGGCACATGCTTATTGCCAAGATATAAATAAAATTATAATTGGGAAGGACTCTAGAGCACAGGACAGTCAAGATCCTGTAAAACAAAATGCTTTGGAAATTATGAAGCGCCGGTATAAATATAATAAAAAGTAATTAATAATGTAGTTATAATAATCAACTGATATGTAATGTATAATATCAATGTTCTTAATGTAATTATAAAGTATTCTAAGTAAGGTCTGGGGCTTGTTCTAATGTAATCACATTTTACATAAGAAAGATTTGATAATTGCGCATAGGTGCAATATCGAATCTGCCAATATTTATAAATCCTTCAAAAATTATGCCTAACGTCCGTTTGAATTTACCGCTAAATAACATAAGTATAGCAAACGCCAATTAAGTTGGCGCGAGGAGGGGTAAGTTCGCGCAGGATTAGAAGTAGTGGGGAGATTTATATTTGGTTTTACATCAAATGTCAGATAATTCTAACCTCTGAGCGTGTATCACTTATGATCCCCTAGCAAAGACATTATGTTCCGTCAAACGTCAATGCCAAATGTATTCTGACAATTACTTGAGTAGTGGGGGTGGACGTTTTTAAAAACGGCTTCTGCGCACCCCCTCCTCGCGCCAACTTAATTGGCGATTGCTATACTTCCTTCAAGCATTATCTGTTTGAACTATGCGCGTACGTCAACTATCTAAACGTTAGTGATTACTGGATATGTAGACTTATTTTTATGTTTTGTCTCTTATGTAAATAATAAATATTTAATAAAAATATTGAATTAAATTACCAAACTTAGTGTTTTATTTAAAACTTATCTAAAATTATAATAATACCAAAGTATGTATACTTCATAATATTTTATATACGATTTAAATAATAAAAAAAATGGGTCAATGTTGACCCGGTTTTAGTAAGAGATGTTTTGTAATTATTTTGATCGAGCGAAGGTTAAAGACGTGCAATACATCCGCAACAAACAAAATATATGTAAAATAATTGAAGATAAAACATAGATATTTTTTATTGCTTTATGTCTAATAAATAGCTAATAGTAACGGGTGTTCATTTGAAAAGTCAATCTAGTAGCGTGTGATTTACTGAGAACATTTTGAAGTATGTCGTAAATTAAAATTTACTACTTAACTACTAAGTCGTATATTTTGACAGTTTCATACATACAAATAAATAACAAATGTGATTGACATTATCAAATGTCATTTGGATTTACGGTTACGGAACAACAAACACATACTAATATATATGCGTCTTATTCTATCAAAATTTCAAAGTAACCTAGATTGACTTTTCAAATGAACACACGTTACATTCACTATATTTTGTTTCATTCAAAATAGAAATTAATTCGATCGTTATGTATTATCTTGTTATATATATATATTGCGGTGTAAAATAGTGTTCACTTTTCAAGCTGCATGTATAAAACGACATATAACATACTCTTCATTACTCTCCCCCCTTCAGTTCTTAGAAGCCTCTTATTATAATTTCTTTAATTTATTATGATAATACAAGGTGCTACCCAAAAATTTCCGGAATGTGAAAAGAAAACAATAAATTGTTCTTGTAGCTTATTCACTACCACCTCCTTCAAAGTACTGGAAATTGTTCAGTCTGAATCTCCTCAATTGTATCAAAACGGCGCCTCTTGAGCTTCAGTTTGGAAGCAGTAACAAGATATGGAGAGTAGGGAGGGTACGGTGGTACTGCCGTCTTAGTTAGACTAGAAACTGACGCACAACACAGAAGTCACGTGTGGGTTGGTGCATTGTCGTGATGTAGGATCCACGAATTGTTGCGCTACTTGGCAGACCTCTTGCTTCTCTTAGTCACCGAAGAACATCGCAATAAAATCGTCCATTAACTGTTTTTCCTAGTGGGAGAAATCAAGGAAGCAAATCAACATTGACTTGATGTTACTTCGAACTTGCGGTGCTTTCTTATGTCATGGTGACGATGGCGTCTTCCACTAGGATGATTTGTTTCGGGATCATACCTGTACACCCATGATTTGACGCCAGTAATGACTCCGATACTGAAGTTCGCATCTCTTTCAGCAGTTTCTTTCAGGTCTGTGCACACATGAACACGGTGCCGTTTTTGTTCGATGTTGAATAACCTTGGCACAAACTTCGCAGCAGTACGCTGGACAGAATGAGCTGACAAATGCCGTACGACAAGACGACAATATCACAAATGGAGACAGGAACGCTCATCATTAGAGTGGACCAATTCGGAGCGAAAGCAGAGGCGTGACTAACGTATTGGTTCCCGCATGCGAAACATTATTAATATCTAGAGATATACTATCACGAACGGTGCTGTTACTATGTTAGATACAAAAAAAAATGTAAGACGGTTTTTCTAGATTATGAAACGTTCTCGATGATACGTATAAAAAATAAAATCTAAAATGTATGTAATTAGATGATTAAAAAACCGTCTTATGCGTTTTCCGTGACTTGAAAATCTGGAGAAGCGCGATGAAATATTGTTAACATAAGGTGCGTCTCCAAAGTTATTTCTCGAAAACGCGTCCGCTGTGAGGAAAATATGTGCTTGTATAAAGAAAACGATCGCTCCACATCTAGTGATGTGATGTTTGCATAATTAAAATAATCTTTGAAACAACTTAACACATCTGTAGACGAACTTTCACAAATTTGTCTAAGTCTGGCAAA
Organism: Melolontha melolontha; assembly: GCA_935421215.2. Classification (NCBI taxonomy): domain Eukaryota; kingdom Metazoa; phylum Arthropoda; class Insecta; order Coleoptera; family Scarabaeidae; genus Melolontha; species Melolontha melolontha. Next base: position 65,342,263 of record OW285242.1, read on the forward strand.
ATCTAAATCTTTATCTAAAACACTTTCAAACTTACTTAAAATACACTCAGTTCTTGCGTCTTCTATCGAACATAGCTGTGCGTGTGTATCTTTTACAACTAGCACTGATTCCTGTAACGATAGCGAAGAATTTTGTACACCACTTTTGAAATTACCCGCGCAGTACATTCTTCTATTTGTCTGCTAGCTAATAAAATTGAGGATGGCGACTGATTTGGTTCCATTTTACGCACCATAACATTAAGTACAGATCTTTTTTTGCTATCAGTTGTTTCATCCACACTCAACCACACTTTTTATTTTTCAGATCAGCCTTAATTTTATTTTCTAAATATACACGAACAGATTTTAAATAACGTCGTAAGTGGGTGCAGCTCGGTAATTCTGCATTGCCATATTTTTCAAGAAATGAAATAAACGAATCATTGCGTAACAAAGTAAACGGCAAATTACACACAACCATCATTGTACACAAATAAAATAGGAACACTTCGTATTTTGTGTCGGCACCAGTGTCTCGATCTTTATGTCTTGCGCTATGCACGTGGCGTTGCAAATTTGATTTTGCTAAATGGTTTATATATATATATATATTGCACACTAAACATTTTACATTTACCCCATTGTAAGGTAAACTAGGATGGTTCTCAATAAACCTATTGACTAACTTTGATGATAGCGGTTTTTTTTACTGTACGCTCCTTCAACATTATTAAATACACAGAATACACTTTCCTGCTGCTATTATACGTGTACACACGATGACCGTGAACAACATACTAAGTAATCGTATGTGCGATGGGGCACGCGGGAACCAATACGTTAGTCACGCCTCTGATTTCGCTCCGAATTGGTCCACTCTACTCATCATCATCAACTGAATAACCTTTGCACAAACTTCGCAGCAGTACGCCGGACAGAATTCGCTGACAAACGCCATACGACAATATCACCAATGGAAGACAGGAACGCTCATCATCATCAACTGGCACACTTTTACACATTTTTAAAAAGGTTGTACCACTCATAAGTTTGCTCTTGGCCTAAAGCATCCTCGCCAAACGCTTGTTAAAGCATTTTCAGAGCTTCCGCTGCCGTTTTACCAAGTTTCAACCAGAATTTGATGCACGTTCTTTGCTGTTTCACATCAGACATTGTAATGTCGCAGAATAACTGAAATACAAATCAACAAATATAAACACAAAAACTGTTTGTCATCACCTGGCGAAGTACCGCTCGATAGAATGACTTGAGATAGATTTAGCTCACACTATCCGTACTACCATCTATTCGCGCGTCACATTAAAATTCCGAGAATTTCTGGTTAGCACGCAGTATATTCGAAAACCACAAAAAATGTATATTTATTGTAAATATTATTAATTATAAATGTTTCTGTTATAGGTATTATACCATGTCGGTACATTTTAGCGGTACTAGGTTCTATAGCACTAGCTATAATTTACGGTCTCAAAGTGAATCTAAGCGTTGCAATTGTTGGTATGATTAACCACACAGCATTAGAATTACAAGAATTAAAGACGTCCAATGGTGCAAACGCCACATATGACAGCGATGTCGTTTGCATTTTTAACGATACAGACGGCAATTCCACCAGCTCAGTTTTAGAGGTAAATAAAATAGACGAAATGCAGTGTATCATTTACTATTTTCGATGATCAAATATAAAATAAGTAGCTGTACTTCGTTTTATAACTGTATCTTATTTTAAAAGGAGGAGTGAAACATCATGTTTACCCGAACTAAATAGTATAATATGAAAAATATCTGAAAAAATAGAATATTAAATCTAAAATAAAAACAACAAATCTAAAGGAAAGTTACATAAATATTATGATAAATCTGCTCCTTCCCATGGAATGATTTGTAATTGTCTCACTGATTTCAAAAGTGGTCTTATGAGCAGAGAAGATTCTGAACGGTCAGGACTTCCATTTACAGCAACTTCTCCAAAAGTACCAAATAAATTTGAGTACATCAATACGTTAAGTACGTATTACGCATTTGTTACAAATAAAACAGACATGCATTACACACATCTGTATCTGTACGCATGGACATACACGTCGTATTTTCCAACATTTACTTCAATCAAAGACAGGTGTTTCTGTTTAAACTAGACTTCTTCAGATTGGCTAGTAAAGTAAAGTTAGATGGATCGCCTCATAGATATAGCACATTTTGCACATATCAGGTGGCACCTGATAATCTAGTAACATCTGACGGACAATGCGCTGAAAATAGCTTTCCAGATATGGCGGTACAGAAGAGAAAAAATACAGCGATGAGGCGATCCATCAAACTTTACTTCACTACCAAACTGACGAAGTAACGTGTCTTTCGCTGAAATAAGCGTTGGAAAATACTAGGTGTATGTCCATTTGTACAGATACAGATGCATGTAATGCACCTCCGTTTCATTTGTTATAAAGCCGTAATACGTGCTAACGTATTGATGCACTCAAATTTCTTTGGTATATTTGCTGCCATCTGGCATCGTACTAATGGACTTACACCTATATACGTATTTTTTTCTCTTCTGTACCGGCATAGCTGGACGAGAGAAAATCGCTATTTTCGGCGTAGTCTCGTTTGTTCGTCAGATATCACTAGATTATCTGGTGCCATCTGTTAGGACAAAATTTGGGTAATCCATCAAACTTTACTTCACTACCCAAATTGACGAAGTCGAGTTGAGTCAGAAACACGTATCTTTAGCTGAAGTAAATGTTGGAAAATACGAGGTGTATGTCCATCTGTACAGATACAGATGTGTGTAGTGCATGTTTGTTTCATTTGTTTCTCCTAAAATAATTAATCAAGTCCATACCACTGTCAAGAGCGACCACCAAATAAAAATGTATGAGATAGCTAATAGCTGTAAATATTTAAACCAAATGGGTACATGGGTACAAAATATGATTATTTTCTAATGATCAAATTTATTCAAACACTGTCTTATTAGTTATCATAAAGTAGAATTTAATACTTAACTAAACTACATATCATAAAGTAGAATTTAATACTTAACTAAACTACATATTATAAATTATGTGAAGTAGCCCATTCTCCTCTACCAGACGCAAATTTCTCTCCAAACGCTGGACAGACTCCAAATCAATTTCTCTTTATTTTGCATAAATTCTTAGTTGTTCCTCAGTTTGAGCTTCCCATCCTCCATGATAAACCTTCCGTGACAGTAAAGCCCAAAAATCTTCTATTGGGCTAGCCTGAAGCAACTGTGGAGGGTTATCTTTTTAGGAAGAAAACGTATGTAGTGTTTCCAAAACCAGTTTTTGGTATCTCTAGAGTGCCACGATGCCATGTTTGGCCAAAACATGATATTATCATCAGCATGATGTTCATTGATGAATTTAAGTAATTTGGAAAGACAGTTTTAATATAGCTCTGACTGTTGAATAAGAATTGGCACATTATCCGCTTGATAAATTAAAGGTTGCTGAATATATTCACAATGTTTTATCTTATTGTTTCAGCTCTATTTGCTCTTTCAGGTTCTTTCAATGTGAACAATAATTTGTCTAAATGTTTTCGAAGTGTTTCTTTAGATACTGTTATTTCATGTTGCACTTCCATTTTTAGTTTTAAGTTCTTTTAATGTTAATTTTGAGTTTTCCTAAATATATTGAAAGATGAATCGACGATGACGATGCTCCACCGTGATTTTCACAAATTTTTGTCCCCCACGCAGCTTTTCCACATTTTCTTGATTTTTACCCATCGGTAGGCAGTCTATTTTTTAACGCCAATCTAATCACAAGCTCTCTCCAGTCACTTTGACAGTTATATGCAGTACAAATTTGCTGCTTAACTTTGTCAGCTTCGCGTTTTTTAATGTAAGGCATGGTAAATGTCAGTAAATGTCTTACCACCAGTAACACTGACGTTTGGTATTGTTTTGTTACATCAACGCGCGCTGAAAATTTATTAATTCTCAATTAGAAGTTGATTATTCTCAATTTGGAGTTGGTTACTCTTAATTTGAAGTTGATTATTCTTAATTTGAAGTTGATATTATTCTCAATTTGAAGTTGAAAAGGTATAGTACTTGCAAATTATTAAAAGCCACTTGCCTTTTATTTATATAGCAAACGCCAATTAAGTTGGCGCGAGGAGGGGTAAGTTAGCGCAGGATTAAAAGTAGTGGGGAGATTTGTATTTGGTTTTACATCAAATGTCAGATAATTCTAACCTCTGAGAGGGTATCACTTTATGATCGGTAGTAAAGACATTATGTTCCGTCAAACTTCAATGACAAATGTATTCTGTCAATTACTTGAGTAGTGGGGGTGAACGTTTTTAAAAACGACTTCTGCGCACCCCCTCCTCGCGCCAACTTAATTGGCGATTGCTTATAACTATTTATTTAATGTCATTTTGACATTTGCCATTTTGTGACTAGCAATATATTTTTTTCTAACAAATATTTTTTTTTACTTAATAAACAATACTACTAAAATGTACAGTTCATTTCAATGACATAGACTTTAAAAATCACTATACCCATTTTTTAGAATTTTTAAGTCATACAGGGTGTCATTTTGAAAACGCACCACCCTCTATATTTCGGCCCCTATAGAAATTCCAAAAATATGCAAAAACACGTCAAACTTATTTTTAAGGGGGACATTTTGTAGGCTGGTTTTCAATTAAATTACATCAACCCTCTAGCGGGGGTGGACATAACCTCTAAAAATTTAAATGGAAATGGGGGTTGAGTGATACCTCATTTTAAAGGTCGTTTAACCCGCTTTTCAAAAATGCTAAATTCTTGTCCTTTATTTTTAATACTTTTGAAGAAATCAAGTCAAACCATGAACATACAAGTATCAAGTATTTTGCAATAAAACATTAAAAAACTAATAAAAAGTAACTTATTTTATAAAATTTTCGAAATGTTGTCCATTATTTTCTAAACAGTGATAAAGTCTACTCTCAAACTCCTCTCTAACATTTCGAAACACTTCTGCCTGAAGTTCTCTACATGTAGCTGTTATTCTTCTCCTTAAATCTTGCAAATCTCGAGGCGGTGTTTTATAAACAATCGATTTTAGATGCCCCCATAGGAAGAAATCTAGAGGCGATAAGTCGGGTGATCGTGGTGACCATTCTATTGCTCCTCTTCGACCAATCCATCTGCCAGGAAATCTATCATTTAGCCACTCTCTAACTGGAAGATAGTAGTGTGGTGGAGCTCCATCTTGTTGGAAGTGTAGAAGATCTTCTTGCAAAACCATGTTACCAGCCGCGTCAATTTGATTTTCCAAACTAGTTGTTATTAAGGGGTCTATTATTTCTTCAAGCAAATTTAAGTAGAGCTCACCAGTTAGATTTCCTTCAATGAATGAAGGTCCAATAATAGTATTCCCAAGGATACCAGCCCAAACGTTCACTTTTTCTGGATACTTTGTGTGAGCTTCCTAAAAAGTCGCGGATTTTCATCGCTCCAGTAGCGACAATTTTGCTTGTTAACATGCCCATTAAGAAAAAAAGTACACTCATCAGTAAAGCAAATATTGTGCAAGATATTTTGGTTTTCATTGATAAAATCCGTCATTGTTTCACAAAATTCAATCCTTCTGTCGAAATCGTCGTCAAAAAGCTGTTGTAGAATTTGCATTTTATAGGGGTGAAACTTATTTAACTTTAGTGCTTTCCTTACTGTTTCGTGAGACATTCCTACTTGGCGTGCCACAATGCGAAGTGATGTGGAGGGTTCTGCAGTAAAGGTGCCTAATACTTCTATTTGTGCTGCTTCCTCCAAGACACGGCTAATATTTCTCTTTTGTTAGCAACGGAACCAGTTTCACTAAACTTAGCGACTAATTGTAGAACATACTTATGATTTAAATTACTATTCGGATACCTTTCATTAAACATTCTTGACAATCTTCTTGCGCATCTTCCACATTCCCCATAAATAAGAATAATTTCAATTCTTTGTTGAAGTGTAAACACCATTTTTAAAAATAATGTAATAAAATCGCAACTTTTACCTCGCAAAACTAATTTTACAATAAAGTAATTTTGGCTAAAATAAATGGAGTGACAAATAAAGAAAAAATTGACAAGAATGTCAAGAATGCTTAAACCAGGGCTCTTTTTTTTCTGCGTTAAACTACCTGTACGACTATCACAAGTACTAGTTTAGGTAAATCACATTCTTTCCAATAATAATGTTTAACTGAATAGTATGCGTCTTTATTATTTCGTTGGATATTAGAAGTAAAAATAGTTTAAAAATTTACCGTTATGTAATACCTCAATTTCATTTATTTTAATTCATTAAAGCAATATCACAAAGTGTTTTTGATACCTAAACTTCTTTACAGTTTTCACCAAATATCTCGCGAACTGCTAAAAAGAAAAGGCAAGAATTTAGCATTTTTGAAAAGCGGGTTAAACGACCTTTAAAATGAGGTATCACTCAACCCCCATTTCCATTTAAATTTTTAGAGGTTATGTCCACCCCCGCTAGAGGGTTGATGTAATTTAATTGAAAACCAGCCTACAAAATGTCCCCCTTAAAAATAAGTTTGACGTGTTTTTGCATATTTTTGGAATTTCTATAGGGGCCGAAATATAGAGGGTGGTACGTTTTCAAAATGACACCCTGTATAAACTTGACTTTCGTGAAATCTAGATGCCTAATTCTTCAAAGAAGTTATCCATGACAATCAAAATGTCATTATTATTAATTATTACTCACAAAATACTTATTTAAAATATTAGTTACTTATCCAATTAGATTTTTATTTTAAATATACAATTAATAATAAAGAAACAAACACTTTATAATATGAAAATTTACATTTTGTTACGCCACCATTTTCTTCAAAAACTTTGTGTAACCTTCACGACATCGAAGAAATTCTGCCACAGATTTCCATCTTGAGTTAACTCCTCCCAGCCATTTTCAATTGCGGTCGAAACTTCATTTTGATTTTGACAAGTAAGCCCCAAATGTTTTCTAGTGGGTTCAAATCGGCACTCTTTGTTGTCAGGGCAGCAATTCTACATTATTGTTGGTAAACCACTGTCTCACAACGTCTGCCGTATGCACGAGATAATTATCTTTTTGAAAGATAAAATTATTCCCATATAACTGCGATATTCCGGGAAGCACAACATTCTCTAGGATATTCAAATATTTATGGCGTTAAAACGGCTTTCAATACGCCAAGTTGTACCTGAGCCCTGTGCACAAATCCAGGCCCATACATTGACGGAAAATCGTTCTGATATTTTGACGGGATTAAAATAACTTTCCTTAAATCGTGAATTTATTGACGATAGACTCTTATGCGGTCAGAATGTGTAGACTGAAAATTTTTTTCGTCAAAAAAAATTACATTTTCCTAAAAAATTTGGTGGACGATATATATAATAAAAAAAAAGGATACGCACCTGCTTTTGCTCTTCTGTCAAAAATGTTTTTATAATACTAGCAGAGTTTCTTAATTCTGAATTTTTAATTCTTCGACATATGATCGACGCTGAGCCAGGGAAATTTGTTAAAAAAGTGGCTTGCCTCGCTAATTCCAATGGGTTTTGTCTCAAATGTTTCAAAAGAGCTTCCTCTTCTTCGGCTGTGGATATTTTCGAACGCCCCGATCCTTCCTTTCTAGTGATTGCTCCTTCTTGATCCCATCTTTTTTTCCCCTCTGCACAGTGCTTTTCGCAATATTATAATGCGGAGCTATTGTACGTATCGACCAACCGTCTTCTAATTTGAAGAGAATTAATTTTCACATAATTTCGACATCTTGTCGCAGTGACAGGTAAGTCAAACAAAAGAGCGACTTAAACCATACAAAATTAGGTGTATTCTATTTCATTGAAATTAACTGTACACGTTGCAAGAAAATATTTTTATTGTTGAAGCATATTTCCGAACTGGACAATTTCTTAACGGAGAATGGCAATATTCCTACGCGAAATGTAAGCGATAGTTTCACTTGCAGTTTCCTAATAGAGTTGTGTTTAATACCGCTTTACATCATCACATTCGTCTAGTCGTGGATAAGTTTCGGGCTACAGGATTAAATTTAGCTCTTTTAGAAGATTTACTTCCCCCATCGAGTTATAAGCAGAGGCGTTTGTCCAGCGCGGTCACCAGATCTTACTCCATTAGATTTTTCTATTTTCGGATTGCTAAAAAATGAAGTATATAAGACAAGAATGAATAACTTAAATGAGTTGATGAATACAATTACAATTGAATGTAATGAAATAACACCAAATATATTGCAGAATATTTTTGACAATTTGAAACGTCTTATTCAACAGAATGCTGACCATTTAACACTTGTTATAAATTATAATAACTAAAAATTCTAGAAATTAATTTTTACTTTGATTAATATCTCATCTTTAAAGTTTTCCTATTAAATAAATTAAGAATCTAATTGTACTTATTATTAATTTCATCACCATATCTCTCGATGATAAATTTTGACAGTGACAGATAGATAACGTTCATACCATTTAATATATATCCGCATTTCAAGAATGTAGAACATCATAATTTATAAGAGAAATTCATGTTGTTGTACATCACTAACGAGATGCATGATGTATATTCATTTGTTTCTCTCTCTCTAGAAGTGAAAAAATTTTCATCTCTAGAGTTAAAAAAAATCACTTTCATATAGAGTAGCCGGTGGAAAAATCATCGTTTTCATAAACATAAGTAGATAAAATATACTCTTTGCCCTAAAATAAGTATTTCAATGAAAATTTACTTTCCAGTCAAATCATCCTGGTATATTCACGCGCCATGTCACTACCGTGAGAAACATTCGAGAGAAAAAATAATCTTCTATTTTTTGGGGATTTCTATTATCGAGATCCGATTATAAAAATACTTATCTGATGAGTGAATTTCGAAAAATTCATACGATAATTAATTCTTAGCAATGGATGTCAATTCAATATAATTTCATACAGTTAACACTAATTACTTGACCTGTATTTACAAAATGAATTACCTACTGATTATGGTTTATTGATTTGACATTTAACAGGTGTATTGATCCTGTTTATGATGGTAAAAATGGAATAAAAAAAGCATTAGGGAAAATCGTATAATTCTGTTAAATTGAGGTTAAAACAATCTTTTTCATAAAAAAATTAAAATGTTACAAATATATTTCGATTTTATTCTAGGACGGTCCTTTTACGTGGTCCAGTACTTTACAGGGTCTGATTTTAAGCTCATACTTTTGGGGATACATTGTTGCTCAAGTCCCGGGTGGAAGAATAGCCGAATTAATCAGTGCCAAATGGGTGATGTTTTTCTCAGTGGCCATAAACGTCGTTTGCACATTGCTAACGCCAGTGGCGGCAAAATTTCATTACGGTGCCATGTTAGCGATGCGAATAGGTGAAGGAATTGGTGGAGGTGTAACATTCCCAGCAATGCACGTTATGCTAGCGCACTGGGCTCCTCCTAGCGAAAGAAGCGTAATGAGTAGTATTGTTTATTCTGGATCGGCGCTAGGAACTGTGGTAAGTAATTTTACAAAATTATAAAAATAGCGAGGATAAAAAAATTATTTGTCTTTTAAACATTTTTCAATGCATTTTCCTGGACTGAAAAATTTGTCTTGAATTTTTAATCATGATTGGTATTCTATAAATTAGTCTTTAAGATCATGCAGGTTTAATTTTTCTTATGAAATATACATGATATTTGTATTTAAGCGAGTTTTGTGTTTAGTATTACAATTTTTGCTGAAGTAGCCAGTGCCAGTGCCAGAAAATAAATCTCATCTTAGGCATGAAACATAGGGTTTCTAAAATAAGCCACCCTTCCTTCAAAGAACGAAACCTCAACATATTAAGTAAAATAATCTCCAATAACGGTTATCCACGTAGTTTTATTAACACACTTATTTTCACCACACCCTCTCCCTACAACCCAATTCTGAATAATACCATTGTTGAACAACCCAAAACATTCAAATATTACAGACTTCCCTAGATTGTTGGTGTGTCAGAGCGACTCTCTTGTGTGCTCTCCACAGAGGAAATTAAATTAGGTTTCTACAATTACAACCCAGTACGAAACTTTTTTAGTAAAACTAAAGATTTGACGCCTCTGCCCTTCCGGTCCAGCATTGTTTACAGCATTGTTCCTTGCAATGGATGCGGTCAGGTGTACATAGGTCATACTTCCACCTGGCTAAAAACTAGACTCACCATACATAAGAGTGACATTTGGACTGGTAAGAACAGATGCGCCTTGTCTTCACATATGATCAACAATGATCACACATCTACTTTTAATAGTGTTAAAGTGCTTCAAACAGTAAACAATTTAAAGTGTAGAGAGTTTTTGGAAATGGTGGAGATCAATAACAACGCTAACTCGATGAATTTCAGATATGACACGAACAACCTAAGTGCAATATATGCTTACTTGCTAACAGTTTCAATGAACAGAAATTCTAAAGAACAAACAGCACAGAATACCAACTTATCTATTGTCATTTAACACATTTGTCCCTCTCAATCTGTTGTTTCATCTATTAATAGTATAACACATTCTTTAAATGTAAAATTGTTGTGAGACAGCACATTCTTAGAAATGGACCCAAAAATTCCCTTCCATATACATACACACATGTATATATATATATATATATACACTGTGTCCATAAAGTATGGACACAAGCCTGTAATAACGTTATTGTGCATTATTTGACAAAATGCAAAGATATATCGATTAATGTTTTTTGTTAGCTATATTTAGATGCTACCATTTTGTTTTTTCCGTCGACCTTGAATAAGTTATGACGTCATTGATAATTTTTTTAAATGTCAACCCCATTTTTTTTTGTGGATTTTGAAAGCTTTTACAATTCTTAATCGATGTTGTAAAAATTTTGGTATGTTACATTAGAAAATTTTTGAGTAAACTGTGTTGTAATTATTCTAAGTTTTATTTTTGACATTTTCAGTATCAAATTTATAACAAATGCTCAAAATGTTTTCCTTCATTTTGTTGACAAAATCCTAAGCGATGATAAATTCCATTTCGCACATTCTGTAATATTTCGGGAGTGATTAGTCTGGTTTCGTAGATGATGCGTTGTCGTAAAACGTCCAAATTTTCCGGTTGTGTCGCATAGACTTTTCTAATGTAACACTAACACCAAAATGTTTAAATCATCGAATCAAGAATTGTAAAAGCTTTCAAAATCCATAAAAAAAAATGGGGTTGACATTTAAAAAAATTAGCAGTGACGTCATAACTTATTCAAGGTCGACGGAAAAAAACAAAATCTAAATATAGCTAATAAAAAACATTAATCGACATATCTTTGCATTTTGTCAAATAATGCACAGTAACGTTATTACGGGCTAGTGTCCATACTTTATGGACGCAAATGATACTCAAAAATTTTCTAATGTAACATACCAAAATTTTTACATCATCGAATAAAGAATTGTAAAAGCTTTCAAAATCCACAAAAAAAAATTGGGTTAACGCTTAAAAAAATTATCAATGACGTCATAACTTATTCAAGGTCGACGGAAAAAACAAAATAGTAGCATCTAAATATAGCTAATAAAAAACATTAATCGATATATCTTTGCATTTTGTCAAATAATGCACAATAACGTTACTACGGGCTTGTGTCCATACTTTATAGACACAGTGTATATATATATATATATATATATAAGGTAATGTTCGTATGTGTGTCCGTTATAGACTAAAAAACTATTGGAGCGTTTTTTTTTTTGCAAAATAACCTGCGTTGTTCGGAGAAGGTTTAAAGTTATTGAAATCCTCGATCTCACTAGTAGAAAAAAGTTAAAGGGCTAATAATATAATATCAATAGTAGCAGTACTATTATTTAAATGTAGATGACGCCACGAGACAGTATTTCTCACATTGGTAAGAAATGCTGTCGCGCATGTGTAGAAGCAAGCTCGGAGAAACAGCACTGACACAAAGCAGTAGATACTGTTATAGATCAAGACAAAGCAATAAATTTACCCTACCGAATTCTTAAATTCACTAGATTTATCTGGATTGCCAACCCATATCCTTAATCTGAAGGTGGGGGTTCCTGTTATTCTTTACTTGTCACAAAGTTAATACAATAATCTAACTTTGTGACAAGTAACATGTGTTTGTGCGAGTACTACTTTTGGTCGTCAAAACTGCAGGTTGTGGCTTTCTTTTAAATGTGTCTGTCCTGGCTTTTAAAATGTAATTTCGAAGTAAACTATGTGTACGCCGTTGTTATTAGATGCATTAATTTACAATATTACAAACATTATGAATATTGAGACGGGTAATTTCTCCATACAAAAACCAGTTCACTTTTTGACCCCCTGAGGAAGCATACCAATTTGATGCGAAATATTGGGATAAAAAAAATAAAGAACTGACTTAAGTAATAGAGTTTAATTTTGCTGGATTCCCCCCTAAAAAAACAATTCACCTTTCCATACATGTTCTAACGGCAAAGACTACTGGTCTAATTATACAGGGTGTCCAGAAACTCTCCTGACAAACGAAGACCGGAGTTTCCTCAGATAATTTTAAGACAATTAAACCCGAATTCACCTAGTCCGAAAATGCTTCCTAAGGGAGCTACAGTTCTTTGAAGATGGCGCCTTGTATTTATTTTTTTTTTAATTCCTTCAGAACGCTTCTATTTAGAAAAACAAAAACTGGTATGCTTATTTATCCCCCAGAGATGAATCGATTCCATCAATTGCGAATTTCTAGTACCGGTCATAGGCGTCCGTTTTGGGTAGGTCAACGGTTATTTTAAGGCATAACTTTTTGTCTTTAACTTTTAAGCATTTGTGACACTAGATTATTAAATTTTCAGGTATTCCAGTACTAAAAGGTACTCTTACTTTAAGTCGGTAGGATACACCGTTTTCTAGAAAAATCGATTTGTAAATTTTTCGTTTTTTCTTCATTAAAGTTCAATTTTTTATTTTTTGCAATAGTTAGCTCTGAACTGCCAACAGAAGTAAAACCTACGTTTTTCATTGTCAAATTGTTGTCAGTTCGCGAAGTTTATCTTTTCATTTTTTTCTTTGTGTTATTCAAACACAATGATTTCAATTTAAAAAAAAATGGTTTTTACTAATGAGGAATACGCCGATATGCATTTAGTTTATGGCGAAATGAGGTGTAACGCTCGAGCGGCGCAGCGTAGCTACGCTGAAAAATTTCCCAATGGTCAGCATCCCACTCACTCAACATTTACAGCTCTTCATCAACGATTAAGAGAAACAGGTTCAGTGGTCCCAAAAAATAATGAAACAGGGAGACATAATGATGTAAAAGCAGAACATGAAGATGTTATTTTAATGGAAGTTGAGGAAAATCCAGAAATTAGCGTTCGAAGACTATCTGCCATGTACCCCACAATTTCAAAATCTTCCGTAGGAAATATCTTACACAAAGAAAATTTATATCCTTTTCATTTTACAAAGGTGCAAGCACTGCTAGAAGGAGATTTTCCTGCTCGCGTAGAATTCGCTAGATGGTTACAAAATCAGAAAAATCAAGATGAAGATTTCTTCAGGAACATTTTGTTTGGTGACGAAGCTACATTCTCAGAAAATGGAATTTTTAATGTACATAATGCACATTATTATTCGTACGTTGGTGACAATCCCCACGTTGTTCAAGAATTTGAGCATCAGCATAGGTTTAGCATAAACGTCTGGATAGGAGTAGTTGACGATTATCTACTTGGACCTGTGGAATTACCTGCTCGTTTAAATGGTGCTGATTACTTACATTTCCTGCAAAATATTTTACCTGATTTGTTAGATGAGGTGCGTTTAAATATTCGGCAAAACTTATGGTTTCTACAGGACGGCTGTCCGACCCACTTTAGCAGGAATGTACGAGACTTTCTAGATAATAACTACGAAGACCATTGGATTGGAAGAGGCGGTCCAGTTGCTTGGCCAGCAAGGTCGCCGGATTTGAATCCTTGCGATTATTGTGTTTGGGGATACATAAAAGCATTTGTTTATTCCGTTCCGATACCAAATCGCGCACAACTCTGGCTAAGGATACAAGATGCTTGCAACGAATTTAGAAATAACTTTGGAATTTTTGCAAGAATTCGGCGTTCTCTAAGCAAAAGGGTAAACTTATGCATAGAGACTAATGGTCATCACATCGAGCAACTTTTGTCACAATCTACCTTTGATACTTGTTCTTTTTTTGTTAGTTTCGTTCCATTGTAATAAATAATTTGTTTTTAATTTATTAAATTAATTTTCATCCATGCCTTGATAGTCCAAGCCAACTTCGTCGCTAAAAATAAGTAGGTGCATAATAAATTGAACTTTAATGAAGAAAAAACGAAAAATTTACAAATCGATTTTTCTAGAAAACGGTGTATCCTACCGACTTAAAGTAAGAGTACATTTTAGTACTGGAATACCAGAAAATTGAATAATCTAGTGTCACAAATGCTTAAAAGTTAAAGACAAAAAAGTTATGCCTTAAAATAACCGTTGACCTACCCAAAAACGGACGCCTATGACCGGTACTAGAAATTCGCAATTGATGGAATCGATTCATCATCTCTGGGGGATAAATAAGCATACCAGTTTTTGTTTTTCTAAATAGAAGCGTTCTGGAGGAATTAAAAAAAAAATAAATACAAGGCGCCATCTTCAAAAAACTCTAGCTCCCTTAGGAAGCATTTTCGGACTAGGTGAATTTAGGTTTAATTGTCTTAAAATTATCAGAGGAATCTCCGGTCTTCGTTTGTCAGGAGAGTTTCTGGACACCCTGTATATATATATATATATATATAGTAAATTCAATCAGTCGGCGATTAAAGGTCTGGTTTACTTCAAAGTATATATATTTAAAACAACCCTACATGTTTCGGCAATGATGCCTTTATCAAGGATATAAAATATAAATGTCATTTATATTTTATATCCTTGATAAAGGCATCATTGCCGAAACATGTAGGGTTGTTTTAAATATATATACTTTGAAGTAAACCAGACCTTTAATCGCCGACTGATTGAATTTACCATATCATACCAAGGTCACGAAAATATTATATATATATATATATATATATATATATAAGGTAAACTTAATAAGTCGGCGATTAAAGGTCTGGTTCATTACTTCAAAGTATATATATTTAAAACAACCCTACATGTTTCGGCAATGATGCCTTTGTCAAGGGAATACAAAATATAAAATGTATATTTTGTATTCCCTTGACAAAGGCATCATTGCCGAAACATGTAGGGTTGTTTTATATATATATACTTTGAAGTAATGAACCAGACCTTTAATCGCCGACTTATTAAGTTTACCTTATCATACCAAGGTCACGAAGATATTATATTTATATATTTATATATATATATATATATATATATATATATATATATATAACAATTGATAAATAATTGGAGTTTTTCGGCTTTTATATGAAATATTTACAATTATCAAGTTAGTATGTAATTGCAAAGTAAGGGGGGATGTAAACATTGCTGTCTACAAATTACAAAGCAAATCATACGAAATTTTTTAATTGAAAAATATTGTCTATGTTAGGACTCGAACCCAAGTCTACAGTTTGCCGGGCTGTCGGTTTTACCACTCACCCACAATAGACCTAGGTTCAAGCTATTTAGAAATGCATTATAAAGTAACAGTGTTAATGAATCAGATGTCAGTTGAATGTAGATGTCAAGTTGAAAGCAGAAGTCAGTTTTGAAAGTTGATGTCAGTTTTGATAGCAGATGTCAGTTATTGAAAGCAAATGTCAGTAATTGAAAGCAGATGTCGTTTTGAAAGCAGGTGTCAGTTATGAAAACAAATGTCAGATTTGAAAGCAGATGCCTATTTTGAAATTATATGTCAGTTATTGAAAGCAGATGTTAGTATTTTGAGAGCAGATGTCAGATTTGAATGTTTGAAAATACTAATTATAAACGGCTAAGAAATTATCTAAACACTTATATATATATATATATATATATATATATATATATATATATATATATATACGTATATATATACTCAAATACTCAAATCTAGCAATAGCAAAACATTTTCGGGTTCAGTAATAAATAAAATAGAAATCAGTTTACACCTTTTGAAAATAGAGCTGATTTTAATTTGTTTCCATATATGTAGAAAGGCGCAGTCCTGTTGGTCTAGTGGGTAGATTATTAGATTTTGATCTAATGAACCAAATTTGATCCGTGGTATAAATTCTAACATCAATGGCTTTTTTTCGGTCCTAGATCGATTCAGGCTGGTGGAAATAAGTATTTGAAGGTAAAAAAAGCTCTAGAATAGTAATAGAAGATCTATGCGTAGCACTAGCCACTTTAGGGCACTAATGCATTGTAGAACTCAAGTTAAAATAGACCTACCATCTTACAATCCTACGATTATATCATATACGACGGCGGAGATTGTGATAGGTGATATTGTGTTGTTTTGCAGCTTATGTACTTTGAAATTGTTACTAATATTTTAAGTTGAATGCAAAACCTGAACCGTTTTTATATCTTAAAAGTATTATTTCTTGTAGGTGTTTTTGATAATTACGTCCTTGTAACATAATATTTATTATATTATTTCAACTTTACATTGTTTTTTTTTATTATTCGAAATTACTTTAATTTAATTTATTTATGCGGATCACATTTATTTTCAGATTAGTATGTTATTAGCGGGTGTCGTAGCCGGCTCGTTGGGTTGGGAAGCAGTTTTCTACATAATGGGCGGTCTCAGCGTGCTTTGGATGATTCTATGGGTGATTTTGGTAGCAGACAGTCCAGAAAAGTTATCATTAATTAGTCAAAATGAAAGAGATCTCATAACTAATGCTCTAACTGCTGAAGTTGGAGGAAGAAAGAAAGAGGTATGTACTTATAAAAATTAAAAAGTGTTTCATTAAATTAGACTTAAAATTGTTTTAGGAACACCCACCTGTACCGTGGAAATCAATATTCTTATCAACGGCATTCTGGGCAATTCTAGTGGCGCATACCTGCTCCAACTGGGGTTGGTATATGGTATTGATAGAACTTCCACTTTATATGAAAATGATTTTGAAGTTCAAAATTGCGGAAAACGCCATATTGACAGCTGTTCCTTTCCTGTGCATGTGGATTTTTAGTATAATCCTTAGCAAGACTTTGGATACTCTAAGAGCCAGAAATATTATATCCACTACTTTCGCTAGGAAAACAGCAACGTTAATTGCAAGTATTATACCAACGATATGTTTCGTTTTACTTTGCTACATCGGTTGCAAGAGATCTTTGTCTGTTTTCTTAATGACAATAGCCGTCATGGCCATAGGAGGAATGTATTGTGGATTTTTGTCGAATCACATAGATATTGCACCTAATTATGCCGGTACTTTAATGGCTATCACTAATACCGTCGCTACCTTACCTGGAATTATCGTTCCTGTGTTCGTGGGTAGTCTTACTGGAGCCGATGTAAGTATAAAAATAATGTATCATTTACTTCGATACCTATAAATTGTAATTCTTATTACAGCCTACTATGCGGTCATGGAAGATTATATTTTGGGTGACGGCAGGACTATATCTCATTGAAATTTTGACGTACGCCTTGTTTGGTTCGGGCGATGTTCAAAAATGGAACAATAGCACTAGTCAAAACGTAGAGGTCCAACCACTTAAATCGCCTCAATCACCAGATTCAGTGAAACAGGGTTATGAGGCCACAAAAACTACTTAATTTTGCAAAATGTCTAGTCAAAGGAGAATACTGGTAAAGAATAATGAATGCTCGTATTTATAATTCAAAGCATAATTACTTACAAAGTCAATAGAATTTATGACTTTTTAATGTATTTAGCTTAATAACATTGAATTTACACATTAATATAAAGGATGATTCATTACAATTAAAATATGAGCAGTTTTTGAAGTTCTTAAAGCTCATACCTGTAAATTAGAGTTGCTAGTTCAAAAAAAATATTTTATTTATTAATACACTTTTGGATCTACCTGATAAAAATCTTAGTTTTAAATGAAATTATATATTATCGGATTATGTATTTTCTACTTTACTTGAAACTTGCATTAAGTAAATATACACACTTAAGGGCGTTTGCTCGTTGTTGCATATAAAAGAATTTTAAGGGGCGTACCACGGTAAACCTTGCATTTGCATGAAGGTGTGACTGCAACATGATATTAACGATAGAAGCAACGGTTTAGAGAGAGATAAAGCAGCCGACACCCTTCCAAATGCAAAACATACTGACTGTCAAGAACATTATGATGATTTAGATCAGATCGGTATTGTAAACATATTTATCATAGATGATACGGCAAAAATTTAAAATAAAATTTCGCTAATGGTTTTTGAAATAAGTGTATGAATTTTAACAGAAACAAGTAATTAATTTTAAATATTTTATACAGCATATCTGTACAATATAACAAACAAAATGAAGAAATATTTGTTTATTGATAATCGCTTTTTTAAGGCTGTGTGAACGGTAATCCGAAAACGAAAGTATTAGGACTTTCTGAAAAGAAGATTCAACTATCTAACGGAATGTATACAAGGTGACATTGAAAAAACTACAATGCATAGTACCACGCAATAGAAGATCATAAAATACTAAAAAAGCTTTTATACACTAATGTCCGATCACCTTTTACATTCAAGATACAGGATCTTAAAAGGTTGTCGGAAAATTATTATTTTTAATTTCTTCCCATGACAGATTTGTTAACCTAATAACCAATAATTTATAAAAATTTGACGTACTGCTGATTAAAAAAACATCTTAACATACTTTATTAGAAAATTTATTTCTCTTCAGTAGCATGTACTACATTCTTTGAATAATGTTCAATGGGACATTTTCTAATAAATTGTTCAGTTCATTTTCCAAAAAAATGGATAGAGCTCGCCTGTTAATCAATTGGGCAATAGTAATGCACCAATTAGGTAATTGTCGATTATATCTGCCCACACATTAATAGAAAACCCATACTGGCAATTCCGTATTACGGTTTGATGAGGGTTTTCATCACTCTAATAGTGCATGTTATGTAGGTTTAAAACACCCTCGCAACACTAAAACCTGCTTCATCGGTGAACAAAATTAATGATAGAAAATTTTGCCCTTGATTTGGCAACCAGTCGCAATATTGTACACGGGGTAAATAATCCTGTTCCAATAGGTGATGAACTTTTTGGAAATGAAACGGGTGAAGAAGCTGTTCTTTGAGAACTTGTCTAACTGATTCACGGTTAACATTCCGTACAGCAGAACTTATTTTTTTTATGTTTATTCTCGGATTATTTTCTACTGTTTGCAAAACAGCTTCATCATTTTCAACAATTCAATGACTTCTGGTGACCCCACTATTAATTTTTTGTTTTTTGAACCAGCTATCTTCCCCCAAAGGTTTATGCACATCAATAAATGTTCTAACATGAAGAACATGTCTTAATGGATATCTCTCGCGATAGATACGTTGAGCTTCGGAAGAATTTGATCGAGCTTCACCATAACACATAATCATCTTCCTGTGTAAAAAGCACCATTTTCAAAATTAATTTTAGAAAACGACAAACAGCAAAATCAAACACAAACATAATCAGGAACACGACAAACTTGAATAAATCAATGCAATATTAATTTGATAGGTGCCATAATTACATAGCTAACTACGATAATATTCTAATAATACTCAAAACTACAATACAGTAATTTTGGTTCAATAATGTCATCACAATCAGACGAAATTTTAAAAAAAACAAAAATTTCTAACAAACCTTTAAGATCCTGTATCTTGAAAACAAAAGGCGATCGGACATTAGTGTATAAGAACTTTTTTAGCATTTTATGTTCTTCTATCGCGTGGTACTATGCATTGTAGTTTTTTCAATGTCACCTTGTATAAATACAAACAATAATTTTACACGTTTCCAAAATTTAAAGAAAAAGTGGAAAGTAGACTATAAGATGATGAGAACTCTTGAAAGCTAATTTTTGAATGATTTTATGTATTTATGTTGAAATAATTGAGAAGCCCAAGACCTAGTTAAAAAAGGATAACAAATACTTATGAGCAGAGACCGGACACATCGGGTTGAAATGACGTCGTCATTACTACGGACGATATAAATAGTCTACAACATCTGTATGTACATCACGCAGTTATTGAATGCACTATTGATCTGGCTAGCGTGCATATCTGTTTTCATCGAGAATTGCGAAGTTTTTTGTTGTTTTTGTAAGATAAATAAAGTGCTGTGAGTTAGTTTCTTGTTTCATAGTTTTAACTGTTAATTACATCGTAATTTATGTGATAGATCCTGTTTAATATCGTTTGATTGAATCTACTTCTCCCAATTATTTCGACGTAAGTGTGCATTGAATTTCGTTCAGTTTCAATAACTTACGCATACATTTTTAGTTTTCATTTATTTAGATCTAGGGCATTGTTTTACTTTTTCAGATATGATATGAAAGAACGTCGAGAACGGCATCGTAAAACAATGGCGAGTTGGATTAACGGTCATACTGATTGTATGGCCATTGTGAGTGATTTCGAAATTTATTGCAAAATCTGTAAAATATTGCTAAAAAATTCCATGAAATCGCAAGTACAACGTCACTTAGCATCGCAAACACATGCACAGAAATTGGAACCGTTGGAATCTGACAATTTTAACGAAAAACTCTGTGAAACTTTTATGGCGGCTAATATTCCATTAAATAAACTTAACAATCCCACTTTAAAAATATTTCTCCAAAAATATACTGGTCGAAATGTTCCTGATGAATCCACTTTACGCAAATATTATGTTTCTAAGTGCTGCACGAAAGCAGTAGAACGCATTAGAAGCCATCTTTCAAATCATTACCTCTGGATAAGTGCCGACTAAACGGTCGATATATTAGGACGCTGTGTGGTAAATGTTGTAGCTGGTGTACTACATCCAACTATTCCATATAACGCATATGTAATAGCAACAAAAGTTATAAATACAGTTGATGCGGAAGCAGTTGTTAAAACCATTAACGAGAATATTCAAAAAATAGTTCATTACGCCATTAACGAGAATATTCAAAAAATACTTCATTCGGACGACAGGCACCATTGAGAGTAGCTCTTTACAGGGAAAAACTGCCATCTTTGTCACTGCCTCCCTCTCCAGTAATAACTAGATGAGGGACATGGACATAGTTGGAAGCTACTAGTTTTTATGCAGAGAATTTCGATAGTTTAATGACGATGGTCGGAGTATTTCCGAGTGCAAGGAACTAACACAAATTCCACATTTAAAAAATCAGTTGTACTTTCTTCAGGAACACTTTGAAAATTTGCCAAAACTAATCACTTATTTTGAAAATCGAAATCTCAAATTAAATGATGATTTAACGACATTAGATGTGGCTATTAATAATTTTAAAAATATTCCAACTGACTTCGGATGTGGCCTTCAGCAAGACTTAGAGGCAGTTTTTAATAGAAATCCAGATTTAATAACATTGCGGCAATTGTGTATGGGGACAATGCCACAACATCTAACTGCAAAATACGCGGAAATAAAAGAATATTTCCAGTATGCACCTATAACCAGTTGCGATGTAGAAAGGACGTTTTCTATTTACAAGGATGTATTTCATTCAAAGAGAACAAATTTTACAGAAGAGAACCTTGAGAAAATATTGCTAGTAAATATTAATACTCTTTTACTCAACTTGAACTACAAAATGAACAAATAAAAATGTATTTCGTATTTTGTAGCCATATATATATACCCGCTTTATTATTATAAGTATAATTATATAAATAAAATTAAAAACTTTAAAAATACAAATGTTCAATTGTACGCTCGTGGGCAATGAGTCATCAACCTCTCGTCTCCAGTCTCTACTTATGAGACAATATTTCTACATTAAATCAATAAATAGTAGCTTTCCCATTCTTACATCTACTATTGGGAATTAACATTACCGATGTTGGCGCCACGATCGTTGCCAAGATAGCGTCGAATAGAGGTATACTTTTATACAGTTCATAAAGTATAAGTTTTCAGTTCGTACTGCCCAAGTGTGAACCGCAAATTGTACTTTATCTCATTCTAACACACATGAATACGCGTTGTAATACTACCCACGTTTGTCATTTTAAGTTAAGACGTACGTCTCTGAAATATTATATTAAATAGAAAGGATAGGTTGTCTAGAAGATAGTCTTATGATATTCGACTTGTCAAATTATTTCAATATTGTTGTTTATTGACTTTGTTTCCGGTATTCTGACTTTTAGGTTAAGCATTCTTTTAATTTGAATATTTAATTTATCAAAAATTACAAAATCTTTTGAAAACAATACTGATAATAAATAGTAGTATCAATTAGTGGCAATAAGTACGATATTGTTTGGTTATCACTTTGACATTTCTAACCTATTTATTTTGCAGAATATTTCTTAGATGCTCGGTAAACCTCTTGGTTCTCAAGCTCAACAGCTTATATTATATATTATAGCATATTTTGAACGGGAAAAAGAGAATGGTGGACCATTTATGTCCACCGACCGTGTTTATGAGGTAATTCACATAATCAGTTAGATAAGGCGGTGTTATAAAATAAGTTTTAATTTAGAGGGTAGCAGAAGCCCAAGTACAACTTCTTTAGCAATATTGCTTAAATATATTATGGATTGGTTGAGAAAAAAGATATAAGCTATTCACCTGAAATGACTAAGAATGTATTAATTCAATTAGTAAAATATCATAAAGAAGTGAAGATATTTATTATAGATGAAATAATAAGAGAAAGTGGATATGAAGTTTTAAGGTTACCCCGTACCATTGTGACTTCAATACAATTGAAATGATTTGGGCTAAGGTTAAAGGTATTATAATTCAAATATTGGAAGAAATGGTTATTCAGATGAAAGAGTTCAAGAAATGTGCATATTGCAAATAATACAAGTAATATTTTCAAGGTTTTATTTGGTTGAAACAGGCAGGTTTACTTATTTATATTTTGTAGAAGTTTAATATGGTAGCATTAATACTGCCATAAAAGCCATTAATGTGCATCATTTGCATGCACATAATATGAAGCAGCAAAGAAATTACTACCACTGGTTCAACGAGACATTACATGATAAAGATCTCGGCAATGTTTTATTTGAATGAAGTTTGTTTTTTTCTTATTGGTGGTGTACTAACTTGCAAAATTATCGAATGTAGTTATCAGAAAATCCTCATGTGTTTGATAAATATTATCTTCATCTAATAAAGGGTAATATGGATTTGGATTGTATTATCTGCAAGACGAATTATTATACCATTATTTTATTAAGAAACAATAAAATATTAAATGTAGACTATATAAACGTTTTCTTTTATGTATAATTTTATAAATGTAATTTGAAAACATATATGACAACTCGCAAAAGGTTTTAATTCTTTTTCAAAGTTACGAACATAACTTTTATATTGTTTTCAAATATATTTCAATTTATTTAAAATGTAAAAAATATATAAATTAAGTAGAATCTAAATTATACATTGAACTAATACATTCCCAATCTTCTTAGCCCAGATATAGTGCAAGAAAATGATTTCGAACATTTTTTTAACACTAAAGATCTTTTTCAATACCTATGCATTTCTGACTTGAAATATTTCTTTTTAAATACATTTTTTGATCGAATATTATCGTGAGTTTATAATTATAAATACCATTTAAAATAATTTGTTGGAATATTAAAGTAATAATTTCCGCATTGTTTTCTTGGATAGAATATATTTATACAGAACTAGAAAGAAACAATACTTTTGAACTATTCATGTTCCCACTATACTCATTATTTTGACATGTAGGTAATGTATATGCTTTCTTTGGTTATATACTAAAATTTTGACAATATTGCAAAACATGACGTTTATATTTTATGATGACAGATGGTTGTTTCCGCGATTGAATACCGACTTCATTTGACTCTGCAGTACTGATTTGAATCATATGCTTCGAATTTGACCTTGAACTGAAAACTTATACTTTATGAACTGTAGGTTTGTATATAGCATATCGTGTTTACCATGTTTACAAGTGTTTTCGAAGTTGGTTCGGGGTTTTATTTTATGTTGATTTTAATTTCTTCATCAAGAAACATCTTTTTTTAAAGCTCCACTTCATCTGCGTACACAAACATGTAAGAATATTGTACTTGTTTCTTCCTCCTGGTTTGAAGGAAGTTCGGTATGTATCGACCGAAGTATGAGTTGAAATAATACAATAGTTTTTGTATAACACTAATATATTTATAAATTTAATCTTGGAGTTCCGTTAACTTAATGTAAATGCAGTATCTGGTCTTAATACTAAAGACCGCGAAAACTGGCTAATAAATAATATTTGCTCCTATTTAGATCACTGAGATCTTAGTAGGAACTGTTATTTAGATCACTGAGACCTAAGCTTTAACTCGAAGAGATCGTACTTGGAACTGTAGTGAGCTCTAAGAGATCTTGTTTGGAACTGTTTCTTCATTCCCTTATTTTTCGGCAAGAAAGTTTTGTCCCCGCCAGTCACAAGAGAGGGAGAAAACAAATTATTTTTACCTTTCCAAGAAAAGTATATGCTGTAGTTTCCAACGTCATAAATGTATTAAAATGAACAATATACGCCGGGAACCCTTAATTATAGAAAATAAAATAGTCTTAAAGTAATAAATATACAATGCACAGAGATAACCTAATAGTTCGCAGAATCGCATCGAACCGAAACCATTTAACCTATTATAATAATATATAACAGGAAATATGTACAATAAAACTTATTCTATTATACTTATGCTTATTCAAATACATTTACATAATGGATGGATTAACCAGAGGGTTGTGCCTGTAATAAAATAAATAGTTTTTATGACTGTAGAAAATAAGACAATGAATAAATAAATGTAATACCTGACCAGGCTTAAAGTAATAATTAACAATATTAAATATATATGAACTCCAAGACCTTTTCTATATACAATATATAATATTTACAATTTAAAACTAGGATTAAACATAAATATACCTACATCTATTTGCTTATATCTAGATGAAACAAAAATACAAAATTAAATCTATTTTGCCCGAACAGTACTAATACTAAAGCTTTTTGACAACCAGTTATTTAACTCGAGCTATTAAACAACACGATGTAAGTGCGAAATGTAATTGTTTTGAATTTGAAGAATTCTTTAGCACAAATCGCTAAAAAACTTATATACTGTTTCATGCTATTGCATATTATTTAATGATCTTCGACACATCAATTCTGCTATGTACTGTAGTTGCGAGTAGACGTGTGCGCGCTTGCTTTAATAAATTTTAGCCTTTTATTATTTTTCACAATGGATTACAAATTAAGAAATAGAACTAATCCATCTGGCGTTGAAGATGACACTCCTATTAAAAAAGCTTTAGAACAATTACTGCTCTCTGATGAATTTATCACTAAAATTAGTGATAAAATATGTATTAAGTTGCAACTCGAATTTGACGAAAAAGTCAAGCAGTTGACAGAGGAGGTAGGCCAACTGAAATCTTCTTTTCTTTGTTCTTTTTCTCTGTTTTGTTATTTTCATATATGTAATTTGAAAGAAAATTTGTGTTGAAATAAAGGATATATTATTATTATAATTATTATTATCATGAGCAATTTCAAAGTTGAAAAGTACTTTTTATCTTTATTTTTACATATTACATGCACCATTTTATTTATATACCTGTTTCTTAAAGTTGTAATTAAATTATATCAATTATATGAAATTATATATTTATCGAAAGGTACTGTAATATTGATGTGACTCGAGTCATATCAAGCAAATCTAAAGAAGTCGTACTCGTTTAAATTTAATTTGGCCATTCCTAACTGAATTTGCACATAATATGAATGATTTTTCTTTAGCACTGTGTTATTTTCTTCCGATATCAAATAATTACATGAATCAATGCAATTTACAGCACTTTTATCTTTTCCACTGTATGGACATTTTATTTCTAATAATTTTTTCGGTATATTATTTTCAAAGATAATACCATCTGAAGAATATACGAACCATGGGTGATGTTTAGAAAGGTAAATTTGTCGTAAAACAGTAGCGAAAATATAAAATAGTAAGGAAAATATGAAAACACAATACAGTTTTTCAGTTTTACATACGATAGAACCCAATAAACAATACAAGTATACCTCCAACCTCAAAATTTACCGCATGGTGGCGTGTCCCTTAATGTAAATTCCCAATACACGCTACATCAGAAGAAGCATCATAGTTTGCGTCGAACTATCACTTTGATTAAGCCTCATCTACGATAATAGTAATCATTGTTTAGTCATTTTTTTGACTTCACAATCATCATTTGCTAGTCTACCTTCTTCGATCAATGTTTCTTCTACAGCTTCCGAAGATGATTGCATTATAGGTGTGGTTACTTGGTCAGTGTTTTTTTCGTAAAATAAACGTGACATTGGGAGAATATCCATCATTGCCAATTGTTGTTCCTTGTGTGAAAACAATCCTCCACTAGGGACCGTAGTCAGTAGAGCCAAATTTATATCCAAATGAGCACTAACACTTTCTGTTCCTAATTTCATTTGAGACACAGCCGGTATTTCTTTTGAGTGGAAAGATACTTACCAAACCCTCGCGTAATTCGGAAAAAAATGTCCATTTGTCTAACATCATAGGATAACGAATTATGGTGGTTGTCTTCAAGTACCTATTTCTTTGAAAAAAAAGTTATATTTTAAGATTCTAACATTTAGAATTTCAACTTTCGATCTTCCAAGTATCTCCCAAGTTTCAGATAGCGAGCACCCTGCCTTAATATAAAAAATAAATAAATTCAAAACAAAAAATATACTCTAACATTTGAAATGGAAAATCTTAAGAGGTGGTTCACATCGATGACTTTGAAGACACTACCTGCTTTTACTTTAAGGTGTCGGAATTACGGTTGCACACGAATTCCGTTGTTGTCAGATGTTAAAATATGACAGGTAGAAAAGGTCCCTTAATCCCATCCTGAATTCCGTCATGAATGGGTTCGTTCGTATTAGAGGGCGTTTATCTATGTAATTATACCCCGTATCTGCTAATACCAGTAAGGACTTATTAAATAATGCGATTCTTTATTTTTGAAATAGGAAATCTTAGAGTGCGTTTACCTAATTATGCTAATCCAAGTAAGGACTTTGTAATTAATGTGATTCTTGAAATCTTGTAAATAAGTATTCTCTAATTATTAGATCAGAAAGAATGTTCTTCAGTTTTAAATTTAATGTGTTAAGTTATAGTCCGTATATTATATGTCCGTAATTAGTTACATTGCGAATATAGAGTTTACCGAAATATTAAGTGAACGTGGGGAGAAGTTGCTGGTGAAGGAAAATTACAAATTTTACTTTTATAGTGGAAGTGCATAAAAAAGACTTATGCGAAACTGTTTCTTTTCAACGGAGTTTTTTCAAAATTTTCTGACAACCACAACCATGAAAATTATGAGTGTGTTTTAAACAGACGGAAAGCAATAGTGTTAAGGAAAAGGCAGTCGAAGATATTACCACCTTAGAAAAACAAGTTTATGGTAATGTAATCACACCGACAACATCATTGAGTGAGAAATTTGTTATTATAAATTTCCATAAGAGATTGTTGTATTTTCTTCGGAATTTATGTGTAGAAACCAAGAACGGATTTATATGCATGGAACTTTCGAATACTGCACAAAACATTTCCTTCAACTCTTACCCATACATGCCTACATGAATGACATCTACATACTCGTCGTCTTTTGCTTACTGAAGCAACAATGTAAAACCATCTACACCGACTTATTTACACTCTTTTACAGCAGACCGATTTTGATGTGGCCGGTGGGAGAATCTGTACGTGCGTCAAGTAAGGGTCAGTGTTAGATAGAGACAGTATTCGGAAAAATGAAATGCAAACACTTTGTGCGAGATGTGCATTGGGACGTAGTAAGGGGTAATAAGGGATGCCAGAGGTTCCCCTACCTATGAATTTCGTGCGCATCTCGAGGGCGGTACTTCTAACCGGCCACATCAAAATCGGTCTGCTGTACACTACTAAGCAAATGGAAAGCAATGGAAATGGAAGCAACAGAAATGGGGTATA
The DNA here is from genome assembly GCA_935421215.2 of Melolontha melolontha. Lineage (NCBI taxonomy): Eukaryota > Metazoa > Arthropoda > Insecta > Coleoptera > Scarabaeidae > Melolontha > Melolontha melolontha. The sequence goes on from OW285242.1 coordinate 65,370,515, forward strand.
ATTTTGATCCTATAAATATAGTTATCGACTATGAAATAGGAATTCATCAGAGTGTTCAAGAATTGTTTCCTGGAGCAACAGTCATCGGCTATAGGTTCCATTTGTCCCAGGTGTGGTGGACAAACTTACAGCGACTTGAACTTACTAATGACTATAAGAACAGAAATTTTGAAATTGGTATATGGTTACACCATATATTTTGATTAATGTTTTTGCCCCGTCTGAAGTATGAGATGTATTTGCAGAAGATGTTCCGTCCACGTTACCATGGGATTGCAGAATAGAGCAATTCGCAAATTATTTCATCGAGACTTACATAAGTGAGGAATGCCTCTTTCCACCACAAACTTGGGAAGCATGTCTCGAACTACAAACTCATGCGAATCGTTTCACGTCGAATTCCGAGGATACTGCGAAACACCTCATCCAAATATTCACAGATTTTTTAATGCGCTTAAGTGGTATGCAAACTGATACATACTTGTAAAGCAAATGAGAAGCCTTCTACAAGAAAAAAAATTAAAGAATATAAATCTAATCAGATACTTAAGATATATTTTATTAAGTGTTTTCTTACAAATATAATCAGTTGTAAGTTTTTGTATTTGCATCTATTTTATTATTCATCTTTAACTAGATTTGATTTTTATATTAAACATCTTCTTTTTGTTTTTAAGGTACATACAAATTATTTACTGTTTGTTATGAATAAAAGTAGTGAAAGACGTTTTTGGGATTTTTACTTATTAACGGACGTTATGGTCTGTGAGTGGTGGAATATACAAATCATCAACAGTACTTATTAAATAATTTATAATTACATAATTTTATATTTTAAAGAAATAACATTCTACCAGGAACCCGCTGTAAATAAGTCATAACGGAGTTAAGGAGCAGATTAGTGGTACTCAAGTACTTCCTGAAAATCGGAACTTCCTGGTATCGGAGTTCAGTCTTTTAATACAGGTAGCAACTTACCCGAAACGGAGTTCGGATGCACCGGGAATTACATATAATAAATTTCTATTCATAAACAAATTTACTAGTGATGGGCATAATCGAATGATTTAAATAATCGGGTACTTGGTATTCGAGTTCCTTTAATAATCGAATGATCATTCGAATACTCTTTGCTCGAATGTTACACTGAATGTATTGGAACCGTGCGATATGTTAGTTTAATTTATTTAAACAAAAGGTCAAAAACTATTATGTATTTATTATACGATTTGAGAGACAGATATTACTCGCTTATTTCACTACTACTATTAACCACTATTATAATAAATCCTTCCCACCATACAAAACAATGTATTCTATGCAAGCATAGTTGCCTATTCAACAGCTCAACATATTCGTTCATTTAATAATATTACTAACACTTCCCCTTCTTGAGATGTTGAATATCCACTAATGAAAATTAAAACATTTTAGTTATTGAAGTATAGCAAACGCCAATTAAGTTGGCGCGAGGAGGGGTAAGTTCGCGCAGAATTAGAAATAGTGGGGAGATTTGTATTTGGTTTTGCATCAACTGTCAGATAATTCTAACCTCTGAGCCCTAGCAAAGACATTATGTTCCTTAAACGTCAATGACAAATGTATTCTGACAATTACTTGAGTAGTGGGTTGAACCTTTTTAAAAACGGCTTCTGTGCACCCCCTCCTCGCGCCAACTTAATTGGCGCTTGCTATACATGCGATAACATATTGGTAATTTACAACTTATTCAAATTGTAGGCCAAACACTAACAAAAATTCGTTTATTTTGCTATTACATAAACGCTTCGTTAAGATATCTGCAATGTTCTTGCCAGATAGTACATACTTAAACACTATTTCATTATTCTCTACCAGATCGCGTAATAAATGTAATCTTAAACTAATCGCACCTTGATTATCGCAATAGATCATACATGAATTTGGTAAAAATTCATTCATACCAAGTTCAATAAAAAGGTTCTTAGTCCATAACCATTCTTTAGTTATTTCAGTCATAGCAATATATTCCACTTCTACCGTTGATAATGACACACTTCTTTGTTTTCTAGTACGCCACACAATGGCCGCACCCGCGAACATTATGACGAACCCATTCCACGACTTTCTATCACTTTTATCATTCGCCCAGTCTGCGTCCACATACAGTTTTAATTTTTCACCCTTTTTCTTGAATACTAACTTTGCATCCATTGTTTTCTTTAAATATCGAAACACCCGTTTGACTTCACTCCAATGTCCTTGAGTTACCGTGTTGTTAAATTGGCTGAGCTAGTTGCACATGATATGTCAGGGCGAGTACCATTAACTAAATACAATAAACTGCCAATAGCTCTTCGGTAAGTATTTTCATCAAATTGGCTGAGGTAGCTAGTTGCAAATGATATGTCAGGGCCTAAATACAATAAACTTCCAATAGCTCTTCAGTAAGTATTTTCATCAAATCTCTCCATATTTTCAGTGCTATTAGTTGTTACCATAGGGGTTGAAATTCCATTGTAGTCACTCATGTTGAACTCTCTTAATATTTTACTTATATAAGTCGGTTTATGTAGTTCCATTTGGTTAACGTGTGGCCTGTTAACATTTATTGAGAGCACATTGGATACCTCTCCTAATTCTTTTATCTCAAGATCTTGAGAAAGTGCTTCTTTTATATGGACTTCATGTTTTACACCGATAATTATAAAATCGTCGACATAAATGCCTATTATTAAATCTTTCTTCTTGTTATAATACACACAAGCATCGCTCTTACATTTTACTAAGCCATATTGTATCAGTTTCTCATTTACGCACCTGTTCCAATCACGTCCAGATTAATGTAAACCATATATACTTTTCTCCAGTTTGCATACATAATTCTGAGGATCTTTTGTTTCAAAGAATTTTGTCTGTTCCATAAATACAGTTTCTTCTATTGTACTGTTCAAGTAAGCTGAATTTACATCTAAATGCTCACATGTCCATCCTTTTTCCACTGCTAATGCTAATTAAAATTTTAAAGTATCTTTATATACTATTGAGCTGTATGTTTCTTCAAAGTCTATTCTCGGTATTTGTTTGAAACCCTGAACCACTAATCTAGCCTTGAATTTTGAACAATCACCACATTGATTTTTCACTTTATACACCCATTTGCTACCAATTATGTTTTCATCCTGAGGTAGCTTTACTATCTCCCATGCACAGTTTTTCTGCATACTTGCAATTTCTTCTTCCATGACGCTGCACCATTAGCTCATGCATTAGGATCTGATAAAGCTTCTTCAGGTGTCTTTGGTATTTCTAGCTCTCCAGTTTCACATTGTATCAAATTGCAACAATGGCAAATTGTTGGTTTTCTCTCTGTTCCAGATCTTCTGACTTCTACTTCATCAACTTCCCCTCGAACAATAATCTCTTCTACGTTTTCGTCTTCTTCATTTTCGTTTCCTTCCATTTCATTTCCTTCTGCTTCATTATTTAATGGTACGTCGTCATCTCTGGTTTCTTCATCATCTATCTGACAGCTAAACTCATTTAGGTTTGCTTTATTATCATCCTTACCTGCGTCGTCTTCAAATGGAAAATAATCTTCTTGGAAAATAATTTCTCGCGTTACAATAATCTTTCTGTATTTAAAATGCCACAATCTATACGCTTTTGTGCCTTCTGGGTATCCCAAAAATATGCATTTTTCAGCTTTCATATCTTACTTCCCTTTTGATTTAATGCCCATGCCCAGCATCCGAAGATACGCATCTTTTCCAAGTTTTATTTATTGAGTTTCTTACCATGCTACCGTTCATATGTGATTTCAGTGGCTATAGATTTCGATGGGCAATAGTTTCTAATATAGCATGCTGTATTCAAAGCTTCTGCCCAAAATGTATGTGGCAACCCGGACTCTGCTAACATACATCTCACCATATTGAGTAGAGTTAGGTTTTGTCTTTCGGCTTTACTATTTTGTTGCGGTGTATATGGTGCTGTCTTCCTATGCAAAATACCATTTATTTCCAAATGTTCCCTGAAGCTAATACTGACATATTCTCCCCCATTATCACTTTGTAATTCTTTAATCTTCTTATCCTGCATATTTTCTAGTTTAGTTTGGTATTTTTTAAATTCATTCAGTGCATCACTCTTTCTTTTAATTACTCTTGCAGTTATATAGTTTGAATAATCATCCAAAAAGGTTATAAAGTATTGTGCCTCACCTAATGAAGCTGGTACAACTTTTCCTACTATATCGGTATGCAGTAATTCCAAAACTGAATTTGTACTTTCTGTCTCAGTTTTTGGAAACACTTTTCTCTTCATTTTTCCCTGAATGCAAGCAACACAATCTTTTTGACGTTCACCTTTTATATCGAACTCTGGTGTTTTCTTAATAGCTTCTATGTGTACCTATATGTCCAAACCTCCAGTGCCAGGTGTCTACACCATTGATTTTTGCTGTTTTGCATGTGATTTCTTTCGTTTCAAACACATACAATGAATTTTTCTCTTTGCTTTTATGGCAATGTCCCCATTATTTATTATTTTTGCAGTGCCTTCATTAAAAATAATTTCTAATCCTCTTTCTTCCAGTTTACTTAACGACAGCAAGTTATCTTCTAATTGTGTTACATATAACATATACTGTAACTCTATACTCCAATCACCATATGCATCACATATATTTAATAGTGCTCTTCCTTTACCTAAAATTTCTACTCTATTCCCATCTGCTGTTGTCACTTCTCCGAATCTTGTTTCTGCAAAATCTGATCAAATTTCTTTAAATAGGGTCATGTGATCTGTAGCACCCAAATCTAAAGTCCATTTATACATTTTAAAGTTGTCATATTTTGTACTTACCCATAGTGCTCTAAACTCTTTTGTAACAGTAGCTACTTTTCTTACGGTATCAACTTTATCTTCATCTGTTTCCTTATGTTTAGTTTCTTCTCTTTTACTTCGCCTTTTGCAAAATTTGGTTATATGTCCTTTTCCTCTGCATGAGAAACAAAACACTACCTTCTGTGGCTGCTCGTAATATTTATAGCCTTTGTTTGTATTATCGTAGTCTCTTTTACCTCTAAAGTTTGAATTTTTCATCACAAATACTTTGTTATCACTGTCCAATCCATCAACTCTCTGCAATCTCTTCTCTTCTAATAATAGCTTCACTTTTACTAACTTTGTATTAAATTCACTTCTTCCTGTTCTAAATTTCTTACTAATCCTTCATATTTATTCATAGGTAATCCCATTAAATAGAAACATGCGAATAAATTATCAGGAAATTAAATACCCACCTTATTAACTTTTCTATTTATATTCTGTATCTTTGAAATGTAATCTTGCATTAGTCATGCCTATCGATGGTAATTCCCCACATGGTTACTTGTTCGAGATGACACGTACACGAACTACCATATGTAAAGTCGGTTAATCACCGCGAAAAATTTGAAATTTCAGTATATGTATATTTGTTCTTCAATTGTATTAGGGATTTAGTGCGCGCACGTTTGAATTATCTAAATTTAATTAATAATTCCCGCTTATATTTAAAATTTATTGGACATAATAATGCTACCGGGTACTAAAGTCCGTCGTTTGGGAGCATTTTCGCAAGTCAGCGGATGGGAAATTAGCAATATGCGCTATCTGCAATAAATCGTTAAAATATTGGAAGAACACATTTAATTTAAAACCACATTTAACGCGAATCCACCCAACGTCGTGAATTATCAGACAGCAATATTAACGAAATAAATAACGCGTTAATTAAAATGATAACACGGGATTATCAACCTTTATCAATAGTAGAACATGAGAGATTTATTGATTATTTCCATAAACTGCAACCCTTACATAAAATACCAAGCAGGAAGACATTGTCTTCAGAGATGTTACTTGCGCGTTACGCACAATCAGTTTCAAAATAGAAAGCAATTTTGGGCAACACTAAAACAATTTCAACAACCGATATATGGATTTCCGATAACAGTACATCATGTACAACAATTACCAGCCATTATATTTGTGATAATGTGGTGCGAGCACACGTTTTAGCTACTAAGTAAATAGTTGGTTTTCATACAGCAACGTATTAACGAAAATCTTAAATATTATAGATAAAATTATAACAATTGTGTCAGATAATGGTGCCAACATCAAATGCGTTATAAATAAAGACGGCAGACTATGTGCCCCAGCAGTGGCGTTGCGTGGAGAGTTTAGCAGAATAACAGTGCGCTTACTTAAAAATAAATATATCGAATCCCTATACAAAACGTTAAGATAAAACATAAATAACTTACCCAACATGTTTACATTGTTGCAAAAAAATGCGGATGTGCGCGATGAAAAAACTGCACCCATAATATATGTTTCTGTATTAGTCTCGGAAAGGTTCGTACGTAGCGACGTATATATATGTTTATATACAGAGAAGGATTGTTCGACGTTGAGAGATGTTATATTTGCATAGTTAAAGCGCTCTTTGTATCTTCAGTATTGGTAAAAAGTTGCCCTAATTTTGTAAAATCTACATTTTTATCTAATACACTGTTAAATTGTTCACGGACACAATCACTTTTTTCATCTTCAAGGATATGCAGCACTAGTTTTACGTGGTCAATAATTGCTAATGAGTCCGATAAGGACAGCGCAGTGTTCTGTAAATTTTTTATTGCGTACAGTATTGGAACGTAACCGTCGTAAATAATTTTTAAATTTGCTGCAACTTGAGGATTGTTAAATTGAACCTGGCTGAGCCGTATTGCAGCTGCTTCTTTGGCATCTAGTTGTAAAATCACTGATTTAATTTTTTCAAAATGTTTATAATAATAAAATGCTGCTTCTAACCAAGTACCCCATCGTATAAGAATTGGTTGCGGCGGCTCGGGTATATCAGGACACAGCGAATGAAATAGCCGAATCCGTTTCGGAGATTTAAGAAAAACCGCTTTCGTTTGTCCTATCAGTTGATCCACATCAGGATAAGTTGTACGTATAGTGTTTGTTACAAGATGTAAAGCGTGAAGCAAACATGTGACATGCAGCAGGTTTGGTTGAATCGTTTTGAGTAAGTTTGCCGTGGAACACATAACCTTGGCAGCATCGGTAACTAACATTAACACTTGCTTCTGTAAAATCTCAAATTTGTGTAGTGTTTCTATTAATACATCATATATCGCTCTGGCAGTACACCCTTGCATTCGTTTACAGGTTAGTAAATAAGGAGAAGAAGGTCCATGCGGAGTCAGCGTCCGTGCTAGAATGGCTAGGATGGACTGTTTTTTAATATATGTAGTTTCGTCTATTGTTAACCACAGGAATTTTTTTTTGACCGTATTTTTCGTACAATTTACAATTCTCTCACGCACTGACGGTACGTAATTCCGTAGCGTACTTCTTGCTGGTAATTTCCACGTAGGATTGTATTTCTTCCAAAACTGACGAAACATTGGGTGTTCCACTTTCTGCATTGGTATATTGGTCGCAATTAACATCATTGTTAAATCACACACAAATTTATTATATGATCTGCGTCCACTATTATTCGATTTATGTTTGTCACTATTTATATGTCTTTAGCACTGACTTGCTTTCCAAGTTAATAAAGTTGTTTCACAAACTAAACATTTCACTACGGTACCGTCATATATTAAATCGGGAAACCGATGTAAAAATTTCTTTACTACGTTAGCATGCAACCGAGTCGATGCATTATTTCTACGCACTCCCGACATTTTCAACACGATTGTGTTAACAATGTATCGCTTACAACGTCTCAACGGCAACTGAATTGATCGTCGTACGCCTCTACTCGATCCCTCCACATCACGCTACTGTTCGGGCACATAGTCTGCCGTCTTTAGTTATAAACGAATATTTGCATAAACATCACCATCCATGTGTAGCTCATATTTTAAATTTGAGTGCAAATGAAGCGTTAACCGGAAACGATGATTTGAATTTAATAATTAAAAAGTGCTGCGATTCTAAGCATAGTAGGTAGTATTATCGTCTAATACTTTGAAATAAATCCAAGAGCAAAGATGACTTTCGATTATAAAAGTAAAACAAGACGTTAGTACTTGGTGGAATACTAGCTGGCTCATGAACGCTCGAACTTAAGGATGCTCTTTCAATAGCCGTTAGCCTTTCTAACTTATCTGTTTTTTTAAACGCTCAGGAATGAAATATTTTGAAAGACTGCGTTCTACTGCTAATACCAGAAGAACTTTTAACCACAGTACTTTCAGGTGCAAAATATTACCATGTCTTTAGTAATTCCTCTAATTAGGGGATTACCACATGGAAGATTTGAAACCAAAAAAAATGTTGCAAAACCTACATTTTTAGATGCGAGGCTTAAGAATATTAGATTTGGGCTGGCGAAAACGCAAATAATGTCAAAAAATGGGTAACGCACGAACTGACGCAATTGATAACCCAAAAAAATCTTATTGTTGAGTCAGAAGTACTGGATGAAGAAAATAAAAATAACAAAGAATTTGATGAAAATATCTGGGCACATTTTGATAAGAAAATTGCACTATCTCTGACAACCATGGTGATATTAATATTACGTCTATATTAGGAATGCCGCTAATAGATCTAAAAGAAAATCCGCTGGTATTTTGGAAAAAAATACATTATTATTAGTATGCCATAAGAAAATCGAAATTTTACCTTTTGAGGGAGATATTCTATGCGTGCATTGTTTAAAAATTCATCAATGTTTTCTTGCGATAATATACTTGACTGTTTAGCCTTGTAACCAACATTATCTTTTCAAAAATGCTGACGGCATAGCAAATCTACTAATATCAACATTATGTCTTAAGTTCAACATTGTTCGCAGCATTGAATATCTTGACCACAATGTAGAAGCTTTATCCTTTTTAGACAATTCCGAAAAATACGCAAGGAATACCGCTTCGGAATTATTATTTTATACACATTTATCTACGCACCAATTGACATATGCATTGTAACATAGTAACGTATCTACCTCTGCTCTTTTGTGGCAAAACACCTTCACTCGCTTCTTTCGCGGCTTGCGAAATATACTCATTCTCAAAGATATTTGTAACAGTAATTATTTTACAACAATAATAATTTAGTAATCTGTCAGAAAATATCACTATTAATCGTTACGGTATCTAGCAACAGTACCTATCAAAAGCATTTGTCAAAATGCCATGAAATTTAGTACTATCATATTTTTAAAATTTATAATAATTAATTACTAACCGATCGTGAGTAAAATAGTATACAAACCTGGGCGGAATAATTCATTCCCGTCTCGAGATTAAGTACTCCTCGACGCTTCGCGTCTCGGTGAACTTTCTAATCTCTCGACAGTAATGAACCACTTTCCGCCTCGGTATATAATATACTATTACACTACTCTAATATCTAGTTTTATTATTTTAAAACTCGGTAATTATAGTGTAAGTAGAAATGTTTTATGTTTCAGTGAAGGTTTAATGAAGACTGCCACTCGTGGGTTTGAGAATGGAAAAATGGCTATTTACAAGCTAAGAAATAAAAGGAAATGAAGGAAATATTTGAGATTTAATATATACACAGTGTATTTACCTTCCTAGAAATTATTTAAAAATTATGTATTTTAAGTAAATTTTAATGTAAGCTGTTAAAGTCAATTAATTATAGTAAAGAAAAATCAAACATTTTCGGTCAAAATTACATTTTTCTCAATCAATTATTAATTTTGGACTGATATCTATATATAAACTAATTCTTAGGATTATTTAAAACAATTATAGAATTATTACCTAATTCGTCAGTATTTCGCCTCTAACTGTATGAAACACGTTTGGAAAGTAAGAATTGGATGAGGCACTTATCAAAATGCCATGAAATTTAATACTATTATATTTTTGAAATTTAGTGATTTAGTAGTTTATATAATACAAAGGTATTTTTAATAATATAAAATATTATTAAAAATCTGGTGTGAAGAACACAAATGCAGGTTCACTATTAATATTTTCTGTGAACGTGTCCGAATATATCCTATCCCCAGAGATTTTTAATAATATTTTATATTATTAAAAATACCTTTGTATTATACAAAACTGGTGGGGTTTACCTACTCATGTATGTTTCAATTATTCTGATAGCTTATATAATAATTAATTACCGATCGTGAGTAAAATAGTATACAAACCTGGGTGGAAAGATTCATTCCCGTCTCGAGATTAACTTTCTAATCTCTCGACGGTAATGAACCACTTTCTGCCTCGGTATGTAATATACCATTACACTATTCTAATATATAGTTTTATTATTATAAAACTCGGTAATTATGGTAATTTTATTTTAGTTTTACATATTGCCTTATTTATAAATAAATGTATTGATTACAAAACGGCAAAAATATATTTATGTCTTACAAATGGATTAATGGGCCTTGTGTTAAGTCAAAGTTTACTTTATAATTTAATGCAAGACTAACCCATCAAATCTTAATTCACCTTAATACTATTTATTAAATAAACCAATTAAACGTTATAAATATAGATAAAAAACCACTGCTTACTTTCCATACATGTCGGATGGATAGCTTGCATTTATCATGTATTTAATCTATGTATTTGTGTTGATAATTGTATTTATTGTTGACTATATTGTATAGGAATTATAATTGTATATATACATATATCTTGATGTTGTGTGATAATAATGCCATTAATTGAGTTTCAAATATAGGTTTTACAGAATGGTGATAAGATAAGGCACTTTCTCGCTAAATTCCTTGAAAATCACAAAAACTAACATATAAAGTAGGAATGAAGCTTTCAATTGCATGAAGTTTTTCAATTAAAGTAATGGGTTTGCTGAGGCAAACGATCACTGATTTTCTTGGAATTTTTTTCGTTAACCATTTTCATTAAATTATTAAATTTCAATACTTTATTTTTGATATTCGTATAGAATTTTAAATCTCCTGTGAATTTTATTATACAATTCGATTAAAATGTATGTATACACCGTGGAAGCGAGGTTACTAAACGCCTAGACGGCCTTACGGTTCCCCATCACGTATACCCTCTGACGCCTTATTGGACAGTGGACATACTATATATCGTAACTACATTCAGAAATAACCAGACATAAACTTAAGAAATGATAATAGCAAATATCTAATAAAAGCAAAATAGCATTGTATTTTCATTCATTACAATGCCAGAATTACCGAGAATAATAAAATTAAAGATTAAAGTAAACGTACATATTTTTCTTATTTGTAACGGTAGAAAACTAGTAATATATTCCAGCTAAATTTATTTGAATGAATATAATAAAAAAATTGAAAAGAATAGAACAACTAGATGAAAACAATGAACGCTCACTCCAAAAATAAATCAAACATTCGTCATTCAATTATTCGTAAAAATAAATGCAAAATTCCTCCTTATTGAGGAATAAAAACGAAAAATTAAATATTCTTCTAAAGCAACAAAAATAAATAGTATTTCTTTAATTAATGGTTCGAATATTCCACCTTCTTTAGCCAAACAAAACCCTGAGCAATCATAAAAATGATTTTGTACCAAAGTTTCAGCAGTAAAGCTATTCGCGGTGCTGCTTTTATTATTGTTTTAAGTGACTAATAAAAAAATCCAATGAGGACAAATCCCGCGAGTGGGATACCATGGAATTGGATTAAAGTGGGTACCTATCAGTCGATTAGGAAATGTTCGTTTAGATAATATTGTAGTGTTTTATGAGCAGGACATCCACCTTCATTTTGCTTGACCCAATATTTAAATATTTGCTTAAAGGAAATGGCAATTCATCTGTAAATATGTTATTAACAATGTTATCATTATTCTGAAATTTACTTTCGGTAACTATTGTAACCGTTATTTTTTACGGTTTTTAAAACAGAATAGCGAGGTAGCTCTAAATATGTAACAACAGTCCGTAAAGACAAGATAGGACCGTTTTCTATAAAAGCATATATTAATGTAGATACTTCGTAGGATATTTGATGTCTGGGTTACGATATTTTTAAATTTCCGATTTCGTTCCAATTTTTTTTTAACTAAATTGAAAATAATTGCTATGAATGGAAATTATCTGTTAGGGTACTTTGCACCAAACGGATCACTGACTCTTTGAAAACTATTTTCATCATGGATTAGGTTTACCATTTCATTTTCTTTTTCTATCTTTTTATTATTTATGTTTATAGGTATACGTATGGACATATACATATTTATAAAAATAAAATAAAAATGTTTTGTGTTTTGAAATTTGCTACTTGTGTTTTTGAAATGCAGCTACTTTCACTCTAAGATTTTGTGTTACTAACTTTCGTTTAAAATGAATAAACTGCACTTTTGTTAAAGTTGCTCAGATGCAACATTATGAAAAGCAAATACTTTAAATTATTTTTAAAAAGATAAAGTTACTTTAGTTAAAGGAATTTTTAAGCGAGTATTATGAAACCGGGCGTAAGGATAAAGTTAGACCGACTCTTAAGCAGGGCCGGATTAAGCCCTTAGAGGCCCTAAGCACTAACGAAATTTTGTGCCCCCATACATCTGTAATTCGAAACATAAGCAATAATAAACCACGAAATAAACTTTGAAAGAATGTCCCTTCTTACTAATTTTCTTCGCTGTAAGAACTTACGAGCTACTACCCGTCATTTGCGCTATTTTAAACGCGTGCCAGACTTATAAACTTGTATAACTTTCAATCTGTAAGGACAGTGTACTTTATTTTTCAGAATAAATATGATGACAAAAGAGAGATCGCTTTATAAACAGATTAAATTTTGAAAATGGTCATAATTTTAATTAATTTAATCATTTGAATTGTAAAATCGGCCGAAGTGCCTCTCCTTTCCTTGATGCCCTAAGTACACTTGTTGTCAGGAAAGATGATCCCTGCGTCATCAATATATCCATTGTATGATTTAAATCAGTACTTCGGCGTCATATTAAATACTGTAAATTGCAAAATGAATATGAAAACTATGACTTCGTTTCCGGGCCAAATAAGTTTATTGACAGTCGGTCGAATTTGTAGGTTATGTGAACATATATAATCGCATTACATCTTAGTTATATTATTTTAAAATTACTATAAATTGAACAAAGCTGTGTAAACAACAAATCAAATTAAACTATACCACATGAAAAATAAAAAGAACTATCAAGAATTTACAATATTTATGTCAACATATTAGATTATGTAATTCTTTAGCATTTATCATAGTGAATTAATGAATGGCAAAACAAAAACAGCTTCAAGTTAGTTCTAAAAATATTATTATTGGAATTGAAACCATACAATAGACCAGAGTATCTACTCTATATAAATATAATTACATATTCAGTGTTATGACAGTTTCATAAACATTATTTTATAAAAAAATGTCGTATAATTTTTGTTAAAAAAAAATAAACAATTTAGTTACATCAAATACATTTCTAGACAATTTTAAATATTTAAGGGTCAGTTTTACCGACCCTTAACACTTTACCCCATCAAGTATACCGTCGAATAACCTGAATGAGGATAAAGTTCAGTTAATCTATAGTTAAACGTTCTACAGGGCCTAATTTTAAATAAAATTTGGAATATAGTGCAGTATAACTTAACACATGTGCCAAAGCGTAGCTAAATCGCAGTACACATGAACGGATGATAAACACAACATATTAATACAAACTTATTTGTTGTGAAATAATTTTTTTTTGTCTAAATTATTAAAATCTACATATATTATGTAAAATGATTCATTATTTACCTCTTGTACACATTTAATAGGTATTAAAATACCACCATGGTTTTTCTCTCGTTCAAAATATTGCAACAAATTTAAAACAAGTTGTCGCGATTGTGAATGTAATGTTTTGCCATGTGCTGCCATTATAGTTTTAAAAAAATAAATTAATAAAATATGTATTTATAAAAAGAAAATAAATAACAATTTGATCAAATATCAACGAAAATGTACTGTCAAATGTTAACGAGTGACGACTACTAAGCGGAAATGTGTGTATTTATCACGGAGTGGGTTATAATCCCGTCTTTGTACTAGGCGAAGTTTCAAAATACATACTTTCGTTCAAGCTATCTTTGACATACAAGTAGGTACTGTTTGTTATTTGGATGTGGAGATTATTCTTCGAATGTCGTTGATAGAATAATACGTAAGTCACGCAGGGATCATCTTTGATGATTTTGAGTATATGTATTTAGTTTGCTAATAGGGTGAATCCACCACTGCTCTTAAAGCTGAGTTATATTACACTTTTTTCGCCTAGAAACTTTCACAAGTTTTCAAACTATATCTGTATTTGTCGAAACTTTGATCATGTAAATTAGAAGAAACACATCAAACTTTCTAAACTACAAAACTAGGTCCGATCCCATTTTTCGTACAAGTTTCATACTAGACTTGCGCATTAAAGACCATTTCATTTATACCAACTGGGCTTCTTGTATTTACACAAATCATATTGTAATATTTTGAATAAACGTTTTAGTTTATATTGTATGGTTTTCGACTTCATTTTTCTATTGTTTTTATATGTCTAAGGGCCAATCAATAACCGCAACCCGTCTAAACAATAAATATAAAATAATAAACAAACAGAAATTTTTATTTTATGTTCGAAGTTTGGTGCCCTCTATTCGGCATAGCATAAATTAAAAGTTGTTTGAAATCTAGTATGTACACTGCGCGACATATAAAACCCGTACAATAACATATTATCAATGTAAGCCGAGCTTATCAAATTTAAAATGTCTTATTCGTCTTGTCAAATTTGACTGAAGTTAAAGGTATTAGCAATGGATGTATAACCTATGAAGTCTATAAGTGACAGTATAAATATATTTGTCCCGTTTACGCACCTTAGAAACTCTGATTTTATGCTCATAAGAGTTGTACGGGTTTTATATGTCGCGCAGTGTACCAGAAACTTTTTTTTCATAGTACAAAATAAAGTGTTAAGCCTGTTTTACATTATACTTTTTTTTTGTCGAGAAACTTTGACTAGTTTCTAGTACTGGATCCATTGCTATATGTATTTGGATCAAGTTGAAATTGAAAATCGCTGGCATTAGATTTTCTTTGTACGCAAGCGCCAAGATTGAACTTAATTGTTATAGCCAACCAACAATAAATATATCAATTTCTATTATGATGTTGCCTTTGTAGCTTCGTGACTCTACTTTTTCACGGTTTGTGGTGCCATAGTTAATAGATATTAATAAATCAGCCTTTAAAACTTGCTAAATAACATGTCCTGCGGCGTTTTATGTTATTTATCTGTTTAAAAATACGGGGTTGGCAGTCCGCGAAATCAGCTCTACTGCGCAGGTCTAGTATCCAAATTTTAACGAAAAATAGGTCCACAACTAGTTTTGAAAAAAGTTTAGTACGAAAACTTGGATGCATTTTTTCTGATTTACATTGTTCAAGTTTTTACAAGTTCATCTAGTATTGAAACTTGTCAAAGTTTCTAGACAAAAAAAATAATAATGTAAAACAGATTTAATGTAACTCAATCTTTATCGCCAACTTTGACTAACGCTCTATCTACGAAAGGAGAACAAACTGAAATGGGTCGGGTATCGATTACCTCCCACATCGCACTCTGTTTTTTTGCTTCCACGATGTATATATAGACTCCCGGTCCAAAAAGAAACCAACCTTTCGAAACTAGAAGAAACTAATGGCGCCGTCTGTTACATGTTCTTATTACCTAAAGCAGAAATATGAATTAGTCTTTCATTAGCTGCTCTTGATATTTGTTTCATTGAAAACCGAGTTATAGTGCCAAAAGTTATTGTGTATTTTAAGAATCAGTGCGAAAATGTATTTTAAATAATAGTAATGCTAAGTAATGTCTGCGTCGTTGATGACCAGCAATATCTCGTCTGTACTGAAAGTCTTTGACTTAAGAAACTTAATTTATTGTTCAAGTTTGCGTCTGTCAGTGAGCTTATTCTTGGCAGCCGGCGACAGTTTATTATATTACCGGATCCTCAAATAATTTAAACCAGTTCTGGTTCTGTTAATGCTATGATGTGGATTAATTAGCTCATTGCTTTCTCAGGTGCAGTAATTATGACATATTAGGTGTGCAAGGGATACTTATTCAAATTTTTGTGGACATGAAAATGTAAGTGAACTTATTATTTGATGTTCTACGAAAGCTGACTATTGCTTTTTTCTGAAGTCAGAATATTGCAGAGAATATTCTGAAAAATACAAGGAATATTCTTCTTATACCATATTCTTATACCTATTGCGACAACTGGATTAGTAAGTAAATTTAGCCTCTTCATCTTCTTGATTTGTCTTAGAACATAGATGCTTAAAGTCAGCTTTCTTTGCAAATAATCCATTAGTGCGTTTCAGCAGGTTAGTCAAAAAGTACATACCCAGGAACCTTACACGGTTTTTTTCGAAACTGGGTACAAGTTGATATTGTTATCATCTCTGTTTAATCCACATTGGGTTATAGGTTGCACGTACCAAATAATTTTGCCATCATCGTAACACACAATATGGGATCATATGAGTCCTGACCTCTTGAACATTATTAATATTGAAGAATAGTTTGCATAGAGGTTTATTCCGTTTGAGTATACATTTTCGAATTATTTAAAAAAAAAATTATTTAAAAATCACGGGTACTAAAATCGATTCTTGGAGAACGCCTTTATGTATTTTCTTCATTGGATATTTTACTTTTACAATTTACTGCACTTCATGTTCTTCCAATTTCCCTAACAGATTCCTATAATCTACGTAGTTGATAGCTCTGGATACTAGTTTCGCCTATATTTAGTTATTTAAAGGTCGAGTTATAATTTCTGAAGTTTTAATGAATGGAATTGATGTCCTTATTCTGCATATACGTTGCGCGAGAAGTAATGTGTAGTCATTTATAAATATACTTCTTATTATCGTTCGAAAATTTTTAAATACAATTGGAAGTTGGAATTTAGGCACATAACACCAATAAATTTTAACTGTTTTTAGTTATCAGTAATAAGTAAAACACACTTTCTCAAGTTACTTTTTTATGCAAATTTCAAATATGCTAGTACTTTGTTGTCAGTACGTAACAAATTTATAATTTATATTACTGACACTTTCTGTCACTTTTTGGGAAAGTTGAAACTATCAAATCAAACAGGAATTGAATTTTCTTATATTAAATTACTAACTAATTCTAAAATACAGCCCTTTCAACTCTATAAATTCACTTTGATGGGCTCGCTACCTGCGTATGGCTTGCAGGGGTTTATACAGATTATCTTTGATATGGCTACTTAGATTTTAATAAAATTTTCCACATTTAAGTTAATGCAAATAGGAAATTCGAAGAGCATATTTATTTTCAAATCGGACTTTCGGTTTGGCCAGAAATTATGTTAACTTTTTTATATTAAATGAAACACCCTATATATTTTTACGAATTTCAACAGAGCTCTGCTCTGAGAGTTCAGCAATATTAAGATTCGGGACCCCTTTATTCAACAGACATATTTAATCAAATCTAATAATGTAAATTTAATTAAGAAAAAAAAAATTAACACAAAAATATAAACAAAATCAATATCAGTTAAGAAGGTTTTCGAAATGATGACCGTTCACTTCTTGACAATATGCAAGTCTGTGAACCGAATTCTTGAATTTGCCAAAGCCTCGTCACGAATTAATTGCACTTCCTCAATTATTCTCTGCCGTAACTCGGCCGGATTATGCAGTCGTCTAGTATAAATCACAGATTTTATATGACAAATCTAGGAGATTTAAATTTAGAGACCGTGATGAATGAATCCTTTACGACCAATCCACCGATTTGGGAATGTTTCGTTTAAAAAGCTTCTAACATTAGGGGCATCGTGAGGGAGGCTCCATCTTGTTAGAACCAAACACTTACAGGTAGTTCCTATCTTCCTCAATATTAGGAACACCCTGATCAAGTAAAAGATCTAAATATCTCTGTCCAGTTTGTGTACCATGAACGAAAAAAGGACCATTAATACGGTTGCTGAAAATACCAGTCCAAACGTTTAATTTCTGCGGATGTTGTGTATGCATTTCTAGCATCCAGTGAGAGTTATATATTAACCAATATCGACAATTATGGCTATTAACGAATTGTAGCAAGCAGCAATAATTCTTGCATTAAATGTGATTTATAGAGATGATATGTTTCGTGCTTCAATATTCTGGCTACTGATCGGCAACTTATATCATAGCTTAGTGCTAGTGTAGCGGAAGTTTGTGGTAATTCTTCTAATGCTATAGCAATTGACTAGAGCAATAACTTCATTAGTTATTTTTGGTCGCTCGCTTTTCGGTATACTTCTAACATTTCCGGTCAAGTTATACCTTCTCTAAGTTTTACTAACGACAGTTCGTGATATCGGATGCCAATATTGATGCAAATTGTTAAATAAATCGCATACTTCTTCATGAGTTCTGATGCGGTCCTCAAAACCAATCACCATCAGAATTTCAATACTTCTTTTTACTTCTTTTGCAGTTAATTGAATCATTATTAATATTTGGACGTCTACAAAGTCAATTCTGACAGTTTAAGGCAAGTATAGCAAACGCCAATTAAGTTGGCGCGAGGAGGGGGTGCGCAGAAGCCGTTTTTAAAAACGTCCACCCCCACTACTCAAGTAATTGTCAGATACATTTGTCATTGACGTTTGACGGAACATAATGTCTTTGCTAGGGGATCATAAAGTGATACACGCTCAGAGGTTAGAATTATCTGACATTTGATGTAAAACCAAATACAAATCTCCCCACTACTTTTAATCCTGCGCGAACTTACCCCTCCTCGCGCCAACTTAATTGGCGTTTGCTATACTGAATTTTAATTCCGTGGCTTACTAAACATAAACATGATTTTAAAATATGAGTTTTGCAGTAGAGTGTTTCATTTAAAATAAAAAAGTTAACAACGTTTCCGGCTAAACCGGAAGTTTGATTGGGATGTAAATATACATATCGAATTTCCGATTTGCATTTACTTAATTGTGGAAAGTCTTATTAAAATCTAAATAGTTATATCAAAGATGTTCGAATGGATCCATACATTTGCCTAACCCTGTATAGAGACAGTGGTGATGCAATACGTGTGCAATCTTTCTACAAGAATTAAACATCTTTACTTATTACTGAACGGCTTTGTGTAATCTGTTATAATGTTTTAAAAGGTTATTACCTTTGGAAAATACCATATTTTCAAAGCCAATACGAAAAACATTACGTGCTAGAAAGAAACGGAGATCATATTTGTAGTCGACATCCCAAAACTAGCCTAATCCACCCAAAATTTTGAGTAAAGGTTTTCCTTGTAGACCAGTGCGATTATTTAGTTTATTTGATATCACCATTTATATGTACAGATATTAGAATTGTTTTTTTTAATTAAGTTGGCATGCCTGAGCTAATTTACTAAATATTATTAATTACCTTTTTCAGTAAATTAACTGATATCCCACAAATATCTAAGGTATTTTTCGAATTATTACCAAAGACTGTCTTGATCATATATATATCATTATATATAAACTTATATATGTATTTTTTTGAATAATTCAGTAATTTCCTAAAGTAAAGTATTTATAGTATACCTACTTTTCATTAAAGCAAACTAACACAATGTCGTGATCAGCCGCCATAGGTTTTGATTGCATTTTAAAGTATTGTAACTAAAGTGATATAAAAAATTATGGTTTTAAAGGTAAAAATAACCACAAATCGTACTATTCTGAAGTCTTTACATTTAAAGCTAAATATTTTATTCTAGATACAATATTTACAAATAAATTTCTTCGACAATAAATATGCATTTCTTCTTTGATTTATGTTATCGATACATTTTTTCTAAATGTAAATTGTAGGTGAATTATTTTTAAAATCGATTTTATTAATGCGATAATACCACACATGTTTAAACATATATGTATACACACGAGTGAATACATAACTACTTAACAAATTCGCCAAGAACGGTAACGACTGGCGACCCTTCCTGTTGCCGGTCTTGGCCGGTAGATGCCATGAAATATTCTCTCGTGAGCATGTGTCGTACATGTTTGGCATATGCGCCGAACCTATGCAAGACATGATGATGTTCACGTCGTACGCTAATGAGGGCAAACCAGCCCGAGACACGTGTGTATATGTTGATTGTTTACAATGCGAATTTGGTATACGCTGTGTATCCGTTTGTGCGTATACATATACCGGGTGTCCAAGGTCAAGTGCACCAGGTTGGCAACGCCAGATTTAATTTGGTAAGACTGTAATATTGCCTGCCTTGACTTGGTAACTTCATTCTTATTATGTTTAGTTGCCAAAAATGAATATCTTATGTAAAGGTTATGTTAGCATAGTTTGTATTCATATCCTTTATAATTAAATTTCATGTATTGTATTCAATTCCATCGCTGAATTGATAACTTTTTTTTAAGAAAAACGAAATACTGATGATCATTAAATTTACTAACTTGATATACCTAGATAGATAGATAGATAAATACTAACCATACAATTGAGAAAATTAGAAATTGCAAATAAGTATAAGAAATTTATTTTTATAAGTTTTTCACAAAGAAGAAAAAGCAGTACAATAAAGTCGCAATACATTAAAAAAATAAAATTCTACAATTGTAACAAGCAAAAGACTTAAGAGGACATATGGTTAAAATAAATTACAAATGATTTTCAAAATGTGCACCATTATGTTGTAAACATAAATTTACTCGTCTTCTCATATTATTGAACACATTCTGCAGCATTGCTTCTGTAATATTTTGCACTTCATGTGTTATTGCAGCTTGTAGCTCATCTAAATTGTGAAGCCGATTGCTGTAAACTTTATTCTTCAGATAACCAAACAGGAAAAAATCCAGGAGTCAAATCCGGTGAATATGCAGGCCAGCGATTGTAACTTATCAATCTATCATCATAAAATTCTTCTAGATAATTTAATGTAGTACGTGCAGTATGCGCTGGGGCTCCATCTTGTTGGAAATATCCACGAGTTAGTTCTTCATCGTCTAAGCTATTTATAAACGGTTCTAGTAGCATTTCTCTATATCGCACTGCATTTATTGTGTCGTGAAAAAAGATTGGTCCTATAATTCCCCTTCTTGACATGGCGATCCAAACGCCAACTTTAATAGGGTGGAGATTAGTTTCTACAAAAACATGTAGATTTTCTGCTGACCATGTACGATAATTTTGCGAGTTTACGTATCCTGACAAATGGAACCAGGCTTCATCAGAAAAAAAGCTGCGATCTAAATCATCATCTCCTCATTAAACCAGCGACAGAAATTTTGTCGTTGTTCAAAATCTTGCACACATAAATGTTGCGTAACTATAATTTTGTAGGGATGCATATGCAATTTCTTCCTTACGGCCATATGTGCACTTCCACGAGAAATACCTACAATTTGATAAATATGAAAAAGGAATATTCTCTGAATCACACGGGTACCTGTTCGCAGTGCCAATTTTCTAACAGATTTTTAAGCACTAACATCCATTCTTTGCCTGATATCATCCACTCTATCTTCTGTCAGCACAGATGGTGCTTGATCAGCCTTCCGTTTTGTAACGCTACCAGTTTCCATAAACCTCTTTATCAGTCTATTACGATGACACTTAAATGTGTCATAAGCTATCTTCACATCAGGATACTCATTATGGAACTGTTGAAAGCATGAGGGTAGTGAATATTCCCAGTTTCCATTTTCGGTTAATGTCGCACTTCGAAAATGCGTCATCACAATAAATGTATCTTGCTGTAATGTAAACGGCATTGTCTTGAAAAAGATAGTTTGTATAATGATTACAGACAACAGATTAAAGGTTACCGATTAAAGAAATAAATGCAAAAGCTGATAGAATCACTAACAAAAACATAAATACAATAATAACTGAAAACTGACAGCAGTGGGACGGGTTAACGTAAACCTGTCCAACATATAGATATAAAACTGAACTATTTTTCTTCGAAGCAGGGATTTTTGTGTTGCCAACCCGGTGCACTTGCAATTGGACACGGTGTATGTACTATCGCATATGTATATTTAATGTTACTAAATATCAATATGCTATATTTTACATGGTATATCGATTATATTGATAATATTTATTTATGACAATATTAGCTGATTAACATTAAGTAGTAACAAGATTGAACAGATTAAAGTAATTGTACAAATTTAATTTTAAAATTGTAGTAATTAAAAATAATTTTTGTATAAACCTATATCTCTCATACGCAATTTTTATCAAATGTCTTATTTTGATATATTACGTATTATATAAAATTATATGTTTCTTAAATGTTATATGTACATATATACTATCAAAAACTATCTTAATAAAAATGTATTTTATGTAATTGACTATTTATTAAAAAAAATATGAACTACTCGTAAGACAAACATTCTAAATATAATCAACTAATTATGTACTCTTAGATTTAAATAATAATAATAATAATAATAATAATAATAATAATAATAATAATAATAATCATATACTTAAAAGCATGATAAGAATTTACGGATGGTCCTCTTTCCATATACCATATACGTTGCCACTTGTAAAAGAAATTTTTATCCCACCAACAGAGTCTACGATCATTATTTAAAAATAAAATTTACTTATAAGTAATATTAGTGTTCATAAATAAGAGGTATTGATAACCGATTTAATTAAAAAAAATAGTCCTGGTATCATATCATAAAAACAAGAATAAATAAATAGAGGAATTTCTAAAAATAAATGAAATTTGTCATTTTAAAGTAAACGAGCGAGCAAAATTAATTGAGGTAGTAGGAGACTGCGGTTTGTAGAACATATTTCCTAATTTTAAATTAAATCAATCTTACTGACAGCACTTAAATGTCTCGTTTATACGTGTTTCAAAAAGAACTTCATCTCAGTAGGTACCGAGTAACTAGTACAGTTGTGTGCAGAAAAAAGTAGGACAAGTGTTTAGTTGTGTGAACCTATACCACTATTGACACATTTCCAAAAAAAAGTCGTACACTCATATCAATGTCACCTGAATTATAGCATTATATGCCAATATATGAGTAAAACTCCTTTTATATGTTGAAGTAAAGAGACGAATTTCAATAAAATGAATTAACTTTAATAAAATTAACAGTCATACTCATAACATTTTAAAGAATCTACAAATAAACCATATAATATATATAAACTAATATTTCGTCATGACACCATCTGCATTTAATATATTGGTCAATCGCAAGGGAATAGACGAATACAAGTTTCTTATAAGATTTTCGTTTTCTGTTATTTCTTGCCATGCTTCAATTATTGCATTCCACAGCTCTTCTCTGTTATTTGGTCTAAAATGACGCTCATACATTTTTTTAACAATAATACCTCAGATATTCTCAATTATGTTTACATCCGGGCATTTGGAGGGCCAAATCAAAGTTTCGATGTTATTAGTTTGTAACCACTGAGTTATTATTCCTGCCGTGTGTACTGAACAATTATCTTGCTGGAGAATAAAATTATTATTTGGGTGATGTTCACGAAATAATGGTATTATATTCTCCAAAATATTTAGATATGCCAAAGCATTGAATCTACCATCAATTCTCCAACAGATAGCTAGTCCATTAGCAGTTATAGCAGCCCATACATTAACAGAGAAACGTTGCGACTGACCTGCATTAGATACGTATGATTCTTCATATCTGTATTTCTCGGTCTATACACTTTAATGTGTCCATTGTAGGTCGATTGAAACGTCTTTTCGTCAGTAAAAATTAGGTACTTTATTCCAGAATTCAATATCTTTGTACAAATAATTTAGTGCAAAGATTATTCTGCCCTGTTTATGGCGTTCCGACAAAATACTTTTTTTGGCTGCAATACAATTTTTAATGTCTAACATTTGAATTCTTCTGCAGGCTGTTGACCGAGAACCCGGGAAATTTGTTGCTGCAACAGCATCTAATGCACAAGAAAACGGACGTTTTCTTAAGAAATTCACTAAAGCGGTATCATGATGTTCTAAAGAAATCCTTCTTCTACCGCTTCCTTGTTTTCTGTTAATTGTTTGTTCTTGCTCCCAACGGTTTTTGACATTTTGTACGGTGCTTTTATTAACTCCGAAAGTAAACGCTACTTCTCTAATTGTTGGTCCTTTTTGAAGCTCGGAAATGATTTGAATTTTTTGTTGATTACACAATTGTCTTGGCATTATAATAAAACTCTCACTTTGACAACTCAATTTGACACTTAAGTGACAATTCAAATTTAAGTATGGGTGAACCAGATTTACATAGAAAAAATAGCTTGTCCGAGTTTTTTCTGCACACAACTGTACCCCGACATATAAAACCCGTACACTAACATATCATCACTGTAAACCAGGCTTATCAAATTTGACATGTCTTATTTGACTTGTCAAATTTGACCTAAAGTAAATGGTATTAGCAATGTATGTATAACCTATGAAGTCTATAAGTGACAGTATGAATACATTTGTCCCGTTTACGTAACTAAGAAACTCTGATTTTGTGCTCATAAGAGTTGTATGGTTTTTATATGTCGCGCAGTGTTCTTACAAATGATTATAATCCACTTGCCTTTTATTTATAACTATGTGGCATTCCAAATAAGAATCAACCGTTGGGAAAGATAGAGCTTAAAATAAGAGCTTGGCCAAAATAGAGGCCACTTTTATGCAGGCAAAATCAAATTTATTTTGTTCTGTCAAATTTCCTTTTTGCTGTCAATACTCAGTATTTCTGCCAGTGCTGGTCAATTACGTGTGTTTTAGTAGTTGTTTATTGTGCTATTTAAAAATAGTTCTTTATAGAGACTATGTATAAAGCTTATAATGTGTATTTTAAGTACAAAGCTAATATGTCCAAAACAGCTGCTGTTCGTCAAATTTCAAGGGAAGTAGGGATTACTAGGAATACTATGTTTGACATTATTAAGGAAATTGAAATGTCTGGAGGTACACATTCTCCTTTAAGAGAACGAAGTTTCCGAGACGCTTACAATAAATTGAATGAAGTATCAAAAAGTACGATTAGAAGGTACGTGCATTCATTTTTCTTTAAAAATGAATTACCAACTTGCACAAAAATATGTAAAGCTACTAAAGCTGACGCCAGTTTCCTCCTTTAAAACGAACATCGCTTTGGAAAATTCTAAAGGAACTAGAAACAACAACACGAAACAACATATTAATTAGACAAAATGTTATCTTATGGAGACGTCGTTAAAGTTAAAACCTTAATCAAACTATATTTTTGCTAAACGCAAAAAAATTAATTGTACGATAGCAGCAATTTATCCCAAATAACGGGTGTTTAGAAACATTCGAAGTCAAAGCAGTCCTTGAAAATATGAAGTCATGTCTGAGATAGATTGATTTTTGACAGACAACAGTTGACATTTCATAATTATTACAAATCAGATACTTAAGTAAAGATATACGATTTTTTGTTCAGAGCCCACTTGACTTCGAATGTTTCTGAACACCCGATATAAGCGAAAAAGTAAGTAAGTATTAATCATCCATAACTTGGAATAAAGGAACGAACACGCGTTTAACCTAATACTGAAACTGGAAAAATGCTTACGTTTTACCTATCTTTTGGCTAAAAGGGTAAAACTGCTGTTTTACCCTTTTTACTATGTAGTTAAATAAATACCTTTTTTAGAAATATAAAAACTTTTATCCAAATTATGTGAAATGATGTACAGCTAAATGAATTTCCTGATTGTTTCTCATTATAGATACTATTCAAATAACTGTATTTTGTAAAATGCTATACTTATTAAGCAAGCACTAATGTTAAACAATACAAAAAAATGTTATTAGTTTTACATCTACACAATAGTTTTGTTCTCTAGTAAAATCAAAGTAAGATGTAAATATTTCTCCTGTGGTAATTTTAACACAATCTCACTGTATTTACGCACAAATTTATTGTAGTTGCTATTACAAATTGGGGGGGGGGGGGGACACCTACTACAAACGGTGGCTTCTGGTGTGCTAATAATAATACAATTATTTGATATTATAATAATTAGTGGTGTTGGTGATGAAGTTCCTTCAAAGGTCCAGGACGTGCGTGATGATGGTTAATTAAAATATATATATAACTTACTTACTAAATAAAACACATGTTGTCCTTAAAGTTTGTATTTATATTTACATAAGAAGAAATTGAAATTGATATATTTAAAAGTAATTAATCAAAGTAATATATACACGAGGAGCGGTAAATAAGTAGATTAAAAATTAACACAAAAATATACTGAAAAGAATGTTAAATGGAGTAGTAAATTAAGGGTTAATTAATCACGATGAATATAAAATAATCTCAGTATCGGACAATACCGAGTTACCTGTGAGTGGCGATGATGGTCACGTGGCCTTCGAAGATATACCTTGGTCAAGTATATGTAGAGCGGTGTTGGCCGGAGGAATAAGAAATTAATTAGTTTAAATTAATGTGAATTAATATGGATTCGCTTAAAAGAATAATATGTATAGAACAATACAGTTTACCTTAGAAGCGAAGAGACACCGGACGGCATGGTGGCGTGTACTTGGACAGCACGATGAGCGATGTGTGTGCAACTCACGAACGTTCGAAAGAGAAGAAGGACTGATAGTTTGGTATCGAAAAGAAAACGTCTAGAAAGCGGTCTGTTTTATGATCCATCGAAGAGAGGGGTCGATATCTTGAATTATATATAATTAATAAGAAGCGCGACCTGAAGAGTTGATCTATCGATGTCATAAATATTAGAATAACCCTTGTGACATAAGCTTTCTAATAATATGAAACACCATATATAAAGGAAGATGTATATTTGAATTAAACAATTTAATGAAAGAAATGTAAATAGAAAGAAATTCCACAGTAACGTTAGATCAGGTAGAAACTAAGGGTCTCGTCGGTCAAGATATATAACAAAAGAAATACTTTCTCTTTGTACGAATATGTACAGTTGTACAAATGTAAAAATGTCTTTCGTTAAATATATTTTAAAACGAGATATTCAAAGAAGAAATATATTTAAAAAATAGATAAAAATATTTTCTATATGCTAAGCGTAATAATGCAATACCTTCAAACAATAAATAACAGATTATAAGATATTGATTGAAATATTTTATACAAGTCTAATACCTTGCATTGGTATATATTATCCGCTTCTGGCTTGAATAAAATTATTTAAGTCTAAGCTCTCTTAATAATAACTATGTTAATAAACAAACGTCAAAAAATAATGTTTTATATAGTTAGTAGGTATATAACCTTACATATGAAACCAACCATATGATCTACTTTTTTAAATTCCTGTGTAAATTATACTCAGATTTCAGCGCCATCTAGTCCATTATTATTTGGAATCGACATTAACTATTTATCTAATGTCATTTTAACGTTTTTACAAAAACAGCCTTAGTCCAATTTTCATTTTTTTTGGTAATATTGTGATAAGTACAGCTTTCGTAATTTTTCCTTCTTATATAAAAAGAGGTTAGGCCTTAAAGTGGTGGACTAGGGTTGTTTCTGCCAAAAGAAGTTATAGAAAACGACAGAAGTAATAAAAAAAAAGACTTTATTCTCAGTAAAAGAAACAAAATCCAAAAAATAAACAAGAAATTACATATTTATTGATAACTTACAATAAAAGCCCTAACTTACTCTTCCCCACCACTGCTATTTGCATCACTATTAATTTCTACCCATACACTACACGAATCTGAAGCTTCTTCTGTATGAAGATGATTTTAGCTTTGTAAGTTTACATAGTATTGACGATGCTCCAGAACTTGGAGACATGCTAAGCTGTACAGAAAGTTTAGTTTTTAGGACTTTATTTTTATTTCTCCATCATACAAAGAAGAAAGTGATAGTTCGGAGGGTAATTTCCTTTTGTTTCGCACAGTAATAATTTCCCATGATCCAGAATATGAATGTTTCACTTTAACTTGATCAGTTAATTCACAGGAGATACGTAAAACTCTGACACTTTTAATCTTCATTGGTGGTTTTGACTGGAGTAAGAAATATGGTTGTAAGGCTTCCAAAAAATTAAAGAAATCAGCTTGTTGCACTTCACTAAATCGAATGGTTTTGGCTTTTTTGTGCTTCTAAAATAAGCTGTTTGAACTTCTTCCACATTTCTCCTCTTTTAGGATTCGATCAAGCTGAAATCTTGATCGTTTGCTAACCGCGAGTGTCCTCTTATAGAAAGGTAACGCGTAATATTTTTAAAAAGTTTAAAAATGTGCACCAATACAAGCCAAAATTTAACCAAGCAGTAATTTTTGTTCTGGCCCGGACAGCCATACAAATCATCTTTTGGATCATCCATGTTTTTTTATATAATGTAGTAACAAAGAAGTACTATTGTTCTGTCCTTTCTTTGCAACTGTTTCATCATATACAAACATGGTAGCATCGTTTGATACTAAAAAAACGTAATACCATAATTGGCTTGCATAAAATACTTCGTTTGTCAATGAGCAATGACAGGTTCTGTATGGACTTCAATATCTAAGTTATTAAAAAATTGCTGCACTATACTAAAATCAGTATCAGCGTGTTTCTGTTTAGAAGTGGAAGAAGAAGAAATTAAATTGAATATGCTGACGAAATTAGACAAATAAAAGTTATGCAACAAAGCAATGCGATCTCACTCAGTATATAAATCATTAACCCATAATTAAGTAAATGGTATTGTTTCTGTAGAATAAAGATATTTAGAAAAATAAAAAGTTTTTTTATTATATATAACACACATATACCGGGTTCCTTTTTTATTATTAGACATAGGTATAATGCATTGATTTTTCTTTTTTTTTGCTTTACGCATAGGGATAAATGTAATGGTGGCATAGAAGGCAATCAGTAGAGCTGAGGATGTTTGCGGTACGGCAGGACCGTATGTAGTGCATCCCCACATTTAACTATTTATCTAAATATTCTCTGAAATGATTTGCCGGATCTCATAAATTAATAGAGTGATATTTTAGTATGCACTGGATATTGTTATTATACAAAATCACAATAGCCATTTGTATTTATGGATCATAAATAATAATACGCATGTATTTGTATTTGGTTGTGAATTCAATTTAAACTTAAAACGAATCGTAATATTTTAACGACAAGCCGTGTGCAACTCTACGAATAACTTCCATAATTGATCGAAAATGGACATTTTGGAGCTGAAGTAAAGCCTCTATTCTTAGAAAATTTTATTACTGTCGTTAAGAACTATTATTATAAACAACAAAGGCCTTTTATTAATGTTGAAGTTTTAGTTTCATTGAATTTCCATGTTGTAAGTAGTCAATTGTAAAGTGTTCATTCACAATATTCTAAAACAAGGTGTAAATTTAACTAAAATCCAGAAAAACACATTCTGATAATATATTACTAGATTAGAAGCTGTGTTTATTACTATTTATTATATTATTTTTATAACCAAATGCAATAAAAGCTACGAAAACAAAAGAAACCTCGATTTATTAAAATCTTGTCACACAGCCTTTCAAAGCCTGGCAGCACATATTTTGCATATATTTTATATATACTACCTACTTGAACTAGGTGAATGAAGTTAGAAGTTATAAGTTATAACTTCTAACTTCATTCACCTAGTTCAAGTAGGTAGTATATATAAAATATATGCAAAATATGTGCTGCCAGGCTTATATATATATATATATATTTTATATATACTACCTACTTGAACTAGGTGAATGAAGTTAGAAGTTATAAGTTATAACTTCTAACTTCATTCACCTAGTTCAAGTAGGTAGTATATTTAAATATATGCAAAATATGTGCTGCCAGGCTTTGAAAGGCTGTGTGACAAGATTTTAATAACTCGAGGTTTCTTTTGTTTTCGTAGCTTTTATTGCATTTGGTTATAAAAATAATATAATAAATAGTAATAAACACAGCTTCTAATCTAGTAATATATTATCAGAATGTGTTTTTCTGGATTTTTGTTAAATTTACACCTTGTTTTAGAATATTGTGAATGAACACTTTACAATTGACTACTTACAACATGGAAATTCAATGAAACTAAAACTTCAACACTAATAAAAGGCCTTTGTTGTTTATAATAATAGTTCTTAACGACAGTAATAAAATTTTCTAAGAATAGGGGCTTTACTTCAGCTCCAAAATGTCCATTTTCGATCAATTATGGAAGTTATTCGTAGAGTTGCACACTTTGTCTCGAATGCATGTATTGTAAGGACGGCTTGTCGTTAAAATATTACGATTCGTTTTAAGTTTAAATTGAATTCACAACCAAATACAAATACATGCGTATTATTATTTATGATCCATAAATACAAATGGCTATTATGATTTTGTATAATAACAATATCCAGTGCATACTAAAATATCACTCTATTAATTTATGAGATCCGGCAAATCATTTCAGAGAATATTTAGATAAATAGTTAAATGTGGGGATGCACTACATACGGTCCTGCCGTACCGCAAACATCCTCAGCTCTAGCAATCAGTTATACGCCAGTAACGTATTTTCCCCAATTGTCAAACATTTCTGAATTGTCATTCTTACTTAAATCTTAAATAATAATAATAATAATCTAAATACATTTTATTGAAAAATAGATAATTTATTTAAAACAGTTAATTATCCTAACCTTGTGCGAAGACAATTTTAAATATTTTTAACAAATTCAAAGAAGATGGATAGTATTTCTTTAAGCAGGAAATATATTCTAAGATAGTAAAATTACTGTATCAAAAAGGGTAGAAAATATAAAAGGGTTGACAACAAAAAAGTACAAATAGATTTTACCATTTTATGCGATTGTAGAATGACCTCACATTACTTTTAATAACCCACGTATTTGGGGCATTTCAATAACACGATAAGAATAAATAACACCACGTGGTATCCTACGAATAAGTGGTTTTATAAAATGGAGAAATGTATCTTAAAAAGCAATAATGGGAAATTCTTGTAGGTAATAAATGTGTTACTATTTATTTAATAATCAGAATAACTTTAGGACTGTAGAATTATCTGATAGCATCACTACTGGAATTAAAGATTGAGGAAGGGAAGACATTATGCAATAAACTTTTGGAATCTGTTAAAGCAAGGCTATTTTCGTATGAAGGACGATCAGTTATTAGAGTAGCAACTGAACAAGAAATGTTTAATATTATGAAGAAAATAGATCCTGAAAATAAAGAACAAGTGCCTGTAATCGAAACAGACATCAGTTCACATCAAAAGTCATTTTCATTATTTGGATTTTTGCAAGATAGAACAAGAAAAAGTAAAACCAATTACAGCTGAAGTAATAATAATTAAAAGGCAATACCTCGAAAGGCCAAATTATGACTATATCCTCTTTTATTATGGAAGGTAAGTTTTAAAAAAAATGGTAATTGTATTTTTTATTTGGATTTTCTTTTAGGTAATAGGAATGGAGCTGAAACACCTAGAATAATGTGCTAGGTAATACTTCTGTATTCTAGCAAGTTCAGTAGAAAGTGAAAGAGTGTTTAGTACAGCTCTTTTAATAATAGAACAAAGGCGTGCAAGACTAAAACCGAAAAATGTTAATGTGATGATGTGCCTAAATAAAAATTTAAAAAATGATAAGTAATCTAAGTAATTATTTTATTAAAATTACATCCAACCTTTTCCTATTAGCTAAAGAAATAACTCAATGGGTTTCATCTTATTATGCTTTCTAACTATTAAAGATATGAATGCTTTTCAAAGGGAAATTATTTATATTGCTTTACAGAATGTATAGCAAGCGCCAAATAAGATGGCGAGCGGTGGGAGTAAGTTCGCGCAGCATTAGAAATAGTGGGAAACTTTGTATTTGGTTTTACATAAAATTGCAAGTAAGTGGGCGTGCGCGTGTTTAGAAACGATTTCAAAACGACTACGGTGCATCCCCATCGCTTGGCGCTTGCTACACGTGAATTTTTTTTAATCTATTACCACACTTACAATTTCTCGCGAAAATATTATAGAATCTAGTTTGGCAATAATACTCGTATTGGCAACAGTGGGTCATACCAAATAAAATAAAGCCACGAAGAATTAGGTTATGTTTTTAGAAAAGATATTGCAAAATCCCAGTTTGAATGAAAAAATTAATTTTATCTAACGATTAATTAAGACAAACAAAACAACATAACAAAAGTGAAGTCTAATTTTATAGCAAGTTTTCGAAGTGTCTTCCTTGTCTTTCAAGGCAATAGGCAAGGTGATTTTGAAAGCATTCCGAATAAATTCTGGATTTATTTCATCACATGTAGTACGTATATGGCCCTTCGTTCGTCCAAGTTACGTATTTGCACGATATTATAAATTTTACTTTTTAGGTAACCCCAAAGGAAGTAAACATTTGGAGATAAATCGCCTGATCTTGGGGGCCATGGTATGGGGCCAAATCTGCCAATCCATCGTCTTTGAAATGTGTTACTTAAAAAATTCCTGACGGCGCGGGCGTGAGTAGAATATACCGCAGTCCCATCCATTTGGAACCAAAGTTGATCAACATTTAGCATCTCAATTGATGGAATGATGTGATCTTCGAGAGATTAAAATATTTTTCAGCAGTGAGGTTACCGTCAATAAAAAATGGGCAAATACGTTTACCGCTTATTATTCCAATCCAGACATTGACTTTTTGAGGGTACTGCGTTTGGGTTAGCTTTTGGGCATTAGGATCTGTACGAGACCAATACCTAATGGATTAATGGAAAAGAAATTTAGTATTTTTCAATGGATAAATGTAGGATATAAACCAGAAGTTCTAAGAGTTGACTTCGCCATTTACGGTAAATGTAGTTTCATCAGCAAAAATTATTTTATTTAAAATTTGTTCGTTTTCATTTTAGTAAATTAAACATTATATCACAAAAACCAGTTCGTTTTAATTTATCTTCCTCGAAAAGCTCTTGATGGTTTGATACCTTGTATGGCTTATATTTAAATTCTTTCAAGGTTTTGTACACCGAACTGTACGATTTTCCAAAATGCCTGGCTACATCTAAAAGCGATCCTGCAGACCGCTGGTGTATAACTGGTTGCCTACTATGCCACCATACATTTATCCCTATGTGTAAAGCTAAAAAAAAATTAATGCATTATACTTATGCGAAATGATAAAAAAAAAATCGGTACAGTAAATATACCACCTTCGTAATAGTACTGTCCGCGTCAAAAAAAACGGGACGTGTCTTATAACGATTTTGACATTAATTTAGTTTTGTAAGTAAGTCGTTTGTCAATATTAGTAGCCATGAATATAAAGTTATGCATCTGTCATTATTAAGTTAGTATGATGCAACAAAGTACTGTGACAATAGGTAAAAAAAGTGTCCCGTTTCTTATATCGCGAACCGTATGTTAGTTTTATGACTTTTCTTTAACTAATATCTAAATTTCAATTTCGTTTCTCATACAAAATTAATAAATATGCTTTCTTTTCTTAGCAATTTCTATGTGACACAAGGGCGACGCCACTGGGATATTGAAAATAATTATAAAGTTCTTTCGCTTTTATATTTTTTTCTATGTAGTTTAATTTTTCAGGGTATTAATACAATTAACCATTTCTAACTGACCAATACAAGCAAATGACGTATTTAAAAATGACAGTTTGACAAATAATGTTTTCATTGACACATGTACGAATAATTATTCCATAATAATGTTGAATATATGCAATCGTTTTAAATTTACATTGTAACGAATTCGGATTTATTTTATTGTTATTTTTTTATTTAATGGGTAAAATAATTTTTTACATATTAAAATCGTTCGAAATTGCTTGATCTTTATGTTCCAGTTTATCGATAAATGCCATGTCAACTAAATGTACAATCCCATGTCGATATAT
Organism: Melolontha melolontha; assembly: GCA_935421215.2. Classification (NCBI taxonomy): domain Eukaryota; kingdom Metazoa; phylum Arthropoda; class Insecta; order Coleoptera; family Scarabaeidae; genus Melolontha; species Melolontha melolontha. The sequence continues at coordinate 65,404,501 of OW285242.1, forward strand.
ATTTGCCGCATTAGGAAGTTTAGGTATGATCATTTGCTATGCCTTGAAGGTCAATCTAAGCATAGCGATTGTTACTATGGTTAATCACACAGCTTTGCGAAAGAAAGATAATGAAAGCTCTGCCAGAGAGTCAGGTGGTCTTATCCTTTTAGATGACAAAGACGATAACTCAATAGAGGTACAACAGAAAGCAAAACTGCAATGTGGGTACTAAATCTGGTGAAATGTTTGTTGTATTAGTTTTCTCTTAGGATGGTCCTTTGTTATGGTCGTTTCAATTACAAGGTATAATTATAAGTTCATATTTTTGCGGTTATTTGTTCGGTCAGTTACCTGGTGCAAGGTTGGCCGAAATTTTTAGTGCCAAATGGATGTTTTACATTGGTACTTCAGCACATATTATTGGGACAATATTGATTCCCCTCGCCAGTATAGGACATTTTGGCTTAGTGATAGTAATACGGATATTGCAAGGAATAGGAGGTGGATTTACGTTTCCTTCTGCACATGTTCTTTTATCAAAATGGGCGCCTCCACATGAGCGAAGTACGATAACTACTTTTATATATAATGGAACTGCAATTGGGACAGTAGTAAGTTTTCACAAGTATAAAAACATTTATTATTTGTAGAGACCGAATGCATCAGGCTGAAATTACGATGGACTATATAAATAGTCTATAACAGCGCTAAGTACAATAGTTATTGACTAGCACTATTCATTCGGTTAACCGCACATCTGTTTTTTTGTCGTTGAATTGTGACGCAATTACTTCAATATTATAGTTAAATTGTTTGCTTCATGGGCGTAGATAGAAGGGTGACGAGTTTTAATAATGTATTTTATTTATTAGTTTATATTTCGTAAGATAAATAAAGTATGGTGAGTTAGTTTCTTTTTTTCATTGTTTAACCGTTAATTGGAAAACAAACAGGTGGTAATCTATAAAATACGAAATACATTTTAATTTGTTCATTTTGTAGTTCAAGTTGAGAAAGCAGTATTAATATTAACTAGCAATACTTTCTGAAGGTTCTCCTCTGTAAAAGGTGTTCTCTTTGAATGAAATACATCCTTGTAGATAAAAAAACGTCCTCTCTACATGACAACTGGTTATAGGTGCATACTGGATATATTCTTTAATTTCAGCGTATTTAGCAGTTAGATTTTGAGGCATTGTCGCCATACACAATTGCCGCAATGTAATTCAATTTGAATTTCTATTAAAAACTGCGTCTAACTCTTGCAGAAGGCCACATGCGGAGTCGCTTGGAATTTGAAATTTTGATTTTCAAAATAAATGGCTAGTTTTGGCAAATTTCCAGTGTTCCTGGAGAAAGTACAACTGATTTTTTAAATTTGGAATTTGTATTAGTTCCTTGCACTCTGAAATACTTCGAGCATCGTCATTTAAACATGTAACGAAATTCTGTAAACTATCGTAAAAACTAGTAGCTTTCAACCATGTCTCCCATCTAGTTATTACTGGAAAGAGAGGCAGTGACAAAGATGGAAGTTTTTCCCTGTAAAGAGCCACTCTTAATGGTGCTTTCCTGAAAACTTTTAAAAGCGAATACAAGTCTATCAACTTCCGGAAAGGTGTCTCTGATATATTAACAGATTCTGTGGATAGCTTGTTCTACACAAGTAATATGCAGCAGTTGATGGACTTGTATACGCTTTTGAAAAAGTTTTCAGATAAGCACCATTGAGAGTAGCTCTTTACAGGGAAAAACTTCCGTCTTTGTCACTGCCTCCTTCTTCAGTAATAACTAGATGGGGAACGTGGTTAGAAGCTACTAGTTCTTATTCAGAGAATTTCGATAGTTTACTACAAAATTTCGTTACATGCTTAAATGACGAATATTTATAAGTACAAGGAACTAATACAAATCTCAAATTTAAAAAATTAGTTGTACTTTCTTCAGGAACACTTTGGAAATTTGCAAAAGTAATCACTTATTTTGACAATCAAAATCTCAAATTAAACGATGGATTAACCACATTAGATGTGGCTATTAATAATTTGAAAAATATTTCAAGTGACTTCGGATGTGACTTTTGGCAAAAGTTAGACGCAGTTTTTAATAGAAATCCAGATTTAATAACATTGCGGCAATTGTGAATGGGGACAATGCCTCAAAATCTAACTGTTAAATACGCTGAAATAAAAGAATATTTCCAGTATACACTTATAACCAGTTGCGATGTAGAAAGGACGTTCTCTATCTACAAGGATGTATTTTATTCAAAGAGAACAAATTTTACAGAAGAGAAACTTGAGAAAGTATTGCTAGTTAATATTAATACTGCTTTACTCAACCTGAACTACAAAATGAACAAATAAAAATGTATTTCGTATTTTATAGATCACCACCCGTTTTCCTTTATTATATAAATAAAATTAGAACTCTTTAAAAATACAAATTTTCAATAGTACGTCCGTGGGCGATGAGTTATCGGCCTCTCGTGTCCTATCCCCAGTTCTTTGCTACATTATAAAATTACGTTTTAATATGCCATTTTCTATTTTGTTCCAAATTGGACTTGACAATTTTTATATGCTTGGAAATAAAAATTTTGTAATAAAATTCTAACAAAAGAAAATGACAAAATTTTATTATTTGATTTGATTTGATTTGATTATTTGATGAATTTAAAATTTATTTATTGATTGGGTTTGGTAATAAGTTATATATCAACGTGATCACAATGCGCTTCACCGCGTTTTACTTACAGTAGTATTATTGACTAGAATTTTATTTCATATACAGCTACTTAATTCATAACTATATGAGGGCATTTTGAGGGAAGAGTTACTTTTTAAAGGTTGGCAACACTTTCACTACGGTAATTATCTTGTTAACTTCCACCATGTGTCTGATGCCTACTGTCAAAATTGTAAACAAATGCGACAGATAGGTTGCGTTTTTTTACTCATTTAAAGAAAACTGTTTTCCGTTATTGTGTAAATATTGAGAAAAAGGAATTCCGAGTGTTAATTTAACATTATTTTTTACGTGGATAGGCAATTGAAGAAACCGAGGAAAAGTTACGTAAATATTAATGTAAATGTACTCCGTCCCATTAAATGATTTGTAAGTGGTTTTCTGCTTTTAAAAATGGCCATAACGGATACTGCAAAACGTCCCGGATCGTCGTTTACTGTAACTTCTCCAAAAATGGTTAATAAAGTCCATACCCTTGTAAATAGCGACCGTCGATTGGAAGTATGTGCGATAGCTAATGAACTAAACATTTCAACCGAATGGGTATGCAATATTTTGCATGAAGATATGATATGAAGAAGATGATATGAAAAAGGTATCCATGAGATCGGTGCCGCGTTTGCTTAATGCTAATCAAATGCGCACTTGCATCCAAATATCTATATAATGTGTGGTTATCAAGCGTAATCCAACGAACACATCTTCCAACTGAAATTAGAAGATGTGTTCTGGAAGACTTTTGAGCACCCACTTGTCGCCGACTTATCCCCGACTTACCGCCGTGCGATTACCACATGTTTGGACCGCTAAAAAAGCTTTAAACGGGCAGCGTTTCCACGATAATGACGGAGTTGAGGCGTTCGTACGCAATTGGCTTCACACACACCCTGCTTCTTTAACAGTGATGCCTTGGAAAAATGTGTAAAAAATGTTAACAAATAAAGTTACTTTTTTCTTTCATTAATAAATCTAAAAAAAATTATTCTTGTTTAAATTTTCGTCTGTCGGTGGGGGTTACTTTGACAATTTTGTGATCCTGTTTATTATAGGCGTATTTAAGTATTTTATAATTATGTTTACTTATTTACTACGAGGGGAACCTAAAAATTTCCGGAAATAACCACTAGATGGCCGTATATTTATTTATTATGTATTTATTTTTTAGTATGATAAACATCATGTTTTACAATTTTAAACGTGGTCTTACTTAACAACAATGCCTCGATCGCATTCATTCTGCCTTTGGTGATGAAGCATTATCCAAAATCATAGTTTATGACTGGTTTGCAGAATTCAAGCGTGGACATGCTAGTGTCAACTAGTGTCAGTAACGAATTTCGTGAAGGTCGTCCATCAACTGCTGTTGTTCCGGCAAATGTCCATGTTGTGCGAGAAATGATTGAAGCGGGTCAACATGTGACATATCGAGAGATAGAGGCGTCCTTGGGCATTGGTAAAAGTCAAATACAAACGATTTTACATGAGCATTTAGTAGTGAAGAAAATTTGCAGTCGCTGGATTCCATACAATTTAACCAAAGCTCAAAAAATGGCTTGTGTGTGCGTTAGTGCAAAAAAATGTTTAAAAAATTCAATCGTAGTGCTTTCGCTAACGTATACAGTATCGTAGCAGGTGACGAAACCTGGATATATTCATACAATCCAGAAACAAAACAACAATTGATTGTTTGGGTGTTCCAAAGTTAATCAAAATCAACAAAAGTTGTTCGTTCAAGCGCTTCAAAAAAAATTATTGCTTTTTTCTTCCATAAAACTGAGCCTTTTGCTACCTTTGCTCTTGAGGATCGCAAAACAGTAAAAGCTGATTGATATACAACAATTTGTTTGCCTGAAATTTTCGATGAAATCAGAAAAAACGCATCATCTTCACCACGACAACGCCAGCCCTCACACAGCACATCAAACAGTCGATTATCTAAAGGAGAATAACATTGAATTAATGACACATTGTCCGTATTCGCATGCCTTATCACCTAATGACTTCTGCCTGTTCCTTTTTGTTAAAAACAAATTGCGTGGTGAGCGGTTTTCGACACCAGAAGAGGCCGCTGAAGCATTTAAAAGGCATGTATGTTTCTGAGATACCCACTTCAGATTGGAATAAATGTTCCGACAACTAGCTTGGTTTCTTCGAATGCAAAAGTGCTTAAAACTTAAAGGCGAATATTCTGAGAAACAATAAAGTGTTTTTTTTGCGATAAAATATTCCCTTCCTAGTACTTATTTACATATATATTTGAAAATATGTAATACTTTAATAGCTGAAATTAATAAACGGTTTTAGCTTTATCCACAATTTAATAAGCGCTATATTTTTCATAGTAATCAGGAAATAGTAAAATTATTTCTTAATGCCAAACTTAATGAAACCTTTTCGGAAGGCAAAGATATTAAGTATAAATAAAATACCTAATTTGAATGAGCGTGTGATAAATCATTTTGCAGATGCTAAAGAGTGGAGAAGTGATCTCACATTTTCATGTATGTAATGAGAAAAAATTCGTTTGTGTTAAAATAAAGGATATATTATTATATTATTGTGATGACTCATCCAACGACGCGACGCGCGTATACCTCTGGCGCTTTCTAGATGCATGCAGAACGCTCGAGAAGAACTTTCACATTCATATATAAACCGTCAAGGAATGGATTGAGATTATTCAATACCAGAGCATCGCGGAGTAAACATAAATACAAATACATAAATGTACTTATTGTTAGTAATTAGTTTTTATATTGTTATTCATTTTATTATTAATATAGTGTGTGTCTAAAGTTATCGTTAGTTTTATTTAATAACCCGAAAAGACAAACTTTACAGTGGTATTCAGGTGTGAGCTAATTAATAAATATCGGACTAAGTAGACAATTAAGTGTTAATTAAGTATCCGTTTAAATAAATATACAGTGCGAAAAGACGTTCTTTTAAATATCGTGATGACCAACAGAATGAAACTGACGGAATTAAAAGTGACTGATTTAAAACGAGAATTAGAGGAAAGGGATGAGGATATAACTGGCAAAAAGGCAATCCTCCAGCAACGGCTTCGCAATGTGCTGATCCAAGAAGGCGAGGATCCAGAGAATTATGTCTTTCAAGTTCCAGGCGGAGATGCTGACGTGAATTCGCTGTTGATGAAAATGGTGGTTAGTCAAGTCCTAAATAAGATCAAACCAAATAAAAGTGCGCTACCATGCGGGAATTGTAGAAGAAGCGGTCACATTCAGAATAAATGTGGTAAAAGGACCAAGAAAGAATCGGCTGAGAATCCGCAAGCCCCAAGGACTGCCCAAATCGCATACTTGCAATATCAAACCAATGGCCTGTATGTGGACGCTATTATGGAAAGAGGGACATATGCTTGCTTGCTAGATACTGGATCGACGAAAACCATCGTGCGGCCCGATTTGATTTCCAGGAATAAAGAATTACTTTCTAGCAAATTGAGACTTAGGACCGCTACTGTAGAAGCAGCTTCTGTGGCAGGTGAAGTAGATGTCAATTTTATGATAGGACCAACATCAATCCGACATCATGTTCTCGTAGCCGACATAGAAGAAGAAATAATCTTGGGATTAGACATCATGAACATCTACGGTTTCCAGTTAAACATGAAAGAAGGCACTTTAAAAATAAATAATTGGGAATTGTTTCTTCATGGGAAAAATTGTGGGAGTGTAGAAGTAATTACAGCAGAGAATGTTGTTCTGGATGCAAGAAGTGAGACATTTTTGACGGCGTATATTGAAGGTGATTATTTGGACGGAAATGTTACAATGTTGGAACCAAAGGCTGATGATGACGAGGTGGGCCGAGGAATAGTAGTTACCAAAATGCTGGTTATGACTGAGAAGACTGTACCGATAAGGGTAATGAATGTGAACCATCACCCTGTTTCATTGAAGAAGGGTACTATTTTGGGGTGGTGTTCGCCAGTGTCGGCCGTCGTTCATCGTATAAAGGCGAAGAAGAATGGACTCGTGCAGATTCCTGAAAAATTGTCCAAGATAATCGACTCCGCCTGTCAAGGATTGAGTAAGAAGGAACAAAGCCAAGTTAAGGATCTAAACAAACATTATGAAAACGTCTTTGAAACTGAAAGTGGTATGAAAGGAAGAACCAATATTGTCATGCACAAAATAAATACCGGCGATGCAAGTCCAATACGACAAGGAACGAGAAGGTTACCACTGGCAAAGCGTGAGGAAGCCAAGCAGATTATACAAGATATGGAAAGCCAAGGAGTAATTGAACCGTCGAATTGTCCATGGGCTTCACCAGTGGTCCTTGTCAGGTAGAAGGATGGATCTACCAGATTGTGTGTAGACTATCGTCGTTTGAATAGTGTGACCAAAAAGGACAGCTATCCTCTCCCAAGAATAGATGATACGCTAGACACCTTGGCAGGACCAAATGGTTCTCCACTCTTGACTTGAAAAGCGGTTATTGGCAAGTGGGAATGGATCCCAATGATAAAGAGAAGACTGCCTTCAGTTTAGGTACAGGACTCTGGCAGTTTACAGTCATGCCACTTGGACTGTGTAACGCCCCAGCTACTTTTGAGCGACTCATGGACACTGTGCGGAGGGGACTGTCTTGGAATATCTGCCTGGTATATCTCGATGATGTGATTGTGGTAAGGAAGACCTTTGAAGATCACATGAAAAATTTGGAAGTAGTATTCCAGAGGTTACGAGATGCCAACCTTAGATTAAGTCCAAAGAAGTGTCACTTTTTCCGCAAGGAGGCAAATTGTCTTCGACATGTGGTTTCCGAAAAAGGAGTTGCTGTGGATCCATAAAAAGTAAAAGCTGTTGAAAAATGGCCTGTATCCAAAGACAAACATCAGCTAAGAAATTTTTTGGGATTATGCACATATTATCGACGGTACGTTCCTGGATTCTCTAACATTGCAAAACCACTTACCCGCCTAGCAGAAAATCGAGCATTCGTTTGGAACAACGAATGCCAAGCGTCCTTAGAGTTGTTAAAAAGAACTTTGATCAGTGCACATGTTTTAACTATCCACTGCCATCTGGGAGGTTTGTTCTGGATACGGATACCAGTAACGTCGGGATTGGTGGTGTGCTCTCTCAAATCCAAGATGGACAAGAAAAGGTCATTGGATACTTCATCAAGACCCTGTCCTAACCGGAGAGGAACTACTGTGTAACCAGGAGAAAACTATTGGCAGCAGTTAAAACCATTGAGCATTTTTACAAGTACCTGTATGGGCAGAACTTCCTGATCCGCACTGATCATGACGCCTTAAAGTGGCTCTTACAATTTAAGAATCCCGAGGGTCAAGTAGCTAAATGGACTGAGAGGCTACAGGAGTATGACTTCGACATTGAACACAGAGCAGGCCTCAAACATCGAAATGCAGATGCTCTTTCCAGAAGACTGTCGACATTGCAACCTAATCGAAGACAAATCGGCCAACGTTCTCCGAACCACCGTGGTTGATGACCAATGGCAACCTGACAATTTGCGCGCAGATCAAGAAGCTGATCCGGATCATGCAGTCTTCAGGGATTGGAAGAGAAATGGGCAAAGACCGACCTGGCAAGAAATTGCTTCCCATTCAAGAGAATTGAAGTCATACTGGACACAATTGGATTTCTTAACCATGGAAGACGATCTCCTGAGACGTGAGGTCGAAAATCACGATGGAAGCGAGCGGAAGATGCAAATGGTGGTTACCAAGAAAAGAATATCAAGAGGTATTGCGAGAACTTCACAATGGGGCTTCTAAGGGACATTTTGGAGTCCATAAGATACTGGAGAAGGTGCGCCAGAGATTTTACTGGGTGAATTGTTCACGAGATGTGAAAGAATGGTGCCTAAAGTGTGCCAATTGCGCCGGAAGCAATGGCACCAGAGGCGTCGACGTGCACCCATGCGCCAATACAATGTAGGAAGCCCATTTGAAAGGATCGCCATAGGTGCCGCCGGCCCTTTTCCAAAAAGCGACAAAGGAAATAAATACATAATAGTAGTCATGGATTATTTTACCAAATGGGTTGAAGCACATGCTCTACCAAATCAATAAGCTGGAACTGTAGCAGACGTGATTGTGAAGGAGTTCATCAGCCGTTTTGGTGTACCTTTGGAACTTCATTCCGATCAAGGGCGAAATTTCGAGTCCAGTCTATTCGAAAAGATGTGTGGACTTTTGAGCATACGGAAGACGAGAACAACTCCCATGCATCTACAATCAGATGGGATGGTAGAACGAATGAACAAGACCATGATCAGACACTTATCAGACATTTATCCAAAGTGGTCTCCGAACACCAGAGAGATTGGGACGAACATTTACCGTTATTCCTAATGGCGTATCGGGCCTCTGTTCAAGAGACAACTGGCCAATCACCAGCAAACGTGCTATTCGGGAGGGAACTCCGATTGCCCTGTGATTTAATGTTTGCGAGCAAGCCTGGTGAAGATCTTGCCGGAGATGATTATGTCAGCACGCTCAGACGACGACTAGATAATAATCCATGAACAAGTCAGACATAATATCCAAGATGCTAGTGACAGAATGAAGGAGAGCTACGACATCAGCGCCGAGAAGAGTGGTTATCGGGTTTGGTTATATAATTCACAACGTCGACGGGGCCTATCTCCATAACTTTAAAAGAATTGGGAGGGGCCATACGAGGTGTTGAAACGGATTAACGATATAATATACCGCATCAGGCGAACACCTCATACTAAGCCAAGAGTCGTACATTTTAATCGATTAGCATAATGACGAAACTGCTGACTTGCGCCGATTGGATAGCCAATACCAGGAACTAACCTTAGAAGACTTTATGGAAGAATATTCTGGTTCAAGAAAAGCTCGATTTGGGGTAACCATCGAGAAACAGCAAGATTTGTTTACGGTGTCGCCAAACTACGCGCTTGCTCATTGCGTAGCCCGAGATCTACGAATGGCCAAACGAAATGCCAGAGAATTTAAAGAGAGATTTGACAGAACGAAGAATTAAGGCAGCAGGGACCAGCAATTGGGAAGAGTCTCCAAATAATAAATGAAGAACAGCCCATATTTTATTTGGTCACGAAAGAACTGTCAAGCCTGAAGCCAACCTATCGTGCTTTATGGGAGGCCCTGGCCCACTTACGCGAACAAATGTTACAACAAGACATTTTGAAATTAGCTGTTCCAAAATTGGGTTGTAGATTGGACCGCCTGGACTAGAGAATTGTAAGAAGCATATTAGACGTAATATTTCAACATACTGGTATGGAAATTCTGGTATGCAGTTACCGGCTTGAATATTCCTGAACATCCAGGCAAGATAAGACCGTGGACTGTTATTTAGATATGACGTCACAATGTAACAAAGGCCCTACCTGTCGATTTCGCCATCGTTTGAGCGAACCAAAGCATGACATGTTTCGGGACGAAACTTCATTTTTAAGAAGGGGTCAATGTGATGACTCATCCAACGATGCGACGCGCGTCATACCTCTGGCGCTTTCTGGAAGCATGCAGAACGCTTGAGAAGAACTTCCACATTCATATATAAACCGTCGAGGAAGGGATTGAGATTATTCAATACCAGAGCATCGCGGAGTGAACAAATACAAATACATAAATGTGCTTATTGTTAGTAATTAGTTTTTATATTGTTATTCGTTTTATTTTTAATATAGTGTGTGTCTAAAGTTATCGTTAGTTTTATTAAAGAACCCGAAAAGACAAACTTTACATTATTATTATTATTATTAAATCTTAATTACAATATTTTCTATAAAACAAACCAATTTTTTTAAAATCAACAATACTTTTTACCTCAAATTCTATATGACGTACTATAGAATTAAAAAAAGTGGTACAGTCATATTTTTATCTGTTTAAATTAGGCTGCATGAATGTAGGTATATAATATATTAAATGTAGACGTCAAATTTAAATATTCAAATAACCTATCAGTGTCAAATATCATATACGTTAATATACAGGTAGGTGTAAGTGTCAAAAATTACTGTTGCACGTTACTAACGGGCCATCGAAAAAATTCATAATTGGACTGTGAAATTGGGTCAGTACTTTAGCCACTTCCACATAATGACATTTATTATTTGACATTGAAACTATAAGTTTGTGTCAAATTTTTCAAAACTCTTATTAAGAAAATTAAATTTGTTTAGATGTAAATGGACAACAATTTCAACAACTTCTGTAGCTATATGTAAATTTTGATTATGATTTCGATATAAAATAAATTATTTGTTCTCTTTTTTGTTGTAGTATCATTTCAATGCCATAACCTTTTTTTTACAATGAAGCCAAATGAAACTGTCAAGCATCAAGTAATGTGTCATTATATGGAAGTGGCTAAAGTACCAACCCAATTTCACAGTCTACTCCAATTATGAATTTCTTCGATGGCTCGTTACGGGGTTAAGTTGGTCAGCAACGTCACAATACTAAAATGTTTAAAAATTGACTTTACATATAACTTCACTACTGTACCAGTTTTTTTTTGCATCATAGTACCTATAATTTGAGAACGTATACAAGTTCCTGCCGGCGCACGTAGGGACAAATAACCGAATTACGACGACAAAAATGGAATTTTTTATTTTGTTAAATGTACCCACTATTGCACTTAATATGTTCTGTATACCAGTACGCAATCAACCTATAAGTATTTATTTTTTTAACGCATCACATTAGTCTGTACGTGCGTTCAAAGTATTATTATCTGTTACACTCACTTATACCTGTCAGCAGCATTTATAGCGTTTATTGTTGCTACACTCGACAATTTTTTGTAAATTTACAGTTTAAAGTTTTTCAAATATATTTTTAAGCATCAGGTATCTAATTTAATTTGCAGTTATTATTAAAATAACAATTATATGTAGTGTAGATATAGTATAATGTTTTCATTATGAAATATATTGAAAAATTTACTTTAGCTACAGCTATAAAAAAAGTTCCAAACAGTTCCACGACTTTTCCTGAAAGTTAAAAAAAAACAACTAGTAATAAGTGTAAAAAAGTCAAGTGGAGGTCCCTCCTATTCCCCTTTCAATAAATAGAGCATATTTTCCTTAGGTAGTACACCTAGTTCTGAAAATCCCACATGCAAATGACATTTTTTTTAATTCGCTAAATTTTTCTCTAAATTTTTCTGCATATTTTCCTTAGGTAGTACACCTAGTTCTGAAAATCCCACATGCAAATGACATTTTTTTTAATTCGCTAAATTTTTCTCTAAATTTTTCTGTGCAGTCTCCTCACAAAGTACTTGTGTGCACCACTGATGTATACTTAAACTGTTACGAAAAAATATAGAAAGGGGAATTCCGTAACTAAATTGTAACTAACAGAACCGCAATAGCTAAATTTTTCATTCAGTGCAGTCTTCTCACAAAATACTTGTGTGCACCACTGATGTATACTTAAACTGTTACGAAAAAATATAAAAAAGGGGGAATTCCGTAACTTAATTGTAACTAACAGAACCGCAATAGCTAAATTTTTCATTCAGTGCAGTCTTCTCACAAAATACTTGTGTGCACCACTGATGTATACTTAAACTGTTACGAAAAAATATAAAAAGGGGAATTCCGTAACTTAATTGTAACTAACAGAACCGCAATAGCTAAATTTTTCATTCTGTGCAGTCTTCTCACAAAAACTTGTGTGCACGAAAATATATTAGAAAGGGGAATTCCATAACTACATTGGGTGTACTGAGATCTGTGCTTTAAAGAAGATGAAAATGAAGAGAAAGGAGTTATTTAATGTACTAAAAACCAACAATTTTATAATTTGTCATCATCAAAGTGTAATGAACAACTATTACAGTATATTTTGGATAAAATTGGTGTTAGTGAGCTTTCTGAAGATTTAATAAAACAAATAAAACAGGAAGTTAAAATGTTTGGTTCAAAGATGTTTACGAAGTGGCGTGAGTGTAATTATATGTATGAGCGTTTTAACAAGAAGCACATAAACTGGCTTGACGAAAACCTAAAACTCCCGGAGATACAACCACCACTGCTTCCATTATCGGTAGGAACACATTCAGAACAAAAGATGCGAGGCAGTCCCAGAAAATCATTTGAAGAAAGTTCTCATCGCAGTAAGCAAAGACATGTAAGAGCAATTGTATCTGATCTTAATTCAGAAAAATTATGAATTATGTTATGAATATTTACTACATATAGCATACAAATTGGAACTACAGAAATGGCAAGCAAGAGTGCAAAACAAGAAGTAAAAGAAAAAAAGGGTGAAATAGCAACTAAGTTTTATGAACAAATGGGCCTTGTTGTTGACCAGCCGAAACAAGGTGGAGGCAATAGCAATGACGGTAATACTGCACGAACATTTTTTAAGAATCCTTCGCTCGTTTCAGTAATAACTGGAATTGATAAAGACTTAATAGAAAGATTTGCAAATATACTGTCAATAATTTCTTGTGGGCATTACATCAAGGAAGAAGTATTTAAAAACTATTGCTTTGAAACAGCAGAAATGGCCATTAAACTTTATGGCTGGTACAAAATGAGTGCCACTGTTCATAAAATTTTAATTCATGGAGCTGATATTATAAAATCTTTACCTTTACCAGTAGGCCAACTGTCAGAAGATGTAATTGAAGCAAGTCATAAAGAGTATAAAAATTTAAGACAATATCACTCCAGAAAAACTTCAAGAGCCAATACCAACAGTGACATATTTAACTGGATGCTGGTTTCTTCGGACCCTGTTGTGACCGATAACCGAAAAAAAGGTAAAAAAAGTAAAGCAAAATTTAATGAAACTGTATTAAATATGCTAAGGCTGCCCACTTTCTGTGGCAACGAAGAAGCGAATTATGAACAGGAGTTTGATGACGTCCAAGACTATGAAGATGTTAATATAGAATAAAATAAAAATTAATATTATGTCCCCGTATGTCATCTTGATAATTAAAAAAAAAATGTGAAACAATTAATTATAATTCTTATTATTTTAAGTCGTATCCGTCACCAGTTGATCAAATTTAAATAAAAACTTAAAAAAAATATAATTATTAATTCCGCTTTTTATAAGTATTCTCGTTTTAAGTTTTTAATTAGGCCTAATGTTTTGAAATTTGAATTTTTAATTTTTAAAAACTGACATCAAAAATCCCGTGTAATAAGTTTTAAGCGAATTCGATCAATTTTTTAAAAATTGTACGCCATATTGGATCCGCCATTTTGAATTTTTAAAAACTAACATCAGATCCGTAATCAGCGACCCTAAAAACCTTGAGGTACCTAGTTTTATTAAAATTTATTGAATCCATATGAAGTAAATAATTTTGTCGCACTAAATTTTCAATTTGTCCCTGTGTGCGGCGGTCGTTTGGACTTCGACGCTGTTTCAGATACGATGAAGCAAACAATTATCTTACAAGAGGACGGGTGCGCTAAATCCGCCGATAGTTTTAATAATTTTTTCTATTTTGCATTTGTAATGAATTCAGTATAAAACCCAAAACAGTATCGAAATGAGCTTAATTTCGATATGCTTTTTTTCATTTTACATTGTTGGCCTTGTTCGGTCACGGAAATAAATATCATTGCTGCCAATTGATTTTAAGAATTTAAGTACTTTTGACAGATATGATATAGGTACGTAGGCTACATAAACAACGTATATTGTATACAATTGACAACAAGATATATTAGCTTCTATGTCACTCATGTTTATATTTTTAAATAAAATATTAAGTAATGTTAACGAAAATTAATAAATATTATGTAGGTAATATAATATACTTCGAGGATGGCAAGATTTAAATTTGAAAATGTCAAGTATCAATGTGACCAACGCACACTTTATATAAAAATAAAACTCTGAATTTTCAAATTAAATAATTTCAATTTATTAATGTAAAAATGCAAAATAGAAAAAATAGTATAAAAATCTTGTTTCATAAGGCCTCATTCTTTAGAAAACTCACCGCTATCGCGGGTCCTTTTCTAAACTGAACTCGTGCGGAAAAATGGTGCCTTATGAAACTCGTGTAATATACTATTAGAACTTCCAAGTACTAATGACAAAATTTAAATACAAAATAAACACTCTAAACATGTAACATATTGCAGTGGAATTTACTTTGAAATTGCTTATTAATTTTTTTATTCACACTACAGCTTATATTGCCGGCTATTCAGTCTAGTAGAATCCACGAACTGCCATCTCATGAATCGTTCCTCGCGGATCAGGTTCAAGTTTTGTTTTCCAGAATAAAACAATAAACACAAATAAAAATCTAATCAGTTCCTTTGTTAGTTTATTTTAAAAAAATTAAAAAAAATCCCTCTACAAAGTGTATAGGGTGCTAAAGCATCATCAAACAGTAGCAATGAGGAAACACTCTTTGTGAATAATGACTCGCACACAGAGAAAAACCCCTTGTGACACTCGATCAAACATAAAACTAATGAATACTAGTGAAATTTGTCAAGTTTAACCTCTACTTTGACCCCTTCAAACAAATGTCAAAAACAAATAAGTTTTCAAAACTCACGAAAATTGACATTTTGTCATGCGCCAAAATAACACAACAAGGTCAATCCCCACTAAAGAAAACTCCAACCTTGAATTCAAAAATGTTCTCGAAAATTATTTTAAGAAAAAACTTCCCTTACAAAAAACATGACAAGTTTCTCTAATACCCATATACTACTTTCAAATATAAATTATTACAAGAAATACATGAAATTATAATAATGAAAATAATCGTGATATCAAATATATAAACAAAATATTTTATCAACTTACATAGATCCATGTACAATTTATAAAATGCACGAGAGATATCTTTTTCATAAAAAAAAATTCAATAAACATTAAAACACTCGCATAAATCGAATTAAGATTTACATGCACCTAACAATAAATGCATAAGCAATATACAACCCGATTTTATAAAACAAAGAATAAAATTGAGAATTTTATTCTTTAATAAACCGATCACTTTAACCGTCAAGATATCTCTAACTCAAAAATGAAATTTCAACATCCGCCTGTCCATCCCTACCATCTATAAAATCAAAATATATACAGACAACACATTTTAACAAATACAATATCCGGAAAAGCGGCAAGTTCAATCCTCTGGTCAACCTAAATATACGAGGGCTAATCATAATTTCATACATAATAAAAATTTTTACTTATAAAATAAAATATATATATATAACGATCCCCGTCTGAAATAAATAAACCTACAACTGAAATAGCTAATTTTTTTAAAAATGTCCTTCATTATAGAGTTCAAAATTGTTCAATCATATTTCCTTTCTTGTCCAAGGAAAAATCTATAGCAATATGTAGGTACATTGGATCTTATTATAATAACTTAATCAGACCATTTTAACAAATTCAAATTGATTATGAATATTTTCGTGGTATTTTCTGGTACGATTTTCTAAATACCCATTTTTTCTTATATGCTCTTTCATAACAGTTTTTTGAAATTAATGGCGCTTTTTATTTAAGAGTAAGTAATTGTCTGAAAACTTAACAACAAACATATAACGTGCGATTTTCTAAATATCCATTTTTTCTTATATGCTCTTTCACAACAGTTTTTTTAAATTAATGGCGCTTTTTATTTAAGAGTAAGTAATTGTCTGAAAACTTAACAACAAATATATAACGTGTGTTCATTTGAAAAGTCAATCTAGGTTACTTTGAAATTTTGGTAGAGTAAGACGCAAATATATTAGTATGCGTTTGTTGTTCCGTAAACGTAAATCCAAATGACATTTAATAATGTCAATCACAAATATCAGTTAGTGCATAAAATAATCGTGCGTCGATTCTGGTTTAAATAAATTGCTTCTCAGTTTTAAAATGGCTTTCACTTTAGAACATAAAATTTTTTTAGTCCAGGCTTATTTTCGAAGTGGTAATAAAATTGATGGTTGATGGGTTTATTCAGTTCAAGATTGCATGGTAGAATTTCAAGTTGAGTTTCCACATTTTGTAATAGATTATATACAATTTAAGAATACTTTGGATAGAACTTTGAAACTTTTTTCTGAAACTGGTAGTCTCTTAAGAAAATCAAGCAGCGGAGCAGTTAAGAAACGTACACCTCAAGTTGTCAATCGTGTTGAAGAAATAATGGAAAATGAACCACAAACATATGTTCGACATTTGAGTCAACAAATAAACCTTTCTGTTGGTACAACTCACAAGTTATTAAAAAAAGATATGCAACTTTATCCATACCGTGTCACAGCAGTACAAGAATTGTTAGAAATTGATTACCCACGTAGACTACAGTTTTGTAATTGGTTTGTAAATATGAACAATAATGGAGAACTTTCGCAAAGAGTCATCTTTACTGATGAAGCATGGTTTCATAAAACGGGATACCTAAATTCACAAAATACAAGAATTTGGAGTAGTGAAAATCCACATGTAATTAATGAAGAATCGCTACATCCAGAGAAAATTGGTGTTTGGGCAGCGATAAGCCAAAGGCGAATCATTGGACAAATATTTTTTCAGGGAACGTTAACTGCTCAAAGGTACCGTACGGAAATTTTACAACCATTTGTCAATCAGTTGCATGATGATAAACTTCAAAATGCATATTTCCAACAAGACGGAGCACCTTGTCACTGTACTGCAGAATCTTTGGATTATTTAAGGGAATTTAAGAATAAGAGAATACTGAAATTGCCTGGCCTGCACGTTCATGCGATTTAACACCTTGCGACTTCTTTTTGTGGCCTTATCTAAAAAATAGCACATTTCGAACACCTATATTGAATTTGAATGATATGCTACAGAGAATCGAACAGAAATGCATGGAAATTAATAACAATCCAGTAATGTTGCAGAATATCATCAGAAATTTTGAACGGAGGATTTTAAAGTGCATTGATCTTGAAGGACATTTTCAACATTTGTTATAGTTTTCAATAAAGACTGCTACACTTTTCGCGACCAAAATCTAATTGCAAAACAAGTAGTTATACGAAGTAGCGAGATGTTCTGCTGGGCCACCCCCTTTGCCTTGAACCTACCTGTTGGTGAACGTCCCAAAGGAAATACTCTGCCGGCCAACTCAATCGTTTTTCGGAGTGCGTCGCGGGTCAAGGACGCGAGGTGGAATGTGAGCGCCACCGTATTTCCCCTGCAGAGCACCCCCGTAACACGGAAGCGGGTGGGATGCTGGTAGTTTCAAAAGCAAACTAGTTTTACCCCAGACTACTTGTTACTGATTCAATACACCTTTGCCTAACTCATACACTTGTGGGATAGGTATCAAATAAACACAAGACGTCAACTATAACAAGTTTAATATAAAAAAAAACTAGTAGGCTAAAGTAAATAAAATATTGACAAAAAATATAAGTCGCCGTAAGAGCAATTAAGCTTGTACAAAAGTTGGCGAAACCACAAAACCCCACATGCTAGAAAAAACCACATGCTACTAGATTGACTTTTTAAATGAACACTTGTTATATGATGTAATGGGATTTTATCCTATAACATGAATTTCTGATATACGTTAATTCATTCTGAATATAAAATAATTTATGATACTTCAATTTTTAGTAACAGATATTTTGAGATTTAAAGGTTTATTTTATGATATTGTCAGAGTACGAATTTTGGTGGATAACTTTAGTTGGTTATATTTTTAAAAGTATACTGATTATTAAAAAAAAAGTAATTAATGATAATATTTAACAAAGTAACACACAAAATTGTAAATGAAGCTAATGCTTTGAAACGAAAGCACTACAATTACTTTGATTATTAATATTTGATGTTCAAATATTAATCTAGAAAGAAATTTCAAAAGTCACTCAATATGTTTTAAAATGACAAAAATATCTAACTTCCTTGGTATATGAATTATAAGTTATAATTCATAAATATATTGCACACTAAACATTTTACATTTACCCCATTGTAAGATAAACTAGGATGGTTCTCAATAAACCTATTGACTAACTTTGATGATAGCGGTCTTTTTACTGTATTCTCCTTCAACATTATTAAATACACAGAAATACACTTTCCTGCTGCTATTATACGTGTACACACGATGACCGTGAACAACATACTAAGTAATCGTATGTGCGATGGGGCACGCGGGAACCAATACGTTAGTCACGCCTCTGCTTTCGCTCCGAATTGGTCCACTCTAATTATAACAAATCTCTAAGGAGATTTATTGAAAAAATTGGGAGATTGATTCTTTTTGACTAAAAAGAATAGACACGTTTTTGTGGTGTGATTTTTTAAAAAGGGGTTTTAAAGCGGATATCAATATCTTATTGGTATATAAGTGATCTTATTTGATATAATATTCCTTGTAAATTTGGAATATTCAACATTGTCAAATATTAACCATATAAATATAATATACAACTTAACCAATATATAGTTGTGACTGAAGTACTATAAGAATAAATATTTTTGGATTACCTTCATATTTACCTCAAGGAAATTGTAAAGAGAAGTATTAGTTGGTATCCAGAAGGTTAGACAATTTATTGGGTATCGTGCAAGAAAGTTATTTGAATCAGATTTTCATAATCAAGATTATCCATTAAGATCTGCAAAAAAAACTATTTCTTCTTTGGTTGGATTTATTATATAAACATCTCGAACCTGTGGTAACTTATATAATATCTGGAGGAGTTTCAAGAGTGTCTTTGGTCCAGTCCAAATTCTTGACAGGCTACATCCAGAGGATAAGAAAATCTTAAAAGGATTCAATTCATAGTTAAAGAAGTTAGTATCACATATATATACATAAATAATTAAATTACCATTTTTCAAATTAGTATTTAAAATATACTGTCACATTTGGCAATTCATTAAAGAGTATTTAAAACGTTATAAATAACTTATTATCGTTATTTGAACCAAGAATTCGATTGTCAATTTATATAAATACGTTTACCTGTTACATTTTAGAAAATATTATTCAGTTTGGTAATATTTTGAAATACTCGCTCAGAATCAGCATAAGTTTCATCTTGCCTATATATATGTATTAATTAACGTGTACTTGTCAATGTTTAGTAATATTAAATATATTTGTCTATATATGCTTTTAAAATATTGAATGGTTTTGTACAATAAACAAAGGTTTTGGTAGAATACCTTCTTTCAGTTAATATCAAATTTAATATTGAAACACTTATAACTAGAGCTGAGGATGTTTGCGGTATAACCATGGTTATATCATGTAACCATAGTAAATTACTATGGTTATATGATATAACCATGGTTATACCGCAAACATCCTCAGCTCTACTTATAACCTTGTTAAAAAGAAATATCTACTTACAGATATATCTCTTCTTTTTGTTGAAGCACACCTTGAGAATATCGCAGTTTCATGACTCACCGATTGATTTAGTATCAAGGCATTCATTCATTCATTTATATATTTATTATTTCATTCATTCATCCATTTAAAATTATACATTAACTTGGCGACCAAACGTGAACCTTTAACATCATATTATCTTGACTTACATACGGAGTCTTACATTCTCATATTAACGTAACGTTCCAACGTGGGACGTAACTCCATATTAATATATATGTATATATACAGGGCAATCCAAATTAAGTGTTCACCATTGGTAACTTTGTTATTATTAAAGATACAAGATTGTTTAAATTAGCAAACTAGTAGTACTTTTAACGCTCTTTAAGATGGAAGAATTAAAAAAAAAAGAGCAGCGCGATTTTAGAGTTTTCCCGAAAAATATGTTTTTTTCAAATGGAAACCCCTGTATATTATATCATTTTCTGTTAGAAATTCAATTTTTAAACAAAAAATCTTATAAGAAATTTTTTACTGGGATTAAAAATACTTGAGTTATAGTGAATAAACAAAAACAGCTAAGTCAAGTGCATTTCTATGTTTCTATGATAACGACGTTAATTCTTTCTAGTAAACGTCAAATATTAGTACAGTTTTATTAGTCTTTCACTCATAAATTTCATTTTGCTAGTTATTAATTTGACAAAAAAATTATTTTTACCCATGCAGAAAAGTGTGATATGTTAGAATCTTATTTAGTGTGCAGAAAATCCTCTAGGAGGGCAAAAGAACACTACGCTGAATTATATCCACTCTGAACAGAACCAAATGAGCAATTTTTTCTGAGACTGTACCGAAAATTTAGAGGCAATGACAGTGTTTTTGCCAAAACAAGAACAAGAAGGACTTTTATAATAAGCGAGGCCATGGAAATTCTAGTTCTTGCATATTTTGAGGCCAACCGTGAGAATTCCATACTAGATATTATCAAGGAATCTGATTTGAGTCACGGTACTGTGCATAGGATTCTGAAGAAACACAAATTCATTCCTTATAAGTACAAACCAGTTCGAGTTTTCTTGCCAGGGGATCCAGAGAGAAGAATGTTTTTTTACCACTGGTATCTTAACTTTTGTCGCCAAAATGTAAACAACTTTCGTTATATTTTATGGACCGATGAATCAAATTTCTCAAATTCTGGAATGTACAATACAAAAAATCATCATTAATGGTCAAAGGAAAATCTTCTTTTAGTACATCCAAGACGCCCGCAAGTCCGTTACAGTTTTAATGTTTGGTGCGGTTTAATTGGTTCAAGGATTGTTGGTCCTTTCTTTTATGAGGGCACTCTAACTGGTGAAAGGTACATAGAATTTTTGACTGAAATTTTGAATAATTTCTTAGACGATATTGATCTCATAAGTAGACAGAATCTGCATTTTCAGCAGGATGGCGCACCTGCGCACAACTACAGAGGTACTCATCAAATTTTAAATACTATTTTTAACAATTCATGGATAGGAACAAATGGTCCTATTCAGTGGCCTCCCCGATCGCCAGATTTAACACCGCTTGATTTTTTTTTATGGGGTTATTTAAAGACAGAGATTTATAAGCAAAGGTACGAAAACGTAAACGCCCTAAAAATTGCAGTTAGTGAAAAGATAAACCAAATAGATGGTAGGACCATACTAAAAGCAGTTCTCCAAGTTCAGAAACGTGTTCAAAAATGTATTGAACAACAAGGTGGTATTTTTAAACATCTTCTATGAAAAAATCAGTGATTTTTATTTTCTTTTAATGATATGTTTATGTATAAAATAAAGTTTATAAAAATTATTTAGCTGTTTTTGTTTATACATTATAACTCAAGTGTTTTTAATCCCAGTAAAAAAGTTCTTATAAGATTTTTTGTTTAAAAATTGAATTTCTAACAGAAAATGATATAATATACAGGGGTTTCCGTTTTAAAAAAACATATTTTTCGGGAAAACTCGAAAACGCGCTGCTCTTTGTTTTTTTTTAATTCTTCTATCTTAAAGAGCGTTAAAAGTACTACTAGTTTGCTAATTTAAACAATCTTGTATCTTTAATAATAACAAAGTTACCAATGGTGAACACTTAATTTGGATTTCCCTGTATATAGTAAACTTAATAAGTCGGCGATTAAAGGTCTGGTTTGTTACTTGAAAGTATATATATTTAAAACAACCCTACATGTTTCGGCAATGATGCCTTTGTCAAGGATATAAAAAATATAAATGACAGAATATAAAAAATTTATTGATTTTTTATATTCTGTCATTTATATTTTTTATATCCTTGACAAAGGCATCATTACCGAAAAATGAAGGGTTGTTTTAAATATATATACTTTCAAGTAATAAACCAGACCTTTAATCGCAGACTTATTAAGTTTACCATAGCATACCAAGATCACGAAAATATTATATTTATATATATATATATGTATATATATATATATATATATATATATATATATATATATATATATGGAAGGGAATTTTTTTTTGGGAGAATCCAGCAAAATTAAACTCTATTACTTAAGTCAGTTCTTTGTTTTTTCTCGCAATATTTCGCATAAATATTGTATGCTTCCTCAAGGGGTCATTTTAAGAATAGATGGAAACAAATTAACTACTTAGTAACTATATACAGTCGTTAATACTTACAAATGTGAACTATTTTTTCTATGGAGAAATTACCCGCCTCACTATACATAACGTTTACAATATTTTAAAAGTAATCTGACTAATAACAACTAGCGTACACATAATTGAATGTGAATTTAAAATGTAGGGACAACACATTTAAAAGAAACGAACACGTGTAATTGTGATGAACAAAAGGAATTTTCGCACAATCACATGTTATCTGTCAAAAGGTTAAACATAAAATGTTAAAGGCTGACAGTTGTAAAAGAAATTCGGTAATGTTTTTATTGAAATCCAGGTATGTAACCTCGAATTGTAAAAGTCACTATTTATGATCAAAGTTAACTAGTTACATTGGTGTGCAAAAGTTAAGTGTCCATTCCTAAAAATGTGCTGCCTCACAACAGTTTTACATTTAAAGAACGTGTTATACTATTAATAGATGAAACAAAAGATTGAGAGGGACAAATGTGTTAAATGACAATAGATATGTTGGTATTCTGTGTGGTTTGTTGTTTAGAATTTGTGTTCATTGAAATGGTTAGCAAGTAAGCATATATTGCACTTAGGTTGTTCGTATCAGATCTGAAATTCATCGAATTAACGTTGTTATTGATCTCCACCATTTCCAAAAACTCTCTACACTTTAAATTGTTTACTGTCTGAAGGACTTTAACAATATTAAAATTAGGTGTGTGATCATTGTTGATCATATGTGAAGACAAGGAGCATCTGTTCTTTCCAGTCCGAATGTCACTCTTATGTGTGGTGAGTCTAGTTTTTAGCCAGGTGGAAGTATGACCTATGTATACCTGTCTGCATTCATTGCAAGGAATTACAATTACAACCCAGTACGAAACTTTTTTAGTAAAACTAAAGATTTGATGCCTCTGCCCTTCCGATCCAACGTTGTTCACTGCATTCCTTCCAATGAATATATAACTTGATTCCGGGTTTTGGTCCGCGTTTCCACTGTTTGGTCTTCGTAAAGACCGGTGCTGATTATATATACATATATAAAAAGCGTTCAAATAAGCTTTGCCTCTAGTAGGCCATTCCTTTAAAAACGTATGATTATTAATAATTTAAATTTGCATTAGTTGTCAATTAGACAGATGCATAGTTGACAAAAATTGCTTTGTAATTTAAAATTGATTTAACATGGTTTTTACTATACAACACAAATCATTCATGCTAGAATCTTATTTTCGAAACGGACGTAAGATTGACGGACAATGGCAGTATTCTCTTCAAGATTGTTTAGAAGAATTTCAATCAAATATCTCATCTCATAACCAACAAAATTCCTATTAAAATTAGTAACAAGCTAAGACATAATCATAATTTCCAAGGGCTACTTTGAGGTAAAATTTATTTGAATTCTTTGTATATATATATATATATATATATATATATATATATTGAGGTAGGTCAAGCCTACCCACATAAGAATCCCTAGTTTAGTTAAAATACAGATTATTAGTTAGAATGTAAAAATTGGAAATTAAGATAATTTTTTGAACTGAATTCTTCATCTGTCAAATCAATAAAGTTGATTTCGCGTTTTAATTGTTAGAAATTAATTTGCATTATCGTTTATGTTTATCTTTTCTTTTGCCTAAGTCATTTTATTTATATCTCATCGATCGATTATCAATGACATATACTTTAGAGAAAGCTGTACATTTTCAAATTAATAACCGTTGGAAATATCTCGACTATAAATCAGCATAGAAATAAGACTTGTATGTACAAATAACTATTATTTATTCACAAGAACAATGTACATATATAATTTTTGTAAAGTAGCCATTTGGTTAAAATAATTAAATTGTCATTTTCATTAAAAAAAGTAACGAAATTAAATTAACAAATACTAATTGAACGAATAAGAAATGAGGATTAAAAACAAAAGATAGTGGGCGTCACTAAGTTGAAATTCTCCGAAAACCACGCCGACGTTTAATTAAGTGCTCCGTTTGAAAATAGTAAAAAAATGGTAAATTAAATAGAAAACTATACAACACACATCTTAAAATATTACCAGAATATCCAGCAACATTTTAACGCCTTTTGGGAATCGATACTTCAACCAGTTCCTGACAAAACGGAAATTTCATTTCACCGAAGACCGCATCTTACGAGGCCCGAACCATAGAGGTGACGCCATTAAAACACCCGCAAAACTTGTATCCTGCATTTTTGGAAACGAGAAGATTTTTGAAGAACCAGCCTCATCTGTTGTCACTTAAGTATTTTGAAATTTCCTCTGAAATTTTGAGAAAAGTATATTAATTAATTTCACGTATTAAAACTTTGATTAATGTTTTTTCTTTTAATGAATATACCTAATGGGTACTTTTAGTTTTAAGTATTACAATTTAAGTTACGAAGAATACAGTTCAACTGGCTCTTTTCTCAGTTCTCAATTCTTTGTTTTTTTTTATATATTTTAAACCGTTAAACTTAAATAGTAGCATCAATGTTTGTTTAAGAATTAAAGTAAAATTTGTCACCTCTATTAATTTAACCAAACATTTAGTTTACGTAGAGATAATCACGTGACATGATGCATATTAATAAGTATAGCAAACGCCAATTAATTATGATTCCCTAGCACAGACATTATGTTCTGTCAAATGTCAATGCCAAATGTATTCTGACAATTACTTGAGTAGTGGGGGTGGACGTTTTTAAAAACGGCTTCTACCGCACCCCCTCCTCGCGCCAACTTAATTGGCGCTTGCTATACTTATTTTAAATTGTTTAACTTACCTGTGAAACAATATCTTCCATTAAAGCATTTACTTTATTCCTGTACTCACTCGTTTCATTTTTGTAGAATTATCCTTATTATTTAGACAAAATCACCATCATTTATTATGTTGGTCATAAACAATTTCCATATGTATTTCTATTCGAGTCACCGATCCCACTAGTAAAGTGTATTCCAGATGCACCACACAAGAGTCTCTATGTTCTTAAAAGCTGGACATTTATACGTATAATTTTGAGCCCATTAAAGAAAGAAACAATATAATAAACACATGTACACCTGTTGAGGTTATGTATACTTCGTTTGTAAACGAAAACTTTTAAATGTATCACCCACATGCAACATATGTAATATTCAAAACCTCTCCCTCTATATGTTTTATTCACAACTATATTTAAAGAGATTTAAAATACATTTCTTGGAAAATTAACCTATCTGTTTCCAATTTTAATCGTACAATATTAAAAATAGACAAAGCCTTTCAGATAGGCAAACAAGTATACTTCAATTTAAGAGAATAACAAGAGGTCTATTTAATATTGCAACTTAACTGCAATT
Source organism: Melolontha melolontha (assembly GCA_935421215.2). Taxonomy (NCBI): domain Eukaryota; kingdom Metazoa; phylum Arthropoda; class Insecta; order Coleoptera; family Scarabaeidae; genus Melolontha; species Melolontha melolontha. The sequence continues at coordinate 65,430,579 of OW285242.1, forward strand.
GATCATATTGATTTTCACATTAACCCTATAGTTTCTTTAATAAATAATATATAATTTATATATTACAACCGTCGCATCACATTAATATATATATATATATATATATATATATATATATATATATATATATAATAACTTCGTGACCTTGGTATGATATGGTAAACCTAATCAGTAGGCGATTAAAGGTCTGTATATTACTTCAAAATATATGTATTTAAAAAACTCTACATGTTTCGGCTGTATGCGCCTTTTTCAAGAGAATTAATCGCCTACTGATTAGGTTTACCATATATATATATATATATATATATATATATATATATATATATATATATATATGTATATATGTACTTCTATGTAATTTTTAACTAAATAACACCGCACAACAAAACCCGTTTTTTTTTTGTTGGTGATATTTTTCAAGTGTTGTTTGTTAATGTCGCGTCAGTGATTCTGAGTCTACCTTGAGATACCATCTAGTAGCTCAAGTTGTTCACATACAGATATCCTCTTAAAATTTGTTAACTAGTCGAGTACTGTCATTATTAGCATTTTTTTGTATATTTGCTGTAATGTCTTCGTCAAAAAGAGCTTACATCAGGCGCGGCTCGTGATGACGTATTTTGGTTTGCAGTACAATGATCCGAGTGCTTCGTGTATTCTCGTGTACTAACTATAACGTTTGCTTAGTAAACACCGAAAACACACGAGGCACTCGTATCATTGTACTGCAAACCAAAATACGTCATCACGAGCCGCGCCTGGCTTACATAAACGGTTCAAATTGTTTTGGTACATTTGTGACGATTATTATGTTTAAAAAATTTCGCTTGAATATGATGGAGTTACAAATGTAAATATTAAATCAATATTGACTAAAGGGAAAACTTATAAGCAAATATATCAAATTCAAATATTGAAATACACCGCGTTCGGAAAGTATGGAATATGGCGAATGGGACTGAAACAAGTGATTTTATTAAAAAATCCAGATACCATTTAGGATTGCTTGAGGACCAGTAACATGTATTTTGCCTGTTGGCTGTACCATTCAAACAAAAGGTTATCTCATCAGTGAAGAGGATATTTTTCAATCCAAGTCGTCTACAAATAATTCTTAAACAATACAAGGTTTATACGGATACCACCTTTCATGTTTTAGAATCTTGTGAATAGAAGTTTTCTTTAAATTATGCTCTCGAGCAATTTGCCTAACATAAACATGTGGATTTTCCACGATCGCCAACATTACATTTTCACGTTCTTCATTATTTACCGCTTCAGGTGTACGAGTTTTTGGCAGAAACAGTTTCTTGACATTTTCGAACAATTTTAACGGTAGACTGAGAGATTGATATTCAGCGTATAGATTGTTAAATAAATTGCACACTTCTTTCTGTTGCTTCCGTCTATCTCCATATCCCAATAAAATTTGAATACGATATTTCTTAGCTAAATGAGTTATTCCAAGTTTTTTAATCTAAAATAGCGATTATAAACGACTAATTTGACACTGACACGAGTCACACTGACATTTGCTGTACGAATGCAATTGTTGGAAACATAAGTACATATTATCAAAAATTAAAGAAAGCACAGGTATCTCGAGCATTTATAGGCTAGCCTATTGTCAAGTAATAAATGGATCGAATTTCGAGCATTTACCTGAAGATGGTTTGAATACAAAAATCTATATTTTTGCCATTCATTTGTTGTTTGTTTTATTGATTGAATGTTAATTTAGTACCAATTTCAGTTTCTGCTGTGCTTTTTTATTGGCTTGTTCTTAAACATTTAATGAATTATTTCTCGAAAATTTTCTTATGTAAAATATCAAACATTTATGCTGTCATTTGGGCAGTCGAATCTTCTCTCAAAATCGCGGAAAAAAATAAGGGGTTGTCATTTGGAAAAGATGACGTCATCGCTAGGAGATAAATGTGTGTAGATCGCTGATTATGGCATGAAAATGTGCATTTTTAAAAACAAAATCGGCGTGTTTCGGGACTTTTTCATAAAATCACTTGTTTCAGTCCCATTCGCCATATTCCATACTTTCCGGACACGGTGTATAATGTTATATTTATATTTCTAAATGTTCTAAGATGTCTTAATTCGTAAAAAGGGCGAATTAGATACAGCGACAGGTACACTTATCTGCAGCACTGCAATACTCCGGCCTTATTCTGGACCCGTTCGGAATTAAGTAGCACCTGCGCTCGGCCAGCCCGCCTAATTGGCTTACCGGTAGGTAGTGACTAGTTCGTCCTTAATTAGATCAGTATTAGTTAGTTGCCTAACTGGTTTCCGCTTTAAGATTGAGACGGGTCATAGACAGACACGCAATTGGATCATCTAAGTGTGTTTATAGACAAAAAATTGTTGTGGTAACTTATCATTAGCTACTAGCATACAGTCGAATCCCACCAGAAGAGGTTTTAAATCGATAAATATCTCAATAACACATAAAATAAAAACTATCTTACAGCTTCACACATAGTGTCCTTAATGTCTGGCACGAAAGCGAACCCTAAGACATCGTTAGCTAGCAGCAATGGCATTAATTTTCAGATACTCGTATCTAAGATTGAACGTCGCTTAACAGTGTACCAATTGAGCACACATATAAGGTACCAGCTTACAAACACTCACGTGTGCTGATATGCACCCAAACAAAATAGATGCGACAAAAGATCGTAACAGTGAAACAGTTAGTCAGCGGGGTAAAAGCCAGATATTCCACATTCGTGTTCTTTCTCAAAGAAAGGTCAATAATGAAGCAATTAATTGCTTCGACTGTTTAAAGAAACCTTTCGGCATTGTATCCAAGAGACGCAACGAGATAATAAACACAATGTAGTTCTAAAAGGAACTGTTTTTAAACAATCAAAATAAACGGGAAAAATGTACACAAAACTAGACTTATTTGACAGATATGTTATCTGTCAACACCGCAAGTAACTATTACCTTTTTAAAAATATATACAAGAAACATTTAGTATTGAAACGGAAATTATGTGTTTATTTTCCATGAATGCCTATATTATCATCAATTTATAACATTTTGTATTTAAATTAATGAAATAAAAGCTTTCAAATATAGTTCAACAAACTAACTTTTTTAGTTTCTCTAATACAGTTATGACAACATGTAAACGTCAGCAATAAAGTACAATTGGACTTAACGCGTCTCTACTATAGGTATTTACATTGAAATACATTCATTCTGACTTTATTAAATTTTGTGACAATAATAATGAGAAGCTACCAAAAAATAGTATATCGCTGTGTAATACATACATCAAATATTTGTGAATACAAATTAATACAAATATGTTAAAAACATATCTGTATCTTATGGACATACACAACGTATTCAATCAATGGTTACAAATACATGCATACAGATCTTACGATCTAATTAGCGCAGTTCCGAAGTGATGTCTTAAGATTCGCTCCCGCAAGATAAGCACAAACTTATCCCGTCACTTGGCTGGAGATTCTGACAGTGACGAATGCGACTGGGAGGATTGAAAAAAATACATGTTGCTTACAAGCATGAAATCTTATCACTGAAGTAATGCAGTCAATTTTGACATTTTACCACCTACTATTTATTTAAATAAATGCAAATGTATACCATGTTACGTGTTCGTAAACGCACATTTATTTGTCGCAAATTAACGTCTTTCTTTATTTCATTCTGTTATATTTATTGTGAACCTACCTGTAAGTGCATCTACTTACGATCATATATCTGCAAAAATGATTGCGTATTAGTTTTTTTTCCTGGCTTTCTTCCCACCTCGATTATCGAGTGGAGAGGTCTTTCGGAGAGATGTAGACTGACACCGATATCGATCAGTTGTGCTACCGCTCTCTATCATCATCGTGATCGCTTACGTATAGAGCTTTAATTATTCTCTTAATGAAGAGTACCGTTTTTTTTGTAGCCCTCCTGATTGCAAGGGGATTTAGTTAAGTATCACGAATTTAATTGGAAGTATCAATTACCCGAACTGGGGATTTTTTTACAGTGTAGAGAGCGAAATTCATTTCTCACTAACGATATATATTCGTAACGTTTTAAAACAAAAATCATTGGAATTATTCTGCTACGTAATTTTGAACTTCATTTATTTCATTTAATTTTTATTCATTTTCTTTGTATCTTTACAACATATGGTTTTTTGGTACAGACGACTGCCGTAACCCCGTTCGTTGAAATGTCTTCGTTGCTTTTTGCCGGCATGCCGTAGGGGATTCTGCATTGACCTGATACCAAGGACAATGAGACAGAGCAATAAAAGCTAATTACCCACTACGGAGGCGGACAATCAAGCTAAGAGTTTCTACTTTTTTTTTTAATTGGTTCATGATTCTCTTATTTATCTATATCACTTTCAGTGAATTTAAGTTCTCTTTTTTTACACCTACGCACGTAATTTACAAGATCAAAATCATAATTTAGCTAGTAACTAATATTCAATCAATTTATACGTGTTGAAATCTTAAGATTTAGTTTTTCTCTATACATATTCAATTTTTCTTTACTTTTGTTGCTACGTAATTCTAAGCATCATATCAATTTTATTCAATTAATTTAAAAGCATCACCGACTATTTCTTTTCATATGGTTTGCTATATTTTAAACAAATAAATTCATTTCAAGAGTACAACGTAATTATACTAATTATACACATGTTATTCTTTAACAAAAAACAACCTTTAAATGTATAAAGATCTTTCCGTTGAGTTTTTCTTTGTTGTTTTGCGCAAGTAGAAAACGTGCATAAGGAGATTTGTTTCTTATATCTACACCTTAAAAATAAAATTTAGGTTTCTAGTTTTTTAAATTTGTGATTTAAAAATTAAGATTGACATTTACTCTATATTTGTCAATTTAAGTAATTAATCATTTATTTATTTCTAATTAACTCGTTTCTAAGATTTTTCTCCATTATTTTTTTAAATTTTGTTTAAGTAATTAATCATTTATTCGTTTCTAATATATTATAGAACCACATACGTTTTGTTCAATTTATGCTTTATTTAAGTTGGCAAATCTTAATTTAGAATATTTTTAAAATATTAAAAAGCCACCAGACATATACCAGGTCTGCCCAATCGATCTGGCTTATAATTTTGTAATTAGTTGTGAACCAGAGAAATACGTATTTTGACGGGTAGAGTATACCGGGTAGAGTATACCGTTGGCATTTTTATTACGTACATACAGTAATACATAATAATCCGATTTATATAAGAGATTTCTTTTGTTTTTTTTTGTTTTGTCGTAAATTACATTTACAATAAAGCGTTATCTTAGTTGAATTCAAAATTCTCTTTTCTTTTGATATCGTTTCGGACGGCTTGGTTGCGCTCTTTACCCGCCGCGTGGCTTGCCATTTTTGACTTATCGTCACTTTCCGAATTTGCGGCATCTAGCGGTACCAAATTCGGTGGCGCCCTTTACCACCTTTTTTTATTTTAGTACCTCCGGGTCTCCCACCCCTGAACTGAGGCCGTCTTTGTAGCTGGGTGGGCCGCTAGACGTTGGCAGGGGCGGGTAGGTAGGGCAATCCACGTCGCCCGAAACTTTGTTTTTTTTTCTTCTCGAAACTGTATTTAGCACTGTAGCAACCATTAATAAATTATTTTCTTTAACCTTGCTTAATTTTCACTATTAACTTTGTACTTTTTCTACCTTTATCTATTAAGCGTAATGTGAATATCGTAAGTATTGTTTGGGTACTTAAATTTTATTATAGTTACGTTATAGTTATGAAACATTTAGAACTCGCTTTGATAATGTTAACCATATAATAAATAAAAATTATATGACAGCATATCATATTAGCAGTATATAATTTCTTTAATATATTAAAAAGTTTGAATGATTTTATTTGTTGTTTATTTTATAACTAACGTCTTGCGGGAAAAATGTATAGAACGGGTCGTCATGGATCTAGTATCACGTACAATTCGACTTAACGCATCTCTACTATAGTTGTATTTAAATAAAGGTTTGTATTGGGCTAATTTACTTTTACTACAATTAAATAATCTACATAAAACCTATTGCAATTCGCTCATCAGCCTACTCATTCATAAAACACGGTATTGAGTGGAATTCGCTTACTGATAAGGACTACACAGGTAAACAACCGCGAAAAATTGACTGTCGGAAGGAACTCGTACGAGTCTAAATTTAACCAGGAGCCGCAAATAAAACAAAGTATTCAATTTTTACAGATAAGTTTATTGTTGACTGGTACCATTGCGTCGCATACAAATTGGCAAGCTTCTTTTTATATTATGGGTGGTGTTTGTATACCGTGGATGTTCTTATGGCCATTTCTAGTATACGACACGCCGCAGAAGCATCGTTTAATAAAAGAGAAAGAACTGAAATATCTTACGGAGGTTTTAGGTGAACCAGACGATAAGGTAAAATTGATATCAAATTATTGTTATAGATTTCGTAATACTAAAAGGGTTTTATACATATATGACCATTGATAAATTATTGGAGTTTTTCGGCTTTTATATGAAATATTTACAAATATCAAATTAGTATGTAATTGCAAAGTAAGTGGGGATGTAAACATTGCTGTCTACAAATTACAAAGCAAATCATAAGAAATTTTTAATTGAAAAATATTGTCTACGTTGGGACTTGAACCCAAGTCTAAGTTTGCCGGACTGACGCTTTTACCACTTAAGCCACGATAGACCCTGGTTCAAGCTATTTAAAAATGCATTATAAAAATGAATCAGATGTCAATTATTGAATGTAGATGTCAAATTGAAAGCAGAAGTCAGTTTTGAAAGCTGAAGTCAGTTTTGATAGCAGATGTCAGTTATTGAAAGCAAATGTCAGTTATTCAAAGCAGATGTCTGTTTTGCAAGCAGATGTCTGTTATGAAAGCAAACGTCAGATTTGTAAGCAGATGCCTGTTTTGAAAGCAGATGTCAGTTATTGAAAGCAGATGTCAGTTATTGAAAACAGATGTCAGTATTTTGAGAGCAGATGTCAGCTTTTGAATGTTTGAAATTGCTAATTATTACTCCATAGCTAGATGAGTGTTTAGATTTCTTAGCCGTTTATTAAATATAACAATTGATAAATTATTGGAGTTTTTCGGCGTTTATATGAAATATTTACAAATATCAAATATCAAATTAGTATGTAATTGGAAAGTAAACATTGCTGTCTACAAATTACAAAGCAAATCATACGAAATTTTTAATTGAAAAATATATATATGTATATATATATATATATATATATATATATATATATATATATATATAAAACTGCGTTTACTGGGCTCATACAAGCCTTCACTTAGTTTTCCAAGAAGAATTAAATGTGCCCGGCGTTACAGCGCGGGCGGGGTATGATCTGCGGGCATTGTTGGCCCCTAGTTTTTTTGATGGCACTGTAAATGGCGAGAGTTATCTCGAAATCTTGCATAAAAAAAAACTATTCTAAATGCAGGTTATTTTTTATTATTTAAATGTAAATCGGTTGCCTAAACTGTAATCGGTTGCCTCAGCCAGTATAAAACATTATATCCGAATACATACTTGCCTGCTGTTTTGGTAAATGCAATTAGAATAGTTAATATTTTATAATACGGATTGTCTTTTATAATTTGCATATAGAGCTGGAATAAAATAGAATATAGCCTTTTAAGACTTTTTCGAAATATTCTCCACGAATACGGGAAGTAGTTATTCCACTCGTTTCTTGGTACAGTCCAAATTGCATTTTCGAAGGCATTGACTTTCAGAAAGATAAAAAAATCATTAGGACTTAGGTCGAAACTGTACGGAAGATGGTCTAACAATTCGACGTTTTGTTACGTTAAAAATTCAATTGTATTGCGACCTATGTGCGAACTTGCATTGTCTTGGTGGAGGATGATTCGTCGTTGCGGGTTGGTTTCTCCGAACTCAGGGATGACTTGCGGCAAACAAATGATTGTATACCAAGCGGCAGTAACAGCTCCTTGTGGAGAAATTGTTGCTTTCGAGACAAATACCGCGACTTGTGTCGGCGTTTTCACCCAAACAGGCGACTGGAAACAGGCGACTGGCGTTTATTTTCTAGCTCGTATCAGTAAATCCAAGATTCATCACCACAGACGATGTTGTACAGGTTTTTAGAGTTTCCTGCGTTGAAGCGGTATATAGTTTTGTGACACTAATTCACCTTAGCTGCTTTCTGTTCTTCGGTCAACAGATGCGGTATCCAACGGGAAGCAATTTTTTTACACACAATTCTTCATGCAATTTTTTTTAAATTGAGATCTATGTAATCCCTAACGATGCCTCAATTTCGCGATATGTCACATGTCGATCTTCGTTGGTGAGTTTCACACAGTATCGACGTTTCCGTGAGTGATTGCGGTTTTTTGTGTACCTGCCCTTATATTGTCGCTAAGACTAATCCGTCCACGTTTGAATTCTCCATACTGAGGAAAAATTGTTGACTGATGCGATGTTTCATTATGGAAAACAGAAACCAACTCGGCGATATATTCTTGTTGAGATTATTATCTTCGAAAATTATAAAAAATTATTGCGCAAAAATTTCACTGTTTAATTCCATTTTTCGACTAACTTGCCAATTCTAACAGTTCGTTGTAGTTACAACACTACACGTATCCCACTGAAACTTTGGATTTAGGCTAACTAAAGGTGGAGGTTAAAAATTAACCTCCACCCTACTGACATTTGATTAATGGCGTCCTCTATGTAGTAGTATGCAAAATATAAAAGACATCCCACATACTCCTTACTACTACTACATCAATATGCAAGGTGTGACTACATAATTCCCAGACTGCACCTTCAAAAATATACATGTGCAATGGTACTTTCAAAACTGCTATCGCTTTTGTTCTTGTCCAGAATATCTATTTTAGCTTAAACACCATTCCCCTTTCTGAAAGTAAAAAAATCTTCGTCTTTTCGACACAATTTTTAGGCTGGCCGATTGTAGGATCATCTGTCACATATTTTCATTCATCTTTAAATATTTTATGGATTCGATTTTCCATAGCATTTTTTCACATACCTCTCATAGCAGTTTTAATGCTTCAGTAGTGCGCGCATTTGCCAATTTTCACACTTAATTCAGGTTGTGTTATAAATATATGCACCAAATATTTTTTGGGAAAACTGAATGAATCCTTTAGTGGGCCTCCAGAGGAACAACTTTTCCTTTAAACTTGTAACGGAAAACGTTCTGTTAAGCTACAAAAAAATAAAATACGTTAAAAATTACTACTAACCTCTAACGTTACGTTTTGATAATGCTATCTGAGTCACTGCAATTTTACTATCATTTTAAACGCTTTGCTTCATCTATAGATGCCTATTCCTGATAGCGTTTCCTCATCAAACTGTCTTTTACAATTAATGTTTTAGAAATTTCTGATTGTTTTACGCCTACGTTTGTAATGCATAGATAATAATAATAAGAGCTGGAAAATTACACCGCGTTCGACATAAGGTAAGGCACCGCAACCGCTATAGCCTTCAGTACGGCTTTAGCCGGGTACTTGAGCTGATCTAAGTGGAGCGTGTTCTGTATTAATTCGTACATGTAGGCAACCGTAACTACTATTTTACTGTTGCAGTTAGGTACTTCGCGTACATGACCAATATCAAACACAGTTAAAAACTTGATTGAAGATATACCGGATTTAATTTATCATGTCGCAAAAATGTGTAGTTTTATAATTTGCCTCTAATATGTTGGTCCAAAAGGGATTGTCAATTGCGTACAGCATTCTTATAAAAAGAGAAGCCGGACGATCCAATGAAACATTTCAATTTGATTTATGCATTACCCATATTGTATGTAATCTATCGTTTACTTTACTAGACAACGAAGTATTTGTCTCCTTGTGGAATAAATACGCGTACTGTAAATTACCAAGCTGGAAATTTACTTCCATCTGTTGATTAACATATTGAAAAAAATAATTAAATCTAAACTGAAAGATCAAAAACTGCGGTTATGTGTGGATGAAACAACATCGCATTATATCTTACTTGCTTTCAAAAAAGGTCTGCGGACGAGATTTTAAAGGTGGCGTTGAACTCATTGAACAAATTTGAACTTTCAGCAATACAACTTTTATTGTTTAGGTGGTACCGCAAATATGATTTCCTTAGGTTGAACTCTTAAAGAACACAGTGGTAACTTCTTACATGTAATGTGTAAAATCCATGTTTTAAATTTTATGGCACAAACGATTCGTAGATGATATGTACTAGTAAATGCATTAATTGCTAGTACAAAGGCAGTGTTTCTAAAGTCACCGAAAAGTACTCGAGAATTTCGCAGACTGTGTCCCCAAATATCTAAACCACCACAGCCGATTTTTACACGTTCGCGAACATGGTTACAGGCTGCGTTTTGCTATAACAAATATTTTGATGATGTAAAGAACTTTACCCGACATTTAACCGACTTCTTTACATCATCAAAATATTTGTTATAGCAAAACGCAGCCTGTAACCATGTTCTCGAACGTGTAAAAATCGGCTGTGGTGGTTTAGATATTTGGGGACACAGTCTGCGAAATTCTCGAGTACTTTTCGGTGACTTTAGAAACACTGCCTTTGTACTAGCAATTAATGCATTTACTAGTACATATCATCTACGAATCGTTTGTGCCATAAAATTTAAAACATGGATTTTGCACATTACATGTAAGAAGTTACCACTGTGTTCTTTAAGAGTTCAACCTAAGGAAATCATATTTGCGGTACCACCTAAACAATAAAAGTTGTATTGTTGAAAGTTCAAATTTGTTCAATGAGTTCAACGCCACCTTTAAAATCTCGTCCGCAGACCTTTTTTGAAAGCAAGTAAGATATAATGCGATGTTGTTTCATCCACACATAACCGCAGTTTTTGATCTTTCAGTTTAGATTTAATTATCATCAACAGATGGAAGTAAATTTCCAACTTGGTAATTTACAGTACGCGTATTTATTCCACAAGGAGACAAATACTTCGTTGTCTAGTAAAGTAAACGATAGATTACATACAATAAGGGTAATGCATAAATCAAATTGAAATGTTTCATTGGATCGTCCGGCTTCTCTTTTTATAAGATTGCTGTGCGCAATTGACAATCCTTTTTGGACCAACATATTAGAGGCAAATTATAAAACTACACATTTTTGGGACATGATAAATTAAATCCGGTATATCTTCAATCAAGTTTTTAACTGTGTTTGATATTGGTCATGTACGCGAAGTACGTAACTGCAACAGTAAAATAGTAGTTACGGTTGCCTACATGTACGAATTAAGCCAGTGAATTGAGGGCCTGTTCACAATATTTAACCAGTTTAGACGTGGTAGATGGATTCATAATGGCTTTAATAACTGCCTGACTATCAGCCATTATGTTGATTTTTTTGTTTGCGCATTCAGCCTGGAAAACCGTCGTATGTTTTCCCAGACTTATCGATATCTTACTTCTGGGCCACATTCCGCATATACGTGCAGCTGTGCCCCGATTGGATTGTGATCCATCCGTGTATCAGGTGTCGAGCGACATTTAGCCTGTTTTCTAGTCGGTGTAAATGTGTTCAGCTTAGCTGTAAACATAATCTCAGGTGCCATGTTGCCATACTTATCGAGTCTTCCAATATAGTTTCTGTGATATCTGTATGCCCCCCTACAACCTTATTAGGACACCATACGCCATTGGCCTTCAGCTTCAGGATCGCGACCATGGTCTCCGCTTTTACAAATAGTTCCCCATGATAGCCTCCATGGAGGCGGTTCCCAACACGGACGGGAACCTATGAACAACACGTTTATAGCCCCCGTCCCAACATAGCCTGTCGCTGGAGAGTCGTGAGAAGCCCCCCCCCCCACCGATAGGTAATCGTTCTGGTTTTACTACTGCTGTCTACCACATTTGGTTTCAGTCCCCAGGTCTTGCCAGCAGTTCTTCTGCATCTCCAGAAGAGCTGCGTCGCCCTATCTGCCACTTTGACTAGGTGTCTGCTCTAATTCAGTTTCGCATCAAGTGTTATGCCTACATACTTTACTTCATTGGTTAGTTCTATCTCTTGTTCAAACAGCCTTACGCTGCCCAGATTATTTAGTTTTCTCATGTTGATAAAGGCTGCCTACTTGTTTTTTTTGAGTATTAGTTAATCCCTCCTCAAGCCACCATCTCTCCACAATTCGCAAAACATTTCGCATGATGCTTGCCAGTGTCCCCAGGAATTTCCCCTGGGACACAATGACAATGTCATCAGCCTATTTCTGCGTGCATATTCAATGGTCACTTAATGTCCTGATAAGATTATTCACTACTAGACTCTATAGTAGCGGTAACAATACGCACCCTTTTGTTGTCCTCATGGATATCGTTTTGTTTTGCATTCGGGTATGAACTACTCTGCTACGCGGCATGCTATGGACCCAATTGCATGTTGTGCTCTTTATTTTTTGATCTCTTAAAGATCGAATAATGGAAGACGTCGAGGTGTTACAAAAAGTTTCCTCTATGCGGAAGACTGCAAGCGCAATTTCCTTGTGGCGTAGGCTCCTTTCGACCCCCTCACTGTGCAAACCAGCCTCACCTGATTTTCCCATCTGCGGTGGGTGTAGATGATATCTGTCCAGAGTCCCTTCTTTAATATTTAAATATATCATTTTTTCCATAGTCTTCAATATAAAAGAGGTAAAACTAATTGGTCTAAATGGTCTAATTGATCTAAGGGTTTTGGAATAAACATTACCCTAGTTTCTCTCCATGCCCTCAGAATATAACGCATGGCATGGCTCTAGCCCTAAATATCACCAATAGAGAATCCATAATTTCCCCAATTCCCTTTTGAAGGAGCTTGGGAAATACTCCGTCTAGTCCTGCGGATTTATATGGTTCAAACGACCTTATTGCTCATCTAATTAAATGGGGCTTGAAGATCTCGTTTAATATTTCCCAATCATTCTTAGTCGCCCTCCAAGAGGTAAAAAGTTGATTGGTATCACAGTTATCGATACGCTCCGAACCTGGAAAATGCACCCCCAGTAGATACTCTCGTCTCGTCAATGGTACTGGTACACCTCCCGTCCGATTTTTGTATAGATCTAATTGCGTTGGAAGGATCTTTTCTGAAAATTCTGTTAATTCTGGCCATGTCAGGGACACCTTCAATGTTCTCACAGAAATCTCTCCAGGCCTTCCTTTTAATTTCTTTAATTTTATCATTGTATTTATTGAGGAGAGCCTTGTAGGCTTCCCAATTACCTGTTTTCTTCGAATTATTAAATATCCGGCGAGTTTCTTTCCTCAGATTGGTTAACTCTGTATTCCACCAGGCAGCCCGTCTAACAATACGGCGCTCCTTAAGGGGACAGTTATTTTCATAGCAGGAAAGAATGGTACAACGGCCAGCTCCAGCTCTTCCACATTCCCTATTCTAACAGGGATGTTTCGGGTTTCAGATTACAGGTCTTCCTTGTAAGACCCCCAGCCTGTTCTTTTGGGATTCCTGTATAGTTTGGGTTCCGTTAAATCTATACATAATTCATAGTGGATATACGCATGGTCAGAGAGCGACGGCTTGTTGGGTACATTTCACCCCCTTTACAGTTTTCCGTACTCCTGACGTGTAAAAGGTTACATCTATGAGTAATTCCCCCCTTGATGTCTTAAATGTCGGTTAAATGTCGGTAAAGAAGTTAAAGATGATGTAAAGAAGGTACTTTTAACCGACATTTAAGACATCAAGGGGGGAATTACTCATAGATGTAACCTTTTACACGTCAGGAGTACGGAAAACTGTAAAGGGGGTGAAATGTACCCAACAAGCCGTCGCTCTCTGACCATGCGTATATCCACTATGAATTATGTATAGATTTAACGGATCCCAAACTATACAGGAATCCCAAAAGAACAGGCTGGGGGTCTTACAAGGAAGACCTGTAATCTGCAACCCGAAACATCCCTGTTAGAATAGGGAATGTGGAAGAGCTGGAGCTGGCCGTTGTACCATTCTTTCCTGCTATGAAAATAACTGTCCCCTTAAGGAGCGCCGTATTGTTATACGGGCTGCCTGGTGGAATACAGAGTTAACCAATCTGAGGAAAGAAACTCGCCGGATATTTAATAATTCGAAGAAAACAGGTAATTGGGAAGCCTACAAGGCTCTCCTCAATAAATACAATGATAAAATTAAAGAAATTAAAAGGAAGGCCTGGAGAGATTTCTGTGAGAACATTGAAGGTGTCCCTGACATGGCCAGAATTAACAGAATTTTCAGAAAAGATCCTTCCAACGCAATTAGATCTATACAAAAATCGGACGGGAGGTGTACCAGTACCATGGACGAGACGAGAGTATCTACTGGGGGTGCATTTTCCAGGTTCGGAGCGTATCGATAACTGTGATACCAATCAACTTTTTACCTCTTGGAGGGCGACTAAGAATGATTGGGAAATATTAAACGAGATCTTCAAGCCCCATTTAATTAGATGAGCAATAAGGTCGTTTGAACCATATAAATCCGCAGGACTAGACGGAGTATTTCCCAAGCTCCTTCAAAAGGGAATTGGGGAAATTATGGATTCTCTATTGATGATATTTAGGGCTAGAGCCATGCCATGCGTTATATTCTGAGGGCATGGAGAGAAACTAGGGTAATGTTTATTCCAAAACCCTTAGACCAATTAGACCATTTAGACCAATTAGTTTTACCTCTTTTATATTGAAGACTATGGAAAAAATGATATATTTAAATATTAAAGAAGGGACTCTGGACAGATATCATCTACACCAACCGCAGATGGGAAAATCAGGTGAGGCTGGTTTGCACAGTGAGGGGGTCGAAAGGAGCCTACGCCACAAGGAAATTGCGCTTGCAGTCTTCCGCATAGAGGAAACTTTTTGTAACACCTCGACGTCTTCCATTATTCGATCTTTAAGAGATCAAAAAATAAAGAGCACAACATGCAATTGGGTCCATAGCATGCCGCGTAGCAGAGTAGTTCATACCCGAATGCAAAACAAAACGATATCCATGAGGACAACAAAAGGGTGCGTATTGTTACCGCTACTATAGAGTCTAGTAGTGAATAATCTTATCAGGACATTAAGTGACCATTGAATATGCACGCAGAAATAGGCTGATGACATTGTCATTGTGTCCCAGGGGAAATTCCTGGGAACACTGGCAAGCATCATGCGAAATGTTCTGCGAATTGTGGAGAGATGGTGGCTTGAGGAGGGATTAACTAATACTCAAAAAAACAAGTAGGCAGCCTTTATCAACATGAGAAAACTAACTAATCTGGGCAGCGTAAGGCTGTTTGAACAAGAGATAGAACTAACCAATGAAGTAAAGTATGTAGGCATAACACTTGATGCGAAACTGAATTAGAGCAGACACCTAGTCAAAGTGGCAGATAGGGCGACGCAGCTCTTCTGGAGATGCAGAAGAACTGCTGGCAAGACCTGGGGACTGAAACCAAATGTGGTAGACAGCAGTAGTAAAACCAGAACGATTACCTATCGGTGGGGGGGGGGGGGCTTCTCACGACTCTCCAGCGACAGGCTATGTTGGGACGGGGGCTATAAACGTGTTGTTCATAGGTTCCCGTCCGTGTTGGGAACCGCCTCCATGGAGGCTATCATGGGGAACTATTTGTAAAAGCGGAGACCATGGTCGCGATCCTGAAGCTGAAGGCCAATGGCGTATGGTGTCCTAATAAGGTTGTAGGGGGGCATACAGATATCACAGAAACTATATTGGAAGACTCGATAAGTATGGCAACATGGCACCTGAGATTATGTTTACAGCTAAGCTGAACACATTTACACCGACTAGAAAACAGGCTAAAAGTCGCTCGACACCTGATACACGGATGGATCACAATCCAATCGGGGCACAGCTGCACGTATATGCGGAATGTGGCCCAGAAGTAAGATATCGATAAGTCTGGGAAAACATACGACGGTTTTCCAGGCTGAATGCGCAAACAAAAAAATCAACATAATGGCTGATAGTCAGGCAGTTATTAAAGCCATTATGAATCCATCTACCACGTCTAAACTGGTTAAATATTGTGAACAGGCCCTCAATTCACTGGCATAAGATAATACTGTGTCGCTGATATACGTGCCAGGACATGAGGGAATTAAAGGCAATGAGACGCATTGGCCAAGGAAGGTACTAACAGGAACTTCATAGGACCAGCACCTGTATGTGAAATCGCTAAGTATTCCGCTAAAATGGACATCTGGTTATAACTAGAAAGAGAAGATAGTAGGAAATGGAGGCTAACGGAGGTCAACTCCATA
Organism: Melolontha melolontha; assembly: GCA_935421215.2. Lineage (NCBI taxonomy): Eukaryota > Metazoa > Arthropoda > Insecta > Coleoptera > Scarabaeidae > Melolontha > Melolontha melolontha. The sequence continues at coordinate 65,446,934 of OW285242.1, forward strand.
CTAAAACACTACGAAGGGGCTGGACGCTAGGTTTTTAGCTAACCGAATTCGTAGTAACAAAAAAAATTAATAAGCAGACATTGTACTTTAAAGAAGCATCTGTACGGCTTGGAGATGATTAGCGAACCCTGGTGTAGGAGATGTGAAAAACAGAAGGAAACTAGCTTTCGTGTAATATGCACGTGTGAGGAACTGAAGCGACCCAGACAGAAACATTTTGGAAGAGATTTATTGGATCCTATGAGGGTATTCAACCTTCCCCTGAGAAGGATAGTGGCATTTATCGAGAACACAAGACTAACAGAGTGGAACTGAGAGATCTATTGAGGGTGGTATAAAAAGAGCACTGTGCTCAAGTACCTGGGCGTGCTGCGTCCAACCCAAAACAGAAGAAGAAGAAGAAAGTATTTTTAACATTCGATTCGAAAGAAGCTGCAGCTATCAGGAAAAGCCAGGCAAACTTTCAAGATGGCCAGGTTAAAGCAGATTTACAAACTATTCAGAATAATTACTTCGGAATTGTGGAGGAGTACTTCGGAATAGAAAAATTACAAAATGTTTCAATGTGGTTAGTGGATTCTATAGAAATTGAGAATGATGTAATAGAAAAATTCGAAAGTTTTTCAGGCAAAGATTCCAATTTTCTCATATTAAAACAAATTTGTTAAGGTGAGTCTAAAGATCCATTAAGTTGTTTCAAAGATTATTTTAAATATACAAATATAACATCATTAGATGTAGAACGGTCGTTCTTGGCATTAAAGCCCATTTATTCCACACATCGTACTTAAATAACTGTGGAAACATATCTAATGACTGAAATATTCAACAGATGTTATCCCGTTGTGACTTCACAGAAGGCTCTTAAAACGGTGTTTCAGCACGTTTTATAATTTACTTCTTGCTATTTATTATATGTGTTAACTTTTAAGCGCCCGCTTCTGGCGCGTGGCACAATTTCTCTGCTCTAATAATAATTCATTGTTTGATGCTTGAAGACATTTTGGTTTCACTCATAGTCAAACAAACCGAAGTCGATAAAACAACCAAGTTGGCATTTTTTCGGCCCTTCATTTAGAGTGCACAACTTTCTCGTCTCTTTCTTATATTGAGATTATATGCATATTTGTAATTACGCAGAACTAATATTTCAAATACAATTCACAACAAAGCGAAGGTGGTCAGAACAATTAAGATCTTTTTCGGCTCTCTAACAGCTTGAAAAAAAAGGAATGGAAGGCATTTATTTACAGATTTACCAATTTTCATACAAATCTTATTTTCAGTTGACAAATTTTTCATACATCATTATACGAAATGACACTAATTTTTTTCCATAATTTCAGATCAAAATTAAAGTACCTTGGGGTAGCATTATGAAATCTATACCATTTTACGCGTTGATAATAGCGCATTTTACCAGCACCTGGGGTTGGTACTTGGTCTTAACTGGATTACCTCTTTTCATGAGCATGGTGCTTAAGTTTAAAATTCAAAAGAACGCCATACTAACTGCTCTGCCCTTTTTCACCATGTGGATTTTCAGCATAATTTATGGGAAACTGGCAGATTTGCTGATTAAAAAAAATAAATTAAGCGTAACCTGGGTGCGCAAAATGAGTACCATAATATCAACCACCATACCTATCGCATGCCTCGTGGGCATGTGTTACGCCGGTGACGACAGAATAATTTCCGTCGTTTTGATGACCATCTCTGTAACAGCTATAGGAACTATATTTTCCGGTTTTATGGTAAATCATCTCGATCTAGCGCCGAATTATGCCGGTACTTTGATGGGTATTACGAATAGCCTTGCTACCATAAGCGGAATAGTTGTGCCAATATTTGTTGGGCGCTTAACTAATAAGGACGTGAGTATATGTCTCCGAATTGTTCTACGTTATTTTTTGCTTCCGTTTTAGATTGTTTTTTCAAGTATAGTTTGTTGTTTTATGAAGTCAGTATTTTATTATGTATTTTTGTCTAATCACAATCACACATAATAATTGCTCTTCTTTTTCCAGATTCTTATAATAGGAGGCTGTCCTCTTTCCGTTTTACTTAAAGTAAAGTACGAAAGCAGATTGATATATAAGGCCTCCAATAACGGCATTGTGTGAGTAGTGGGGATAGAAACAAGTTCTAACCTGCAAACGGTAACTTTAAGAACCCCGTTTCAGCATGCAAAGTTTCATTTTCTTGTATACTGTCGTGGAGTAACAGTGTCACTTATCATGACTTCAATTTCTCAAGCACAGATCCGTAATAGCATTTTTAACGCTGGAAAGTTGAGCGCCCATCAAAATTTACAGGCGTTTGAAAGCTATTTATGGCAACGATTGTATAGATCTGAAGAATACTCGCCTGTGGGTTCGACCAAAACTCCAAAGAAGCGAAATGAAGATGTTTGACGAAAAGCAATCAGGTCGATTAATATTAGTAACACATGGGAAGCATCAAATCACTCGGCAATTAAACAATGGTCAAGAAGGAATCCATTACATTGTTTAGACGCAAGAATTGTCAAGAATTTCGTAAACAGTATTAACGTGAAGGAGATTATTTTCTCATGAACATCATCACCAGGGACAAATCTTGGATGAATCTTTATGACCTCGAAAACAAGCGCCAGTCAGTGGAATATCGTCGTCCTGATTCTCCACGTTTCCGAAAATTAAAAACGTTATATCACCGTAGAAAGTCATGGTCACCATTTTCTTGGATGTAATAAAATACAGCAAAATTTTACGACACTAAAGAATCGTATCCGTAGAGTAAGGCTGCGAGGAACTTTTTTTTTCTTGCACCACGACAACGCCAGACCGCATTGCAGTAAAGAAACGATAAAGATAGTGACGAGCCTAAAATGCACACCCTCGTACAGTCCAGATTTGACACTTTCAGATTTCTGGTTGTTCCCAAAGTTGAAGGAGGTATTGAAATGCCAAAATTTTTCATTTTTCCTCACTAAAATAGGTATGGGTTGCTGTTCGCAATTGGATGAACAATAAACAAAAAAGCTTTTTCATGAACGGATGGATTCAGCGTTTAGAAATGCATTACACTAAATGGTGATTCTGTGGAAAAATAAGGTACATTGGTAGTACAATAAATTTACTTCATTTTGAGACTGATTTCATTATTTTGTCTTTTCTTATTTTTATTTTATAGAGTTGGCGGCCTTATATATCAATCCGCTCTCGTAATACACAATTTACAGAAAATACATTTATTTATAATTTTTCAAAATATTCCCCCCACATTTAACAGATTTTTCATTCGTGGAAACCCATATTTTGAACATTTACTTCAATATTTCCGCATTAAGTTGTTTATTTAATTTTTGAAGCGCCAACAGTTTCTTCGCCTTTACACGTGGAAATAAAAAGAAATCATTAGGAGCCAAGTCTGGACTATACGGTGAATTACCTACTACTTCAATGTTTTGGTAATTCAAATACTTAATAGTTTGGGCAGAAATGTGAGCCCGAGTATTATTGTGGTGCAAGGCGAATCTTTTGTCTGGACGATTTTTATGATACTTTGGAGAACTTGAGACAAACAAACTGTAGTGTACCATTCTGCATTAACAATGCGTCGGCTCTCCAGCGCTAGCATGTAAATATGTCCATTAATCCTAGAAAATGAAGCGACCATCTTTTTGTTTTGACTTATTTTTTAATGTCATGGTTGTCAGATTTTAGGGTAACATCTTGAAAATTTGTTCAATTCAGATAATATATAACATTTTTATAAAAATCGAATACAAGTAATAAATAACTCAAAGAATATCAATGAGAGAGTTGTGGTTGCATATTGAAAAATGGTTCGGCCGATTTGCAAATTAAATTTAGGGATAAGCAACTCGAAAACTATAACCTAGCAAACACCCTTAAGTTGTACCTAACAGGCTTAAACAAACAGAAACAAGGAAAATCCCTAACCACAATATAAATCAATAAACTCTAAATATGTATTTCGATCAACTTAGTTCCAATCTTCAGTAAAACAATTATTGTTGATAAAATTCCAGATAAATTGCGAATCAACTGCAATGGTAGATTTAAGTCGAGCTTGATATTCCGCATATCCAGCTTTAAACATCACTTTAGGCAATAATCGAATTCTAGAATACTCGCAACGAGAAGATCTTGTGCGTTTCCACAAAAATAATATTCTTTGAGCTTCAGATGTTTTGTGCTAAGAGAAGTAAACCATGGGGGATATTTGCGATGCGAGAGTTATTGTATTGTAGAATAAATAAATTCATTCTTGCATATATTTCATCATAGATATCGTCAACGTCGTTAACATCAGAGAAAATCCTCAGAAACGTGCATCGCAGTTAACACATTATAAAGAGATAGGATATCAGATTTACGAAAGTTGTAGCGCAAACTTTTATTTGGCGAAAAATTTTTTAAATAAATGTTGAAATTATCACCGGCTAATAATATCTATACGTAATATCTTTAAGTAATTTAATAGTTACCTATGGCCTATTTGGTTATAATTTACTGTGCTTGGTACATATGGCTAATTTATCATCGTTCTTTCAACAACGAATGGATGCTAGTAGATCATGTGAAAAAGTGACCCCAAAAATCGTTAACTAAAAGTATTGTATATCGGTGAATCGATCATTTTAGAAGTGGTCATTAGAAGACGACCCACGCAATAGTCGCCTGAGTACGTTGGTAAATTAAAGAAACATTATTGCCGTGGAGAACCTACTGAATCAGGACAGACGAATTGCAATTTCTCAAATTAGTGTACGCCTAGGAATAGGTACACGATAAGTTCCTGAGATCTTACATGATTGTTGGGCGTAAGCAAGGTTTCAGTCCACTGGGTGCCAAGGCTGTTGGGACTGGAACAGAAACTCAATAGGTCTGACACTTGTCGTCAACTTCAAGAGCTGTTAGCCCGTTACGGTGATGAATTTTGGCAACGGATAATAACCACTGATGTAACACGTTACATCAGTGGTTATTATCCGTGGGCAAAATTCATCAGGATTAATCAGCATTAATCTCAGGATTAACACAGATTCCTTATGTTAATCCTGAGACAAAAAGTCAATCGCGTAAACCTGAAGAAGGGCCTCCACTTAAGACGCGTGCAGTTCCGTTTGTTGGAAAGGTAATGCTTACTGTATTCTGGGATTGCAAAGCGCTTATTTTTATGAATTAACTGGCTAAAGGTACTACAATTAACGCAGAATATTATTCGAACTTATTATCCGGACCACTGCGGCAAACAACGGCCTGGGGAGTTGCATAAGCGTCCGTTATTGCAACAGGATAATGCAAAACGAAACACCGCAAGAAAAACGAATGATGTTTTGAACGTTTTACAATGGGAATTGTTTCCGCATCCATCTTATTCACCGGGTCTCGTATCGAGTGATTTTCATCTATTCCCAGATTTGAAAAAACCACGGGGTGGGGTGTTCGTTTTGAGAGTTTAACTGACGTAAAACGTACCATAAATAGGTGGATTGAGGAGACACCGAAAAAGTTCTTCGAGGACAGCTTAAAAAAATTAATTTAATGTTGGGATAAATGTATTCAATTAAATGGCGATTATGTTGAAAAACTACATTGTAATATTGATGAAAATTTGACAAAATAAAAAAATTATAGCTAAATTTCCAGAACTTTGGAAACATTCCTTATATCAATAGCAATGTGTAAATTGTAAAAGAGAAGGATATTGATTATTGTGTTACACGGATATTATGGATTTTCTATTTTCAGAAAATCTATGAGGTTTAACGTTTTCAGATTTGAATAAATTTTGCCAGGTTTTACCAAGTATTAATTTAGGCACTGTGGAAGACGTTGCGTAATCTCGAAGAGCCATTATTTTCCTTTGGAAAAACGTTATTAAAACATCTAAAATCGTTCAATCATTAGTATACTGCATACTTGGCAAGTTATAGAAGTGCAACGTACTGTTTATCGTTGAATCGGTCGATTTAAACTTGATAGAACATCCCTAGAAAATAATCCTCACTGCAGGTGACCAAACACTGTAACAAACGATACTAAATTCTCTGCCATGATGACCCTGTTGGAGAACGACAGTCATGAGGGTAAGTATAGGCATTGACACACGGCAAGTTCACGAAATTCTGCACGAACTTTTGAGAGTAAGGTTTCAAATCGTTGAATGCCTCAGCTGTTGAGACCAGATCTGACACTTCAGAGCTATTAAGTCGTTATGACATCCATGCAGTCCCGCGCCATAATTGTGTGCACGTATACAAGACACACAGGCGGCCAAATCTAAGAGCGGCGAAAATTATTCGACATTACTAGAGACACTGGTCATTAATCAATAGGTTAAGATAATACTAACGTGTAAGAACACGCTGGCCTGTCGAGAGAAAGAATTCAAGTGGGTGACTGGTTATGTTTACTTTAAACAACCACACCCTCGATAACACACTTCTTCTAATCGTTATATTTTTTGGGTGTGTATAGAATTTAAAGGGCATCAAGCATTAAACTGGTTAGTGTTTAGGGCGTTATTTATATTACGGGGCTTTTTATCACTTATCGGTGACTGGAAAATTTATGCTTGCGATAAGAAAATATAACACTGTTTGGTTTACCGTAATATATTTTTGCAAGTGTTTAGAATTTTAAGATGCACCAGCAAGCATGTGTGTTAGGCTCTAAACTTGTTAATGTTAAAAATGTTATTATATTACGGTCTGTTTTACTAGCGCATCAATTACTAATTATTTTTCGGTAACCCATAATAATAACAGAAACATTTTGCCCACATCGAGTTAAACATGACAGGTCATAGATTGGTTATTATGGCTGTTAATGTTTTCTTCCTAATCTATGCCTCTATAATATGTATGTTACTTTTCAATAAAATCAAAAATAAAGAGACTGGTGCTGTAGTACAAAAATGAAACATTTATTTAGAAAACTTCAACAACTATACTTCAAAGTACTCTCCATTCTGTACAATAGTTTTGTCCACTACTCATAAACATCTGAGAAACCATTTTTTGAAAGTCTGTTTAGTATAGCCATCACCGCATTGTTGAACTTTAAATTCGACATAAATTTTCACCCTCTCAATTCTTTTTTGACTTCAGGAAACAAATGGTCACATCAAGCAAAGCCAGGTGAGTAGGGAAGGTGAACCATAATTTCCCCCCTAATTCCTCAATTGTTCGTTAACAAATATCAGATCTGTAGGCCGGAGCATTGTCGTGATGCAGGATCCAACCGATGTCTTAAAGCGGCCGTTTTTCTTTAGGTCATAGATTGGTTATTATGGCTGTTAATGTTTTCTTCCTAATCTATGCCTCTATAATATGTATGTTAGATGTGGATAAAAATATAATATATAGACAAACGTAAATACAAATTTCCCAGAGTAAGCAATATATATGCAGTAAGTACATACGTTTAATCAGGGTTCGGAAATTCATATTTATCAATAAATAACATCTGTATTATTGCAATGTTAGTATAAAACGAATATACAATAATAATAATATTCGTAACAGTGTGAACAACACATATTTCTCGTGATCTTTAACACATGAATGATTTTAAACTTTGAATATATGGATTCCGGACCCTGCGCGTAATACCTTAAATTTGTCTTTACATGCACTCTTAACACATACACATAAATGTAATCCTATGTTAAAATAGTAAAAAATTAGGGTCGACAAATTTATTTATTTATTGTACATTACAAGAAAAACAATTCCAAATAGTACAATTGCATAATACAAAGTAAAAATAAAACCTACACAAGTTTGTAAATTATAGTTATAAATGTTATAAATAAAAAAGTTGGGTTGGGTTGGGTTGGGTTTGCCGACTCCAGATTAAAGATTCAGTTCTAATAAAACTCGGCCCATGAGGTTATGCTTATCATATTCAGTTCGATGGAAACGAACATGAAACGTGTCACCCGAACGAGCACGAAACGGTGGAACATAGAAAAGAACAGAGAAAGAAGGGCGGAATAGTCTATGTTATTATGTAACAGCTAATATCCAAGCTTAATAAATGCTTTACGCCTTCTATTCTCCAGCGATTCAATACCCAGTAGTTGTAATCTCTCCGCGTAATTATATAAGTTTTTATCAGGCGCGGCTCGTGATGACGTATTTGGGAGTGCAAGTACAATGATGCGAGTGCTTCGTGTATTCTCGTGTACTAACTGTAACGTTTTCTTAGTAAACACCGAAAACACACGAGGCACTCGCATCATTGTACTTGCACTCCCTAATACGTCATCACGAGCCGCGCCTGGTTTTTATCAATTTTTAATTTTTAATAATTTAAAGAGTATAAAGTTTGCCATTTTACCCTGAATTCGCTCAATCCGATCTACCGCCTAATTCTGAGCAAACGCAACGATCCGAATGTATGAATATTTCTCCCGCTTCGAATACAATTCCCCTGAATGTTGTAGGCGTGTCAACATCAATGTCATATATCATACATCCTTACATATTATGGAGCCGCGTAAGAAAAATTATCTGACTACCAAATTACTATTAAAGGACTATAAATTGTTTAGTCCTGTGTTATGGTAATGAGTAAATTGCAATACGTTATTCTACAAAGCGTAATGAAATTATTGTAAAGTTTGTCTTTTCGGGTTCTTAAATAAAACTAACAATAACTTTAGACACACACACTATATTAATATTAAAACGTATAACAATATAAAACTAACTATGAACAACAATAAGTACATTTATGTATTCTATATTTATGTAACTATATTTATGTTTACTTCGCGAGACTGTAGGATTCAATGAATGTCCATCCCTTCTTCGACGCGGCTTTTATATCGGTGAATACTTTTCTAGAGCCTTCACGTAGGCCTCGCGAAAACATCCAGAGGGATGACGCACCTCGCGTCATCGGATGAGTCATTACATTGCCCCCTTCTTAAAAATGAAGTTTCGTCCCGAAACATGTCATGCTTTGGTCTCCTCAAACGATGACGAAATCGACAGGTAGGGCCTTTGTTACATTGCGACGTCATATCGAAATAACAGTCCACGGTCTTATCTTGCCTGGATGGACAGGAATATTCAAGCTGGTAACTGCATACCAGAATTTCCATACCAGTATGTCGGAAGATTACTTCCAACATGCTCCTTACAATTCTCCAGTCCAGGCGGTCCAATCCACAACCCAATTTTGGAACTGCTAATTTCAGAATGTCTTGCTGTAACATTTGTTCGCGTAAGTGGGTCAGGGCCTCCCATAAGGCTCGATAGGTTGGCTTTAGGCTCGACAGTTCTTTCGTGACCAAATAAAATATGGGCTGTCCTTCATTTATTATTTGGAGACTCTTCCCAATTGCTGGTCCCTGCTGCCTTAGCTTTTCGATTCTGCCAAATCTCTCTTTAAATTCCCAGGCAATTCCTTTGGCCATTCGTAGATCTCGGGCTACGCAATGAGCAAGCGCGTAGTCTGGCGGCACCGTGAACAAATCCTGCTGTTTCTCGATGGTTACCCCAAATCGAGCTTTTCTCGAACCAGAATACTCTTGCATAAAGTCTTCGAAGGTTAGTTCATGGTATTGGCTATCCAATCGGCGCAAGTCAACGGTTTCGTCATTGTCTCCAGAGTATGGGGCTAATCGATTAAAATGTACGACTCTTGGCTTAGTGTGAGGTGTTCGCCTGATGCGGTATATTACATCGTTGATCCGCTTCAACACCTCGTATGGCACCTCCCAATTCTTTTGAAGTTTTGGAGATAGGCCCTGTCGACGTTGTGGATTATACAACCAAACCCGATCGCCTTCATGGTAACCACTCTTCTCGGCGTTGATGTCATAGCTCTCTTTCATTCTGTCACTAGCATCTTGGATATTATGTCTGACTTGTTCATGGATATTATCTAGTCGTCGTCTGAGCGTGCTGACATAATCTTCTCCGGCAAGATCTTCACCAGGCTTGCTCCCAAACTTTAAATCACAGGGCAATCGGAGTTCCCTCCCGAATAGCACGTTTGCTGGTGATTGGCCTGTTGTCTCTTGAACGGAGGCCAGATACGCCATTAGAAATAATGGTAAATGTTCGTCCCAATCTCTCTGGTGTTCGGAGACCACTTTGGATAAGTGTCTGATCATGGTCTTGTTCATTCGCTCTACCATCCCATCTGATTGTGGATGCAAGGGAGTTGTTCTCGTCTTCCGTATGCCCAAAAGTCCACACATCTTTTCGAATAGACTGGACTCAAAATTTCGCCCTTGATCGGAATGAAGTTCCAAGGGTACACCAAAACGGCTGACGAACTCCTTCACAATCACGTCTGCTACAGTTCCAGCTTCTTGATTTGGTAGAGCATATGCTTCAACCCATTTGGTAAAGTAATCCATGACCACTATTATGTATTTATTTCCTTTGCTGCTTTCTGGAAAAGGACCGGCGGCGTCTATGGCGATCCTTTCAAATGGGCTTCCTACATTGTATTGCCGCATGGGTGCACGTCGACGCCTCTGGGGACCATTGCTTCCGGCGCAATTTGCACACTTTCGGCACCATTCTTTCACATCTCGTGAACAATTCACCCAGTAAAATCTCTGGCGCACCTTCTCCAGTGTTTTATGGACTCCAAAATGTCCCCCAGAAGCACCATTATGGAGTTCTCGCAATACCTCTGGTATTCTTTTCTTGGGAACCACCATTTGCATCTTGCGCTCACTTCCATCGTGATTTTCGACCTCACGTCCCAGGAGATCGTCATCCATGTTTAAGGAATCCCATTGTGCCCGGTATGACTTCAATTCTCGTGAATGGGGAGCAATTTCTTGCCAGGTCGGTCTTTGCCCATTTCTTTTCCAAGCCCTGAGGACTGCAAGATCCGGATCAGCTTCTTGATCTGCGCGCAAATTGTCAGGTTGCCATTGGTCATCAACAACGGTGGTTCGAAGAGCGTTGGCCGATTTGTCTTCGATTCTGTTGCAATATCGACAGTCTTCTGGACAGGGCCTTCTGGAAAGGGCATCTGCATTTTGATGTTTGAGGCCTGCTCTGTGTTCAATAACAAAGTCATACTCCTGTAGCCTCTCAATCCATCTAGCTACTTGACCCTCTGGATTCTTAAATTGCAAGAGCCACTTTAAGGCGGCATGATCAGTGCGGATCAGGAACTTCTGCCCATACAGGTACTTGTAAAAGTGCTCAATGGTCTTAACTACTGCCAATAGTTCTCTCCTGGTTACGCAGTAGTTCCTCTCCGGTTTGGACAGGGTCTTGCTGAAGTATCCAATGACCTTTTCTTGTCCATCTTGGACTTGAGAGAGCACGCCACCAATCCCGACGTTACTGGCATCCGTATCCAAAACAAACCTCCCAGATGGCAGTGGATAGTTTAAAACAGGTGCACTGATCAACGTACCCTTTAACAACTCAAAGGCCGCTTGGCATTCGTTGTTCCAAATGAATGCTCGATTTTCTGTTAGGCGAGTAAGTGGTTTTGCAATGTTGGAGAATCCAGGAACGTAGCGTCGATAATATGTGCATAATCCCAAAAAGCTTCTTAGCTGATGTTTGTCTTTGGGTACCGGCCATTTTTCCACTGCTTTTACTTTTTCGGGATCCACAGCAACTCCTTTTCTGGAAACCACATGTCCAAGGTAATTTACCTCCTTGCGGAAAAGGTGACACTTCTTTGGACTTAATCTCAGGTTGGCATCTCTCAACCTCTGGAATACTACTTCCAAATTTTTCATGTGATCTTCAAAGGTCTTCCCTACCACAATCACATCATCGAGATATACCAGGCAGGTGTTCCAGGACAGTCCCCTCAGTACAGTGTCCATGAGTCGCTCAAAAGTAGCTGGGGCGTTACACAGTCCAAATGGCATGACTGTAAATTGCCAGAGTCCTTTACCTAAACTGAAGGCAGTCTTCTCTTTGTCATTGGGATCCATTCCCACTTGCCAATAACCGCTCTTTAAGTCGAGAGTGGAGAACCATTTTGCTCCTGCCAAGGTGTCTAGCGTATCGTCTATTCTTGGGAGAGGATAGCTGTCCTTTTTGGTCACACTATTCAAACGACGATAGTCCACACAGAATCTGGTAGATCCATCCTTCTTCCTGACAAGGACTACTGGTGAAGCCCATGGACTATTCGATGGTTCAATTACTCCTTGGCCTTCCATATCTTGTATAATTTGCTTGGCTTCCTCACGTTTTGCCAGAGGTAACCTCCTTGGTCCTTGTCGAATTGGACTTGCATCGCTGGTATTTATTTTGTGCATTACAATATTGGTTCTTCCCTTCGTACCAGTTTCAGTTTCAAAGACGTCTTCATAATGTTTGATTAGGTCCTTAACTTGACTTTGTTCCTTCTTGCTCAATCCTTGACAGGCGGAGTCGATTATCTTGGACAATTTCTCAGGAACCTGCACGAATCCATTCTTCTTCGCCTCTATGCGATGAACGACGGCCGACACTGGCGAACACCACCCCAGAATAGTACCCTTCTTCAATGAAACAGGGTAATGGTTCACATTCATTACCCTTATCGGTACAGTCTTCTGAGTCTTAACCAGCATTTTGGCAACTACTATTCCTCGGCCCACCTCATCATCATCTGCCTTTGGTTCCAACATTGTAACATTTCCGTCCAAATAATCACCTTCCATACACGCCGTCAAAAATGTCTCACTTCTTGCATCCAGAACAACATTCTCTGCAGTGATTACTTGTACATTCCCACAATCTTTCCCATGAAGAAACAATTCCTCATTATTTATTTTTAAAGTGCCTTCTTTCATGTTTAACTGGAAGCCGTAGGTGTTCATGATGTCTAATCCCAAGATTATTTGTTCTTCTATGTCGGCTACGAGAACACGATGTCGGATTGATGTTGGTCCTATGATAAAGTTGACATCTACTTCACCTGCCACAGAAGCTGCTTCTCCTGTTGCTGTCCTAAGTCTCCATTTGCTAGAAATTAACTTTTTATTTCTGGGAATTAAATCGGGTCGCACGATGGTTTTCGTCGATCCAGTATCTAGCAAGCAAGCATAGGTCTTTCTTTCCATAACAGCGTCCACATACAGGCCGTTGGTTTGATGTTGCAGAGATGCGACTTGGCCAGGCGTCTTTGGGGCTTTCTGATGCTGGATCGATGATTGCCCTCGCTCATCGACCCGCTTTAGTTTTCCTGCTGCTCAGACGATGCTTTCTTGGCCACCTTACCACATTTACTCCGAACGTGACCAATCTCTCCACAATTCCAGCATCGCAGTACTCTTTTATTTGATTTGATCTGGTTTAGAACTCTACTAATCACCTGCTCCATGAACTCCTCATTTTCCTGCTTGTCAACAGTGCAGACACGAGCATGGTTCCGAGAAGCTTGCTTTGCAGTCTCAAACTCCAGCGCGTGCGCCAAAACATCGATCAAGGTTTTCGGTCTTGCCAACCTTAATGCTTGCTGCGTATCAATGTCCCGGAGACCATCTATGAACGTCTGGACCGCTAGGTGTTCCATGAAATTATCTGGCGCCATCGGATATGCAAGTCGAACTAGACGAGCAATATCTGCCTCACATTCCTGAAGATTCTCGCCTTTCTTCTGTGATCGATTCTTCAGTTGGGTATGATATACTTGCTCCAAATGCGCGTGGCCATATCTCATCTCCAAGCGTTTAATGAGTTGAGAATAGTCTTTACGTTCCTCAGGAGGCAATGTCTGCAAAATATCACTAGCATCACCCCTCAATGCTATGACTAAAGCAGTCGCCTTCTCGGCAGAAGACCATGCGTTTGCTTCTGCGGCCGCTTCGAATTGCGTCAGGTAAGTTGCCCATGACGTCTTTCCATCAAAGGTTGGTGGCTTGATTCTGGTCTTTGAAATAGCCACAAGTTCTTCTTTTATTTCGATGGGCCGCGGTGTGACTTCTTTGTTGACCTGCCTGGGATCAGAATGACTCGTGGTAGCGGGTAATTTCATTTCAATCATTATTGCCTCTAAAAGCCTAGAATGTTCTCCAATTTTCTCTTCTACAGCTATGAAAACCTCTTCTTTTAACGCTTCTGATTTTTCCGCTAATCGCTGTTCTAGAACTTTCTCCACTTGTTCCAGACTTTTTTCGAAGTTTCTAGAATTTTCTAGTAATTTCTTTTCCAGATTTTTCTCGAGAATTCTAGCGGTTTCTAGGTTTCTTTCTTCCATCTGTGCTTGTGAATCTATTAGACGCTGTTCCAAAGTTTGCGAATTGTCTATCAATCGTTGTTCCAAACTTTTCACACTGTCCAGATTCTTCTGTTCCATTTGTTCTAGAGTTTTCGCTAAGTTTCCAGAAGTTTCCAGGTTCTTCTGCTCCATTTGTTGCATTTGAGTTTGTGAATCTATTAGACGCTGTTCCAAGGTTTGCGAATTATCTATTAGTCTTTGTTCTAGAGTTTTCGCACTATCCAGATTATTCTGTTCCATTTGCTTCATTTGAATTAACAGCAAATTCACGTCAGCATCTCCGCCTGGAACTTGAAAGACATAATTCTCTGGATCCTCGCCTTCTTGGATCAACACATTGCGAAGCCGTTGCTGGAGGATCGACTTTTTGCCAGTTGTATCCTCATCCCTCTCTTCTAATTCTCGTTTTAACTCGGACACTTTCAATTCCGTGAGTTTCATTCTATTAGCCATCACGATATTTAAAATAACGTCTTTCCGCACTGTATATTTATTTAAACGAATACTTAATTAACACTTAATTGTCTACTTAGTTTATTATTTATTAATTAGTCCACACCTGAATACCACTGTAAAGTTTGTCTTTTCGGGTTCTTAAATAAAACTAACAATAACTTTAGACACACACACTATATTAATATTAAAACGCATAACAATATAAAACTAACTATTAACAACAATAAGTACATTTATGTATTCTATATTTATGTAACTATATTTATGTTTACTTCGCGAGACTGTAGGATTCAATGAATGTCCATCCCTTCTTCGACGCGGCTTTTATATCGGTGAATACTTTTCTAGAGCCTTCACGTAGGCCTCGCGAAAACATCCAGAGGGATGAAGCACCTCGCGTCATCGGATGAGTCATTACATTATTAATAAGCGGTTAAGAAAATTGCAAATAAGGCATCAAGAGATTTAATAAATTAAATTTTAATAATAAAGGTCACAAAAACTGTTCATAGTAAACTAAATAAACTTCAGAAATAAATAAAAACTAAATTAAATTCTAGTAATGTTAAGAAAAATTTACTCTTACAGATAATAAAATAAATTGTTCATAATGAGAAATTAATTATATAATAACGGAAATTCATCCGTTTAAACTCATCACCGTAAAATAATTGATGATGTTTGGAATATTTATAATTACGAAAACCATTTAATTTTAGTATGCGGTTAACGGAAGAGCAGCATATGTCTAAATCGTTGGAAATATCGCTAACTGTCAAATTTGAATTTAGTTCTATTGCAGCGCATACTAAAATGAACGTATCATTAGGAACTCTGCGATTTGAGAATAATGGTTTTAAATTTTGTACAGAACCAGTAATGTCTATTTTCTTTTCTTATTTTCTTATTTTCACTATTCAAACGCTTAAGAGACTCCGTATAGGGTGACAGTGGTGACACTAATTTGTGACATTAGTTGTTAAATGGTTGCGCGACAGACTGGTTTGTGATTGGCTAAACGCATTCAGGGGAATTGTATTCGAAGCGGGAGAAATATTAATACGTTCGGATCATTGCGTTTGCTCAGAATCAGGCGGTATATGAACCCCATGATAAGGGGACCACACCACACAACAATAAGTATAAACCTGACCAGGGCGCTATAAATTTGTATAATAGGTATAGATGATGTTCGTGAAGTCACTGCATACACGTTTAATGAAGCCGCATAACTGTAATGATTTATTTATAATATGATCTACACTCACTTTCATATGAAATACACCACCCAATAAGAATTGGACTACAATTTTGAAACTTCGGTAAAATAATGCTTTATTATTAACTAAGAAACGATGAAAGTTTAGTTGAAAAAAGCAAAACAAAAATTAACATTTTTCAAGAAGAAGCTAGTAGTGGGCTGCATCCCCACGCGTAGCTATGCATGCATTAACTCTTCTTCCCATGCTCTGTATTAAGTGGTCGATGTTCTCCTGGGGTATCTCGTTCCATGTAACCTCTAGATGGTGTCGAAGTTCATCCAGATTCTCAGGAGGCCTGGGTAGTTGTCTTAGTCGCCGACCCATCATATCCCAGACATGTTCAGTCGGCGACAAGTCCGGTGACCGTGCAGGCCAGGGCAAAATCTGCAATCCAACCTGCTCCAGGAATGTTCTTGTAACCACAGCAATATGGGGTGTTGCATTATCCTGTTGGAAAGTGGCATTCTGCAACGTCTGCATGAAAGGTACTAACACCGGTTCCAGAAGGTTGTCGATGTAACGACGTGCGTTTAATGTGCCTGGAATGAACGTAAGGGATGACCTTCGTCCAGCACATATCGCTCCCCAAACCATAACCCCAGGTGTTAAGGCTGTGTGTCGTCTTTGAACGAACTCCAAATTCCGTCTTTCTCCTCGATATCGCCGCACGACCATTATTCACCCATAAACAAAACCTTGATTCATCACTAAAGACGATGTCATTCCATTGATGAACCCACCCTTGCCGTTCTTGACACCATGCAAGTCTGGCTGCTTTATGGGGAGGTGTTAATGGAAGCCGAAAGTAAGGACGGTATGAATGAAGCCCAAATGAAGAAATTCTTTTGTAAACAGTTGCCATCGACAAGTGTCGGTTCAAAGCTCTCATCCAATCCACAGCAATCGACTTTGTTGTTTGAAATCGATCCCTGGTAGCCATCCGCCTAAGAAGTTGGTCTTCACGTGCGTTGCTTCTTCGGGGGGGGTTTCCAGCAGGACGGCGCCTCTGAATACCTTCTTCGGACCATAAAGACCATATCCGAGCAACTGTAGTGTGGTCCCGATTCAGCCTTCTCCCAATCTCTCGGAATCAGAGACCCGCCTCTTTCATACAGATAATTCGGCCCCTAACAAAATCATTAATATGGGTAAAATTTCGACGACGTCGCACTGGGGGCATTACAAAGCGTCTACTTGACAGTTTGACAATCAAATAAACTGACATTTTGTTAGCAGAAATTCATTAATTGGTAGGAAGAAAATATTGAAAGTTGGAGATAACAATGATACAGGAAACATAATAGTTGAGTTTTTTCGGCGGAAACTTTCAGCGTTTCTTAATTGATAATAAAGCATTATTTTACCGAAGCTTCAAAATTGTGGTTTGAATTTTAGTGGGTGGTGGATTTTATATGAAAGTGAGTATATATGTAAAGTAAATGATAAATTACCATAAAAAATAACACCCAAGTCGATAAGGTGGTCAACTGTTTTCAGGGCAATACCTTGCAAAATGTAATTGAAAACATAAGTATTATTTTTCTTTGAAAAAGTGATAATACAGCATTTACCAAGATTAAGAGACATATTGTTGCTTATACACCATACCGCTGACATATCAATATCATCCTGAAGCGCTCTACCGCAATTGCAAGGGTCCACACATTTAAATATTTTCAAATCGTCTGCGTAGGCCAATAAGTTGGAAAAAGTGAAGTATTTATATAAATCATTTATAAAAAGCAGAAAAAGAGTTGGTGCTAAGTGGCTGCCCTGAGGAACACCGGAAATAACCGATATAGGTCTGGATGTTTTCGATGACAATTTAACTATTTGAGACCTATGAGATAGGTAAGAGGCAATCCAGAAAATCAAGCTACCACCAATTCCATAAAGACCAAGTTTGTGGAGCAACCGCTTTTGATCAACACTGTCAAAATCCTTAGAAAAATCCACATATACGGCATCAACTTGAGATTCTCGCCCCAGTGCGTCATTAATACAGCAGCAAAACTGCAATAAGTTCGTTCGGCCAGTCAAGAAGCCATGTTGATTAACGTGAATTACTTCAAGGAAGGTCATAGGAACTGTCAGCATACTGACAGTTCCGTGTTTTCATCCCTGTCTGGCTGTCCGAGTAGGTTTTCGTGGTTTTCCTTCTCGTTGAAGGCGAATGTCGACAGCTTAACATCTTAAGTGGCTCCACGGGCGCATACATAATAACACTCATGTCTTGCATTTCCCTGTTTTTGTTGTGTATCTATTTTAGAATACTAAGGCATGATTTATTATTATTATTATATTGGAATGTATCTTTGAATAATTTTATCCATAGCAACTACAAATGTATAAGTATGACATTAATATACTGTCATTTATATTTTATATTCCTTGAAAAAGGCATCTTTTACCGAAACATGTAGGGTTGTTTTAAATATATACATTTTGAAGTAAAACCAGACCTTAAATCGCCAACAAATTGAATTTACCATAACATACAAAGTTCACGAAATAATTATATAGGTATATATCAATTTATAAATTCTTGGAGTTTTTCAGCTTTTATATGAAATATTTACATATATCAAATTAGTATGTAATTGCAAAGTAAGTTAGGATGTAAACATTGCTGTCTACAAATTACAAAGCATACGAATTTTTTTTTTAATGAAAAATATTGTTTACGTTGGGACTTGAACCCAAATCTACGGTTTGCCGGACCGTTGCTTTACCACTTAAGCCACGATAGACCTTGGTTTAAGCTATTTAGAAATGCATTTCTAAATACTGGTTACTCGTAAAACTTTTTTTACGAGTAACCAGAAGCAGAAAGTTATCGCAGACCTGAAGATGACAAATGTGATTTTGCCGATACCTCGTCCAGAAACCAGCACCGGTCTTTACAAAGACCAAACAGTGGAAACGCGGAAGAAAACCCGGAATCCAGTTACAACATATATACATATATATGAAAAACGCGATGTAAATGAGAATTAATATTAATAACTATTAAATTCCCCCATTACATGCAATTGCCGCTATATATATATATATATATATATATATATATATATATATATATATAAGGTAAACTTAATTAGTCGGCGATTAAAGGTCTGGTTATTACTTCAAAGTGTATATATTTAAAATAATCCTACATGTTTCGGCCATGTAGGATTATTTATATAGGCATCATTGCCGAAACATGTAGGATTATTTTAAATATATACACTTTGAAGTAATAACCAGACCTTTAATCGCCGATGCCTTTGTCAAGGATATAAAAAATATAAATATAAATTTATATTTTTTATATCCTTGACAAAGGCATCATTGCCGAAACATGTAGGATTATTTTAAATATATACACTTAGAAGTAATAACCAGACCTTTAATCGCCGACTAATTAAGTTTACCTTATCATACCAAGGTCACGAAAATACTATATTTATATATATATATATATATATATATATATATATATATAAAGATAATTATTTCGTGATCTTTGTATGTTATGGTAAATTCAATTTGTTGGCGATTTAAGGTCTGGTTTTACTCCAAAATATACATATATATTTAAAACAATCCTACATGTTTCGGCAAATGATATATATTATGATTACCATCATAATATATGTTACTGTTATATAATTATATATCTTACGTTATTTAAATATCTATACATTTGCTTATCATGCTGACAGTTCCGTGTTTCGATTCCTGTCTGGCTGTCCGGGTAGGTTTTCGTGGTTTTCCTTCTCGTTTAAGGCGAATGCCGACAGCTTAACATCTTATGTCGCTCCACGGGCGCATACATAATAATAACTCATGTCTTGCGTTTCCCTGTTTTTGTTGTCTATCTATTTTAGAATACTAAGGCATGATTTATTATTATTCAATTGGAATGTATCTTTGAATAATTTTATCCATAGCAACTATAAATGTATAAGTATGACATTAATATACTGTCATTTATATTTTATATTCCTTGAAAAAGGCATCATTTGCCGAAACATGTAGGACTGTTTTAAATATATATATATTGAAGTAAAACCAGACCTTAAATCGCCGACAAATTGAATTTACCATATATATACCGCCTAATTCTGAGTAAACGCAACGATCCGAATGTATGAATATTTCTCCCGCTTCGAATACAATTCCCCTGAATGCTGTAGGCGCGTCAACATCGATGTCATACATATAGCAAGCGCCAATTAAGTTGGCGCGAGGAGGGGGTTTAGCAACAGACTGTTTTGTGATTGGCTTAACATCGATGTCATACATATAGCAAGCGCCAATTAAGTTGGCGCGAGGAGGGGGTTTAGCAACACACTGTTTTGTGATTGGCTTAACGCATTCAGGGGATTTTTATTCGGAGCGGGAGAAATATTCGTACATTCAGGCCGTTGCGTTTGCTCAGAATCAGGCGGTATATATATAACGAGCCATCGAAAAAATTCAAATTGGAGTAGACTGTGAAATTGGGTTGGTACTTTAGCCACTTCCACATAATGACACATTACTTGATGCTTGACAGTTTCATTTGGTTTCATTGTAAAAAAAAGGTTATGGCATTGAAATGATACTACAACAAAAAAAAAAATAAATAATTTATTTAATATCGAAATCATAATCAAAAGTTACATATAGCTACAGAAGTTGTTGAAAATGTTGTCCATTTACATCTAAACAAATTTAATTTTCTTAATATGAGTTTTGAAAAATTTGACACAAACTTATAGTTTCAATGTCAAATAATAAATGTCACTATGTGGAAGTGGCTAAACTACCAACCCAATTTTACAGTCTACTCCAATTATTAATTTTTTCGATGGCTCGTTATAACTATATATATATATATATATATATATATATATATATATATTGTTGTATTTATTGTTCTTGAGATAGTATATTTTCTATTCTCTTCTATAAGGGAGTGTTTCTAGTTTCGTTTTCTTTCAGTGTTATTTAGTTACCTACAACTTTTAGTATTTTAAAAATCCGTTTTATATTGTTATATTGTATATTTATCCTATAATTTTTTTATAAATATTAAGTTTAATTTACTACCTTATTTTTGGAGTAGTTTTCGTTTCTTCTTTTTAGTCCATTTTTTTCTATTCTTAGTATTTATTATACATAGTTATGAGTTTTATTTTTTTGTAAATTATTTTTATTCAAAATTCGATACGCAATTCGCTTGTCAGCATTACTTTTGTTTCAGCAGTAGTTGCTCCCGGTTATCAAACCGTTTATTACTTATGCAGTGGCAGCAGCCGTGGTGACACGTATCAAATTGTTTGAAACTCACGGATCGCTTACAGAAAGAAACTTATTGCGAATACAAGGCAGGCGCTTATGGGCTAGGAATCATCAATCGCTCGAGTCCGCCCTCTGTTTATTATATTTATTCTGTTATTATTTCATTCATCAGTCTTATGTGAGTCCTAGTAATTGTTCCTAAATTTTTTAACTTTTTGAGTAATTTTATTTCTTCTCCGATTATTTCCATTTATACGTACTCAGGATTGTTTAATGTTTCCACAATTTCCGTTTTATTTTTATCCATATTTCAACCCCACTTTTCAAATATATTTTTGTACGAAACTATAATTTTATTTACAGCCAACCATCAACTCATGGCGAATTATTTTTTGGATAACCGCTGGACTCTATGCCTTCCAATTGATAACTTATACAATATTTGGTTCTGGGAAAGAACAGAAATGGAATAAAGGTACAGAACCCAGTGATAACGAACCCAATAAGGAATAATGCAATTTATATTTTATTGTTTTTATTTATTAAATATATTCTCTGTTTTTGAATTGTGCATTTATTTTTAAATAATTTTATTATTAATGTATAAATCTGAAGAGGTGTTGTAAAATTGTTGGCGAACATTATAAAATTATTTGAATTTTTCTGCATGTTACGATTTATTGCACTACTATTAATTTTTACACTTAAATTTCATTATTATTATTATACACAGAGGATCACGTACACAATAATAAATTTAAAATTCTTTAATCATGAAACTGTATTTTGAACTTTGAACAAATTTTCATTTTACATTAAGTACCTAATTGGTAATTGGTCAATTTTTATATAATGTTTAGAAACCTTTCGTAAAGACGAAGTGGATTGGTAAACGTCATTTCAAAGTGTTCAAAAACACCTATGAGAACTTCAACAGATTAATTAATTTTATTAGCATAAATAAACATAATGGGCGTAATTTAGACACATGCATAATAAGCAATACAATGAAGTTCAGCTTTAATGATCTATCAGTAGCATAACTTTTTTCTTTTATAATGTTTTTGTTTTTATAAATACGTTTACCTGCTTTTTACCGACACTGTGTTGAATTTAGCCTAGAAATACAGAAATATTCTAATGCTTTGTAAGTATTATATGACAATTATTTAGCTTCTTATAATAGACGTTCTAAATAAGTAAATGTTAATTATTTTAGGTATCATTTAAAAAATGAATCCTTTACTCCAAATATATTTTTTTATACGTTCCTTAATTGACACTATCGTTAATTACTTGTATAGTTTATACTTTAGTTCAAATAGACGATATATATCTGCACCTAAAAGTCAATTAGTATTAGAAAGTGCATCATCATTGGCAAGAAAAATTAAGTTAAAAGAGGTTACCTCAGAGCAAGTAGTGTTGGCATTTATAGATCGCATAAAAGAAGTTAATGCTGTATTAAATGCAGTTGTAGATGATAGATTTGATGATGCCTTAAAGGAGGCGAGACAGATTGATTCTGATAGAGAAACAGGGAAAATTGGAGAAGATGATTTTATAAAGAAACCATTTTTAGGAGTACCTTTCACAACAAAAGAATCTACAATATGTAAGGGGTTAAAAATTAGTTTTGGTTTATTATCAAGGAAAAGTGAAATTGGTCAAGGTGATGCTAAAGTTGTGGAATTAATAAAAGAAGCAGGTGGTATCTTATTAGGTAAATTACTTGATTTGAAATTTTTTTTATTACAAAAATATTATTGTTAGGTGTAACAAATATTCCACAATTAAATCGATGGTTTGAATGTTATAATCCTGTTTATGGTGTTACTAGAAATCCTTATAATACAACAAGAAATACTGGTGGATCATCAGGTGGTGAAGCATGTATTATAGCAGCTAGAGGCTCACCAATTGGTATAGGTAAGTAATTGCATTGGTAAAATATTTAATGTATGTATATACATTAAATATTTCAAATTTTATTTAAAAAAATTAATGTTTAGGTACTGATATTGGTGGTTCTTTACGTATTCCTGCTTATAGATGTGGAATATTTGGTCACAAACCAACAGGCGATTTGATTGACACTTATGGTAAATAATTTCAATATATACCGCATACATACTTAAATTTTGAATTATTTTATATCTACATAAAACAGCAACTCTTTAATAAATCACATTTACTTAAAATATTTGGATGATATTACATAGTCACCCCTATCAATTTGTTGACATGTTTTGAGAAACAAATTCAATAGGTCTAAATGTATTTAAGAAAAAGAAAATTATTTTTGTTGGCTTTATGTGAAATTATGTTATTAGATATAAAATATCTTTAGCAAATTTAGTATAACTTTTATGTTTAAATTATAATAAAAGTATAAGAGCAAATAAAAATATATAAATTCCAAGTTAGATACCAACTGTTCTGGAGTAATAAACATCAAGTAAATACTTGCTTTTAGTCTGACGATATGGAGCATTTATCAAAACACACTATATTGCATTAGCACATTCAGAGTAGTTCAAAATGCATTCTTGGAAAACAATTGTAGATGGTATTTTAAGAATTTTGCAGAAATACAAAATTTTTTTTGTCGATATTTTACTATTTCGAATAAATTCTTCCCCAATAATTTATCTTTGCATATTTTGTGTTTTGTATTAATTTATTATTCAAAAGTTATTAAAAACTAGAATAAGAAAACTTTTAACATATTTTTTTTCTCTTATATAGGGCTAACTTTTCGAAGAGGTGGAGATGCACCAACTATGGTTACAGCAGGGCCAATGTCAGCATACTCAGAGGATTTGCTTCCTTTATTAAAAATACTTTTGGAGGATAAAATAAATAAATTACGTTTAGACGAAGATGTCGACGTTAAGAAAATTAAAATTTATTACATGACGTCTCCGAAATGTATTCGATCTAGTCCGATTCCGGACAGTGTAAAGAAACTAATTTTAAAGTAAGACAATAGAAGCGAGCGTACTAAATATTCAACCATCAAATTGACAAATTAACTAAATATTTGAAGTTTTTTCAAGACATCAACTAATTTTTGAAATTGGACATCCTTGTAATGCTTATAACAGGTGTTTAACAATATTTGCTACCGAAACGTATGCAACCTAATATGTACGACTTCCTACATTTATTTTTTTTTGTTATTCATTAAGTTACTAAAACTACAGTTCAAAAAGTATTTCTTTGCAGTAACGTGACTAAATTCAAAGCATGCGATTCAAATCAGTACTGCAGAGTAAAATGAAGTCACAACATTTAATATTTTAGCGTTACTTCCCTCTCAATTTTAAATATATTTCGGCAGTATAAACCTATCTGTTAAATAACCAATTCAGGTTTTAGCGCAATTAATTTAAAATGCTCGTTTTAGTTTAAAAACAGACTATAGTACCAAAGAACAACCTATCAAATAAAAATCGACATTTTCTCTAAAATCCATAAAAATAAAGATTGCATGTTTGAAGAACAGATGGTGCATATATCTTTTTCAATATACTTTACTTAGATTAAGAGCTCGAAATCTAAAAAAAATCACCAAAGTTGTTTATTGTCGATCGAGATAAGATTTTAGTGCGATCAAATTTCACTTAAAAGAAAGTCGCACTATTTTGAAAATTTTTCGACGAAAAGATATAAAATTTTAATTTTATTCTTTTCTATTCAAATAAAACTATTTAAATTATCATTCATTTCTATTTCCAGGTGCGCTAAACATTTTAATGTAATATCGGAAAGTGAACCTAAAGAAGTTTGTTTTGAAAATACCAAATATAGCATAAGCCTGTGGTTGCATATGCTCCAAAAGGAGACTGATGTATTTACGAAACAAATAATGAATAACAAAGGAGAGGTAGTACTTTTATTTAATATATTTATTCGCGTCAGAAATAATGTACACTAACCAATTGAAGTAATAAGACACTTTGTGTATGGACAATATAATTGCAGACCTGTAGCAATCTTATGTACTCCCCTCCAGTGAAAACAGACATACCACTTGATCACATAGAAGGAGGAAGGGCTTAGCTTGCTGCAGGTATTGTTCATACACAGTTCATACAAGTGTCTCATTATTTCAGAGAGTTACTATGCATAGCTAAATATTATTAGCTTAGCATTTGGTAACAGCATAGCAATTGTTCTGTATACATGCCTTAAGTGTTTTATTTTTCTCAATCATTTAAAGTTGTCTCAGATGTCTTTCTTTGCGCTTTGATTATTACTTTACATTTGTGCATTGGCTCAGATCAGGTGGTTGACGTGTACTTACTTGCATACCGTGAGTTTTCCTTATCTCTATACATAGCCTATGTTTAGTTTCAAAAAGAACGCTTCAATGCATGGGAATGTTATGCAACCAACATCGCTCGATTATGTGATTGGACAAATGTCAAAATCAATGTCAGTAATGTCCATAAACGAAATAACATTTTAAATATTTTAGCATTTGTCATTTGTATTCACCTAATTTAAATATATATATATATATATATATATATATATATATATATATATATATATATATATACCGCCTCATTCCGAGCAAACGCAACGATCCGAATGTATGAATATTTCTCCCGCTCTGAATACAATTCCCCTGAATGCTGGAGACGCGTCAACATCGATGTCATATTACATATTATGGAGCCGCGTACGAAAAATTATCTGATTACCAAATTACTATTAAAGGACTATAAATTGTTTAGTCCTGTGTTATGGTAATGAGTAAATTGAAATACGTTATACTGACGATGGTCACATAAAGCGTAATGATATGATTAATAAGCGATTAAGAAAATTGCAAATAAGGCATCAAGAGATTTAATAAATTAAATTTTAATAATAAAGGTCACAAAAACTATTCATAGTAAACTAAATAAACTACAGAAATAAATAAAAACTAAATTAAATTCTAGTAATGTAAAGAAAAATTTACTACTCTTACAAATAATAAAATAAATTGTTCATAATGAGAAATTAATTATTTAATAACGGAAATTCATCCGTTTAAACTCATCACCGTAAAATAATTGACGATGTTTGGAATATTTGTAATTACGAAAACCATTTAATTTTAGTATGCGGTTAACGGAGGAGCAGCATATGCCTAAATCGTTGGAAATGTCGCTAAGTGTGAAATTTGAGTTTAGTTCTATTGCAGCGCATACTAAAATGGACGTATCATTAGGAACTCTGTGATTTGAGAATAATGGTTTTAAATTTTGTACAGAACCAGTAATATCTATTTTCTTTTTAAGTCTACAAACTGTAGCTTTGTTCGGGATGGGCCTGTCGGCATACCTTCCGGCAAATAAGTCACATACTCTTTGATAAGAATTATCAGCGTGATACCATTTCATCATTTCGGCTTTCTCTTCTAGTGTATAACGCGGCATGATCACTATTCAAACTCTTAAGAGACTCCGTATAGGGTGACAGTGGTGACACTAATTTGTGACATTAATTGTCAAATGGTTGCGCGACAGACTGTTTTGTGATTGGCTAAAAGCGTTCAGGGGATTTTTATTCGGAGCGGGAGAAATATTCATACATTCGGATCGTTGCGTTTGCTCAGAATGAGGCGGTATATATATATATATATATATATATATATATATATATATATTACAATGAAATGTCGATTAACTTATTGAAAGCACTAATTTAAATTAGTTACTTTTCTTATTAATTTATATAGGTATGAGATTTCTTAGAAGGTGAAAGACTATCATATTTATATTGTTTTTTCTTAAGATAAAGTGTCAAGTCTACAATTACATTTTAAAATATATATAACATTCCTATATTTTCCAAAATTATAGGACAATGTGAATTTTGTTAATTTTATATATAATTGTTAATGTTTGATAATGTCAAAGGTAATGTGTGAAGGGAAAATTTATTCGTAAAACAATAAGTTTATAAAAATTAATCAGAGATCAAAATTATACTTAACATGTCAAATATTTTGGAAAACCTGTGTAACAAAAGCAACCAATGAGCTTAAAAAGGAGAAAAAGCTGTTGGGTTGCTATGGGGCTGATTGAAACAATTGGGGCAGAATAATTTTTGCACGAAAAAATTAAGTTGCATTTTGGGATATATGTATTTTTAGAAAACGTATAAAATTACATGAGAGCAGAATTTTTGGCACGATAAGAAATTAAGTTGCATTTTTGAGAATATAATTTTGAAAACATATAAAATTAGAAAAGAAGAATTTGGAATTTAGAAAAAAATACCTTGAGTATTCTGGGGACCATACACCTACAAGATCTGCAAGGATCGTGACCATTGTTCCTGTTTGAATAATATACCAGCCGTACGTCAGAAGAAGCAAGAATTGATTCCAGAGATTAGACGGTCTATAGATGGAAAATAGTGAAGTTAAAATATTGAGCAAGTCTATATTATTTGGTTTGTTATCAAAAATTTAACTTATTAAGTAAACAGATATATGCTTACCGAAAGTAAATAAAGGTTCCATTAATAACCATTTTAAACATTGTAGGTAGGGAAGCTATATACACATTTTTTTTAAGCGTGGTTTGATTTATCAGAACCTATTTAGTTTAAATAGCCAAATATTTGTTCCATTTCTGTAGATTCATTTAATTTCCCACCTATAAGAAATTCCCACATAACCTATAAACTTTATAATTATGTTTTCGATAAAAAATAGTTAGTCCATTGTTTGTTCTGAATAATTTGTTAAATATTATCGAATATAATATATCTAATTAAATATTCAACTCATAAAGATAAGATTTTTCTTTTAATAAACAGAATTTAAGCTACCGAAGCAAGTCGTTTGTGTTCATTAAGTTTATAAATATTATCATATTAATACTGAGATATAAACAACTGGCATACCTTTTTTTATTGCCAAATAAGAATTCTAACGACCCTTGAGATACTTAGAGAGCTCATGTTTATTTTTTCTGTCTAATTATATTAAACAGCAATTTTTTTCATAAGACAAAATACTATGTTGGTTGTTCAGGTTATGATCGTTAACTTCGAACGTTTACAATCTATAATGGATCCTGCGCAGAAATATATGTACTAATGCGTGGGTAAAATTCGAATTTAAATTCATTTTACTTCCTTTAAGTTTAATATTTTGTCTTAAAACTCTTTTTAGTAGACGTTTGACTAGAATATTATAGTAATAATTTAGTAATATATATATATATATATATATATATATATATATATATATACAGGCTGTCCCGTAAAAAACGCCAACATTCATAATTCAGTTATTTATTGTCCGGTTTTATTTAAACAAAAAGTAAATTTAATAGCATGAAAAACACTATAAGATAGCAGTGTTTTATTTGTTTTCAATTGTTTTCATTAATGTCAAACGACAGTCAAGTTTTTTATTTTAAATGGCAACATATATATATTTGGCTATATTCGGATTGGTTTTTTTTTTCTGAATTCAACGATGTATAACATGTTTATTTTTGATAAACGTTTATTACAAAAAAAAAAACTTTATAAATTTCATCTTTGTCTTCCATTATTTATAAATATTCGAATGTGTCATGAAACATTGGAAATGTAAGTATTATAAATATTATTATAAGAAACAAAACACTTTACAATAAATGTTGAAATTGCCCGCCACCTTGTTCAACACATATCGCACATCTCTTAATTACTCCAAAGGTCGCATTTAAAAGACAAGCGGCAGGTACTTCTTGACAAGTGTTAATAATTCTTTGTCTTAAAATGTCAGCATTTTCTGGAGTTGTTAAATAAACTCGATATTGTAGATAAGCCCACAACCAAAAATCGAGGGGCGTAAGATCCGGTGAACGCGCAGGCCACTCGATAGGACCGGATGTTCCTATCCACCTATTTCCAAATTGGGTGTTCAACAAATCAGTATTTACTCTGGCGTTGTGCGCGGGAGCCCCATCTTGTTGAAAAAATATTCTATTTAAATTGGCCAAAGGTAATTCATCTAAAAAGTTTTGGAGATTTTCGTGTAATAAAGTGTAGTATTTTTCTTGATTTAAGCAACCATCTATGAAAAATGGCCCAATTAATTGATCACCTAAAATGCCACACCAAACATTTACGTTGTAACGTCTTTGAAAATTATTTTCAATTACAAATCTCGGATTGTCTGCACTCCACTGTCGATGTATGTTTCTATTAAAAATACCGTTGTTGCTAAAAGTGCATTCATCAGACCAAATTATACTTCTGTAAAAATTCGGGTCTTCTAATGCATTTAAATAAAAACGACAAAACCAGGATCATTTTCGGCAAGGATCATTCTGTTCTAATGCATGAACTTTTAGAGCTATGTACGGTTTAAGTTTGTGTTTTCTTAAAATACCATGAACTGTAGTTTTTGATACCCCAATATTATGTGCAATTTCGCGAATCGAAGTTCGTGAATTTTGCTGTACTGCAAGAAGAACATCTAATTCCTTATCTTCGGAGAATTTCCGTTTTTGTGTTTTTGGTTTGGTAAATGATCCGTAATTTTTTAAATTCTTTTCAATTCTCTGAAATATTTTCGAACCTGGAACTTCTCTGTCCGGAAAACGAGCACTGTACCGACGAACTGCTTGAAGGCGATTTTTATTACATTCAAAGAACACTTGTAACATGTCCGTTAATTCATTGTTATTAATTTTTAACGAAAATACGCTTTTTGTTGCGGCAAAACCTTCAAACAGGATAATACAGAAAACTTAATAAAGTCAAACTGACACTTAAGGCACATTGATATAATGCTAGTGGACTGGGCCAAGTCTACTATAATGAAAGATGAAATTTATAAAGTTTTTTTTTTATTTTTTATTATTAGGAGATGTGCGATATGTCAGTGGCGGCTCTTCATGACGTTCGATGTGAGCTGCTGCACGGATGAGACTGCTTCGTTTAAGCTTTCATGTACATATACAGAGAAGCAAGTAACCGTACCGAAATCTTCCGAAATAGTTCGAAGTTGTCTCATCCGTGCAGCAGCGCACATCGTACGTCATCAAGAGCCGCCACTGCGATATGTGTTAAACAAGGTGGCGGGCAATTTCAACATTTATTGTAAAGTGTTTTATTTCTTATAATAATATTTATAATACTTACTTTCAAATGTTTCATGACACATTCGAATATTTATAAATAATGGAAGACAAAGATGAAATTTATAAAGTTTTTTTTTTGCAATAAACGTTTATCAAAAATAAACATGTTATACATCGTTGAATTCAGAAAAAAAAAAATACAATCCGAATATAGCCAAAAATATATATATTGCCATTTAAAATAAAAAACTTGACTGTCGTTTGACATTAATAAAAACAATTGAAAACAAATAAAACACTGCTATCTTATAGTGTTTTTGATGCTATTAAATTTACTTTTTCTTTAAATAAAACCGGACAATAAATAACGGAATTATGAATGTTGGCGTTTTTTACGGGACAGTTTGTATATATATAAAAGATGAAAAAATATAAATTTCGAACTAGTATAAAGCTGGAAACAGTTTAAGGAAAGTGCGGGATCTGTTTTCTATCAAATATCTTTACAGGCCCATCCATCTATCGGAAAAATTCAGGCGATTACTAGAAACTTTGATTCTGATGGCTGCATAATAAATACACACAGAAAGAAAATTAAAACCCCCCACATTCTTTCAGGAGACCTAAAATTAAATGTGTTATGTTACATAGTTTTCTAATTACCAACAATTATTTCATGAAGATAGAATAAGACGTGTTGATTTTTGCGAAACAGTATTTAATTTATTAAATGAAAATCATAATATGTTGAAGAAAATACTCTTCACTGATGAAGCGTCTTTTTCTTCGAACACGTATTGTCCCTCGATTTGAAAATTTAGCCATTGAAGGTTCCTGGTTTCAAATGGATTGACTCGCAATTCATTCAACTGCAGCAATTACAAATTCTCTAAATTCAAGTTTTCCTGATCGATGGATAGGGAGGTTTGGCCAGCCTGTTCGGCAGATTTATCGCCAAATGACTTTTCTTTGGGGGTACCTTAAATCTAAAATTTACGATAATGTTATTTTCACTGACATTGAAGATATAAAAGCACGCATAAGTACAGCCTGCGACGAATTACGAACCAAACCGGATTTTTTAATACACTCTGCAGGAATTTCATAATCGACTCGCATATTGTATGGGAATGTGAAGGTGGATATTTCGAATATTTATGAAAAAGTTAAAGAATTATAAATAAAAGCAATTTACCATAAAATTCATTTTAATATTGTTTGTGTAGGTTAAATTAATTATTTTCACACTTTGTTGACACTGACAACTAAAATGCCTTATTACGACAAGTGATGACACTTGCATTGTTGGTTGCATAACATTCCCATGCATTGAAGTATTTATTTTAAAACTGAACATAGGTGTATTCATGTGTTATGTTTAATGATATAAAAAACTCACGGTATACATAATTTCATTGCAACTTGTAACTGAGCATTGATATTGATTTCAACTTAAATTATGGAATTTAATGAACTCATAATAGCTCGTTTGTGCTCGCTTTTGCTCAAGTTTTGTTACCTTTGTTAATTTTCAAATGATATGGGAGGTGCAATACATCTAGATAGTACATTTTACTTATCAGAATTTATTTTAAAAAAATTAAATAAGAATCAATCCAGTCGTTTTATTTCATGTTGTAATAACATATTTGATACGCCTAATAGACCTATATTACAAGGGTATATCAAAATATCACGAAACTGGTGCTATAATTTCTTTTACATCTAGAATTTTATAACAGAATAGAACATAAAACCCGCATCTCTAGTGTACTATCGCGGCATTTGAAATCCGGACTATTATATATTTAGTTTCGCATTGTAATTCGGTTTTTGTATAATTGAGTTGTTGAGTAGGTGACAGCATAGTGACATTTATCTCTACCTTTCACACAAAATTATGTTACTGAGTGAATAAACGAAAAGGAAGAATTTATTAATCAGAGAACTACGAATATTTGGTGTTAATTTTTAATACTTTATAGCAGCAACATTTCTGTCTAGCAACTCCTGTAAACGTCTAGGAATCGATGTTATAAGATTATGTATGAATTCTGGCGACATATCAGTATCCCCACACGTTCTCTATGAGGTTTCAGATCTGGACTTCTAGAAGACCACGGCAAACACTATATTATTTTCTCTAAACCACTGAGAAACGACTTTTGCCGTGGGATTGGAAAATTGTGTTGAAATATGAAATTTGTGTCAAAATATATAATCTCTGTCGAAGGTAGAAAAACATTTTATAATATTCTAATATAATTGTTACTATTTAATCTTTTTCCTATAATCCAACAAACACCTGGCCCATGTCCGCAAATCCAAGCCCAGACGTTTATTGAGAAGCTTCCACTCGCTTATGATTTTTGAGTATATTTTTCGTCAAATTGTGAATTAGGTCTATAAGTACGAATTCGACCATTATGAGACGACCGAAAAACTTTTTCATTTCAGAAAATTACATTTTCCCAAAAATTAAAAGTATGCTGCATAAATTCCAGCGCAAAACCAATCTTTACTTCTTTATTCTGTGCACTAAGAAATGTTTTGAAATTTGCCTCAACCGTTTTCTTGCTGTGCGAACAAACCCGGGGAAATGTGTTACGGTCACTGCATTTACTATTGCTTGGAACGGATCGTTTCTTATAAAATTAATAATATTTTCATTCTATTCGGGAGTCAACACACCGGGAGCCTTGAGCATTTAATTTTAATATTTGAAATGGTACTCTTCCCTACGCCAAATCTATCCGCTAATCTTCTAACTGACCATCCTACTTCTAGTAATGTAATTATTTAAGTTTTAGTTTGAATATTCGAATGCGGCATATTAGCTTTATATTTTGACAAATCTGAATGTAACACTGACAGTTCTGTAAATAGCAAATCAAGGTACATACCTATCTACTTTTAAAAAGCCATTTTCAAATCAAACAAGTTAAATGTCCGATTTTCAAATGCCGCGATAGTACTTGTCCTCAAGTAGGCTTTGATTTAACTTTTGACGTTCATTACAAATTAATTACTGAATTGTCAATGTTTGATGTATAGCAAGCGCCAGATAAGTTGGCGCAGGATTAGAAGTATTGGGAAGATTTGTATTTAGTTTTACATCAATTTGCAAGATACCATAGGTGGCGTAAACTACACATCTACCACTTAATAAATTAATCATTTATTAGAGTAAAATATATAACGTGGACGTTTATAAAAACGGCTTCTGCGCACCCCCTCCTCTCGCCATCTTATTTGGCGCTTGCTATACCCATCGAAAAAATGAGAATGGAGCAAAGATATGTACTAAAATTTTGTTAAACTCCAACTGAAAGTTTTGAAATGATTAAAAGTGGATACCTAGATGATAGTTTATGACGATGTAGAGTGTTTGAGTGGCATAAGAAATTAAAAGACGGTTGTGATTCAGTGGAAGATGAACCTCGACACGGACGACCACCAACTGCACGGATTGATTCAAAAATTGCAGAAATTAACGACTTGATCCAAAATGATCGTCGGATTTGCATATATTGAATTTCTAACGTTGTTAATTTGTCTTATGGTTCCACTCAAAAAATTATTCATGAAGATTTAGGGTACCGAAAGATCGCGGCAAAATGGATTTCAAAAGTAATGACCGGTGAACAAAAAGCCAATCGAGTGACAATTTGTCGGCAGTGGAAAAGACAACTGCAACATAATCCACTGTTTTTAAACAATGTGGTTACATGTGACTAGAGTTGGTTTTATCATTACGACCCTGAATTAAAGTCTCAAAGTATATAATGAAAGCACAAAGTCAGTCCAAGACCGCAGAAGGCGATAACTGTGAAAAGCGCCGGTAAAGTGATGCACTTAATTTTTTTGATAAATGGCACGTTATTTATGATCATATTGTACCTAGAGAACATACAGTAACTGAAGAGTACTATTCTAATGTACTTCGAGGAACCCTAAAGGCAAAATTAAAGAAAAAACAGCCGCTTTATCGACATCGGTTGGATTCTGCATCACGATAATGCTCCGGCCCACAGATCAGCGATTTGTCAACGAACACTTGAAGAATTGTGGGTGGAAATTATGGTTCACCCTCCCTCCTTACATGACCTTGCTGCACGTACCTTCCATTTGTTTCCTGAAGCAGGTCGAAAATTTTAGTCGAATTTAGAGCTCAACAACGCGGTGATGGGTATACTAAATAGACTCTCAAAAAATGGTTTCTCAGATGTTTATGTCAAGTGGATAATACAATGGGACAAGTGTATTGCACAGAATGGAGAGTACTTTGAAGGATAGTTGTTGAAGTTTTCTAAATAAAAGTTTCATTTTTGTACTGCAGCACCAGTATCGTTATTTTATGATATTTCCTCGTATATTAGCTAGTAGGGCTGGGCGAAGTATCGATACATCGTCCAATACCCGGTACCATAACTGGTATCGATTCTCCGATACCTCAGATAACGAAGGTATCGATTCCAAAGCATCGATACTTTACCGATTCCAGTACTCGCTAAGTATCTATGTATCGGGTAGCTTACCTTTGCGCAATTTTTTAAGTGTACATAAAGGATGCAATAACTTCTTAAATAAAGATTTTTAAGTATGTATACATTATATATATATATATATATATATATATATATATATATATATATTTAGTGTTTAAAGAATTTTGTTTTTCTTTTTTATTTTATTGGCCGTGTTTTAATATTAAAAATAATAGATTTTTATTGGTTTTAGCGACCTTTTATTGAATTTAGATGTTTGTTTGCGACGTTTCGACTTTTATCAATTCAGTCTTTTTCAAGCATCTGGAAACAAGAATCATTACAATGAACATGAGAACTGTGTTTGTTTTGTGTGATATAACAATTGAATTAACCATTTTAAATTTAACATTATATTAAGAAATGAATTACGGATTAGGTTAGTGTTTTACGTTGAAAATTAAATAACATTAAATTAAAATAGCTTAGAATGGTAGGGGGACATTTATGTGATTAATATCTGTATGAATTAATTGGAGACTTAACAAATATTAACAAATTTTAAGTTTAAAATTAGATTAAAGATGATTACAAATTGAGTTAACATTTAACGTTGAAACTTACATAAAATAAAAATAAGAATGGCTAAAATGAACAGGAAAGTTGAATTACAATACAATACGTAAAGGAACAAAGAAAGTCAAATCAAACTCACATTGTTGTTTTTTCTACACGGATACGCATTCATGTGCCACATGTGCTTGGACACCCAGGACCAATTTTCTTAAAATGAACATGCTTGTGCGGATTTTGTTAGTGAACTAATGCTTTAGTTTGCGGGGGTTTAATTTCTGTTTTTTGGAATGAGCATGGTAGTTCGGACCGTATTTAGGGGTATAAGTTAACATTGTTATTTCTAATGGGAGATATATATATATATTTTTTTTTTTTTCCGTTTTTGTCTTGTGCGTGCAGGGGGGGGGGTTGATTTTACTATTGTTTTATGAGAGGGTAATAAAGTTTTGAAAGCCCATCGATTTCGTTCCTGTCGTTGATTGTTTTGCTATTTTTGAAAATGTGTATCATTTCTAAGACCTCTCTAGCTTTTGTGTTCTTTTTTTGTGTTATTACTCTGGTGTTTTCAAAATCAAAATTATGTTTTAGTGTCAATTGACACACCAATTGACACTAAAACATAATTTTGATTTTGAAAACACCAGAGTAATAACACAAAAAAAGAACACAAAAGCTAGAGAGGTCTTAGAAATGATACACATTTTCAAAAATAGCAAAACAATCAACGACAGGAACGAAATCGATGGGCTTTCAAAACTTTATTACCCTCTCATAAAACAATAGTAAAATCAACCCCCCCCCCCCCCCCCCCCCCCCTGCACGCACAAGACAAAAACGGAAAAAAAAAAAATATATATATATCTCCCATTAGAAATAACAATGTTAACTTATACCCCTAAATACGGTCCGAACTACCATGCTCATTCCAAAAAACAGAAATTAAACCCCCGCAAACTAAAGCATTAGTTCACTAACAAAATCCGCACAAGCATGTTCATTTTAAGAAAATTGGTCCTGGGTGTCCAAGCACATGTGGCACATGAATGCGTATCCGTGTAGAAAAAACAACAATGTGAGTTTGATTTGACTTTCTTTGTTCCTTTACGTATTGTATTGTAATTCAACTTTCCTGTTCATTTTAGCCATTCTTATTTTTATTTTATGTAAGTTTCAACGTTAAATGTTAACTCAATTTGTAATCATCTTTAATCTAATTTTAAACTTAAAATTTGTTAATATTTGTTAAGTCTCCAATTAATTCATACAGATATTAATCACATAAATGTCCCCCTACCATTCTAAGCTATTTTAATTTAATGTTATTTAATTTTCAACGTAAAACACTAACCTAATCCGTAATTCATTTCTTAATATAATGTTAAATTTAAAATGGTTAATTCAATTGTTATATCACACAAAACAAACACAGTTCTCATGTTCATTGTAATGATTCTTGTTTCCAGATGCTTGAAAAAGACTGAATTGATAAAAGTCGAAACGTCGCAAACAAACATCTAAATTCAATAAAAGGTCGCTAAAACCAATAAAAATCTATTATTTTTAATATATATATATATATATATATATATGTTACTCTTGATGTTCTCGCGGACGTATGATAAAGGTGTAGTTTCTCGGATTCTTAGCCGCGTGTGAGTTTTGTTCTGAAAAGGACTATTTACTCTACGTTTCAACGAGATCGCACTCGTCATCTTCAGGAGCTAGTCGGTCTGTTGCTGGTTAGAGCTGGAGATCGTCTAA
This sequence comes from Melolontha melolontha, assembly GCA_935421215.2. NCBI lineage: Eukaryota > Metazoa > Arthropoda > Insecta > Coleoptera > Scarabaeidae > Melolontha > Melolontha melolontha. Next base: position 65,484,061 of record OW285242.1, read on the forward strand.
TGTGCGCCTAGCACTACATACCTCTTGTTATATGCTGCTGTGTCGAGAGGGGGCGTCCCACTATTGCAATATAACAAAGGAAGAATATCTAGCTCTAAAAGATATTCAAAAAGACAATAACATCATCGTTCTACCCGCTGACAAGGGAAATGCCACCATCGTTTTAGACAAAATCGACTACGACAGAAAAATGATTGCACTTTTAGACGACCCCTCATATAAAACAATCAATACGGACCCGACTACGTATCTAGAAAATACCACGAAGACTAAAATAAACGCGACAACACTGAGTGAAGAGACAAAGAAACGGATCATTCTCCGAGAAAAATCGTCCCAGTGTCCGAAACTCTACGGACTACCAAAAATACACAAGACCGATATACCGCTCAGGCCAATAGTAAGTTCTATCGGATCTCCAACGCAAGCCCTAGCACGATACTTGGCACAGCAACTCCAGGTACACGCCGAACAAATGGCATCCTATGTGAAGAATGCGGACCACTTCATAGAGTTAATAAAAGACGTACGCATACAACCAACGGATCTGCTAGTCAGTTTCGACGTAACATCGTTATTCACGCAAGTGCCGATCGCAGAAACCATTTCCATATTAGAAAATAAATACCAAGTACCAAAGGACACGATTAATCTAATATAACACTGCCTGGCAAACACTTATTTCACCTACAATAGCCAAAAATACCGACAAGTGGAGGGCGCACCGATTGGATCTCCTCTGTCACCGATTATTGCCAACATATTCATGGAGAACTTCGAAACAAAGGTATTAAACAACTGCGCAGACAAGCCCAATTTGTGGCTACGTTATGCCGACGATACATTCGTCATTTGGACACATGGCAGAGAGAAGCTGGATATTTTTCTACACCACTTGAATGCCGAACATCCAAACATACGTTTCACAATGGAGGTAGAAGAACAAGGGAAACTCCTTTCCTTGACGTGTTGGTAATCAAGAAAGAGAACGGACCTCTGGGACACACGGTATATCGAAAACCTACACATACAAATAGATATTTAAAAGCACAATCACACCATCACCCGGCACAACTAAATTCCGTTGTAAAAACACTAGTTTTGCGATCTGAGAGACTAACAGACAAGGAACACATACACGAAGAAAGAAGGAACATAAGAAACGCCCTCATCACGAACGGCTATTCATCAAAAACAATAAATAAAGCCAGAATTAACGTCAACAGAAAAACAAGAGTTCGCGTCCAGAGCTTACCTTCCTTATATAAAGGGAACTACAGACAAAATCAGTAGATTATTAAGAAGACACAACATCGACACCGTTTTCACAACACACAGAAAGATAGCCGATGAAATAGGTAATGCGAAAGACAGAATTCCTCTAGAAGATCAGGGCGTTTACGAAATACCATGTTCAGTGTGTGATCAATCATATGTGGGGCAGACAAACAGGCGAGTTAGCGTGAGAAGAGAAGAACGCCGAAGCGCTGTCATCAAGAAAGAAGTAACGTCATCGTTAGCACAACATAAACTTCTGACAGGGCACTCTATCGACTTTGAAAACACGAAGATCCTAGCCAAAAGTGAAAACCTAACGACGAGAATTACAAGAGAAGCGATAGAAATAGAAAAGCGTCCTAAGTGCTTAAATAAACGTGACGACGGCCAGCGCTTGCCGCATACATGGAAACCGCTCCTAGTTCACCGACAGATAAAAACACAACCAAATCCCGACAGATCGCAACCCCTACACAGACACACGGACCGACCAGGGAACTTACAGGCACTCGGACCAATTACACGAAGCCGCGCACGCATGACGTCAATAGTGGGACGCCCCCTCCCGACACAGCAGCATATAACAAGAGGTAGTGCTAGGCGCACATTAGACGATCTTCAGCTCTAACCAGCGACAGACCGACTAGCTCCTGAAGATGACGAGTGCGATCTGTTGAAACGTAGAGTAAATAGTCCTTTTCAGGACAAAACTCACACGCGGCCAAGAACCCGAGAAACTACACCTTCATATATATATTATATAGTATATATTTCAAAGGATGTTGTTGAATTTTACATTATGCGTAGCAAATATCCATATTATAACATAAACATAATACTATAATTATTACAAAAAAAAAAATATGACTATTGCAAATTTCATACCGTAGATATGGTAGAATCGATAAATTAATTTTATATCTCTTGAAACCGATATCAAACAAACGATACCTAGAAAACGGGTTATGAATACTGATTCCTAGATATCGAATCAAGGTATGGATTCCAAAGCATCGATACCTATCGATACTTTACCGATTCCAGTACTCGATAAGTAGCGATGTATCGGGTAGCTTACCTTTGTGCATTTTTTTAAATGTACATAAAGGATGCAATAACTTTTTAAGTAAAGAATATTTAAGTATGTATGCATTATATATATTATATAATATATATTTAAAAAGATGATATTATTGTGCGTAGCAAATATCCTTATTATGACATAACTATAATTATTACAAAAAAAAACAAAATTTCACAATATTGCAAATTTCATATTGTAGTTATGGTAGAATAGGTAAATTAATTTTATATCTCTTGAAACCGATATCAAACAATCGACACATAGAAAAAGGGTTATGAATACTGATTCCTAGGTATCGAATCAAGGTATCGATTCCAAGGTATCGATTCCAATGTACCGATTCCAAAGCGTCAAAGGTATTCGATACCTATCGATACTTTACCGATGACAGTACTCAGAATCGATACCGTGCACAGACCCGATACATCGCTAAGTATCGATACCTCGATTGGTATCGGTACCCGATACCGAAAACGTCGGTATCACCTAGCCCTATTAGCTAGTCATATTTTCTGTCGTTTGGTACACATACCATTTTCTTCACAAAATTTGGTTTTATTTAAACAATATTCAAAGTTGTACTAAGACATGTTGGGAAAACATCATTTTTACCTCTCTATTCAACTTATAGCATGAATCCAATGTATCGACTGCCTGCTTCAGCAGCTTTTCAAAGGCTTTGGAGATATATTCGACAAGTCATCAACCAGCTTCCAGTTGAAATTTTCAAACAAAAATATTTAGTGTTTTCACATTAACATATCATAATCTCTTTTGTTTTCATGTTTGATTTTGTAAGAAAATTTGAATACACAAACATAGATTATAAAAGATTCCTACCACATTAATATGTGATTTGTTTCAGGCAAATGTATTTACTGAATTTTTTAAATATATCACCATGCAGTCAGAATTTAATTTTTACACATTAGGCAATATAATTAATGAAAAATTACTTCCTAAACCTAATAAAGAATGGGCCAGCAAAGCATTAAATGGATTAAAAGAGGAAATTATAGTAAGTACAATTGTTCAGATTATATATACACAGTGGTCAGAAAGATGCAGATAAGAGCGATTCTATGACTAATTTTGAATCGACAATGCTAATTCAAAAACGTACAGTTCCTTGTTAAGCCACACGAGTTGTTTAAAAAGTATGTCAATTTGGCAACACCGAGTCAGACAAGTACTCTTCGGTAATCACTTATGAATTGACTAAACACGCAAATTAGTAGAAATGTTATGTTAATATCGTGTTTTATTCAAATTAAGCAATCCGGCATATTTTAGTAATTACTATTTACTCATTTATTAGAAAAATTTAAGCAAACAAAATACTAACATGTAAAAATTATAATAAATGTTCAAACTGATACCAATCATTAGAAGTAGGTGTAATATAGGTATCATCGGTCCAAGAGTTTTCAAACAAGGTTGTAGTCTTCGAGGAAGAGAATTTAGGACGCGCTACAACATGTCGCGAGTAATTAATTGAACAACTGCATTAATTCTATTAATTACATCCTGTTCGTTGGTTGGAGGCGTTGCGTAACACTCTTTCCTTAAAAAGCTCCAAACGAAAGGTTTAGAGGATTTATATCTGACCTGTTACGCCTTATCCAACAATTCGGAAAGTTTTCGTCTAATCACTTTCGAAATTCGCGCATTATTAACAGGTGTACAAAATGTTTGGACTCGAAAACATTTAGGTACTCAATTCCATTTAGACGATTAGGTAGAAGTATCAATCCAACAACTTGAAGGTTTACAATCCATAAACAGACATTTACGGAAATGATCTGATGTTCAATTTTTCTAAACGTCTTAAAATTCTCATCCACCAAAAAAAAAATGAAAATAATGGGTATTAAAAACTCTATCTCTCAAAGGACAGGCAATCAAAAGTTCGGTTCTTCAGGAATTCTGTTTAAAATCGTATTGTAAAACATTGTTTTATGCACTGTATCATTCATGTACAATAGCTAAACTTTTCTTACATGAAATGGCTTTAAAAAAAGATTCTGAGATAGTACTGAATGTACTGTTGTTTTACTTGGAATATTCAATTCCTGGGATATTTGTCTAGTGCTGAACGTCGGATCTTCATGAACAGCATCCAAAATTTGTTCTTCCAGTCGAAGTGTACGACACACTTTAGGCCTACCGATTGTTTTGTCTAGACGTGCCAGTTTCTCGAAATCCCTGATTCAGTGTACGAAATGTGTTGGTAGATAGGTGTTACCGATGTGGATATCGTTTATTCTTCTTTTGCCACATTTTCGTTGCTAAATCCAAATACTATATACCAACAGTGGGCATATATGAGGCCAAAGAGAACCCCGATCCGGTTCAAAATTTTTTATTTAATGGAATTGCATATTTTCACAAATCACATAAAATATAATTATGAAAAAAATAATTATTTCAAAATTTTAGTAATCAAATTCAAATATAATAAAAATATATTTATTAATAAAACGTATAGTTACATCTAACGACAATCTTCGGCCAAATTTTTAAAATTTGGCGTAAAATTAGTTAAAGCTGTCTGCAGAAATTCTGTAAGATGTTGATTGGTGAATTGTAACGATGTTTCGACTTCACGAACTTCATTATGGAGTACAGATTCACAGCAATATGTTGTACCAAAAATCGCAAGTAGACGTCAAGCAGCTTTCTTTAAGTTTGGATATCTTGATTCTGGCACGAGTTTCCAAAATTCAATCATAGAAGAAGAATTGTGCATCATTTTGCAATGCCTGATCCTCTTTCATCTATAATCACTCCAATTCCCCAACCTCTTTTTTCAGTTAGTATTATTTCAGAAATTGGAAATCCATCTTTCAATTTTTCTTTATATTCATCTAACTTTTCTTCTTTTATATTAATTATATTTGCTTTTACTCGTGGAAAATTATTAAGTATCTTGTTCCCAAAATCATAAACAAACAGTCGAAGTTTTTCTTCAAAACTGAATACAGTTTGTGACAATTCAGTAATATTTCTTTCTTTTCCTTGTAAAATCAAATTAAGTATTTGCAAATGTTCTAGCACATCTGTAAGGAACAAGTTTTATTTTCTAATTCTGAGTATTTTTTGCCTTTTTCTTTTGTAAATGTTATGATAGGGTTTAGGAGTTCCACAAAACGGCTCAAAACATTATAAATTGACAACCGCCTTACAACACAGTACATATAAGAATAAATCACTAGGCAATTTATCTATTTCGTCATTCACTTAAAAAGTTTTTGAATTGACGGTGTGTTTTGGCATTTGTTTTAATTAAATTCACAATCTGCAAAACGATCTTCCACACATTTTCGTATTTGAAGTAAATAAATTGAAGTGGTAAAAACGTCGAATTTTAGGATCATTATTTAAAAGACCAATGAGACCTAGGTTTTACCCCATCATGTCAGTCGCAACACTTACAAGTTTAAAAAAGGTATATAACCCCTTACCACAATTACTAATCGTATCCTAAATACGTGTTTCGACAACTAAGTTGTCATCATCAGTAGGCAAAACCACTAATCAAAGTGTCGCACATGGGGCAGAGTAATTACTAATGTATCTAAAAATGGTATCCTATCAGTTTTCCTTTTCCACCGTGAATTTAATAGTCGGGCATTTCAAATTTAACTGATTAACGAACATGTCGAATTCGCATTTTCGTGTATCAAAAATCGCGAGAATGTCATCTATACACTGAAATGCGAATTAGACATGTTCGTTAATCAGTTAAATTTGAAATGTCCGAGATTATTAAATTCACGGTGGAAAAGGAAAACAATGATAGGATACCATTTCTAGATACATTAGTAATTAGAACTAAACATAAAATAAAAATCGATATTTTCCGGAAAGAAGCCAATGTTAATAGATTCATCATCGCGGATTCAAATCATAGTTTTCAACAAAGACAGCTTCTTTCAATTTCTTAGTCAATCGGTTACTAAATTTTCCGTTAAGAAAAGAGAGATATGAAATAGAACTAGATTTCATTAAAAACATCGCGAAGTATAATGGCTTTGACATAGAAATATTCAATTAGAAAAACGAAATTGAAAAAGGCAATCCGCGAATCCACAAGTTTGATATCTCAATGTAACCAGGAGAAAAAGTACATGTGCTTACCATACCATCCTATCACGAAAAACATTAATAGAGTTTTTAAAGAACGAGGTCTCCAAGTTGCCTTTCGGTCCGAAAATACCATCAAAAGTCTCCTAGGGAATACCAAAGATAAAGTTAATTTGAAATCAGGTATATACGAAATTAATTGCGATGATTGTAATTTGAAATATATAGGCCAAACGAAACGATAAATAATAACCCGGTTTAAAGAACACATATCACATATTAAATTCAATAGACCTGAAAAATCTAACGTGGCCAACCATTCTTTAAATATATTACACAATATGTCGATTAAAGGGTTAAAACTTGTCAAAGCCATCAATTATCCGCGATCTTGGTGCATACGAAAGCATTCATATCGTTAAAAACAAACAGAACACGATGAATGGCGACAAGGAGCCGATTCCATATAATTGTCTCTTTTCATTCTTAGAAAAGAGGTAGAAAGGTCGAATGTGTGCGAAGAAAGAATAAACACATGTGGTTGCCGTTTTCTTAAGAGAGGTAATTGTCATAATTTTTAGTCGTTTTTTTTTTATTTTTAAAATCAGTGTATACGTGGACGCCGTGTAAAGTTTGTGCGTTTTCATATGCGTTTTAGCTTTACTGGGCCCCATGTGCGATACTTTTATTAGTGGTTTTACCTACTGATGATGACAACTTAGTTGTCGAAATCGTATTTAGAATACGATTAGTAATTGTAGTAAGGGGCTATATAGCTTTTTTGAATTTTTACTTAACCACAGTCTCCAAAGAAAGACTTTTTACTTACAAGTTTATTACGAGGCAATTCAAACCTGTTCATTACTTTATCAAGCGCATTTCTAATCGATACCGCGAGTTGTTTCGGTAAGAGCTACCAGATCTAACATTTCTTCCTTCACATTTACGTCTGGATGTAACTAAAGGATAAAAACGGCCAATTATGAACATCCTGAATATCTGTAGACTCGTCGACAGCTAATTAAATATACAATTTTGCAAATCACATATGAAATTATTTGCAACATTTTTACTAATTGCACCATATGGACGCTTGGAGTGAGCAAGCTTACAAAAAGCTAATATGCGAATAGGTATTTAAGTAGTATACACATATTCATTCAAAATAAACATTTTACAGCATTTAGAACGGTACAATATGGCACGATGTATTTTTGACAAATAAATAATATTAATCAGAGAAACATTGAAATTTGACAACTAGATTGTTACTTCAAACAAGCGACAATGTTGTATTAGGTTGCCATATGTAACGGGTATTCTGAAACATTCGATGATCGTCACCGGTCACCTATTTGATTCACTCACCAATTCTTTCTAACATTGCCCCGCCGGATATCAGACGTCTTGCTGCAGCACAGAATGAATGCGCCAAGATTTCTAACATCATTGCTCTTCCCACACACGCTGACTTGGAGAGCGTTCCCAAGAACCCTGCGAAAATCCAATCGCCAGTCGTCCACTCGGTCGCGACCTATACGAGCTGTGCGTGCGTAAGTCTCCCGCCACTTGCGTATTCACGCGCCAGGTTGAAATTCCGGGAGAATTTTTATTATTTTTAATTACTTGCTGGAGGCGGGAGATTTTCATTTATTCGGTTCGATTACAGGAGACTCCCGGAAATCCGGAAAAGGCGGCAACCCTAGTCATTCCAAATACGCTAGCAATGTGTATAATAAATATACATATATATATATATATATAGGGTAAACCTAATCAGTAGGCGATTAAAGGTCTGTATATTACTTCAAAATATATGTATTTAAAAAACTCTACATGTTTCGGCTGTATACGCCTTTTTCAAGAGAATACAAAATTCATATTTTGTATTCTCTTGAAAAAGGCGTATACAGCCGAAACATGTAGAGTTTTTTAAATACATATATTTTGAAGTAATATACAGACCTTTAATCGCCTACTGATTAGGTTTACCATATCATACCAAGGTCACGAAGTTATTATATATATATATATATATATATATATATATATATATATATACAGGGTGAGTTTTTTTGAATGTTTAGCATTGGGCTCTCAGAAACTACTGGAGATAGAAAAACGCTTAAATGGGGAAAGATGCGCAGTTTTACGAGTTTGATTTAAAACTGCTTTTGTTTCTCCGATAACTTTCATGGCTTATTAGATATTCAAAGAAAACTAAATTTTACGATTTTCTTTAAACATGTTTAGCATCGTTAATAGTAATTTTAGAGAAAAAGTGTTCAGACAAAAGTTTTAGATAATTTTACGCCAAATAAAACTATGTAGCTAATATTTTTTTTTCGTTCGCCATTATCGAGTTATGGCACAAACTTGTGTTTTTTTAAATGGAAACCATAGTTGGTTTTGACATCATTAAAAAGCTTATTTTTTGCTAATTACAATGATATAAGGTTTGATATGGTTATTTTAAAAAATAAAGAGGATATAGACATTTTTATGGTTTTTATGGAAAACAATTGAATTTCGAACTGATAAAATACAAACCAAACGAAAACTTATTTTAAAATCTTATGTAGTAATAAAATGAAAACTATAAGAACTTTTATTAAGGTCACACAACATTATTAATGTTCAAAGATACCTCCATTATTATTAATACACAAATTGCATCTCTTCACAACAGAATTTGTAGCATTGCGGACTTTACGCCTATCGATGTTATTAAAAGCAACTAAGCAACAGCTTCTCTTAAATCGTCGATTGTTTCATATGTTCTTTTGTATACTGTGTCCTTTAGTACACCCCACAAGAAAAAATCCAAAACTGATAAATCAGGGGATCTAGCCGGCCATTCAATGGGTGCATTTCGCCCTATCCATTGATTAGGGAAGTTCAAATTTAAATAATTTCTAACATTCAGTTGATTGTGCGGAGGCGCTCCGTCATGTTGAAACCATTGCAGCATTGCTCGGGTTCTTAAATTTAAATTATTTAACATTTCCTCGAAATCTTGTAAAAAATTAAGATAACGATTACCAGTTAGTGATCCATCAAAAATAAAAGGAGGAAGAACAGTTGATCCTATAACACCACACCAAATATTAAACCCAAATTTAATTTGTGGTCTCCTATGTTCAACGTGAAGTGGATTTGTTTGAGACCATATGTGCTCATTGTGCCTATTAAACATTCCACAATTTGTGAAACGAGATTCATCAGTCCATAATATTTTCTACAAAAAGCTATTCGTCTGATGTTATCACCTTCATGTAAAGTTTGTGATACTGATAATTTGTAGGGACGAAATTTATGCTTCTTCAACACTCTGACAATAGTGCGTTGAGAGGAGCCCATTTCTGTTGAAATTTGTCGGGTCGATGTAGATGGATTCTGAGCGACACTTGCTAATATGTTTATTTCTCTATCTTCATCCATCCCTTTTTTTGATTTTGGTTTAACGAACGAACCATAATTTGCTAAATTATCCCATAATCTCGTAAAAGTAGGTAGCGACGGCTGACTTCGATCAAAATAATTTTCAAAATAAACTTCAGCAGCTCTAGTAGAATTTTTCTGGCACTGAATGTAACATTCAACAATATCACGCTTTTCTACGTTAGAAATTTCCATAACCAATGCAAACTTATGATTAACGGCCGTTTGCACCGCTTATAGTTAAATTACAATTAAATTAATTAATAGTTAATTGTCAATGTTTGACAATTAACTTGACTTAAAAGTAAAAATTAACAGCTCTCACTTCTGTGACTCAACATGAAAGCAATGTTAGTATATTTATCTCGACTGCTCCAACGAACACTATTGTAACTCAGATTTTTCGTTTTTTGAATTACAAAACACCAAACGTTTTTTTTTTAAGTTTTTATCTTATAAAGTGAACAATCATAGAAATGTCTATATCCACTTTATTTTTTAAAATAACCATATCAAACCTTATATCATTGTAATCAGCAAAAAATAAGCTTTTTAATGATGTCAAAACCAACTGTGGTTTCCATTTAAAAAAACACAAGTTTGTGTCATAACTCGATAATGGTGAACGAAAAAAAAATATTAGCTACATAGTTTTATTTGGCGTAAAATTATCTAAAACTTTTGTCTGAACACTTTTTCTCTAAAATTACTATTAACGATGCTAAGCATGTTTAAAGAAAATCGTAAAATTTAGTTTTGTTTGAATATCTAATAAGCCATGAAAGTATCGGAGAAACAAAAGCAGTTTTAAATCAAACTCGTAAAACTGCGCATCTTTCCCCATTTAAGCGTTTTTCTATCTCTAGTAGTTTCTGAGATCCCAATGCTAAACATTCAAAAAAACTCACCCTGTATATATAATATATAGTAATATATAAAGTTTGTATTTTCGGGTTCTTAAATAAAACTAACGGTAACTTTAGACACATTATATTAATAATAAAAACTAATTACTAACAATAAGCACATTTATGTATTTATATTTATGTAAGTTCGCTCGGCGATAATATGGTATCGAATGAATCCTAAATCCCTTCCTCGACGGCTGATATATCGTTGTTGAATCTCTCTCGAGTTTTCTATTCTCGTTGTTTCTCTTTCTACATCTATCGAGAAGGCGCTGGAGGTATGATACGTGACGTATCGTTGAATGAGTCATCACAAATGAATAAATTTAAAATATTTCATATAACACCAAGATAAAAATGAAATTTTAAGTGAATATTTTGTATTAATTAGTGTGGGTTAGCCGATGTGGCAATTCATGCTATGTAATTAATAAATATGATTAAAAATTAAGAGCGTAGAAGGTATTGTTAAGGCTAATTCATATTTGGTTGATTATGTGCTGATGAATAAATTATACGAGTTAACTTACGATGACATAATTTTTGTTGAAGAAAATTTTTAACCTAGTTCAAGTAAAAACTAGCACATTTTCTAAAATACTATCGTAAAAATTAATGAAATTTTAACATTTCTACTGATTGACATATTATTAAACATTCGATTTCAGAATGTGCGTTCTTATAATTTACACGCCGTTTTTTTGACTTGAAAACGCTGAGGCTTACTGAAAGAAACGATAATAAGGTTTTAGATTGTAATTAACAAATTCACTTTTACCGTATCTTAGTTATTCTATCTGCTGTATACAATGACGGCAAAAAGAGGTATCCTATACGTATCTTTTAGCCGAAAATCAGTGTTGACAGCAGGAGGAATACCTAAACAATTCAAGTTTAAAAAGAATTACATATGTAGACGAAAAATTGTATAAACTTTCGATAAATCTATTACATTTTAGAAAACTCTTGAAAATAATGGCGTGCTGCTATTTCCATCTGAAGCATATGCCGCGGACTATCATTATATTTCCCTATTTCGACCGTATAATTTCAGTTATTATGCTTTGTGGAACGCTTTGAAGTTCCCAGTAACTCAGGTGCCCCTAGGTTTGAACAAAGAAGGTTTACCGGTTGGTATACAAGTGGTAGCAGCACCATATCAAGATCATTTATGTCTTGCTGTGGCTCAAGAACTGGAGAAAGCTTTTGGAGGATATGTTCCTCCATTTACCTTAGAAAAATAATTATTTATTTTTATTTTGGGAGTGGGTGATTTTTTATATTGTTTTGATATACATATTTTTAGAAATAAAAATTTTAAAGAATCTGTTTGGTTTTTATTTAAAGTGTTTACAAAATATTTTTTAAGTGTTAATTACATTCTATCTTCTGTTGTCTTATGTGAAGACAAATATGTACAATCGTGAGCAAAAAAAGTGGTACAGTAGTGAAGTTATATGTAAAGTAAATTTTTAAACATTTTAGTATTGTGACGTTGCTAAGGTACTTAAAATCGTAGTAACGTGCAAAAGTCATTTTTGACACTTACACCTATTTGTATATCAACGTATATGTTATTTGATACTTATACTGTCGTGAGCAAAAAAATCGGGACAGTGTCAAAATCGTAATGTCAATTTCCCTTATTTTTTAGCATTGTAATTTTGACATTTGATTAATTTTCAAACTGTACGTCAGATTATCTATCATAGTGGCTAATTAAAAATTGAAAATACCGCATTTTTCGAAAACTGATAAAGTCAGACCTGTTACTAGTTTGGAAAATCATTAAGAACTGTATTGGATCGGTTCAATTTAATATTGGTAAAAGCCGCAAGAATATATAAAAAATGGAGGGACGAGGATAATTTAAATCGGAAAATAGGTCCCGAACGTAACAAAATTTCAAATCCGCAGGAAGACGAAACAATAGTTACTGAGATTAGTCACAACCCTTTCAAAACATTAAAGGAAGCTATAAGAACAATACAATTTCCTGTCTCATCTTGTAACACAATGGTTACAAGAGAATGAAATTTAAACTTGATATTTCCCGCCCTACAGTCTTTATCTAAATCTCAATGTATGGGGATTAATGAGTAATAGCTGTTACCCAGGAAGAATTTTGGGAGATTGTTCAAAATGCTTGGCATCAAATTCCTATAAATCTTGTACAAAATATCGTCGCTTCAATGTTTACAAGATTAGATGAAGTTATAAATAATAACGGTGGAATGACGAAATACTAATTATTTTAATTATATTCTTTCTCTATCGTTTTTAGTAATTTTTATTAGTATATATTGTAAAAATGTTTAATAAATGTCAATGAAACATACATTTTTGACAATTCCTGACTTACTATTATGAGTAAAGATAGCCACTTAAGTAGTCACAATTTAAACCCACGCAAAAACAGTGTCCCGTTTTTTTTGCTCACGACAGTAGGTTATTTGAATATTTAAATTTGACGCGTACATCTAATATATATCTACATTCACGCATCTTAATTTAATCCTATTAAAATATGACTGTACCACTTTTTTTTGCTCACAATAGTACCATATGAGCAAAAATTACTTAGATAAGGGCTGGCCAGTGGCGGCTCTTGATGACGTACGATGTGCGCTGCTGCACGGATGAGACTACTTCGAACTATTTCGGTACGGTTACTTGCTTCTCTGTATATATGAAAGCTTAAACGAAGCAGTCTCATCCGTGCAGCAGCGCACATCGTACGTCATCAAGAGCCGCCACTGGGGCTGGCCATGATTGGGAGGATCACTGTCTTTGATAGGTTCAGCTTGTTGTTGCCAATTAAATGTCAGTTTTGGTTTGAAGTAGTTGTAATTATATTGGTTATGTTGGCTAAAAAAAACTGACATCTAAATCATGTCGAATAAAACTTCAAATCGAAATTGACATCTAACCAACAATAAGCTGAACCTACCAAAGACAGTGATCCTCCCAACCATGGCCATCTCTTATCTAAACAATTTTTGCTCATATGGTACAATATAGTATATTAATATTATATTTTACTGGGAGTTTTTTATGCTATCTACCTAGCTATGGAAACAATATACAGCAATACCTCGCATAGTCCGGATAACTGGTTCCACGGACTTCCCGGACTGTTTGAAATTGGACTAATCGAGGAATTAGATATACATATACAAAAATTGGCAATTGGTTCAAAGAAATGCGCCCTCAGTAAGTAAATCCAAATGTCTTTATTAAAAATAATTGTGTGTATAAAAAATTAATTTTGAATTGTCTAAAAATTGCAATATGGATGTCTGCACCTTTTTCTTCGATTTTTTCTCTTCATAAATTTCTCTGTAACACCGAACTGCATTGTTTATTGTTCGGCAAACTGTACGGCTACGCTCGATATTGGGATCAACTTCCTTAATATGCCCCGATACGTTCTCAACCATTACAATAATTTTTGATAGTTGTTCAGTTGTTAATTCCCTTGTAGGAACTTCAACACTATCGTCGTTGTCTAAGTTGTCCTCCTGTTCTTCATAAGCTCGTTGTTCATCTATGTTAATAAATGTTTCATTATCCTATTCATTAGTGTTCGATTCAATGCACTCAATTACGTTGGCGGAATCTAATTCTTCGAAACCGAGCTGCTGTCCAATTTCCACTATGTTATTAGTTACCTCAGCAAAATGAGTTTCAAAATCAATGAAATCATTTGCACAATGTGGTATGATATGTTTCCACACTGCTCTCATATTTCTTGCTGTTAATTCATGCCATGCTTCGCTTATATTTTCGATAACGTTTCTGATGTTATAGCTTTTACAAAATTCCGATAAAGTAGGTGCATTTCCTCCTTTTGTAGCTTTAATGGCTTGGGAAAAAGTGCGGCGCAAATAATACGCCTTAAATGTCGCAATGACACCTTGATCCATAGGTTGGATCAACGACGTCGTATTTGGCGGAAGAAAACTTATTTGTACATTTTCATTTAATTCCGAAAGACTAGTCGGATAACCTGGGGCGTTATCTGAGATCAGTAAAATCTTAAAATGTAACCCTTTTTCGTTACAATAACGTTTCGTTGCAGGGCAAAAGTAGTTGGTGAACCAATCTTCAAATAAAGTTTTTGTGACCCATGCTTTCTTATTTGAACGCCACAACACGGAGATCATTTTATGCTACATTTTTAAGAGCTCTAGGATTATCTGCTAGGTACACAAGCAATGGCTTTAATTTGAAATTGCCTGCTGCATTTCCGCCTAATAGTAGTGTGAGACGGTCCTTTGAAACTTTATAGCCAGGGCATGACTTTTCATTGGCTGCTATAAAAGTGCGTGACGGCAACTTTTTCCAGAATAACCCCGTTTCATCTACGTTAAATATTTGTTCATCTTTATAACCACCTTTCAGTATGATTTCACTCAATTCCTTCGGATATCTTAATGCAACTTCTTTATCTGCACTGGCAGATTCACCAACAATGCGAACATTGTGGATACCAGTTCGTTGCTTAAAACGAAAAAACCACCACGACTTGCTGTAAAATTTTCACTTGTTTCCTGACCTTCGCCTTCTACTTCATCAGTAGTCTTTAAGTCGTTGTAAAGACTTAGTGCTTTGGTTTGAATTTCCATTTGACTAAGCGGAACTCCCTTTTGATTTAAGTCTTCGATCCATATGGATAATAGTCGTTCCATATTTAGCATTCGAGCGCTTCTTGTTTTAGTCGCTTTTCTTGACAAATAAGAAGCCGTACCATACCTTGCGATTTGTATTGATCTTTTTTTTTTATAAGTTTTCGAACTGATGACTCATCCATTCCTTTGTCACGGCCTATTTTAGCAAAGGATGCACCTTCTTCGTGAAGCTTGATTATATCGACCTTTTGTTCTAAATTAAGCCATTTACGTTTTTTTGATGGCAGAATCACTTTCACGTTTTCTTTTTGCACTCATTTTTATTTTAATGGAATTCAGATCTATCTAATTTTGTATCACAAATCAATTTTACTGTAGATTTACACATCGATAACTAATAGAACATCCACTGTTTATGCGCACACTACATACAATATATGTACGACTTCATAGTTTATACATTACGGCGTTGAAAGGGGAACCACCGAAACTTTATACGGAGTTTACATTCTCATTCAGTCTAGGTACATACACAACGGGGAACCCCAGAAAAAATGAAATTTCATATCGCATAACTTTAAATTTTGAACCGGACTGTAGTGAATCCGGACTGTTCGAAGCCGGACTATGCGAGGTCGTTGCTGTACTATCGTGACAATTTTCATACGTCAAGTTTCTATGACATTGTAGTGTCATCTACAAGTTTGGTTCAAATCTCTTAACATTTGTTACTTTTACATTCGTTTAAAGAAGAGAAAATGAGTGATTTGAAACTTGAACATAGAAGTGGCATGGAATTTTTTCCAAAAGAATACCCGAAGAATATTCGTGACAGAACGGTGGCAGTGAATGGAGAAAATAGCCCGTCCTATTTCCAAGTCAAATTTTGATGTAAGCGGTTCAAGTGAGGTAGAGAATCCATTCATGATGACCCAAAGTGTGGAAGCACGAACTGAAGGTATCATCAACAAAGTTTGAAGATTTGGTGTACTGATCGCCGAGTAAAAGTTTCAGTTATTTCTAGAGATAGAAAGATCAGAAACGAGTGCTTTTAAAATTCTACATGAAGATTTGAGAATGAGCAAAGTGTCGTCATGATGGATTCCCAGGCTGCTCAGTCCCGAACAAAAATTGGGCAGACGACAAATTTGTGAAGAGAATTTGACTATTTTATCTCAAGATGAAGAAGGATGGGTACTTGGATACACCACTAGAACCCTTTCACGAAACAAGAGTCCATGGGCCAATGGGCATGAAAGAGCTCTCCACCGCCCAGGAATGCAAAAACGCAATTACAAAATCCACCCTACAGTTCCGAGCTCGCCACATGTGATTATTATCTGAAAACGCTGTGAGGTCGTATTTTGCGGAATTACCAAACGAATTTTTTTTCGATAACATCGCGTTGTTAAAGAATCGTTGGAATAAGTTTGTTAGTGTTAATGGTTCTTACGTTGAAAAATATTTTTTTAAAATAGAAATATAACTAATTGTTAAAATCTTCACTTTTTAACATGTAATCGTAAAACGACAATTGTTTCGCCAGCACAGTGGCTTTATCAGGTATTTACAGCCAAAGAGTACGTTACAAACTGTTTGTAATATGTTCCTATTTGTCAAAAGTAATTTAACTTTTTACAAAAAAAAACTTGCTGTTCAGCTAATTGCCATTGAACGAAAGCCCTAGAAAATTATTAGAAAAGGATATAAATATATACCAAGTGTTCATTTGAAAAGTCAATCTAGGTTACTTTGAAATTTTGATAGAATAAGACGCAAATATATTAGTATGTGTTTGTTGTTCCGTAAACGTAAATCCAAATGACATTTGAAAATGTCAATCACAAATATCAGTTGCATAAAATAATCGTGCGTCGATTCTGGTTTAAATAAATTGCTTCTCAGTTTTAAAATGGCTTTCACTTTAGAACATAAAATTTTTTTAGTCCAGGCTTATTTTCGAAGTGGTAATAAAATTGATGGTTTATGGGTTTATTCAGTTCAAGATTGCATGGAAGAATTTCAAGTTGAGATTCCACATTTTGTAATAGATTATATACAATTTAAGAATACTTTGGATAGAACTTTAAAACTGTTTTCTGAAACTGGTTGTCTCTTAAGAAAATCAGGCAGCGGAGCAGTTAAGAAACGTTGTCAATCGTGTTGAAGAAATAATGGAAAATGAACCACAAACATCTGTTCGACATTTCAGTCAACAAATAAACCTTTCTGTTGGTACAACTCACAAGTTATTAAAAAAAGATATGCAATTTTATCCATACCGTGTCAAAGCAGTACAAGAATTGTTAGAAATTGATTACCCACGTAGACTACAGTTTTGTAACTGGTTTGTAAATATGAACAATAATGGAGAACTTTCGCAAAGAGTCATCTTTACTGATGAAGCATGTAATTAATGAAGAATCGCTACATCCACATAAAATTGGTCTTTGGGCAGCGATAAGCCAAAGGCGAATCATTGGACCAATATTTTTTCAGGGAACGTTAACTGCTCAAAGGTACCGTACGCAAATTTTACAACCATTTGTCAATCATTTGCATGATGATGAACTTCAAAATGCATATTTCCAACAAGACGGAGCACCTTGTCACTGTACTGCAGAATCTTTGGATTATTTAAGAGAATTTTTTGATGAGCGTATAATTAGTCGAAATACTGAAATTGCTTGGCCTGCACGTTCATGCGATTTAAAACCTTGCGACTTCTTTTTGTGGCCTTATCTAAAAAATAACATATTTCGAACACCTATATTGAATTTGAATGATATGCTACAGAGAATCGAACATGCATGGAAATTAATAACAATCCAGTAATGTTGCAGAATATCATCAGAAATTTTGAACGGAGGATTTTAAAGTGCATTGATCTTGAAGGACAACATTTTCAAAATTTGTTATAGTTTTCAATAAATACCTATTATTTGTTATTTATTTGTATGTATGAAACTGTCAAAATATACGACTTCGTAGGTTAAGTAGTAAATTTTAATTTACGACATACTTCAAAATGTTCTCAGTAAATCACATGCTACTAGATTGACTTTTCAAATGAACATCCGTTAGTTTTTAACGCAAGACTAATATGAATACAGTGATTTCTCTGATGGATGGTGCATATAAATATTTTTTTTTAATATTTAGTGCTACTAATTTCAGTTGAACGTCGAAAGTATCGGTAGCCTTTATTATTGTCTTTGTGTTTATTGTGTTCCTTCGATTATTTACTACCTTTTTTATCGTTTTCTCGTTTAAAAGTAAAACTAAGCAAAACTCGATGCATCCACTCATTTGTTTAAGTTAATACGAATCAGGGGATTCCTTCATTTCTTGATCCGATAAAAAATAATATCGGTATTGTACATTCATATAATAAGCAGATTGTATGGCTCACCAGTTATCCGAATAGCGTAACTGTCAATGGAATAATAATAAACACCGAAATACACGATTTATTATATATTTGATTTAAGAAAACGTTTAGAGTGCGTCTCGAAAAAGGCGGCAATACAAAGACATTATTCCACTTTTCAATGATCGATCTAAAATTTACGTGTTTATTGATTCTTGCAAGAGAACATCAGCAGGTGTCAAATTCCGATTTCGTAGAAACTTTCCAGATTAGTAGACTACCTTGGTAGAAGAACTACGCAATTTCTTTTCGGCAAAATCGCCCAATTTAGGGGTACAGGCCCCTCCAAAGCTTGCACTAACTTAATTTTTGCAAATATCTCCGAAACTATAACAAATATTATTTTGTTTTCTTAATAAAACTTGCAACATATTACATGGTTCCAAGGATGAGGTAACTTGTCTTCGAAAAAAGTTAAGCACGGGGAACGGAATACCTCATACCCTCCATTTTTTTTAATATTTATAAAACAAACGGTCGATTTTACGTACAAAACGATCGTATATCGCAAATATAGAGAATTGATAACAATATATTTTATATACATATAAATATATATATATATATATATATACATATATTTATATATACATATTTTATATATATTTTTTTTTATTTTCCCGGACAACCTGGACGGTTGACGCCGTGACACGTTGCAGCAACATTCTTAGACAAAGGTGATTTTGTCATGTGTAGAAATTGATGCAACGAATTAAAGCGGCAATGGCATGTTTGTGAGAATTCAATAATTATGAGTTCTCATTGGCATTACGTTTATCATCATAAGTATATATACACGCAGTATGGAAATGAAAGCCGTATCTATTTCTGGGTAAGGTGTATTGACAATTAGTGACAACTATGAAACATCGATGTCTACACATCCCTTTAAACTAAATTGCATCTATCTCTATTAACAGATATCGAAGAGCAAAGGTTAGTTACGCACTAAAAGTCTGAACTTCAAGAACCCCGTGAAAACAAACGAAGCATGGATACGACATTTTAACATTAAGATTTTTTATTCAGAACCAAACGAAGAACGTCGCTGCGTGTAGCTTTTGCCACAATTTATACACACGTTATATATATATATATTGATAACGAGCAGCCTCTCGTTGCGCTGTGAATTGATAACGAGCAAGATGCGTAATAAAATAATGTAAACGTTTATGAATATAAAAATGCTCAGCTGTGAATAAATGGCTTGTTAGATTTTATATTTATTCGGTGAATTTTACATCTACGAACTAATTACATTGCTCTAAGTAACATATAGATGGGGTTGTTCGAGTTTAATCTATATGCGCAAGATGCAAAGTTGCCTACTTGCGAATTATTCCATAAATGTAACCTAAAACAGCTGTTCGGATATAAACTTATTAATAAGTATTAATTAATGTGCGTTTATTATCTTCAGGGTCCGGCTAAACTCGAGAACAAAATAGACTCTAGTGTTAGGGCATTGTGATATGTCCAAATTTAAAGTGCGAGTTCGGTGACTTCAATCAAACACTACTGATATTTTTAGATTCCTAAATGATAGGTTAATCGTTGTTAATGCTATACTACAAAATAAAACGTCGAGATCAGATTCACGAATAATAACTTTAATGTTCTTAAGATCTCTATTAACAGGTAAGTTATAAGCATTAATTGTTAAGTATAATTTGTATATAAATTTTGTAACGTGATAAATTTAATATGTTATTTAACTATGATAAATTGCGATAAATATTACATGAAATAAATGAAATAGATAAATATAGAAATAGTGAAGATAATCTTTAATTAATTAGGAGAATTAAGTCAATAACTTTAATATAACTAGAATGTATGACGTAAAACAAAGAAAAATTACATTAAAACGTAACTGTATTCTTCCTCTTTAAAAGTAATAAATAACCTAAATCTTATATATCGTATTTAATAATGTATATCTTAACTAATATAAATAATATACTATATTCTTTTTTAATATGATTGTTTAAATTGTCTTTTCAATATAGATGTGAGATTTTAAAGAATACTTAAGTAATTGGTGCAGGATTCTGGATAAAACGGGATCTCAAAAGGTTTTGGAAAGGCAGGTTTTTTGTCGGCGTTCGAACGGCGTCACCCCGGTCAAAAACACTTTCTAACGAACTGCTTCTCGGCAAATTGCTCTTGGCAATATTTTTGTCACTGGTACACGTACGAACTTGAAATATGTGTCCAACAAGAGCTGGGAATATTGGTAAGATGTTTAACTAATTGGACGTATGAATTTACTTGTATTTATTGTAATTTTCTTCTTGTTTTTAGTGATACACTCAAAAATACGTCTGGATGCTTTAATGGCGATTTTTCAAGTTACGCTAACCTTCTTTTATTTTTGTTACTTGATTTTGATTCGTTCATCGGTATGTATTCATTTAATCTCGACAATTACTACTAATGAAAATGACAATTCAATAATTTTAAATACATTTACATGTTGTAATAAATATTTACTTAATTTTAAAACTAATATGCATATAATGTGTATGTCAAAAATAATACATTATGCTGTTTTTATTATGGGATATTTTCCCGCGATTGACAATTCAAATTATGTACAGTTATACCTAAATAAATGGCGTCATTAATGATTTATCAATTAAGTTGATATTTTTTTGTAAATACAAATTATCGAACTGAAAATACTATTACAAATGAAATGTTAGATTATAAATGTGTGAATGTCTTAAAAAAAAAATAATTAAACTTGCGTATTCAACTTTATTGATTTGACGTGGGAAGAATTCAGTTTTGACATATAATTAACTATTCAATAACTTATTTATATACATTAAGAGATTGTCCTTTTGCTTATTGGGGCATACTTGAGTGTGGGCTTGACCTACCTCAATTCCCCAGTAATTTGGTATGCCGTTATTGACTTGGCAAAGAGGCTTATCCAAATTATTCTCTTTGAACTATTAAGTTGTTTGCTTTATCATATGAGTTTTTGTGCATATAAGCTGTTTTTAATATACATTTATAGTTAATGCTTGTCCCTTTAAGTGTTGATTTGTTAATATTATTTTTGAACTGTTAACTTTTTGAAGTCTGTTTTTTTTTTTTTTATTAAAAAGAAAATTATTATCTCTTCTTGATATATTGTAACGATGTTTTAATAGTTAAAATGATTTGTTTTGGGGGTTTACTCTATTTATTTTACTTGTTGATGGTCCATGCTTAAAGTTTTCTATTTTTTTTTTAAACTTGATATATTAATATAGGTTTTAGTTTTCACAATAAATAATTCTTTCATGTTAAATACATGTTCTGACTAGCGAATCCTACTCTTTTCTTATTATAATACCATTCCTTATTATATAATTAAATTCCCCATTATTAGACATTCTCATCTATATTTCTATATATTCATATTTATAATACTAATTCATATCTTATTCATACTTTATATCCCCATATTATATATTTATTCCTACTCTCTCTATTAATCTAGACTTTTTCCATTCCTTTAACATTACATCAAACCTTCTATTTATTCTTAGCATACTATTACTTATATATATATTACATTTTAGGAATTCATTTTATTTAATTTTAAGCATGTTAATATTCGTTTTGTTTCCCCATTACATATTTAACTGTTTATCATATTATATCATGTAGATACTTGTTCTTTCTATATTTGTTTGTATATCATATTATTTGTGTTGTGTTGTTTCAGTTTTTCGAACTGTTAACTACCCCTTTATGTCTTTCAAGTGTAACTGTATATTATATTTTAATTATAGATATTGATTTGTTGATATTAAATTTATATGTGTTTAGTTCTTATTCAAATTTGTTTTTTTTTTTATGCTGTATAATCTTGTAACATTGATATATGATACCTCCCCTTTATATAATCGGTGTTAGGCTCGATTAATTCATATGTATTATAGCCTAATTTCTGATTTATTATAAATGGTCCTTGATAGGCCTTCAGTAGCTTACCCATGATTTTCTGTTTTGCATTAGATACTCTTAAGCTTTTGACTATAACTCGGTCACCTAATTCATATGTTTTGTATTTCTTGCTATAGTCATTCTGTTTCTTTTCCCATTTATTCTTACGTTTTATTAATTTTAGTCTGACCTCATCTGTACGTTCCGATAAATTTACTAACTCTGGCTCTACCCATGGTCTTTGTGGTGCTTCTCCTGTAAAAATCTTTATTGGACAGTGATTGTGGACTGTGCTGGGTGTGTTATTTAATATAAATTCAATTTGTGGTAGATGTCTAGCCCAACGATTATGTTTTTCATCTAACAAAATTCTGAGATACTTTAATATTTCTCGTATGTATCTTTCGGTAGGATTACCTTGTGGATATCGTATCGAGGTGTAGTAGGTTTTAATATTCCTTGTATGTAAAAATTGTTTATATCTATCATTTGTAAAATAGGTCGCATGATCTGAGAGTATAGCTTGTGGAGTACCATATTAGATAAAATAGTCTGTAAGTGCTTGTAGTACTGTATCTGTATTGCATTTTTGCGTTGGGATTAACTTTATATATTTTGAGAAAATGTCACATATTACTAGGATGTTCTTGTATCCTTTTGTGCTTGAGATGAGATTTGACAAGAAATCTATTGATATTAATTCTAATTTATCGTATGCTATTATGTTACTACTCCAATTTGAGTTTGTTCGATTTTTGTCCTTAGCGAATAAGCATGTTTGACATTGTTTTGTC
The DNA here is from genome assembly GCA_935421215.2 of Melolontha melolontha. Lineage (NCBI taxonomy): Eukaryota > Metazoa > Arthropoda > Insecta > Coleoptera > Scarabaeidae > Melolontha > Melolontha melolontha. The sequence continues at coordinate 65,507,655 of OW285242.1, forward strand.
ACGCTTTTGATGATTCTCTCATCGTTTGTGCAAAAATACGCTTCTCTAAACACGAGCCAACATTTTCTCGCTCCGATATGTGTGTAATTATAATGTAGATAATTTGCTATCTCTCTGGTGTGTTCCTCATTTATAACATACAATTCATTATCACCTATGTTCTTAATTATGATACCATTTCTAATAAACATACCTTTAAATTGTCTTCCCTCACTGATAATCTTTCGTAAAGGGTCAAATTCTTGTGTTAATTGTGTTTGTTTTACCCTATCCAATGAAAATAAACCTTCCTTTTGTAACATTACCAGATTTATGCATATACTTTGCTTCTTCATTTCCCCATCTTTTCTTGTTAAAACATCTGCTGTTACCATTTCTTTCCCTGGCTTGTACTTAATTACGAAATCAAATTGTTGTATTAATAAAGTCCAACGATAGATACGACTATTGTTTAATTTGGAATTCATGATGTTTATAAGCGCTTTATGATCAGTTTCTAGTATGAATGATTTTCCAATTAAATAATATCTGAGCTTTGTTATCGCATATACTATTGCTAACATTTCTTTTTCGGATATTGTATATCGTATTTCGCAAGCATTCAAAGTACGGGATATAAAATGTATAGGGATTTCTGTATCTCCTCTGAGTTGAACTAATTCAGCAGCAATGGTCTGGTGCGAAGCATCTGTTCTTACAATAAAAGGCAAAGAGAAATCTGGATGGTGCAATTTCAAGTTCTCCACAAAGTTCTCCTTAAGTTCTATGAAACATTTTTCACACTTTGCAGTCCAATTCCATTTCGTATTTTTCTTCAATAATTGAAGTAATGGTAGTGTTTTCTCGCTATAATTAGTAATAAATTTTCTATAATAATTCAAAACTCCCAAGAATCCTCGTAAGGTCCTTAAATTTTTCGGCCGAGTGAAGTTTTTGATTTCATCCAGTCGAGTAGGATCTAGGTAGATATTATCTTTATTGATGATATATCCTAAATAATCTATTTCTGTTTTGAAAAATTGACATTTGCTTAAATTTAATTTTAAACCTTCATTACATAAAGTTGTTAATATTATTTTTAAATGTTCTAAATGTTGGTCTAAAGTTTCGGAAAAGATTATGATATCATCTAAATAATGAAGTGCGAAATTATCATATTTATCTAAAATGCGGTGTAAAAATCTTATCAAAGCTGCAGGTGAAGTTTTTAATCCAAACGGGCAGACTCTAAATTGGTAAACTACTCCATTTATTAAAAATCCACAGTATTTCCTGGAATTAGGTTCTAAATTTATCAACCAAAATGCGTTTTTTAAATCTAATTTGCTGTAATAGTTTTTGTTACCACATTTCGTTATTAGTATATCTATGTTTTGAGGCATTTCGTATTCAGGTTTGATACGTTTGTTTAGTGATCTTGCATCTAAACATATCCTTAACGATAAATCTTTTTTCTGAACAATAACTATGGGATTGATGAAATATGTATTAGATTTTTCAATAATACCAGATTCTTCTAATCTGTTAAGCTCCATATTAACTTTTTCCTGATAATGGTATGGTATTGGGTAGTTTCTGCTCGATAATGGGTTGTCATTGTCTATTCTTATTGTATGTTGATAGTTACGTGCGAATACTACTACATCATTGATTAATGTTAGGTTGTCAGATAAAATTTTTACTAATTTTGATGGGATCATATGATATGGTATATTTTGTAGTTTAATTATTTCTTCTATATCTTCTAAATTATTTACTGTTCTGAGGGTATTTAATTCTTTTCTTACTTCCACTTCTTCTACATTCTGCATTCCTATTCCATCTTCCTTTTCTTCCAATCCATATATATAATCATCATTATTCATTTTAATATTTATTCCTTCTTCCTTATTACTACATTCATTATCATAACTATCTGTATTCAATCTTTCTTGTAATATATTATTAATCTCCTTCTGTAAATGTTTATCTTTAAAATAATGATATTCATATTCTTCTTCCTCAGATAACTGTTTCTCCATCCTTATCTCTATTTCATCGATCATTATTATTTTTCTTTTGAAATCCAATATCATTTTTAAATTCTTAATGTTATCTATCCCAATTATGCAATCGTATTGCAGTTTACCTATAATGTAGCATTGTATGACATATTCCTTATCTTTCACCATTATTTCCGTACATATTCTTCTTTGAATTTTCCCCATTCTTTTACCATTAGCGGCTATCAAATCTGTTCCCTTAGTCCTTATAATTTTCTTTTCATAATTATCGATTAAGATTGCCTTTTTCTCTTCTAATAACGTTATTTCGGCTCCAGTATCTATTAAACAGCTTAGTTCTATGTTTGTAAATTTAATCTTAATAATTGGTAGAGAGTGCGTATCTATATTATGGGTTCCAGTTTCTTCTACGTGTATGAACTCTTCAAAGGGTTGATAAAAAGTTATATTGTTTAATTTTGAGGGGTAGTTACAGTCGATTTTATTTAAAGATTTTGGGTTGAGGTGCTTGGTGTCGGGTTGGTGTACATATCGATTTCCGAAATCGGCATTTTTTTTTTACATCCTCCGATTCTTGTCTAGAGGGCAGTGGTGACAATGGTCTCCGGCAGTAGTTATTAACACGTCCTCTATTACGGTATCTATAATTATTCATACCTCTTCTTCCCGGCGGGTTGTTGTACTGATTGTTATTATTCTGACGATTAGCATCATACGTTCGTGTATTATTATTATAATTATTATTATTAGGGGGTGGATAATTCGAAAGATTGGGTCTATTGTTATAATTATGAAAAGGATTTGTAGAATGGTTACGATAATTTTGATGAGTGTTATAATTTGGTGCAGGACTTGCGTGATTATTATTATAATTAGTGTTACTATTATTAGTTGTTAGATTCGCCTGAGTATAATTGTTGTTAGTTCTGTTATTATTATATGAGGTTGTTTCTTGTACATGATTCGGTCGATTATTTTGTGAGTAATTTTGTCTAAAAGATGGATTATGTATGGTGTTATAATTTGTATTGCTCGGTCGATTATTAGAGGAATTATATAGACTGTTATTTGTATTACGTTGTACTGTTGGAAAAGAACTACGATTACCTTCTGCAAAGTCATCTAATCTTCGGAGAATTTCTATTAAGGAATCCATATCATTGACTCGTTGACAAATAATTGCTTGTGTGTCCGAATAAATGAAATGGTTCAGTAACTGTCGTGCTATGGTTGATTCCTCCATATCAGCTATGTGTTTACACAGGTTGTACATTCTTGAAGCATATATCTCCCTAGTTGTTGAGCCCATTCTATATTTACCGGTTAGAAGTCTGATTTTGGCACGATTTTGTTGTGCTTCATCCCAGTAATTCCTCTTAAATAATGACACGAATTGCTCTACGTCCTCGCAATGGTCTTCAATGCGCAAGAACCACTCCTGAGCACTATCTTTAAGTGTAACTCTTATTATGTCCATCTTTTGTTTATTGTCCGGAACATCAATTAAATAACGCAGGAGTCCATTTAAATAGAGCATGGGGTGTACGTGCGTTATATCCCCATCGAAATGAGTTAAATTTTCTATTTTTATGGTGAGACCTCCTGTGTTTATGCAATTATCAGACGCAGTATATCTTTTGATCTTCGTTTCAATTATCCTCAGTTCGGATTCATAATACCTTTTATTATTATCCTGGTTCGTTCGGAAGGTGTCAAGATTATCTTTTACTTGATTGATCTCTTGTTCGTAGAATGTCCTATGTTCCCCCATCTGAGTGTTGAGACTATCGGTAAAATGTTGTTTTAGATTTAACGATGTTATTTCGTTACTTAGGTTAAAATCTGTTAATTTGTTATTTAATTTTGTATGAGCTTCGTTACAGGACTTTGTTATTTCGGTTTTTGTTTCCGTATTTGCGGTTATTATTTTATTGTTGGTAATTACGTAAATTTCCTGTGAAGTATTCTCTAATTGTTTGGCCCAATGTTGGTTATGGACATTTAGAGTTTCGTCCATTTTCAGCAAGCATTTTAACTCGCTTTCTTCTAGTGTTTGATGTATTATCTTCTCGATCTTTGTTTGACTATCTTTCAAACCCTTTATATCCATCTTTATTTCTTCCTTGTCCTGTTTGAGTTGTTCTAATTTGCTGTTGAGATTGGTTTCTATGAGACTGATATTAGTCTCTAATCTATTATTATTTTCTGTGATTAGTTGTTTGAAATTTTCATTATTAATTTCTAATTTTCGTGCTAAATTCATTTCTATCTGGCTGATATTTGTTTCTAATTTTCGCGTTAAATTAGTTTCTAATTGACTTATATTTTTATTGTTAGCATCTAGTTTTTCATTATTTTCCGCTACAAATTGTTTAAAATTAGCTTCTTGTTTTTGTTGCATATTCATTATCAAAGCGGTTAACGAATTAAAGTTCATCGTCGCCTCTTCCTTTGAAGCTTCTGCTTGTGCTGTGGCTGTAACAGAATCACCCTGATCAGCCTGGTCCTCTCTATCTGCTAGGTTTTCCCTTGACTTACTCCTTGTACGCTTGTCCATATTATTATTATTATTGAAAAAATATATATGATAGTGTTATGATTATAGGTTCTATTAGTTTATGTATATTAATTATTCCTATTCTGATGTTTTAGTATTAGTGTTATATTTGCTAATAAATTGTATAAATAAATTCTTATCTCTTCAAATAATTATTATTTTAATCTTTTTGACCTATTCGTTTAGTGTTTATTATACAAACAATAACCCCTTTTAAAAAAAACAAACTTACAAATCCTGTTCCTGGGTACCAGTCAGCATCCTATCACACAAAAATGACCACAAGAAGCAAAATACAACTTACAATTATAAAAATTTTGTATCTTAAATAAATCTAGAAAGAATACAGTTTTTTAAATTTATTCTCTCTCGTTTTATTTTGTATTACGTGTTTGATTGAGCACGTTTTCTAAGCGACACGTTGCGGCGACAATTGATAACGAGCAGCCTCTCGTTGCGCTGTGAATTGATAACGAGCAAGATGCGTAATAAAATAATGTAAACGTTTATGAATATAAAAATGCTCAGCTGTGAATAAATGGCTTGTTAGATTTTATATTTATTCGGTGAATTTTACATCTACGAACTAATTACATTGCTCTAAGTAACATATAGATGGGGTTGTTCGAGTTTAATCTATATGCGCAAGATGCAAAGTTGCCTACTTGCGAATTATTCCATAAATGTAACCTAAAACAGCTGTTCGGATATAAACTTATTAATAAGTATTAATTAATGTGCGTTTATTATCTTCAGGGTCCGGCTAAACTCGAGAACAAAATAGACTCTAGTGTTAGGGCATTGTGATATGTCCAAATTTAAAGTGCGAGTTCGGTGACTTCAATCAAACACTACTGATATTTTTAGATTCCTAAATGATAGGTTAATCGTTGTTAATGCTATACTACAAAATAAAACGTCGAGATCAGATTCACGAATAATAACTTTAATGTTCTTAAGATCTCTATTAACAGGTAAGTTATAAGCATTAATTGTTAAGTATAATTTGTATATAAATTTTGTAACGTGATAAATTTAATATGTTATTTAACTATGATAAATTGCGATAAATATTACATGAAATAAATGAAATAGATAAATATAGAAATAGTGAAGATAATCTTTAATTAATTAGGAGAATTAAGTCAATAACTTTAATATAACTAGAATGTATGACGTAAAACAAAGAAAAATTAAATTAAAACGTAACTGTATTCTTCCTCTTTAAAAGTAATAAATAACCTAAATCTTATATATCGTATTTAATAATGTATATCTTAACTAATATAAATAATATACTATATTCTTTTTTAATATGATTGTTTAAATTGTCTTTTCAATATAGATGTGAGATTTTAAAGAATACTTAAGTAATTGGTGCAGGATTCTGGATAAAACGGGATCTCAAAAGGTTTTGGAAAGGCAGGTTTTTTGTCGGCGTTCGAACGGCGTCACCCCGGTCAAAAACACTTTCTAACGAACTGCTTCTCGGCAAATTGCTCTTGGCAATATTTTTGTCACTGGTACACGTACGAACTTGAAATATGTGTCCAACAAGAGCTGGGAATATTGGTAAGATGTTTAACTAATTGGACGTATGAATTTACTTGTATTTATTGTAATTTTCTTCTTGTTTTTAGTGATACACTCAAAAATACGTCTGGATGCTTTAATGGCGATTTTTCAAGTTACGCTAACCTTCTTTTATTTTTGTTACTTGATTTTGATTCGTTCATCGGTATGTATTCATTTAATCTCGACAATTACTACTAATGAAAATGACAATTCAATAATTTTAAATACATTTACATGTTGTAATAAATATTTACTTAATTTTAAAACTAATATGCATATAATGTGTATGTCAAAAATAATACATTATGCTGTTTTTATTATGGGATATTTTCCCGCGATTGACAATTCAAATTATGTACAGTTATACCTAAATAAATGGCGTCATTAATGATTTATCAATTAAGTTGATATTTTTTTGTAAATACAAATTATCGAACTGAAAATACTATTACAAATGAAATGTTAGATTATAAATGTGTGAATGTCTTAAAAAAAAAATAATTAAACTTGCGTATTCAACTTTATTGATTTGACGTGGGAAGAATTCAGTTTTGACATATAATTAACTATTCAATAACTTATTTATATACATTAAGAGATTGTCCTTTTGCTTATTGGGGCATACTTGAGTGTGGGCTTGACCTACCTCAATATATATATATATATATATATATATATATATATATATATATATATACGAGATTGGGCAGAAGTAACGCATCAGTCTAATAATTCCGTAAATAAACACTTTAGAGCAAAATGTTGTGAACAAAAGTTTTTTGACAAGTTATTTTGTATTGGCTTCAATCATTTGCGTTTTTTTTTCATGATGATTACATGACAGCAAAAAAAAAATTTTTTTTTTAAATGGAAATAATATTTTCTTCTAGAAAATTCGGAATCTTTATTAATGTCTGAATATGAATATGTACTTTTTTCATGGGGTTAGATAATAAAAATATTGAGAAAAAAATAAAATTTAATAAACGTACATTTTGACTAGTGCAGTGTTTTGTAGATTGATTTGGAAATTGTAGATTTTTTTACTGTCATTAAATTATTGACGTTTCACAATAAAATAGTTTCCATCGTAAAACTTGCTTTTTTTAAAACGTGTTTTGTGTGAAAATGGTCAAATTAACTACTAAAGAAAGAATAGAAATTCTTATGATGGTCGGATATGATGACAGGCAACGTTCACATCACGAAGTTTGCACTTTATTCAATAATGTTTATTTGGATCGAAATCCTATAGCTCAATCAACAGTTTCGAGATTGGTTACTAAATTTAAAGAAACGAGCGATGTTAGACATATACCTAAAGCTGGCCGACCAAAAGAAATCACTAATGAAGAACGATCTCTTCATGTTTTACTTGCTGTAACGGAAAATCCCACTACGTCAACCACTCAACTAGGATTAGAAAATGATATGAGTAGCAGATCTATTAGACGAATATTAAAAGCGAACAAATACAAGCCCTATAAGATACACTTACTGCACGAACTTAACGAAGATGACCCGGACAGAAGATTACAGTTTTGTGAAACAATAATGGAATTGTCCAATAACGATCCAAATTTTTTAAACAACATCGGATTTTCTGACGAAGCTACATTTTGTCTTAATGGATTTGTAAATAGGCAAAGCTGCCGTTATTTAGTGACTGAGAATCCACATTGGATGCGAGGAAATCATATACAGCATCGCCACAAACTTAATGTGTGGGCTGGCATTGTTGGGCAACGCATCATAGGTCCGTACTTCTTCGAACACAACCTAAATGGTGATGGTTACTTACATTTATTGCGTAACCATATTGTACCAGATCTGTTTATTTTATTTCCTAACGACAATCAACCAAGCATGCCAAACCGTAATCTATGGTTTCAACAAGATGGAGCACCACCACATTATGCTATTAATGTTCGACAGAATTTAGACACAATTTTTCCCGCTCCCGATTTAAATCCATTGATTTCTTTCTTTCGGGACACTTGAAGTCGCAAGTATACAAGAAGAAACCTAGAAACCTAGAGGATTTGAGAGCAAAAATTACTCGTTAGATACAAGCCATACCACCTAATAGTTTACAAAATACAATTGTCATTTTTGGGAACGTTTAGGACACTGTCAGGTCGTAGAAGGACATCACTTTGAGCATTTAATTTAATTTTGTAGTTTGTTTACTTTTATTAAATTAAATTTTTTTCTCAATATTTTTATTATCTAACCCCATGAAGATAGAACGCATTCATATTCAGAACTTAATAAAGATTCCGAATTGTCCAAAAAATAATATTATTTCCATTAAAAAAAAAAAAATCATGAAAAAAAAAAAAAAAGATTGAAGCCAGTACAAAATAACTTGTCAAAAAACTTTTGTTAACAACATTTTGTTCTAAAGTTTATATTTACGGAATTATTCGACTGATGCGTTACTTTTGCCCAACCCTGTATACCGCCTCATTCTGAGTATGAATATTTCTCCCGCTCCGAATAAAAATCCCCTGAACGCGTTTAGCCAATCACAACACAGTCTGTCTCATTCCGAGCAAACGCAACGATCCGAATGTGCAATTATTTTTCTGGCTCCTAATACAATTCCCCTGAATGCTGTAGGGGCGTTAACATCGATGTCATATGTCATACATACTTACATATTATGGAGCCGCGTAAGAAAAATTATCTGATTACCAAATTACTATTAAAGGACTATAAATTGTTTAGTCCTGTGTTATGGTAATGAGTAAATTGCAATACGTTATACTGACGATGGTTACACAAAGCGTAATGATATTATTAATAAGCGATCAAGAAAATTGCAAATAAGGCATCAAGAGATTTAATAAATTAAATTTTAATAATAAAGGTCGCAAAAACTATTCATAGTATACTAAATAAATTTCAGAACTAATAAAAACTAAATTAAATTCTAGTAATGTAAAGAAAAATTTACTCTTACAAATAATAAAATAAATTGTTCATAATGAGAAATTAATTATATAATAACGGAAATTCATCCGTTTAAACTCATCGCCGTAAAATAATTGATGAGGTTTGGAATATTTATAATTACGAAAACCATTTAATTTTAGTATGCGGTTAACGGAAGAGCAGCATATGCCTAAATCATTGGAAATATCGGTAAGTGTCAAATTTCAATTTAGTTCTATTGCAGCGCATACTAAAATGGACGTATCATTAGGAACTCTGCGATTTGGGAATAATGGTTTTAAATTTTGTACAGAACCAGTAATGTCTATTTTCTTTTTAAGTCTACAAATTGTAGCTTTGTTCGGGATGGGCCTGTCGGCATACCTTCCGGCAAATAAGTCACATACTCTTTGATAAGAATTATCAGCGTGATACTATTTCATCATTTCGGCTTTCTCTTCTAGTGTATAACGCGGCATGATCACTATTCAAACGCTTAAGAGACTCCGTATAGGGTGACAGTGGTGACACTAATTTGTGACATTAATTGTCAAATGGTTGCGCGACAGACTGTTTTGTGATTGGCTAAAAGCGTTCAGGGGATTTTTTATTCGGAGCGGGAGAAATATTCATACATTCGGATCGTTGCGTTTGCTCAGAATGAGGCGGTATATATATACACTATATAATATGCACTATATAATAGTGACATCTGACGGACGAAAGAGACTATGCCGAAAAAAGGCAACCCTTCCTTTGACCGGCTATTCCGGTACAGAAGGGAAGAAAATACGTATATAGGTGTAGGTTTAAATATATCAATACGTGCTTAACGGATACTTAAACCTTTTTTGTATATTTGCTGCCATCTGGCATCGTGTTAATGGACCTATACCTATATACGTATTTTCTTCCCTTCTGTACGGGCATAGCCGGTCAAGGGAAGGGTTGCCTTTTTTCGGCATAGTCTCTTTCGTCCGTCAGATGTCACTTATTATATAGTGCTACCTGATAGGGCGAAATTTGCTATGTCTTGTAGGCGATTTCAGCTTAAATGTATATACAGATACAAATTTGTTTTTAAATAGATTTGTATTATTTTGTATTAAATTACTTCACAGAAACACGTGTCTTAAGCAGAAGCAAGTGCAGGAAATACGAGGTGTATTGTCCATATGTACAGTTACAAATGTATATTGCATGTCTGTTTCAGTCAGGGTTGCCAGGTCTAGTGATTTTTCACTAGATCTAGCGATTTGAGTACTGTGTTAGTGATTTAGTGAAAAACTTCTGTATTTTAGTAAAATCTAGTTATTTTGCGTTATTTTACGTATTTTTCGTTTCGTAGTTTATATGAAATCATATATTTATCAAAATAGATTGCGTTATTTATTATTATTAAATATTATAGATCCTACGTAAAGTGACATCTATACCTTAGTAGTCGAGACAATTTTCTCGCAATAAATAATTGATATAATACATAAGCTTATTACGGGAAGTACCGTTCAAATTATTTTTAAATTTGTAATTTTTGAAATAATACGATGAAGGGTAAGTACCTATTTAAAATGGGAAAGTATAAAAGCTCTTGGCCGGGGGAATTTTGGATTAAATCATATTAGATATTTATGGTAGAATCTTATTCACGCGCGCCCAATCGCACTGAATTCTTTAAATAAATTAATTTTCGGATTATTACCATGTAAGTATTTACTGCAAATAAAACCGTTTACATATTTTTATTAGTTTTCCTAAATCTGTTTTAATTTCTAGCAGTTATTATGTCGACCATAGATCAACCATCTACTTCAAAAAAGAAAAGAAAATTTATCAACAAAAATACAAAACTGATTGGGAGAAACACAATGATTACCAACATTGGATAGAAGCTAGTTCAAAAGGAGAAGAGTTTTACAGATGTAAAATATGCGGTAATGACTATCTTGGAGGGATAGCTGCAATACGTAAGCACCATGATTCTATAAAACATCAATCAAACAACAAAAATTCTGTGTTACGCAATATGTAAGAAGCTCTACAAGCACGGAACTTAGTACAAAAGAAATAGAAATAAGAATTGCATCTTTCATTGCAGAACACAATATATCTATAAATTCAGTTGATCATCTGGTACAACTAATTAGGTCTACAAATAATGAAAGTGATGTTATAAAAAATATTTCCTGTAATCGTACAAAATGCACAGCTATTATAAATAACGAAACTAAGAGACCTGGAGACAGAAAAGATTTTTATTAACAACGATTTGACAAAGAAGGAGAGAGAAAAGCATAAGCTGATCAGAGACTTTGCCAGAGAAGGGAAAAAGAAAGGGAAAATGGTAAAGATCGGATATAATAGGGTTACAGTAGATGGAGTAGAGTGGAGATGGATCAAAAGCAAGGAAAACCTAGAAAAAGTTGTGACAAAAAACTAATACGAGTAGAAGAGGACGAAAATAAAGTAAACGAACAGGAAACGAAAAAGGATAAGAGGCAGGAAGCGAATAAAAACAGAATTGGAAAAGGAAAGGATATAATGAACACGACCTGGAAACTGAATAAGGATACGGAGGAGCAAGGCAATTTGGAAACAGCTGTCCAAGAAGAAACGACCGCGACCATAGAAGGAGTAGGGCAATATCAAGGAAGAGTGGGAAATAAAACGAACACCACAAACACTCTGGTATCGAGGCGAAGGTTAAAGAGGAAAACAGAGGAGAAGAATAAGGAAAAGTATACAATAAGGCTGGGATCCTGGAATGTAAGAACAATGTTGGCACCAGGGAAAATGGAAGAGATCGCTCGAGAAATGATTAGATATAAGGTCGAAATTCTAGCAATACAAGAAATAAGATGGAAAGACGATGGCAAAATTGACAAGAATCAATACACAACTTATTACTCTGGGGAAAGAAAGCAAGGTAGAAATGGAGTAGCATTTATCATTAGTAAGAAATTGAGAGACAGGGTAATAGAATTCAGGGCAATAAACGGCAGATTGGCTTATATACAAATAGAAAATAAACAAGCTAATCTTAGTATCTTAAATGTATACGCACCTACTGAAGTTACTGACGAAAATGAAAAAACAGAATTTTATGAAAGGCTGGAAAAGGTGTGCGATAATATCCCCAAAAATGACATACTAATACTAATAGGCGACTTTAACGCCAAGGTAGGGAAAGAGGATTACAACAGAACCGTGGCTGGGAAAGAGACAATACACAACGACACAAATGACAATGGAGACAGGTTGTGTAACCTGGCGTCTATCACTAATACGTTTATAGTAAGCACGAAATATAAACACAAAATGGAACATAAAATAACATGGGCCATACCAGGAAGTGACAAAGGTAATCAAGTAGATCACATGTTGATTTCACAAAAATGGATGAAAGTGGTGCACGATGTACGCACATACAGAGGAGCTAATGTCGACTCAGATCACTACCTAATAATAGCCGCAATGAGGATGAAAATAATAAGGAATACGAAAATACAAAAAAAATTAAGAAAATGGAACGTAGAGAGATTAAAAAACCCGAAGGTACAACAAAAGTATACACAAAGCATGAAGGAAGAACTGGGAAGGTGTATGGAGGATAACATAGAAATGGAATGGAGAAACATTAAACAGATTCTAATACACGGTGCAGAAAAAGTACTAGGACAAAGAGGAGTAAGAAATTACAGAGAGTGGTTCGATGAAGAATGCAAGCATAAGATAGACGAGAAAAACCATGCGAGGAATAAATGGATCAGGAATAGAAGAACACAAGACCTGGAGAACTACAGGGCAAAAAGAGTAGAAGCATCTAAGTGCTGCAGGAAGAAAAAGGAACAATGGATCAATGAATTCATGGAGTACATGGAGAAAAACAGCAAAAATAGTAGAAAACTGTTCGAACTTATTAAATCACAGGATAAAACTAAAAGGACACAAGCTAAAATAGGGAAAAAAATGGATAGCACACTTTGCAGAGCTCTACCAGGAAAAAGGAAGAATTGAAAACGGAGAGGAAAAAACAAAAGAGGACGACACAGAAGAAGGAAAGCCTACTTATGAGGAATTCTTGGAATGTGTAAATTTATTAAAAAACAACAAAACACCGGGACCCGATGAAATAAATAACGAACTGATTAAAAATGGAGGAGAGGAACTACTTAAAAGAATTCACTGCATAATTGGAGAAGTTTGGAAGCAAGAGATCATGCCAAGGGAATGGAGAAGTGGAACACTGATTCCTATATTCAAAAAAGGTGACCCCATGCAATGCAGTAATTACAGAGGAATTATGCTTTTGAATACGACCTACAAAATATTAACATCAATCCTCAAACAGAGACTAGAAAGGTACACTGAGAAAAAACTAGGAGACTACCAACAAGGATTTAGAAAAGGCAGATCAACGATAGACGCAATACATGTCATGACCCAAACAATAGAAAAATGTTACGAACATAATATAGAACTTCATTCACTTTACATAGATTTCAAACAAGCATTTGATAGTATAAACAGATCGAAATTACTAAAAGAAATGAAAGAAATGGAAATACCCTCAAAGTTAATAAGACTTACTGAAATGACGATGAAGGGATCCAGAGCAAGAGTTCTAACTAATGAAGGCGTAACAGACGAGTTAGAGATAGATAATGGTGTCAGACAAGGAGACGCATTGTCAACAACGCTCTTCAATATCGCACTGGATGGAGTGGTCAGGGCAACCGAAATCAAGAAGAGTATTATACAAAGTTCGGTACAACTCATTGGGTACGCAGACGACATAGCCATAGTCGCAAGAAGCAGGCAAAGCCTAGAGGAAGCACTATTGAAGATAGCAGAAGAAGCGAAAATTAGAGGACTAGAAATAAACAAAGATAAAACAAAATACATGATCACTACCAGAAGAAAGATAAGTAGAAACGTGATACAAATAGGTGAATACCAATTTGAGAGAGTGGAAAATATAAAATATCTGGGGGTAAACATAAACAGTAAAAATGATAGGAGTACCGAAATCAAAGCGCGCATACAGGCTGGAAACAGAGCATATTGGCGTTATCAGAGGTTTCTAAATGACAGAAACTTAAGCAAAAACACCAAGCTAAAAATGTACAAAGTAGCAATAAGGCCGGTAGTAACATATGCGGCGGAAACAATGTGCCTTACCAGCAAGGACGAAGAAAACCTAGAAATATTTGAGAGGAAAATCCTGAGGAAGATTCTGGGGCCGAAGAAAATGGAAGGAGAAGAACAATACCGGATATGGTGGAATCACGAAATAAGAAACATCATGGAAGGAGAGGATATGGTGAAATATATTAAGATGCAAAGGCTGAGATGGTGGGGACACATTGAAAGAAGAACAGAGGAGACGATAATCAGGAGATTAAAAGACTGGAAACCGGTGGAGGGCAGACCGAGGGGGCGACCCAGAACAAGGTGGGAGGACCAAGTAATGGGAGATGCAAAAAAATTAAAGATAAGGAACATAACCGAGATAGCTAGAAATAGGGAGGAATGGGAAAGGATCGTGAAGAGAGCGAAAACCACCAATTTATGAAACTAGCGAAACCAAGCGGAGTTAATCACCGCAAAACAACGAATACAAGAGCTCCACTCTAGGAGCGGCCCTATTCCGAAAGGAATGTTTGGCCGATTATATATATATATTATAAATAACGTAATTGGTCAATCAAGTTTTGAAACTAATAGAAACTTTAAAGTGCAGCAAATTTTCTTTATTAATTGATGAGTCTACGGATCATACCGGAATTAAAAACTTAGCATTAGTTGTGCGATTAAATCAAAATTTTAGTATAAATGACGAATTTCTTGCTTTATTACCAATCTATGATGCAACTGCAGTAAATATACATAATGTTATTGTTCAATTTTTTAATAAACATAATGTTCCATATAAAAATAATATGATAGGATTTGCAGCTGATGGGCCAAATTTAATGATGGGCATTAAGCATTCCGTCAAAACTTTATTAAAAAATGAAATACCACATCTTTTTACTGTAAAATGTCTATGTCACTCAATAGCACTCATAGCTTCCCATGCTTGTGAAAAATTACCTTCTACAACGGAAAAACTGGTGCGAGAAGTATACACTTATATGCAATATAGTTTTAAACGACAAACACAATACAAAGAATTTCAGCAGTTTCTTGATATTAAACCCCATAACCTGCTGCAACCTAGCCAAACACGCTGGCTCTCTTTAATTTCTGTTGTTAAAAGAGTGTTGGAGCAGTATGAAGCTCTTAAATTATATTTCCAAAATGAATCTTTCAATCAAATCGATGCATCTGAATCCATTCACAATAATTTACAAAATCCTATGAATAAATATTATTTAGAGTTTTTGGAATATGTTTTACCTGTATTTACTGATTTAAATAAGGAATTTCAATCAGAATCTCCTAAAATTTATGCAATATATGACAGAATGTTAGCAGTATACAAGACTATTCTAAGTTGTTATATAAATAATACATATTTGAGTAAAACTGATGTAACTATTTTGCAATATAGAAACCCAGAACATGTTTTACTAAATGAAGTATATTGTGGCCCGAAGGCAGCTATATTATTTCAAGAAAATACTCTTTCAGATGGTGATAAACATTCTTTAATTGTTTCGACCTTTGCTTGATGTAAATCCATATCACAAATAAATAAAACACACATAAGATGTTTTAGATTTACACTTTATTAATAAAATAATGACAGCTGTTTCGCTAACACAGTAGCTTCTTCAAATTCAACTTAAGACTAAAGATACATACAAGATACAGCGTTAATCAGGTAGTTGACCCAAGTTAAAATTCTAGGAACTATTACATTTACATTTTGCTTTTTGAAAACTATACCATGTCCTACTGGTGTGAGGTTTAAGTATAAAAATATAGTATAAGCAACTAAGAAACAATATTTCAATGGGTGAACAGATTTAACAGTGGGGATGAATTCAAGTCTAATTTATCGTTTAGTAACATTTCTGAGTTTTTAAGTTTATTAATTTCTAAAGACTCTAAACAATTTAGTTTTCTACCTTTATTTTCTACATGTATGATATCGAATTGTAAATTAAATTCGTGCTCATTCTCTATTAAATGATTAGAGTAGGTTGAGTCAGTTTTCTTATTGATATAAGAATGATAGTGATCTTGAATTCGTTTTTTAAACGTTCTACCTGTCTGTCCAATATATTTTGGTACATGATCCGCATGATAACTTATAGACTCCTGATTTATTGTCTTTGGTAGTTTTTTCTTTATTATTTTTAATATATTTGGCTAGATTATTATTAGTTTTATAAGCAATATTGTTTTCTTTTTTAAGGAATTTTGATAATTTAACATAACTTTCAATTAACATGCTTAGGTTTTTATGTTGAAGCTGCTCATCAATTATATAAACGCTTTCCATTTAATGCAGAAGATGTAAAGACACTTAAGTTCTTTAAATTTTTGGACCCAAAACTTATTAAAACTACAAGTTCATAAGGTCCAGCAGCAAATTTTCATAGGAAAGATATTGATCTTCTTTCATTGGATAGAGAGTGGCGATTATTGCAAAACAGTGACTTCAATGAGGATGCAGCCGATTATATTTCTTTTTGGAAAAATATCTGTAATCAAATTAGATGTGACAATACTGCTGTTTATCCAGAACTATCAAAATTTGTCAATTTAGTTTTAACATTACCTCACAGTAGTGCTTCGGTAGAAAGAATATTCAGTGCAGTATCTCTCAACAAAAGTAAAATCAGAAATCGGTTATCTGCTACTACCTTAACTGGAATTCTATACTCTAGAGATTAATAAATAGTGATAATAAATCATGTTTTGATTACAAAATTCCTGTAACTGTAACAAATAAACATAACAACAATATGTGTTCATCAGAATAAAAATATATTATTTAATGCAATTTATATAAGCTCTAATTTGTAATTTACTATAATTACCTTTTATTTTCTTGTAAATTTCACTTAAGCTTAAAACAGCTTGTACAGTGTTATTGTAAAATAGGTACGACTTTATGCAATATTATACCAATAAATATATACCGCCTAATTCTGAGCAAACGCAACGATGCGAATGTATGAATATTTCTCCCGCTCCAAATAGAATTCCCCTGAATGCTGTAGGCGTGTCAACATCGATGTCATATGTCATACATACTTACATATTATGGAGCCGCGTAAGAAAAATTATCTGATTACCAAATTACTATTAAAGGACTATAAATTGTTTAGTCCTGTGTTATTGTAATGATTTTATAATAAATAAATTGCAATACGTTATACTGACGATGGTCACACAAAGCGTAATAAAATTATTAATAAGCGGTTAAGAAAATTGCAAATAAGGCATCAAGAGATTTAATAAATTAAATTTTAATAATAAAGGTAACAAAAACTATTCATAGTAAACTAAATAAACTTCAGAAATAAATAAAAACTAAATTAAATTCTAGTAATGTAAAGAAAAATTTACTCTTACAGATAATAAAATAAATTGTTCATAATGAGAAATTAATTATATAATAACGGAAATTCATCCGTTTAAACTCATCACCGTAAAATAATTGATGATGCTTGGAATATTTATAATTACGAAAACCATTTAATTTTAGTATGCGGTTAACGGAAGAGCAGCATATGCCTAAATCGTTGGAAATATCGCTATGTGTCAAATTTGAATTTAGTTCTATTGCAGCGCATACTAAAATGAACGTATCATTAGGAACTCCGGCAAATAAGTCACATATTCTTTGATAAGAATTATCAGCGTGGTACCATTTCATCATTTCGGCTTTCTCTTCTAGTGTATAACGCGGCATTATCACTATTCAAACGCTTAAGAGACTCCGTATAGGGTGACAGTGGTGACACTAATTTGTGACATTAATTGTCAAATCGTTGCGCGACAGACTGTTTTGTGATTGGCTAAACGCGTTCAGAGGATTTGTATTCGAAGCGGGAGAAATATTCATACATTCGCATCGTTGAGTTTGCTCAGAATTAGGCGGTATATTATATATAAATATATATCAAGAAATTCTTGTGTTTCTTTTATTATTTACATATCTACCTACTGTTTTACATTTTTTTTTATTGCAATAGCTCTTCTTTCTTTATTAACGAAAACTAAAACTATACATTATATATACTACCGGTAATTAGACATATGTAATGGTTTCATTTATAATTGTGGTAACAATCTAGTGATTTTTTAAGTTCTCGTCTAGTGAAAACAATTATTTTCACCTGGCAACACTGGTTTCAGTTGTAATTGGAGTAGACTGTGAAATTGGGTTGGTACTTTAGCCACTTCTACATAATAACACATTTCTTGATGCTTGACAGTTTCATTGTAAAAATAGGTTATGGAATTGAAATGATACTACAACAAAAAAGAAAACAAATAATTTATTTAATATCGAAATCATAATCAAAATTTACATATAGCTACAGAAGTTGTTGAAAATGTTGTCCATTTACATCTAAACAAATTTAATTTTCTTAATAAGAGTTTTCAAAAATTTGACACAAACTTATAATTTCAATGTCAAATAATAAATGTCATGTGGAAGTGGCTAAAGTACCAACAATGTCACAGTCTACTCCAATTTGAATTTTTTCGATGACTCGTTATATATTACATTAGGATTATTACATTAGGATTAAACTAAAAAGTTAAATTATGAATGAAAATTCTGTATATTGAAAGGCATAGTGATATTTTTTAATTTAGAAATTTAGAATAGGATCGCTATGGTTTTGGTTGTTGATTTTTGAAAAAGTGCTTTTGTTTTGGATTATCTAATACAGATTGAACTGGTAATTGTGAGTTTTGAAAAGCCAACAAATATAAAATATACAATATAATTAATTAAAAATCCACCTACTTGTGCCCAGAAACACATAAAACCATGTCAAAATTATAATCCATTAATAATATTGGTGTTGAAGCATATATCTTATATTACATGGAACGATCCACAATGAACATCTACTAAAAGCCGTCCCTAATTTTTGATATGAATATTAGGCATAATCAAGAACAATAAATATTAAAGGAGATTCTGTACCCAGAATATCCAGGAGGACCTTGTATAAGGGAAGTTCGAGACCATCGATAGCCATTTCGTTAATCTACGGAAAGATTTTCCTGTCAACTCTTCAAGCAGTCGACTAAATACATCTGGCAAGAACTTTGAATATATATAAGGAGACATACAGTGGACTTAATCTTGGTATTTCATTTATTGGCTTACCCATTTATTTATATTAGTAATTACTCTGTTGCAGTAACCAAACTGTTTAAATAGTTTTCCTTGAGTTGTCAAAATTTTAAATATTAAATTGATCTTTCATTGTAATTTACAAAAAAAAAATCTGAATACTCAGTTAATTTAAAGTTACACATATTTTTATTACTTTTCATACTTATAAAATTACTTGGTAATTCGCAATTCGTTTATGGGAAACTTGATCCAAATCCCAACATATTAAAGCTTGGCATAATTTCTTAATTAGCTCTTTGTATCTAAAAATAAAATTTAAAAACATATTCTATTAAACTGTGAGAAAATCAGTTTTTAAATATGTATATTAAATCATATACATAACCTTAGTTTCTATTGGGTGTTGTTCCGTCTACCGATTTTTCGGTAGATCTACCGATTTTTCTACACTTCTACCGATCTACCGATGAAGCCATCATATCTACCGATTTTTAAACGAATGAGAAAAACAAAATAAAATTGTGCTAAAACTGTTTATATTCATGTAAATAATACGTGTTAATGTAAATATTTATAGGGGTATTTTTTTTAATGTTTAATAAAGAATAAAAATACAATATAATAAATTACTACTATAATGGCATTCATCTTTAATCTATGACTATAATAAATAGAAAATTAAAATAGGCAAGCAATTTTATGAGTAAGGACAGTAATAAAAGCTACTATGGATTGTAGTCGATATAATGCTTGAATTCAAAGGCAACAATTATGTATGTCGGTAGGTATTTATTTGCACGCTTCTCAAGCGCTCTTTATTCTAAATAAAGGGACTATTCTGGTTAAAAATTATCTTAAAGAAACATTGTTTTTCAAATAAAAATACTTATTCCCCGAAAATAATTATTTCAAAATACTACAACAATGAAATAATCCTTTTCATTCGAACAAATGAATGAATAAAAGCGATATCTATTTGGTTATTTGCTTATTTCTATGAGTTTAAAACAGTGGGGCATCTTGAGTGAAGGGTTTGTTTCTGTTTTTGCATTTAAAATTTGAAATCGGTATCCTATATCGGTTCTAGAAGAACACATACATAGGTGTCACTTGAGTGTTAAAATATGGGTAGTGACAGTGACTGTGAACAAGCTGGCCCAAGTAATATAGGAAAAAAAATAAAATATTCCCAAAATTATAAGGTAGATTGGGAAAAGCTGGAAGACTTTGAGAGATGGCTTTCTAGAAGTAAAAAGGGAAAAAATTTTGCAAGATGTACCTAAGATCTGCAGTAAAGATATTAATATTTCTAGCGGAAAAGACTCTCTAATGAAACACAGTCTTTCGATAATTCATAAACATACAGCAAGGATGATACGCAAACAGCCGCGTTTAACCGAATTTTCAGCAGGTATGGGAGAATCGGCGCAAATAAAGAATAATATTGCCGAAGGTATGATTATTTAAATTATTTCACGTTTACAATAATTTTAATTATCTTGGTTTTAGCCGAGATCCGCTTGTCTGCATTTATTGCAGAACATAATTTGCCATTTTTGGTAATGGATCATTTGCCAAAATTAATAGCTAACATTTGTCCCGATTCAAAGATTGCTCAAGGCATATCGTGCGCCAAAAAGAAAACCACAGTTATTGTTCGAAATGTCATAGGTGCTGAATGTTTCGAAAATATATGTGAGGATATTAATTTAATAAATGTTCTCTTATTATAGACGAGTCTACAGATCGCTCAACGATAAAACATCTTTGTCTCGTCGTCAGGTATGCAACAGACAATTTAATCAGAGACTGTTTTTTTGCTCTTGTGAAATTAGATAGTGCGAATGCGGAAACTTTATATAATCAAGTTATAAATACATTTGTCTCAAATTCTGTTCCTTATAAAGATAGTATGATTGGCTTTGCTTCTGATGGAGCAAATGTAATGATGGGAAGACATCATTCCGCTACAGCATTACTAAAAAAAGATATACCGAATTTATTTGTCATGAAGTGCATCTGCCACTCATTTCTCTTAGTTGCTTCATACGCATGCGAAAAATTACCAAATTTCCTTGAAATCTTGACAAGAAATATTTTTAATTACTTCAACTCTAGTCCAAAAAGAATCAGCGAATTCCAATAGTTAGCAATTATAGCAATGGCAATTATTTTGCAATGTTAAAATCCACAAAATTTTACACCCGTCCCAAACCAGATGGTTATCGGTTGATTCAGCTATTAAACGAATTCTAGAACAATACAATCCGCTCAGATTATATTTTACAACTGCTGTTGCAGATGGCGATGTCTCAACAGCTGAAAACATACTCGATCATTAAATAATCCGCTAACCAAAGTCTTTATATTATTTCTAGATTATGTTTTGCCACTCTTTAATAGTCTAAATCGTGAAATGCAATCAGAATCGCCAAAACTTTACACTTTATATAATAGTGTATCCAATATTTTTCGAACAATTTGTGACTGTTTCCTAAAACGTAACTATTTATTATCTACAGCATTAGAAAACATTAAATTTAAAAATCCACATAATTATCAAGCATTAGAAGATCTGTATTTAAGAGATGTTAAGAAATGTTAGAATTTATCTAGAAGAAGGTAAATTGAGTTCAGAACAAATAAAATATTTGCGACTACGTTGTTTGGATTTTTACTTTGAAAGTTGTTCACAAATCACGACTAGATTTCCACTAAAAAATAACCCACTTAAAAAATTTTATTTCATTGACCCCGAGATAATAAAAAATGGAACTATAAGTTCAATAGCAGATATAGCTTTACTTTTTCCGAATTTAATATCACAAAACAAACTTGAAAATTTAGATAACGAATGGAGGCAATTACGAAATTACACAGAACGCCAAAATTTCAGCATGAGCACAGATATGTTGGAATTCTGGGCTAGTGTCAGGGCAATAAAACGTGGTGATGAATCGAATGTCTTTCCATTATTACGTAATTTTATTCAAAATTTGTTGTGTTTACCACATTCTTCCGCAAATGTGGAACGAATTTTTGCCTCCATCAATTTAATGAAAACTAAACAACGTACTAAATTAAGCACGGAAACAGTCATAGGACTTCTTCATAGTAAGACATATATAAATAAAAATAGCTGTTTCGATTTTAAAATAGACAAAAAATTGATATTGAAAATAAATGAAGAAACATTAAAAAATATACCTGATGACGAGTAGAGTTTATTAACTATTATTATTATTAACGTCATTAGTTTTATAAAACATCATATATATAATAATATAAGTTATTGTTTCAAATGAAACAGACATGCAACATACATATCTGTAACTGTACACATGGACAATACACCTCGTATTTTCAGCATTTACTTCTGCTTAAGACACGTGTTTCTGCCATCTATAGGCGTCATCAGTCAAGCTAGTGAAGCAATGCAAATTAATACAAATCTTTTTAAAAAACAGATTTGTATCTGTATATACATTTACACTGAAATCGCCTACAAGACATAGCAAATTTCGTCCTATAACATGGCACTATTTAATAAGTGACATCTGACGGACGAAAGAGACTATGTCCGTCCGTCAGATGTCACTTATTAAATAACGCCATCTTATAGGACGAAATTTGCTATGTCTTGTAGGCGATTTCAGTGTAAATGTATATACAGATACAAATCTGTTTTTTAAAAAGATTTGTATTACATTGCTTCACTAGCATGACTGATGACGCCTATAGATGACAGAAACACGTGTCTTAAGCAGAAGTAAATGCTGAAAATACGAGGTGTATTGTCCATGTGTACAGTTACAGATATGTATATTGCATGTCTGTTTCATTTGTAACAAATGCCTTATACGTGCATAACGTATTGATATACTTAAAACCATTAAGTTATTGTTAGTGTGCTTCATATATATTTACATTTTTATTATATTTACTAGTTATATGATACTATTAATAACTATTATTAAATGTATTTTAGAAATTAAAATTGTTTTCATATAATTGTTTGATTTTAAACTAAGGATAAAAAAATCTACCGAATTCTACCGAATTTTCACGAACCATTCTACCGATTATCTCAACAGGTCACGGAACAACACTGGCCCTCATGTTTTAAAATTCGCCAAACTGTCGTTCGTGGCACTCCTAGTTGTCTAGAGATTCGACGTACACTGAGCTGAGAGTTGGATCCCTTGTAACAATAGCTACTGCTTCTTACTCTAAGTCTGCTGGCAAATTTACTCCTCGGTCGAAAAGATAATCACGCAGTCCGCATTCCCGAAATTGTCTGTGTACTTCCAGAAACGTTCTGTAATGAGGAATGCGCCTATCGGGAAACCGATGTTGGTATTCAATAACTGCTTGACGTGCACTGCCGTTACAGTAGCCATACACAAAATGCATGTCCGCATACTCTTGAGAAGAAAATCGGTAAGGCATTTTGAATAAAGAAAACGTGTCCACTCACTAATAAGCTGTTGTATGAACTGAAACGTAATGTAATCCTTCACTAAAAATGCAACGTTAACAGTCATCTGAACATTTGTTTATTGTATGATATTCATGGTTCAGCACTTACGAAGTAAGTAAGAACCGTCTTTATCATAAATCAATTTCCAGTACTCTTTTTTGTAGATCTATAAGAAATTACTGTATGCACTACGACACGTGTTTATTTATTTTAGGATAAAATTTTATTATGCGACGTTAACAATCACAGGCCTGTTATTGAATCGTATAACTTTTTTTAAATAAAATCAGTTTGTATTGAGGATTACATTTTTTTCATGATCTGCCAATCACATTCATAGATCTGTAACTTTGAAACAAATAAAAATGGATATACAAGTTTTGCGTTTTTGTTACTTGAAATGAAGGCTCACGAACAGGCGAATAAGCGTGAGAAAAGAGGAACACATAAACGCAGTCTTCAAGAAACAAACAACATCATCTCTAGCACAACACCGCCTCCTAACGGGGCACACTATTGACTTCGAGAATACGAAGATCCTAGCGAAGAGCGAAAGTCTGTCTACTAGAATTACTAGAGAAGCGATTGAAATAGAAAAGAGACCCAAAAGTCTAAACAAACGCGACGACGGCCAACGTTTAACGTACACCTGGAAGCCACTCCTAGCCGGCATGCAAATCAAGACTAATACGAAACACAACACATCGAGACAGGTACACGCCCCCACACAGGAATCACAGACACCCGGACCAATCACGCGAAGCCGTGTACGCACGACGGCAGCAGCGCAACCCCTACCTCCCATAGTGCAACATAATAGCAGACACCCGAGGACACGATCGGCAGTTACTCTTCAGCGTCAAGTGAAAGAACAACTCTAGAAAATGACGAGTGCGATCCCGTCGAAACGTCGAGACAACAATCCTTCTCAGGACACATCTCACACGCGGCCAAGAACCCGAGAAACCATCATTTCATCATACAACCGCGAAAACATCAAAATTATCATATATATATATATATATATATATATATATATATATATATATATGTATATATATATACCGTGCCTTCATAATAGGTTGTAACCCACGTGACGTGTTGCAATATTGGGTGCATACATTAGGATTGGCAATCCTGCATAATAAGTTCCTAAACTCAAATGTTTTGTTATGACAGTTTTGTACGTTTTGTGTATTGTGTCAATTAGATTTTCTTTGCATTAATTTTATATTTATTTCGCGTTAAAAAAGTCACTTCTTTGAAGAGCTATTGAAGATATTCTAACTTTTGTGAAGGTTAGTTATCTATTAATAACATTGAATGTATGTATAAATAAAATAATTTCATTTTAGGTTATAACCTCCAAAATGGCATTTACCGTCGAACAAGATGCATTCATTTTAGTGGCCCATTATAGAAGTGCTACACAAGATGCCGAAGGCAATTGGAGTTATTCACTTCCAAGTTGTATAGATCAATTTATACAACGCTTCCCAGATTTTGACTTTGATTATGATTCATTTCGACATCGTAGACATATTATAACACATCGTTTTGAGGATAAACATTGTATTTGTAAAGGGAAATCGACTGGGAGGCCCACCAAATTAACTGAAGCTGTTGTAGATGATATTCGGCAGCGAGTAGAACATAGCCCTCATAAATCAGTTAAAAAACTATCTCAGCAAACAGGTATTTCATATTTATTTTTAATTGTACAAAGTTAACATTCAAAAAAATGTTCTTGTAGGTCTCTCAGTTGGAACATGTCACAAAGCATTAACAAAAAAGATACATATGCATACTTATAAAGTTACTGTTGTTCATCAGTTACATCCAGTCGATTACGATAGGCGAATTAGATTTTGTGAATGGTTTAATAATCGAATGAACGATGATCTCCTAGATTTAACTTTTTTTAGTGACGAAGCATGGGTACATCTTACAGGATACGTAAATTCACAAAATTATAGATCTTGGGCTACAGAAAATCCACACCAACTAGTAGAAACATCATTACATCCTTTAAAAGTAGGAATATGGGAGAAGAGGAATTATTGGGCCAATTTTCTTTTACGATACCATTACTGCAGCAAGATATCGAGGAATATTAAATGAATTTATTAATCAGCTGCATGACGATGAATTAGAAAATGGCTGGTTTCAACAAGATAATGCACCTGCTCACACGGCCAGAGACACACACCACTATTTGACAGAATTTTACGACGATAGACTGTTTAATTTATGGCCACCCCGTTCTCCCGATCTTACTCCGCTTGATTTTTACTTATTTGGACATTTGAAAAATAGGATATATAGAAATAGACTACATAATTTACAAGAACTAGAAGCAGCAATTGTGCATGAAATAAATAACATTACGCAGAATGATTTACATAATGTATTTGAAAATTTAAAACGTAGGGTGAATATTTGTTAGCAACAAAATGGTCATCATTTCCAACATTTTTTATAAATATGTTATTGTGAAAAAGCTTTCAGTACGTTAGCTCCTCATAAAATGTGTTTGTACAGAGGCAAAATTGACAATTTTTTCATTATTAACTGTAAATAAAATTTATGCTATTAAAACGATAATAAACACTAGTGTTTTAATTGAATAAACATACAACTAAAATTTATTTTTATTATTCCAAGAAATTACTTACGTTTCAATTAAAATAAAATTAAAAAACATCTGTCAAACTAATTTGAACTAGGAATATTTGTATAGGAGTAGTACCAATCTGTAATGTTGGTTGCATATGTATCATGTTACAACAAATAATGAAGGCTCTGTATATATATACATATATATATATATATATATATATATATATATTCATATATATATATATATACATATATATATATATATATATATATATATATATATATATATACATATATATATATATATATATATATATTCATATATATACCATGTGGCCGCGTGCGTCTGCACTATAGCGATACCTGTAGTGTAAGCAAAACACACAGAGGTGTCCGTGTGTTAGAACGGTAAAGAAGTAGACGCAATGTTCCAATGTGTAGTCGCGCAAGCGCATTAGCTGTCGCTCCCGCATATGGGTGTTAGTTGGAATGTTTATATCGTCAGGCTAATGCGCTTGCGCGACTACACATTGGAACATTGCGTCTACTTCTTTACCGTTCTAACACACGTACACCTCTGTGTGTTTTGCTTACACTACAGGTATCGCTATAGTGCAGACGCACGCGGCCACAAGGTATATTCATATATATATATATATATATATATATATATATACACAGGTGTCCAGAAACTCTCCTGACAAACGAAGACCGGAGTTTCCTCAGATAATTTTAAGACAATTAAACCCAAATTCACCTAGTCCGAAAATGCTTCCTAAGGGAGCTAGAGTTCTTTGAAGATGGCGCCTTGTATTTATTTTTTTTTAAATTCCTCCAGAACGCTTCTATTTAGAAAAACAAAAACTGGTATGCTTATTTATCCTCCAGAGATGAATCGATTCCATCAATTGCGAATTTCTAGTACCGGTCATAGGCGTCCGTTTTGGGTAGGTCAACGGTTATTTTAAGGCATAACTTTTTGTAATCAATCTCCACTATAGGTTTCTTTTTGTCATATTTCCGTTTGGAGCTACAAATTGCGTGTCCTTTTTGTATTTACGAGGAAATTCTGCTGACAGATGTCACGTTTACTCCTAAAACTTTTGCTGCACGTTACAAAAAAAAAACTCCAATATGAAATTATAGCAACATACAAATACGATTTTACTTCTTCCATAGCTGTTAAAGGCAGAAACGGTCCATCATTATCGCGTTGTGCTTCACAGTTTGCAATTGCGAATGCAACAAGTCTCTTACAAAGGCAGCCAAACGCTTTCGGCATTTCAAACCAAGAGTAATCAAATACACGCAATATATGACAGAACGATATGTATCAACACTGGACATTCCCACCAACATAAATATGCATTCGCAATGATGTTGATATATAAATACTATAGTTCGTTTCTTGTTTTTGTGGTGGTGAACACTGTTGATGACGTGCACGTCTTCGAATCGTGAACAGCGTATATATATATATATATATATATATATATACATAGATATATATATATATACATATATATATATATATACATATATATATATATATATATATATACACAGGGGAGTTTTTTCCGATGTTTAGCATGGGGATCTCGGAAACTAGCAGAGATAGAAAGACAATTAAATGGGGAAAGAATTGCAGTTTTACGAGCTCAATTTAATGAGCTTTTTGTTTTATGGAAAAAATGCATGGCTAACTAGATATATCGCAAAAACTTTTTTTTTTTATTTTGTCCGGCGCCTATATCTCTGTTATATCAAAGGAAACTCCAAGTTAGGTTTGGATTTAATGTCTGGTGCGGTATCATTGGTTCAACATCCCTACATTTTTTATGTTACATTAACCGGTGATCGTTATCTTCAGCTTCTGCGGAACGATTTTGATAATATGTTAGATGAATTACCCTTACAAATACGTGGTATGTTCGAATGGTTTCAACACACCGACCCCCCAACTTGTCCGTTTTAGACTGTTATTTATGGGGAATGGTAAAAGATAAAGTGTATAAAAAGATGTACGGCACCTTAGAAAAGCTGTATCAGAAGTTTTTTATAATATTGATTCAGTTTTAAAAAGGTGATACTTATGTATTAATAATAATGGTAGACCTTTCGAAAATTTTATTTCTTAAATACTTAACTATCTTTAATTACATTGTTTTGGTACTACTTTATTTACATTATAATTTCCTTGTTTCTTAATTTATTAATTAATAATTATGTTTATAATTTCGAAATTAAAAGAATATTTTTAATAAGTAAACTGAATTTTATTACTAAACGCGATGTGCATCTTTTCATTGTTTTCATAGCATACTACTAGAGCAGTTCGAAAATTAAAAGAAAGAAACGGACATAATTTGTTTATTTACAAAAATAGTTGTCAAGTGGTACTTACATCATTTGAATCTTCGAAAGAAGGCCTTTTTTATAAAGTCATGGCCGCTATGGCTTCCATTAGAAAAAACAAGTTTGTGTCATGACTCAAAAATTATAAGCTTAAATGAAAAATTCGATTATATATTATTATTAAGCACATAATTACTTATAATTTTCTCCATTACATATTTTTTCTAAAGTCAATAATAACAGAGATATAGGCGCCGGACAAAATAACAAACAAATCATTTTTGCGATATATGTATCTAGTAAGCCATGCATTTTTTCCAAAAAACGAAAAGCTAATTAAATTGAGCTCGTAAAACTGCAATTCTTTCCCCATTTAATCCGTCTCTCTATCTCCGCCCATGCTAAACATCGGAAAAAACTCACCCTGTATATATATATATATATATATATATATATATATATATAAACATAATATTTTCGTGACCTTGGTATGATATAGTAAACTTAATAAGTCGGCGATTAAAGGTCTGGTTTATTACTTCAAAGTATATATATTTAAAACAACCCTACATGTTTCGGCAATGATGCCTTTGTCAAGGATATAAAAAATATAAATTCAATAACAACAGCAGATAAATCAAATAGAACAATGATCATTCTTAAGAGGAATATGAGCAAAAAATAGAAATAGTTAATTGACGAAGGAGATACTTGTTGAAACTTCATTATATATTATATAAACTTCATTTATATTTTTTATATCCTTGACAAAGGCATCATTGCCGAAACATGTAGGGTTGTTTTAAATATATATACTTTGAAGTAATAAACCCGACCTTTAATCGCCGACTTATTAAGTTTACTATATATATATAAAGATCATTATTTCGTGACCTTTGTATGTTGTGGTAAATTCAATTTGCTGGCGATTTAAGGTCTGGTTTTACTTCAAAATGTATATATTTAAAACAATCCTAAGTATGACATTAACATACTCTCATTTATATTTTATATTCCTTGAAAAAGGCATCATTTGCCGAAACATGTAGGATTGTTTTAAATATATACATTTTGAAGTAAAACCAGACTTTAAATCGCCAACAAATTGAATTTACCGTAACATACAAAGGTCACGAAATAATTATCTTTATACTTAGCACAAGGCGTGTAGTGCTAATAAAATGGAACAATTACATCAAGAAGTATACAATTACATAAACGAAGAAGATCATCAAAGAATACATCAAAATCAGAAAAAAACTGGCAAACCAGGTCAACAGAAGAAACTTTTTGGTAAAATGCAGATCGTTACAAATAACATCTACATTTATAAAAATGAAAAAGCTTGACAGATTTCATTTCACAATTTCAAAACTAAATTTCAAAAAATTATGAATTCCTGTTACCTACAAATTTTAAATATCACAATATCCCGAACCATTTGTGACATAAATACATTCAATCAAATTATTTCAAACTTGAAAAATATTATCATACACAAATTGTCTCCTCAAATTTTAAACAGCAATAATCATTTCCTAACAAACAAAAATAAATTAGAAAACAAAGTAGAGAAACTAATAAAGGAACAACACTTAGAGATAAATTACAAAATTAACAATAACTGGATTATCAATTTAACCAATATAAATATTCCGGATAATGTTAAATACATACTTAGCCTAGGACCCAAATTTAATATGCCACCTAATAAAATACCCATTAATGACTATATATCTAACATTGAAACAGGAATACAAAATTTACCACAAGACAAACAGAATGAAATACGTAACAAAATCTGTAATATAATCACTAACCATAAACATAAGAAAGTAAATAATGAAAAACATATATCAAATCTATATATGAATAAGTTCATTAAAGAAACAAAAAGATTTGTCCAAGACAACCCTCATATTATAATAACAACAGCAGATAAATCAAATAAAACAATGATCATTCTTAAGAGGAATATGAGCAAAAAATAGAAATAGTTAATTGACGAAGGAGATACTTGTTGAAACTTCATTATAACGCTAAGAAATAAACAATTAAACTTCTAGTTTCAAAAATTCCTTTATTGTAAATCACTACAATATTGTTTCGCTATACAATGGCTTCATCAGGTGGATGAATACTGAATATGTACAATGCAAGTTAGAATATTTATGTGAAAATTATTGGGGAATGGTGGTGGAAAATTTTTTTACATTCTTAAATTTAGTAGAGGGGAGTTGTTTAAATCTAGTTGGTCATTTAAAGCTAATCCTAAACTATTGTATCTAGTAATTTTCTAAGTTTTCTAACAGGTTAAGTTTTTTACTTTTTCCTTGAATGTGTACAATTTTGAAATCTATATTAAATCTATGATTAATTTCTAAACAATGATTTGCGAAAGTTGAATCTGAAAACAGATTCAACTTACAATTTGTACAATTTTGAAATCTATATTAAATCTATGATTAATTTCTAAACAATAATTTGCGAAAGTTGAATCTGAAAACAGATTCAACTTTCGCAAATCATTGTTTAGAAATTAATCATAGATTTAATATAGATTTCAAAATTGTACACATTCAAGGAAAAAGTAAAAAACTTAACCTGTTAGAAAACTTAGAAATTAATAGATACAATAGTTTAGGATTAGCTTTAAATGACCCACTAGATTTAAACAACTCCCCTCTACTCAATTTAAGATTGTAAAAAAATTTTCCACCACCATTCCCCAATAATTTTCACATAAATATTCTAACTTGCATTGTACATATTCAGTATTCATCCCCCTGATGAAGCCATTGTATAGCGAAACAATATTGTAGTGATTTACAATAAAAGAATTTTTGAAACTAGAAGTTTAATTAGTTATTTCTTAGCGTTAAAAAATAGAAAAACTATTAGACGATAAATTCACCTATAAAAAAGAAAGAAATAATCCAACAGAGAAAACTCAAAAAGAAAATAATAACTTAATAAATAAATGGCATAGACAAAACCTAATAGATTTCAACACTAAAAACAAACTTAGCATTTTTAATTCCCACCCTCCATCAATATATGGTTTACCAAAAATCCACAAAAATAATATCCCTTTAAGACCAATAGTATCTAACATACAAGCCTCTACTTATAATATAGCAAAATTCCTAGGTGATCGCATATCTAAGATGTTAGGAAAAACTGAATATCATACCAAAGACTCATGGCAATTTCAAAATTTCATCAAGCACAAAAAGTAACAACTAATCACAAAATTATATCACTTGATGTAGAATCTGTATATACTAACATTCCTGCAGATCTAGCTATAAACATAATAGAATCCAAATGGGATGAAATTAGTCCACACACATCACTAAATAAAAACGAATTTATTAGAGGTATACACTTCTGTCTCGATAACACATATTTTCAATACAAAAATTCTTTTTATAGTCAAACATTTGGTATTGCCATGGGCTCTCCTTTAGCTGCTCCTATTGCAAATCTGGTAATGGAACATTTGGAACAAAACGTTATCAGACGTTCAGACAATTTAGACTTCCACCCCATTTTATTCAAAAAATATGTTGATCATATCATAACATGTATTCCGGCTAATAAAATAAACTATCTTTTAAATAAATTCAACAATTTTCACAATAAATTAAAATTCATTATTGAAGAAGAAATTAATAACAGTATTAATTTTCTTGATATTTCTTTAGGCTATGATAGACAGGGTACTATTTATACAAATTGGTATAATAAACCCACAGCTTCTTTTCGATAATGAATTACCACTCAAATGCACCTACAGTATTCAATAAAATGATTATAATTAATCTGACTGATAGAGCAGTAAAACTATCACATACTCAATACAGAAAAGATAACATCAAGAAAATTAAAACGATCTTAACAGATAATAATTATTCACCACAACTTATAGACCAAACAATTAAAAAAATAATCCACCAAATATACAACACTGCAGACACCAATAACAATTTAAACAATGACACAACATATATCACGATTCCATATGTTCCACAATTATCAGAAAAAATTAAATACACTTTAAAAAAATATGATATAGCTACAACATATAAACTTAGTAATACTAATCAACATTTATTTTGAAAACTTAAACCTAAAATAGAAAAAAATCGAGAAACACATGTCATCTATAAAATACCATGTCACGATTGCGATAGTTACTACATAGGCCAAACTAAACAATTTTTATACTAAGGAACACAAGCCCACAAATACTCTAAAACAGACAAAACTACTTTATCTACACACAAACTACAAGGCGATCACCATTTCGATTTTGAAAACACACAGATAATTGATAAAGAACAACACACAATGAAAAGGGAAATTAAAGAATTGATTAGTATTAAACAGGAAAAAAATTCAATTAACAACAGAAGTGATATAAAAAATTTAAGCAGTATATACTACAACTTAATTATGTAACGATCTGCAATTTACCATGATAATATATGTTGCTGTTTTATAATTATATATCTTATGTTATTTAAATACATATCTATACATTTGCTTATCATGCTGACAGTTCCGTATTTTGATCCTTGTCTGGTTGTCCGAGTAGGTTTTCGTGGTTTTCCTTCTAGTTTAAGGCGAAAGCCGACAGCTTAACATCTTAAGTCGCTCCACGGGCGCATACGTAATAATAACTCATGTCTTGTGTTTCCCTGTTTTTGTTGTCTATCTAGTTTAGAATACTAAGACATGATTTATTATTATTATATTGGAATGTATAGCAAGCGCCAATTAAGTTGGCGCGAGGAGGGAGTGCGCAGAAGCCGTTTTTAAAAACGTCTACCCCACTACTACTACTACCCCACTACTAAGTAATTGTCAGAATACATTTGTCATTGACGTTTGGCGAAACATAAAGTCTTTTCCTGGGGGTCATAACAAGTGTTCATTTGAAAAGTCCATCCAGGTTACTTTGAAATTTTGATAGAATAAGACGCAAATATATTAATATGTGTTTGTTGTTCCGTAAACGTAAATCCAAATGACATTTGATAATGTCAATCACAAATGTCAGTTAGTGCATAAAATAATCGTGCGTCGATTCTGGTTTAAATAAATTGCTTCTCAGTTTTAAAATGGCTTTCACTTTAGAACAAAATTTTTTTTGTCCAGGCTTATTTTCGAAGTGGTAATAAAATTGATGGTTTATGGGTTTATTCAGTTCAAGATTCCATGGTAGAATTTCAAGTTGAGTTTCCACATTTTGTAATAGATTATATACAATTTAAGAATACTTTGGATAGAACTTTAAAACTTTTTTCTGAAACTGATAGTCTCTTAAGAAAATCAGGCAGCGGAGCAGTTAAGAAACGTACAACTCAAGTTGTCAATCGTGTTGAAGAAATAATGGAAAATGAACCACAAACATCTGTTCGACATTTGAGTCAACAAATAAACCTTTCTGTTGGTACAACTCACAAGTTATTATAAATAGATATGCAACTTTATCCATACCGTGTCACAGCAGTACAAGAATTGTTAGAAATTGATTACCCACGTAGACTACAGTTTTGTAATTGGTTTGTAAATATGAACAATAATGGAGAACTTTCGCAAAGAGTCATCTTTACTGATGAAGCATGGTTTTATAAAACGGGATACCTAAATTCACAAAATACAAGAATTTGGAGTAGTGAAAATCCACATGTAATTAATGAAGAATCGCTACATCCAGAGAAAATTGCTGTTTGGGCAGCGATAATCAAAAGGCGAATCATTGGACCAATATTTTTTCAGGGAACGTTAAATGCTCAAAGGTACCGTACGGAAATTTTACAACCATTTATGAATCAGTTGCATGATGATGAACTTCAAAATGCATATTTCCAACAAGACGGAAAACCTTGTCACTGTACTGCAGAATCTTTGGATTATTTAAGAGACTTTTTTGATGACCGTATAATTAGTCGAAATACTGAAATTGCCTGGCCTACACGTTCATCCGATTTAACACCTTGCAACTTCTTTTTGTGGCCTTATCTAAAAAATAACATATTTCGAACACCTATATTGAATTTGAAACAATCCAGTAATGTTGCAGAATATCATCAGAATTTTGAACGGAGGATTTTAAAGTGCATTGATCTTGAAGGACAACATTTTCAACATTTGTTATAGTTTTCAATAAATACCTATTATTTGTTATTTATTTGTATGTATGAAACTGTCAAAATATACGACTTCGTAGGTTAAGTAGTAAATTTTAATTTACGACATACTTCAAAATGTTCTCAGTAAATCACATGCTACTTTTCAAATGAACACTTGTTATATGATGAGTTTATTAATTATAACGTTGATATGAATTAAATACTGCCCTAATTTATAAACACGAAATGATTTGAAATATAATTCTAACAAAAAATTTTACTGATAAATTTTAATTTATTTTAATTCATTGTTATTTCTTTTATTGTATTTTAGATTTACATCAAAATCTAAAATTTCAAAACTGCCGCTGGAATGATCCAGAAAATCAGTGTGCGCGATGGTTTCTTCACGCGTGCTTTTCGTGCGCGCGCAAAATCGTATACCGGCGTCCGGCAAAATTGGATTTTCATTTATTTTAAGTCTGAATTCTGCTACGAATGGCTGCGACGGATGACAGTATGAGTGATAGCGTACAGTTTTTTGAAGGAGTCGAAAAACTCCTCGAAATTTGGTTTACGTCCAGTGACAATAACAGCAAATGTGCTGATTTAAGAAAAATCCCAAGGTTTGTGACAAAATTCGGCACTTCATTGTTATTCAACATTTAAAAGACTCGTTTCACTCATTTAATATTTATGGTTTTTTTAATGTTCGAAAAGTTTTAGTTCCGTAACATAATTATGTGATACGTTCGCAGTACCCCTTATCGATTTCACCCTAATTTAAAAATAAATAGTGAAGTGTTCTGTAAAATAAACATTTGGATTTCTATATACATAACAGGGATTATATATTAATCAGCTGATTTCTAAATACGTTTTTCAAAATTTAGTTGATGTTTCTAGGGTTTAATAAAATTTATCACCTATTTTTAATACTGTTTTAATCATATATAAATCATTCACAGAATATTTTGACACAGATAAATAAAATTCAATACAACTATTGTAGGTTATACAGGTGTTGACAATTCAAAATAATTATATTTACAGAAATAAATTGGATAGCTTACTGAAAATCGTTAGATGTGAAGTAATAAGTTTCTGCAGGAATGAACAAGTTGATGCTTATGTCTTAAGGTAAGATTTGTTACATTTTATTTTATTTTTATTAGGTTCTCAAAGATGTTTTTATAAATTGCTCATTACTTTTTATAGAATATTTGGTTGATAGGTACATTAGTCATTTTATTCTAATAGATTACTGCATTCAATGCAATGGTAATCAAATATTCTTAACATTTTTGCAATAGGTATTCGCACATCGTTATCCATTCTTTGTTTGCATATTTAAGATAGTATGTTTAAAATAAGCATAATTAGTTTAATTAGTAATAATTGCTATAATAAGGCATGTGTTTTTTTTAAAGAATGCTAATAATTTATTATTGATATTACAATAATAATCTGACAATACTATTTATGTTATTGTCCTATTGTTTTTTAATTAACTTTAATAAAGAAACTCATTAAAATTTACTAGTTAAAGACAAAATTTTCAATATTAAATATATGTATTAATAAAAATTGAAAGCATAAATTTGCAAATTATTGCATATGTAACAGTGCTTTCTCAGAAATATTTCTAAAAATAACAAAAACATGAACCTCTTGTTCAAATAGACTGCCAAATTGTTTTGATAATTTCAATTTGCCGATTTTTTGTTCATTAACTTCTTACCAAAATAAATTTAACCTTTACAGTAATTTTAACCGCCTGTCAAAGCATTAGTTTAAAATTTTAAAATATATTTTCCAAAAAATAAGGATGAATAATTAGGAAATAAATAAATCAAACTAAATTCCTATTACATGATGCGTCATTGCATGTACACATTTGAAAAAAATGACATTCGCAGAAATTTAGCAAATAGTTATTTGCTAAATGTATGTAATTTTAGGGAAGCATTAATTTGATAAAAAATTTTAGTGGATAAATTTAATTTTATTTCGGTATAATTTAAATTTTTAAATATATATTTTCAAAAAATCTTTGTATCATTGATATGATAGTTTATTGCAAAGTAATATCACTTATAGTAGTGTTTCTTCCTGGACACTGTGTGCCTTTATTACAATCCCCTACAGTCAATTTGCTTCAGAATATAGCAGACTCTGTTTTAGCTACAATATTTATTTTTACTGAACCATTTGAACTTACTCTTGTCTTGTCCGAAAACAAAACTCGCTTCCAATATTCAACTGTCCAATCTGCATGATTTCTGGCAAATCTCAAACGTACTCTGTGTGCCTCGTAATTAATGACGATCGCCATATTGCGCGTCATCGGGCGTGCCCATGCGTTTCCTGTCTAGTTGACTAGTTGTCAAATTACCGGTCTAGATTTGATGTTTGTAGTGTTCGTAGCGTTGATTTCTAATTTTATAGTGTTTTATGTGCTTATACAGGGTGGCCCAAAATGACCGAAGGGGTTTTAATTCCTTATAACTTTTTTATTATATATTTTTTTTGTTTTCAGTATTTTGTAAAGAAGTCTTGGGGAATTTAAAATGGAACAGTACACAATTGAACAACGTGCCAAAATCGTTGACCTTTATTGCTCAAATCAACGATCCATTGCGAGATATAATTTTTTTAAAAATATTCTCCAATAATATACTGTATTTAAAATTTAAAAAAATTAATAATTATGTCTTAAATAAGAAGTTATAATGAACTCAAACCCCTTCGGTCATTGCGAGATATAATTTTTCATAATTAAATTAAAAATATTCTCCATTAATATACTGTATTTAAAATTAAAAAAATTTAATAATTATGTCTTAAATAAGAAGTTATAATGAACTCAAACCCTTTCGGTCATTTTGGGCCACCCTGTATATATATATATATATATATATATATATATATATATATTAAAATAATAGACTTTTTCGTGGTTTAGCGACCTTTAATGAATTTCAATTTTTTACTACGACGTATCGACTTTTTTATTATTAAGTCTTTTTCAAGTGATTAGAACTAAAAAATTAATACAAAGAAAGGTAAGAAATATATTTACATTTGTATGAATTAATTAAAATTAAAATAATAATTAAAGTAAGGAAAATTAAAGGATACAAAACTCACCAATTTATTTCGTGTCAAAACACATATTTTGTGTAACATGTATGGCCAGACATGTCGAACCTTTTTATGGGGCGACTGCCTTTCTCGGAATATTTAGTGTAACTAGATGTCTTTGCGCAGAAATGAAATTGTTTATTTCGTTTTAAAATTGGTTTGGTCAGGCCATGTGTTTGGGAAAATACAGTATATTTACAATGGGAATTTTATTTTATTTTTTGTGTTGTTGGGGTTGTCTTCTATTGTTTAATGAGCGGATAATAAAGTTTAGAAAGTCCATCAATCTCGTTACGGTCGTTGATTGTTTTTGAAAATATGAATCATTTCTAAGACCTCCCTCTCCCTAGCCTTTGTATTTTTTTTGTTTGGTTATTTTTTTGTATTTTCAAAATCAAAATTATGTTTTAATGTTATCTGCTGTTTTTTTAAAGCTGTCTCATTTTTAGCGTATTTGTGTCCTTTTAATCTTTCCTGTAGTAACTGTTTTGTTTGGCCTATGTATACTTTGTCACAGTCTTTGCAGGGTATGTTATATATTGTATGTGATTGTTTAAGTGTTGGTGTTGAGTCTTTTAGTTTTGTGTGTAGGAATTTTAGTTTTTTTCCGCTTTGATGTGCTATTTTAAAATTAAATGGTCTAAATATATTGTTTAGTTTTTCGGATAATCCAGTTATACAGGGTGTAGGGATATATGTTAATTAATTGTTGTTTTATTTATATTTTGCACTTAGTTTTGTTATATATTTTATTAAGTCTCTGTTTTATAATGTTTTGTATAAATTGTGGTGTAGAATTGTTTTCTGTTAAAATTGTTTTTACTTTATTCAGTACTGTTGGTCTGAAAACTGGATTGGTGAGATTTAAAGCCCTGTCCACTAACGCTGTTACAACATTTTTTTTGTGGGATAGGGGTTGGTTTAATAAAGGTTTACGTATCTGCCGGATGTGATTGGTTTAGTGTACTATTTTGTTTGTATGTTGTTGTTTGTTTTTATTAGTGTTAAGTCTAAGTAGTTTATGGAGTTGTTTTTTTCTATTTCAATGGTAAAGTTTAAATTTGGATGGAAGTTGTTGAAGCTATTTTGTACATTGCTTATTTCCTTTTCTGGTAACATCATTATGCAGTCATCGACATATCTTTTGAAAAAGTTGGTTTGATTTTCAGGGATTTAATAACATTTTCTTCGATGTGTTCTAATACTAATTGGGCTACTACGCTTGATATAGGTGCTCCCATTGCTAGTCCTTCAATTTGTTTGAAATATTTATTGTCGAATTGAAAATATGTGGAAGTTAAAGTTAATTCTATTGCTTCAAGGAAATCTATTAATGGTAAGTCTGTGAAATTTTTGATGGAGTCCCATTTTTCTGTAATTACTTTTTTTGCTAGTGTTAAAGGTATATTGGTGTACATTGATTCTACATCCAAGGAAACAAGTTTTTCGTTGTTATTTGTTTTGATTTTATCGATGTATTGTTTGAATTCGAAAGTATTTTTAATATAATATTTATTTTGACCTATGACACTGGTTAGTGTTTTTGTTAGATATTTTGATAGTTCATAAAACGGGCTTTGAATGCAAGATACGATCGGTCTTAATGGGATATTATTTTTATGTAGTTTTGGCAAGCCATATATTTTGGGTGGTAGTGCATTATGTATCTTTAATTTGATGGCTGTTTTTGGTGAGATGATTTGTTTATTTTCCCATTTTTTAATTAGTGTGTTGTTTATCTTTTGATATTTTGTTGTGGGGTCATTCTTTAATTTAGTATAAGTTTTATCGTCATTTAGGAGTTTTTCCATGTTTTGTATATATTGTCTTTTTTCCATTATTACTGTTTTATTAGATTTGTCTGATTGTAGTACTATTAAATGTTTCTTTAATGTGTTTATTTAATGCTTTGTCTGTTTCGTTATTATTAACTGTTTTACTTGATTGTTTGTAATTTAAGAGGCTGTTACAGATTTTAGACCTTATATGATTTTTGTCATTTTCCTTAATGGTGTCTATTGAAGATTATATGTTTGCAATTATTAAGTGTATAGGTAATTTACTTTGGTTTTTATTGTCAATTTGGTATTGTATTGTGAATTTTGGTCCTAGACTTAATATTTTCATAACATTATTGGGTATATTGTCATTAGTTAGGTTTGTTATCCATTTTTTATTATATATGTCATTTTTTAGGAAATTTGGTGTTTTTGTTTTGGTTTGTTTTGGTTTGTTTTGTCATGTAAATATGTGTAATAATTAGTAATTTAGTTTTTGAAAAAATATTTATTACAATAATCAAAATTAAAAGAAAATAAAACTAAAGCAGATGTTGGAAATGTTAACCGTTATTTTGAAGACAAAGTTGAAATCTACGCTTCATGCTTTCAAAGCCATTTATTAGGATTATTTGGGTTATGTCAACGCAAGAATTCACAATACCATTACGAAGCTCTTCCTTCGATTGTGTGATGCCTGGTCTTGAAAATGGTATTCTTTAAATATGGAAAAATAAAATATGTAGTCTAAAATTGTCAAATCTGGAGGTGTCGGAGGAAAATTAATTATGCTTGTCGAAAAATTCTTGCAAAAAAGCTATTGTTTCTCAATATATGTGCGCTGGTGCATTATTTTGCTGGAAATATCCTTCCGTAAGTTCATCATCATGAAGTTAACTAATAAACGGCTCTAATAATTCATTTCGTATCTTTCAGCAGTTATGGCTTGTTTAAAAAATATAGTCCCAATAATGTAGCGTAGTTTCCACAAATTCATGACGGTTTTCTGCAGACCAAATTCCCATATTTTGCTTGTTTAAATATCCTGCACGATGGAACCAAGCCTCATCCGAAATCCTGTTAGCACTGATTAGTGGAATAAACCCAATCACCATGTTCTAATTTTCGGGCCAGTTCTATAGTAACTTTGAATAATAAATATTTTATGTTGTAACTTAAAATAAATAAAAAATATATATTTTCTAGAAGCTTTCTAAAGCTTCGCATGTGCACCAATCTTTGATTACATAATTATCCTACTATAATGAGGAAAGTTTCTGAAGGCACGTTAGTATCCTTACTATCTGGAAGAAGAAAATGGTTAAATAGACGATACTGAATCAATGTTGAGTGTTCTCATGTTAGTTCTCCATTAAAATATATAATGGGTAATTAGCATGGTCAAACTAATAGCCATAGTAATTTGAGAATAAGGAAATGCATGTACTAAAAATGCTAAACCTTATGTAATAATTGAAGTAAACATTCTTAATTTTATCTACTGAGGATGACAAATTAGTTGTTGAAAGATGTATTTAGGATATGAATAGGTATTAATTATGGTAAGAGATTTTATGTCTTTTTTAAGTTTAAATATACATAGTTTTAAATTAAATTTTCTGTAGCTACATAGCACACTGTCTACTAATTGGAGACAGTAGAGACACAATAGAATGTTAGCTCGATTCTGTAATTGCTCACAACTACTAAATTTTAAATTCGACATCGAATACATGTTTTTTAAAACCAGCCTATACGTTTTCTGTGGGTTTGGGGTTTGGAGACAGCACTGCTGGTTGCAAAACCTCGATCTTAGTGCTGTCAACAAATTGTTTGGCTCTTCTGCTCATATACTCGGAATCATTGTCTTGTATGAACAATATGAACAGCACTTTAAGTGGCATTTTCTCCTCTTCATATGCTACCATTATATTCTTTAATATTGTGACATAACCGATTCTAAATATTGCGCTAGGATCGTCAAAGAATGGAACTGTAAAATGTTAAATGTACTTCTTTGCCTATCCCAGAGCCCATACCTTAACTCGATTGAGAATTTGTGACATATATTCGGTACGAACTTGGTTTACAAAATAAAACCTTTATTTTGAAAGATTGGTTTACCATTTTGATTAATTAATTACTTTTTGTATAAATATTTATAACATGACCGTTTCAAAATTCTATTGTACTTTTTAGCATATTCTCGTAAATGGGTGGGTCAAATATTTATTAACTCAATGGAGCTTCAATACTTTTATAGAGCGCAAATAATATATTCGTTGACTAAATTTCATGTATATTTGCTATTATTCTGACCAAAATTTTACATTGATATTTTTACAATTACTAAAATTAACAAATTAAAGAATAGCTGAGTGAAATTAATTGCGAAAAGAAACGTAATTTCAAAATTGTGATAAAAAATAACATCCAATACTAATCGTTGCACTATCGTTATTAAATATTTATTAACGTTATTTAGGTTATTTA
This sequence comes from Melolontha melolontha, assembly GCA_935421215.2. NCBI lineage: Eukaryota > Metazoa > Arthropoda > Insecta > Coleoptera > Scarabaeidae > Melolontha > Melolontha melolontha. The sequence continues at coordinate 65,550,015 of OW285242.1, forward strand.
CATGACATATTTAAACAATGAAACTGGTTTTATTAAGTAAATTAATTTTATTGTTATGTTAAGCGAATATAAATCTAATATATCCTACATGAGTAATATGTGGAAAATGCTATAGATAATTTTATTGAAAAAGTTACACAATTTTTATATCTAATAGGAGGAATGATGTGGATATGTTTTTTTAATTATTTTGCCATTGAATTGACATATACCAAATGCGGAGACACAAAGTAAAATTAAGACAATTCAGAATAAATAAAGGATTAAGACGAGAAGACAAGTTCAGACTTGTATATCATCTTGAGAATGATGTTACAATTAAGGACCGGACACGAGCGGCCGATGATCGTCCACGGGCGTACTATTGAAAACGTGTATTTTTTAAGAGTTTTTAATTTTATTGATATAATTGGAAAACAAACAGGTGGTGATCTATAAAATACGAAATAGATTTTTATTTGTTCATTTTATAGTTCAAGTTGAGTATAAGAGTATTAATATTAACTAGCAATACTTGCTCAAGGTTCTCTTCTGTAAAATTTGTTCTCTTTGAATAAAATACATCCTTGTAGATAGAAAACGTCCTTTCTACATCGCAACTGGTTATAGGTGCATACTGGAAATATTCTTTTATTTCAGGGTATTTAGCAGTTAGATTTTGAGGCATTGTCCCCATACACAATTGCCGCAATGTTATTAAATCTGGATTTCTATTAAAAACTGCGTCTAACTCTCGCTGAAGGCCACATCCGAAGTTACTTGGAATATTTTTCAAATTATTAATAGCCACATCTCATGTGGTTAATCCATCATTTAATTTGAGATTTTGATTTTCAAAATAAGTGATTAGTTTTGGCAAATTGATTTTTTAAATTTGGAATTTGTATTCGTTCCTTGCACTCAGAAATACTTCGAGTATCGTCATTTAAACATGTAACGAAATTTTATAAACTATCGAAATTCTCTGCATAAGAACTAGTAACTTCCAACCATGTTCCCCATCTGGTTATTACTGGAGAGGGAGGCAGTGACAAAAATGTAAGTTTTTCCCTGTAAAGAGCTACTCAATTCAATGGTGGTTTTCTGAAAACTTTTTATTAGCCAGTTTTGTCGGTCTTTAGTATTAAGACCAGATACTGCATTTATACTAAGTTAACGGAACTCCAAGACTAAATATGTAAATATATTAGTGTTATTCAAAAACTATTGCATTATTTCAACCCATACTTCGGTCGATACATACCGAACTTCCTTCAAACCAGGAGGATGAAACACTATGAAAAATAAATAATAAATAATTCTCTGGGTTAACATATCATCTGGAAATGTAGAAAGAAGTAGCGTAAAAAATATTCATACAATATAGTTATTTAAGTAAATTGAACTGAAAAGTCTTCATACTTAGTAGTTTTCATATCTTAATATTTCGTATATCTTCACACATTTATCTTTGCTTTAAGTCGAAAACCTGAACAGTTTTCTTGCATCATATTTCTAAATATCAATTTTGCCGTCCAAATACATAGTTTCGTAAATTCTCTATTGGATTAGTGTCCAGATTTTGAGCCGATCATTCCAACACTTCTATGTGACTTTCATTAAAATGATTTTTTGCAAACCTTACTGATGCGCTAGGGATAAATATCCTGTTAAACGATAGAATGATCCGCAAGCCATAGTTTTTCAGCACATGTATGCAAATTGTCTTGAAGAATGTTAACATACGAGTACTTTGCTCTTTTTATCAATTAGAATTAAATTACCATCACCATTACAACTATAACAGCGCTAGACTACAACATTTTTTCACAATGGCGGTCGTTTGAATTGTCTCTGTATCTAGAGCTTTATCAGTATATTTCAATACTATTAGTCTTGTTTTTTTGCAGTTTTGCAGCTCAAATTTGGTCTCCTAGTTTTCTCCGAAATATTGATCGTCAATTTTTCTTTAATGTTTCGAGCTGGAGTACTTCGTTTATTCTTCAGTTCTCTTATTATTCGTCATCTCTGGAAAATATTTTTGTCGACCGGTTCTTGGTTTATTTTTTGCTCTTTCACTATTTAATTTTTTTTAAATTTTAGTCTGCATAATTCCTTAGCATTTTTATATTTTTGAGCAATTTTGTTATATGCTAAACCATTTTTGCGATGTTCAACGATTAGTTGCCTAAAATTTCTGCGTTTTAGACATTAGTAATCATGTCTAATTATCTTAAATTCAGATATGTACTTCTACTTAAATAAACAGACGATCTTTAATATTTGCATATAAAATACATACACTTACTACTTGTAGTTGTAATTGCATAAGATTGTACTTATGTCGAACGAAAATAGGGTGACTGTTTTTTGATCGGCCATTAGGTGCGTACACAAATAAATTTGTTGTTTTGCCAACGCGTGAACACGCCACGTACAGCAAGCATAGATTTTGTAAATTCAATCCACACATTTGAAGCGATTGTCCGTGTGCTTTATTGATTGTCATTACGAAGGCGAGTCGAATTGGAAATTGTATTCTTTTGGATTTAAATGTCATATCTGTCGGTATTATAAGTATACGTGGCAGTAGTACATTTTCTTCTTTATATTTGCCATTCAATATTGTGGCTTTGATATTGTTACATCAACTGTTTGACTGCAAGTCCGGCGGTACCGTTGTGAAGACGTGGCGGATCGATGTTTCGAAGCAGAAGGATTGGTACACAAATTTTCAAGTTCAAAACGTGCGGTGGCAAGCCTGGCAAATCTAGTGAATTCATGAATTCAACAGGATACTTGACGACTTCGTCTCGATTCATAACTAAATCTGGACAAAGCAAAGGAAAAGCGACATTATGTATGCATGAAACAATCCAAACAAATATATTTTTTTCCCCACAAAAAAAAATTCTGTAAAATACCGCTTTTAAATTAAACGCTTCTATTATGTTGTGATATATCAATATTCGGACACGTAATCTGATTTGAATAGTTTTACTGTGTCCTAAATTACAAATCGTAATATTAAAATATGACAACACAATAGAGCAGTATTTTATAAAAATTTTATTTATGAGAAAAACAGATTTACCCAAATTGCTACATGTACACGAGTTAGATACAATAATGTCGTGTCGTATATCCGTTCATTTGTCCAGGTTTAATTCATGACAACTGAGTTATACACGATCTTGAATTGGCAGATATTTGATTTTGAATGGTCGTATTTATTGCATTGACGTCATTACTTTTGACTACCAAATTGCCCGTTCGCAGAGCCATTGAATGTTTCTGAAATTGCGTGCGAAATTTGGGAAAATGCTGTGGACCAATTCGTCAATTGTTTGTGTAATAATGCAGATGTATGTTGGCAATGTAATACAATGTATAGCTGATGCATCGCTTAGATTTTTCCATTATAAATATCTAACAGTTATTTGCCGAATCAAGCAGCGGATGCGTCTTGTTGCAGTTGGACACGTATTTTGGCGGTGTATGTTAGTTTTTGAAACATTGTGCCAAAGAGCTGATGATTTGAGACATACATTGAGTTCATCGGCTGGTGTAGAACGTGATATAACTGATAGAGTTTGGTGGAAATTACCTGCCAATAAAACTAGAGCACCTTTGAACGACTGCGCGCTTTCTCTCAAATCTTAAAGCGTACGATTGAGTGATTCCAATTATTTTTATGGACCATTGTGCACTTATCCCTTGCAATAGGTTTATATGGTCATAGTACTTTACCCATTGCTGATTTTTTTTTAATGTTACATGTGGGTGTCTCCGTGATTTGCATATTTAATGGAAATATCAGTACGGAACGCGTGACCCGAGTACTTCGATGTCTTGCAATTCTTTCTGTATTTTTGTCGTTCCTGAGTACTATACAAAAACACACTAAAAATAAAATTGTTAGCACAATGTTGATTTATATTTTTCGAAATTGTCTCCGTGATTTGCATATTCAATGGAAATATCAGTACGGAACGCGTGACCCGAGTACTTCGATGTCTTGCAATTCTTTCTGTATTTTTGTCGTTCCTGAGTACTATACAAAAACACACTAAAAATAAAATTGTTAGCACAATGTTGATTTATATTTTTCGAAATTTTAATTAAATGGTTTTCATGATATAATTGTGAAATTGTTGTGAAATGTTTCGTTTGTGGCATGAGAAATGTCGTTTTGGTGTTGGTTGTCATTTTCCGCCTCATTTGTCAATTTTTTGAAACTGTACAGCGTCACCTATCGTAATCATACGATGTTCATAACCTTCTTCTCTTCAAGTTTGAACTCTATCGGCCGAATAGTTTAAGAGGTAATCGAAGTTACACAAACAAAAATTCATTTTTATATATAAATTGTCCACTGCATAAGATGATATGATCTTATCAAAAACGAAAGATTTCCAAAACTTAATTTACAGCTATACATTTACATATTAATAACATATAAATATAGCTAAAACCAATATAATTAATATAGAAACACAAAGATAAGAATAAATATTCTAACAGAATTGTCGTAAAAGTCATACTTAAAAAAGGAATTATTGTAAATGGTCATAAAAAGTCGGCAAACAATTGGAAAGATTGGTCAAAACTTGTTCGCAATTACATAGGAGTACGTTCTACACGCTTTATTAAAAGGAAACTTTCGCTATCCATGCATTTATTGTATACAGTTTTGTATTTATTAACCCTGGCTGAGTATATATTTGGTCAGATACTTTATTTTTTGAATCGTTAACAGTACTCATTATAATTAAAATATAAAAATTTAAAACGAATAAGTGACTCATCTTTAAACTGTTTTTATTATTTATTTATTTATTTGTCACATCAGTTTTTCTTTTTAAGGACAATATTGTAGAAGCTTAGGTATAGCATAAAACGTTACAACTAGCTTATATCAATGTATTTATATACCTATAAAACACGTTGTTGAAAACAATTTAAATTAAAATTCACTTTTTATCTTTAGTTCTTGACTATTTGTTTCATCCAAATATTTACATTGCTTATAATACGAAACGAAATTTCTATGTAATTTACCTAAAGACATGAGTGAAAAAATGAACAATGAATAAAAATAATTTTTCTATATATGTTCCTTCAACATCTATTGATTTTTTTCTAAATAAAATATAACTAATTTCTTGGACTAATTTAAAAAAGAGAATAATCAATTCTGAAAAGTATAGTATTATATAATCAGTTTGAAAAGGGTACTTGCGGGCGAATAATTATGACCTATTTAAACTTATGGTATCGTGGAGGTCTTGCTTGAACTGCTATAACTAATTCTCATGATCATAAATTTTTGTAGCATTTTTTGTCATATTAAAGAATAGATTTTTACCTGTATTTATTTCAAAGCAATTCATGCTCTATGGTGTGGAAGACATTTCTCCTAAAACATCCCATGATTTAGTTATTACAGTCGAACAGGTATTAAATGATTGACTTAAGTTGAACTTAAAACTCGTTGTATTTCTAAGGAACACTGCCAAACAGGGAGGTTCCAATTAGGAATATTCGAAATTTAATATATTAGACATTCCCAAATGTCACTGCTCCTTATGACGTGGTATTAAGTAAACTGACCTATATATACTTTAATTTTGCGCTATCGCTATATGTTAATATACTACAATAAAAGCGATAAAGCGAATGCCTTTCTAAGGTCCAAGGTCAAGTTATCTAATACGGTTTTGACCGATAGCAAAGCTTTTTGTATCCACCATAGTCACCATACCTATATTTGGAACTATTGTTTTCGGTTGTGATTTTTTCATTTTTGTAAAAAAAACAAATATGCGTAAAAAGAATATTCACTTACTTATTTTTATAGCAACGAAATATACAGGGTGGTCCTTAATTTCTTCGAGAAATTTTAGGGTGCGATTCCTTGGGTAATCTCGAGAGAAATAGTTCCTATAAACATTTGTCCTAAAGTTTTCCGTTGTAGAGATACAGGCTGATTAATTTTTCACAAAAAAAAAATTTATTTCAAAAATTTAGCAATCGATTTAGGGAACTGTTGTGTTGGTTGTCATGTTTACAGCATTTATTTGTACTTACGTAACTGTCATAAGTATTGTTAAACAATAATTAATTTAAAAGTTCGTACCTACAAATCTTTTTTTGTAATTATGGTGAATTATACAAATGCTGAAATGGCAGATATGTATTTTGTGTACGGTCTAGCTAATCAAAATAGTTATGAAGCAAGGCGTATTTACCAACAAAAATATCCTCGACGACTTGTACCTTGTGCGGAAACCTTCAGTAATATTCACCGTCGTCTAGCAGAAACTGGTACATTTGAGAGAAACAAAAATACTCCGGGAAGACCTCAAACTAAAAGAACACCCGATTTAGAGGAAGCTGTTCTGCAGATAATCGATGAACATCCAGAAACCAGTATAAGAAAGATTGGTGTAACGGTAAACGCAAGCCATCAAACCATCTTAAGGATATTACACGATCAACAATTATATCCTTTCCATATTCAGAGAGTACAGGCTCTTCTTCCGCGTGACTTTCCGCAACGCTTAGTCCTTTGTGATTGGTTCCGACAAAAAATTGCCCAAAATGCACAATTTCTAACCTACATTCTATTTACTGACGAGGCGAACTTCTCCAGAAATGGTATTAGGAATTTCCACAACAACCATTTATGGTCAGATGAAAATCCGCATGCCATAAGGGAGATGCACTTTCAAGAGCAATTTTCCTTAAATGTATGGGCGGGGATAATTAATAATTATTTAATTGGTCCTTTTTCCTTCCTATACGACTTAATGGTGCATCATATCGGCTATTTCTTGAAAACGAGTTGCCTGGCCTTTTAGAAGATATTCCACTTTTGATCCGAAATGAACTTTGGTTTATGCACGACGGCGCTCCAGCACACTTTAGTTTACAAGCTGGGCAATTTTTAAATAGGACATATCAGAATAGATGGATAGGTCGAGGAGTGGAAGTTCCGAATCAGCCGTGGCCTCCAAGGTCACCTGATTTGAAACCTTTAGACTTTTTCTGTGGGGACATTTAAAATCTCTTGTTTATACTTCGCCAATTCAAGATCTCGATGACCTAAGAAATAGCATAATTGTTGGATGCAAAACAATTCGAAACACTCCCGAACTTCTTCAGTGTGTGAGTATGCAATTGAATAGGAGAATAGAAGCCTGCATATTAGCTGTTGGTGGTCATTTTCAAAAGTACCTTTAGGGTGTATTGAAACCGTTTCTTAAATTTTTTGAAATAAAAGTTTTTTTTTTTGAAAAATTAAAAAGCCTGTATCTCTACAACGGAAACCTTTAGGACAAATGTTTATAGAAACTATTTCTCTCCAAATAACCCAAGGAATCGCACCCTAAAATTTCTCGACAAACTTAAGGACCAGCCTGTATACTTAGTTTCGAAATTAGTGTTTCTTTTTGTCGAAATAATTAAATTCACTTACATTTATCAAATACGAAAATTATATAAATACCTATGTACCAAGCCAGAATTTATTATTTATAACTTATTTTTTTAATTTGAGTTTAGGGGTGAACATAATTAAAATTATTATTTCTAATTTGCTGCTATTACAACACAATTAAAGCATCGAAAATGATGTGTTTATAATCTGCACTAGACTAAAATATAAACATTTTATTCTAGTGCAATTTCGCTTTTCAAGGGTAGTCAATTGTAATTTCATATGAAATTCAAACGTAAAAATGTGAAGTTGAATGATCAAATACAAGAATAGCCAATTAAATGTCTAATAATCACAAGTAAATTGTCCATGAGGTAGATGGTCTATATTTAGAATGATGTAATTAAAAATATATAATTCAAACATTGTCTGATACAAACTAGTTTATTTTCTTTGCACCATTCTTCAAATTTCATAAATTAATCTTTCTAATTAATACAAGATTTAATGGGAAATAAATTATTTACAGTGTTTCTCGAATTTCGAATGGTATATATGAAAAATTCTATTTCATTATGCATAAAATATTCCACAGAAAATTGACAAATTTTAAATGGATTTCAACCACCACAAAAGGGTCCAAATTTTGAAATTCCTATTACTTATGTAAAAGTGATCACAAAGGAGGCAAATTAAAAAATATAACATAACAATAAGACAGCTATCGCACTATACAAAAAAAAGGTTTTAAATATATCTATACGTTTATGCACGTATAACGCTTTTGTTACAATTGAAACAGACATGTAATATACATATCTGTAACTGTGCACATGGACAATACACCTCGTATTTTCAGCATTTACTTCTGCTTAAGACACGTGTTTCTGCCATTACTATTAGGCGTCATCAGTTAAGCTAGTGAAGCAATGTAATACAAATGATACAAATCTTTATGAATAGATTTGTATCTGTATATAACATTAAGCCGAAATCGCCTACAAGATAAAGCAAATTTCATCCTGTAAGGTGGCACTTATTTAATAAGTGACATCTGACGGACGAAAGAGACTTTGCCGAAAAAGGCGACCTTTTCGTTCGACCAACTATGCTGGTTCGAAGAACGAAAAAAATACGGGTAGTCCATTAACAACGAGCCAGGTGGCAGTAAATATACAAAAAGGTTTTAAGTATATCTATACGTTTATGCACGTATAACGCTTTTGTTACAATTGAAACAGACATGTAATATACATATCTGTAACTGTACACATGGACAATACACCTCGTATTTTCAGCATTTACTTCTGCTTAAGACACGTGCTTCTGCCATTACTATTAGGCGTCATCAGTTAAGCTAGTGAAGCAATGTAATACAATCTGTATATAACATTAAGCCGAAATCGCCTTCAAGATACAGCAAATTTCATCCTGTAAGGTGTGACATCTGACGGATGAAAGAGACTTTTCGGCAAAGTCTCTTTCGTCCGTCAGATGTCACTTATTAAATAAGTGCCACCTTACAGGATGAAATTTGCTTTATCTTGTAGGCGATTTCGGCTTAATGTTATATACAGATACAAATCTATTCATAAAGATTTGTATCATTTGTATTACATTGCTTCACTAGCTTAACTGATGACGCCTAATAGTAATGGCAGAAACACGTGTCTTAAGCAGAAGTAAATGCTGAAACTACGAGGTGTATTGTCCATGTGTACAGTTACAGATATGTATATTACATGTCTGTTTCAATTGTAACAAAAGCTATCGCACTGTTACTATTATAGGTATATTGTAGACCTATATTCTGACACTCATTTAATAACCTATAGAGAAAACGCGTTATATCCAATTGTACCTCATACTAGATCTATGACGACGCGTCCTATATATGTTGCCGGCAAGATGTCAGTAAGATAAGATTGTAAGATGTCAACTATAAAAAGGTCAATAATGAAGCAATTAATAATTGCTTCGGCTGTTTACAGAAACCTTTCGGCAGTATATCCAAATGACGAAACGGGCTAATAAACACAATGTAGTTCTAAAAGGAACTGTTTTTAAATAATAAAAATAAGCGAGAAAAAATTACACAAAACTAGGCTTATTTGACAGATATGTTATCTTTCAACGCCGCAACTAACTATTACCCTGTTAAAAATATATACCAGAAACATTTAGTATTGAAACGGAAATTATGTGTTTATTTGCCATGAATGTCTATATTATCATCAATTTATAACATTTTGTATTTAAATTAATGAAATAAAAGCTTTCAAATATAAATTGACAAACTAACTTCTTTAGTTTTTCTAATACAGTTATGACAAAATCTAAACGTCATCAATAACGTACAATTGGACTTAACGCATCTCTACTATAGGTATTTACTTTGAAATACATTCATTAACGCGTTTCTCCTATAATGACCTAGTGACTATAAATGATTCAATCAAATATTTAATTTGGCAACCTTGAGAAATTGACTTACCTGGTCATTATGTATATCTTTTTGGATTAGAATTGGTTAGACTATTTAATTCATCTGTCATGTAATGGTCATTAACCAATGAAAAAACTTGTCATTTCCATGGTTCCAAAAAAATTGCAGCGGTTATTGGACTAGTAAAAATTGCATCGAATATTGTACTAGTTGTGGAAGTGAATATTTTAAACATATTAAAATTTTTATGTAAACTTTATTCAAACTGAGTCACGAGATTTTTCTGTTATCGAGTACATTTGTTGTGATCTCTGCATCAATTTCATCTTTCTCGCCAAATCTTCTCAACTCACTTTCCAACGTAATTTAAAACAATTTTTAACAGTTTAAACAAACTTATTGAGAGAAATTTGTGTGGGACGCTTTCTAACACTTGTGACACTTATCGAATATTATTAATTGTTGTTACAGTAACGTAATCACGAATGGCTCGATTGATAAATTATTTAATTTGCGTAAAACGGGTTTAAATAGTCCTCTGAATACGATTTGGAATCAATGTTATGCAAATAATTTTTGCGGTGGTGTCACTCATGACAACGGCGCTTTTGAATTCGACTCGTGCAAGCACTATATGGATGACATTAGAGTTACCAGTACATATTTATTATTTATTTAGTGTGTGGCTTACATGGATTGAAATTTAATGTTACATATACATCTCCACAGTTAAACTTTTAAATCAAGGCCATTGATCCAGTCCAACACGAAGTCAGTAATTTCAAAAAATCACTCATCTCAACTCTATATGTTGTAAGGATGCACTCAGCTGTAATATAAGGAATAATCTGGCGAGGTTCTCCACACTTGCAAGTCGGTGTCTGAGTCAGTCTCCCATTTATAGCGTAAGTCATGACAGATGCCGTGGGACGTTTTTGTTCTATTGAGTACCTTTCATTCGTGACAAGGCAGCTCCATTTCTGGTAAGGGTATGGTAGGATCACTGATATGGCCCTCTGAACGGGTTTCAAGACTTCCCAATACTCTCCATCTACGATTTTTAAATGTTATGCTAGCATTACTGAAGGGGATCTAGACTTCAGTCTCGACGGGCCGGTATCAGGCAGATAACTGGGTTACTGAGGGCGAGGATTCGTTACTATTTGATTATATTCCCTAACCAGGCTTTTCTGTCTCCGGATGGTGGGAGGTGCAATATGGCTTAGAATAGGGAGCCAGGGTAGAGATGTACTTTTTAAATAACTCCTAATTATTCTCATGGTCTCGTTGAGTTTGATGTCGATCATCTTTGTGTTGCAGCTCTTTAGCCAGACTGGGGCGCAGTATTTAGCTATCGAATAAACAATATTACTGTAAGTCAATATTAACTGAAATCAAAAGTGAAATTTATACAAAACGAGAGTTGAAAAAATTTTGCCCAACTTATATTATAAATAATACAATTATGTACAACGAAAATTATTCAAAGATAATGCTCAAAAATTGGCCTCCTACTTGTAAACAACACTGAACACGTGATAAATTGCATATTTGCAAATGCCTCTTCATTTGTGTACCATAGTTCTTGCAAATTGTTTATGGAATTTTGGAAAATTATATTTTTTAAATAAGGGAATAAAAAGAAATCCAGAGACAATTCAAGCGAACTACTTGCTCATAAACCTTATAAAACGCTTTGGAAAAATTGTATGTATGGCATGTGTAGTGTGGCACAATCCTGTTGGAAATAGCCATTAGTTAATTCCATGTTATCCAACTGATTTATAAATATCTCCAAAATAATGGTTTTGTATCTTTAGGCGTTAATTGTTTCTTGAAGAACATTGCCCAAATAATTAGTTTTTTTGACATTGCCAGTCAAACACCAATTTCAATTGGATGCGATTATACTTGGATAAAAATTGTGAGGATTATCTACGGACCAAGTTATATAATTCAGCGAATTAACATAACAAGACAGGTGACACCATACTTTATAGGAATAGAAAGTAATATTTTGCCAGTCAATGATATTATGCAGATGATCATTATGCCACTGACTGGATTCGTTGTAAAAAAATAGGTGGGTGAATTCAATGGGCAATTGATACGTAAGTGTAAATGCAGTTGCTTTTCAGGTTCTTTCTTCACGATTATAGAGATATAGATAAATTTACCTTTATCCAGATTACCAGTGTTTAAAAATCGTTCAATTATTCACCACCATTCAACACTGTGTTGTGAAAAGTATCGATATTCAATTTGTTTTTCTGGATACATGTCGCTAAATTTATCATAAGTCGACTGCTTGGAATATATTCACTTATCATCTTTATTTTACAACCCGCTTCCAAAATAGACTATTACAATAAGTGTATTTTGCTCAACAGTAAATACTATTCTAAAAATAAAAACAAAAAATTGATTTATTTATCTGCTTGTTTAACGTTTACTTTGTAAAATTTTTGACAAACTTGAATTTGAAAATCAGGCATGTCAACCAACATAAATATGAAGTTTCAATAATTTATAGTCACCCGCTATCACCCAGTACTTCTGTGTTATGAATAAAGTTCGGATTTTTATGTACAAGAAATGCTTTAAATATGCGCATAAATATGTCACGTTTTTCCCAAAAATATGTCTAATATATGCTTCATTTTTACCATTTATGCATTTTTATGTACTTTATTCAGCTTACTGGAAATCAAGTAAAGAGTAGTATAAATTACATTTATACATGGAAAATAATTATTATTACATAATATATGATAAGAACATTGCATAATAATATGGTAAAAGATTACAATTAATAGCTATAATACATACAAATAATTCTATGGATGTTACTTAATATGTAACATAATAAGTTATTATGTTATTAAGTAACATCCATAGAATTCACTTTCGCAATGAGATCTACTTAACTTCTTATTGTACCAATTTATAATTAAGTGTTTTTCTAGATTTTCAACAATAAAATTTTATCTTCTATCGCTTAAAATATTTTTATCTGTTAAAAACGTTCTTTCGATTTTAACTGAAGTGATAGCTGGATATTTTAATGACGCCAGATGTTCGGAGTCTAAATGTATATTATTATCTTTAACAGTCGAATTTAATGATAATTCGAATAAAAAACTATAATGGGCTTTAATATACGTCAACTGATCTAGAATCTCACGTTTTTTTGGATTTTATAATTGATTTAGCCGAATCAGAAAAATCTAATACAATGTTTTTTATATGATTATAGTTATTCGCGTGGAATACGGCTGCGTCTAACCACGTTCCCCATTGGGTAATTACCGATTCAGGAGGTAGAGGAACATTCAGCAATTTTTCTTTATATACTTGGACTCATAGAGGTGCTTTCTTAAATATTTTTTATTACGTTCGAAATTAATATCAAAAATATGCGATTTTATGTTGAAAATGTAAAAAATATTAACTTTATGCACACAAATTAAAAATTTTAACTAAAGCTTAATTTTATGGAAATTATGTAATTTTTTTATACCGTTAATCGCAATATTTCAGTGTAGAATGGATTTACCCACAATATTGAGGTGATATTCCTAATCAAAAATATGTTTTTTATACAAAATTCGACCTCTAGTTATGAAGCTATAACTACATATTTTTACAACAATTTTTAATAAGTAAAGAAGTCAATAGCTCAGTAGTAAATTACCATTTTTATCACCACGAATACCCCTATATTAAGTATAATGTCAAATTAAGAAATATAATAATAATGCAAAAATATCTTCAGAAAACATTTCTATCTTTATTAATTTTTCACAACTAAATGTTTATTTGAATCTTAAATATGTTTTGTTATTAGCATAATCTTCAATATAGAACCTACTTTATATATTTTTAGAATAACGAGTGTTCAAAAAGTCCTTACGTTCCGGGCGGTCACGGCTTGGGAAATGCTGGTCTGTAGTAGATCCATACTATACGCGGTGAACAAGAAATTGTTCTTACAACTTATTCACTACCATCCCCTCTAAAGTACTCTCCTTCCGCATAACTACACCGATCCCAGCGACCTGTCCAGGACTAAAAACAGTGCTGGAAGACTTCGCGTGTTAACGTGTTCAACACTGCTTGCGATTCGGTCTAGATCTCCTCAATCGTCTCAAAGCGGTGCCCCTTGAGCTTCGGTTTTAACTTCGGAAACAGGAAGAACTCACAAGGGGCAAGATCTGGAGAGTAAGCAGAGTGGGGCAGTACTGCCGTCTTCGTTGAGGCTAGAAACTGACGCACAACAGGTGACATGTGAGTTGGTGCATTATCGTGGTGTAGGATCCACGAATTGTTGCATCACTTGGCAGGCCGCTTGCATAGAATGCTTTCTCTTAGCCGCCGAAGAACATCGCAATTAAATTGTCTGTTTCACCTAGTGGGAGAAATTCTTTGTGCATTTGTGCGTTTGTGCTTTGTGTGTTGCTTCGAACTTCCCGCACTTTCTTCGGTTGTGGTGACGATGGCGTCTTCCACTGCGATGACTGCTGTTTTGTTTCGGAATCTTACCCGTACACCTATGGTTCTGGTACTGAAGTTCACATCTCTTTCAGCAGTTTCTTTCAGCTCCATGCACACATGAACACGGTGCCATTTTTGTTCAGTGCTGAGTAACCTTGACACAAGCTTTGCAGCAATGCACCGCACGTTGAGTTCGCCGGACAGAATACGCTGACAAACACTGTACGACAAGCCAACAATGTTACATAACAAATGTCATGTGTTGTTCTCTTCGGTCTTGTAGGATAGCATGACGCACTTTTGTAACGTTTTGTGGCAAAAGTGTATGGCACACGTCCATCTTCACTAAACGCTTGTTTAAGCATTTTTAGAGTTTCCGCTGCCGTTTTACCAAGTTTGGAGCAGAATTTGATGCAATTTCTTTGCTCTTTCACATCAAACATTGATGTGTCACAGAATAACTCATAAATATAAACACAAAAACTGTTTGTCACCACCTAGCAAAACCCCGTTTAACAGATTGACTTAGCGCTGAGTAACATTACACTTTTTTCGTCTAGAAACTTTGACAAGTTTGCAAATTAGATGTATTTGTCGAAACTTCGATAATGTAAATTAGAAGAAACACGTCACTACAAAACTAGATCCGGTCCTATTTTTCGTAAAAGTTTCATACTTGACTTGCGCATTAAGCACCATTTCGTTTATGGTTTGTGTAAATACAAGAAGCACAGTCGGTAGGGCTTCTGGTTTTCAACTAGATGATACCATCTAGCGCTATAGAGGTCCACATTTTAATTCTGTAAATTTTTGGGTAGCACCTCGTATTTTCCTAAATGCCATGGCCATAACTTATGGCCCATAAGTTACAACTTATTCGACTTCATTTTCTATGTGACTTTCAATAACGTCTTTTTTAGGTGCATTGAACAGATTTAAGTACAGAAATGCGTTTTGCAGTCCATGGCTGTTTGGGACGTAAGAACTTTTTGAACACCCATTTCAAATTAAAATACGAATTAAACCGTCTTTAAAGATGTTTGATATTTCATAATTTACTTATTAACTCTTTTCTCGCATAAGCTATTTGCCACACAACAGTCTATATGATTTTATATAGAAATAAGAACTAATTAATAAACAGAGTAATTTATCTAATCAGTTTGATCATTTCCTTTATTATCAATAATCATCCTCCAACGATCTGGCAATATTCGTGTTCGACTTATACAGGTTCTAAAGATGTAAAAAAAAAATTCCAGATACACTGTTTCGTAAATAAATAAATAAAAAGACGTTAAATGAGAATATCTCGGTTTAATTTTCTCAGCTTTTATTAGATCTGCATTTTATACTTATTTATGTGGTTTCGCTTTATCGCAATCCTTTTCGATTAATCATATTTCGAAAAGTTTTTGAATTATCTGATTTAGCAGATATAATAGATGACTATACACAGCAGTGGCGGCTAGCGCATAAGCGCTGCAGTGCTGCAGAGCTCCCAAAAAATTGGGCGGGCGAACCTCTATTAGTTATAACTAGTTTTCTTTTACATAATTTTTCCGACATTTCTGATGTTTATAAAAGCGTAACATATTGTTATGAAAATTCTCCCCCTGTATATAAAAAAATTTGCATATTTTTCTACATCATCCTGTAGAGGACATCAAACCCTACAATTTGACACCTCAATCATCAAAATCCGACAAGTAGAAGCCGAGATATTCGCTTCCGAAATTCCAAATAATATTCAATAGGCGACCAGTGGAATAACCAACCTAATTCGCGCGATCGCTCACTTGTTCCTTATCTGGTCCACACGAGCGTGCGCTCAGAGCTCTGTCAAACACCCGCGCGCACCCCGCTACCCCCGCGGGTGTCTAAAACCAATGCGTCATTTTAGCAGGCCTGGTCGCTGCATTAAATGCAGTGCATTTATTCCAGCGCGGAAGGCGATATGATTCGGTGTACGATAGGTCCAACTCGCAACGGGCCATAGGCAACAATATACGTATGGAACGTAATGCGGTGTGGCAACGTGTGTACGATGCCTATATTGAGTGACTTTCTTAAAATTAAATTTATTTTGCAGAATTATTGATTTTTTTACGTTTATCTTTTAGAAGACGTTATTGTTTTTTTATTACTTAAAATTACTTTATATGAAAAATAGTATACCATAAAAGTGTAAACAAAGACAGTATACATTGAAACGAATATTCATTCAATTGTATTGTCATGAAATTGAATTTGTCAATCGTTGTTAAATTTGTTAGAATGAATAGATATTTATATTTATCGGAAAATACTAATACTTAAAGCAAACAAATAAGGTGTAGTGTTTTGTTATAGGAATGAGGAATGTATAATATCCATTTCTTCCTGCATATTGATTATGCAGCTGATGCTTTCGTAATATGCTCATATTTGTATTTCTACTATTATCGTGATGTTATTATAATACAGATACCAGAATCTCACGTAATATTTCCATCAGCCTTTTATTAACAATAAACAAATAAAGTACAACTTCGTAGGTCGACAAACGCTCCAGTCTTCATTATCACTGTATTATACATGAACTGTAGGCTTAGTTTTTCGTAGAAATTGAAGTACGTGTCTGTTCCTTTGTAAAATTATAATAAGGGCAGGGGTTAATTTTATTCTGGCATTTTTAAAAATGCAGAGATCAGTTTTGCGACAGCATTCAGCTAATTACAATCTAAAATAAGCAACATTGTAACGTATTTTGGAATTGTGAATATCCGTAGGTAATAAAAAAAAAGGAAGTATAGTTTAATTACAACTGTAGCTTCCTCCTGGTTTGAAGGAAGTCGGTATGTATCGACCGAAGTATAAGTTGAAATAATACAAATATGAGCATATTACGAAAGCATCAGCTGCATAATCAATATGCAGGAAGAAATGGATATTATACATTCCTCATTCCTATAACAAAACACTACACCTTATTTGTTTGCATTAAGTATTAGTATTTTCCGATAAATATAAATATCTATTCATTCTAACAAATTTAACAACGATTGACAAATTCAATTTCATGACAATACAATTGAATGAATATTCGTTTCAATGTATACTGTCTTTGTTTACACTTTTATGGTATACTATTTTTCATATAAAGTAATTTTAAGTAATAAAAAAACAATAACGTTTTCTAAAAGATAAAAGTAAAAAAATCAATAATTCTGCAAAATAAATTTAAATTTTAAGAAAGTCACTCAATATAGGCATCGTACACACGTTGCCACACCGCATTACGTTCCATACGTATATTGTTGCCTATGACCCGTTGCGAGTTGGACCTATCGGTATTTAATATTTTCGCGACTATTTTTACGGTGCGGCGAGTTTAACGTAAAAACAATAATATTAGAGACTCTTATTTTTTTGTGTGACAATTGACAATCGTTCCAGAAATCCATTACTTCAGTGCGGAAGGCGAAGAAAGCACGATAAGATCGATGGGAGACAACCTCTTACTGCCTCTTACTTTTTTGTTTTTAAACCTTGTATTTTTCACCGTTGAATACATTTGTTGCACCTTTTCCGGAATTAGATCAGACATCTAAAGTTGCACTGTCTGAAACTGAAACTGTCATGAAACTATCTACCGTTTAAAAAAGTTCTCATTTCTCTAATACTTGTGTTTTTCATTTCAATTTATAATCCTACACCTCTTAAAAAAACACTTTACTCCAATTTTCATGTTTCCTACGCTATCTTATTTGCAAGTATTCGCATGCATTAACTTCTACTATTTTTCCTGATTTAGCCGTTTGTTAATGTGTCTTCTTGAAAATTCTTATTATTTTTGTTTATATAGAAAAAAGGTTTAAGTATATCAATACGTTAAGCACGTATTACGCATTTGTTACAAATGAAACAGACATGTAAAATACGCATCTGTAACTGTAAACATGGACAACAACTTCGTATTTTCCAGCTTTTTACTTCTGCTTAAGACATATGTTTCTGCTATTACTATAAGCGTCGTCAGTTAAGCTAGTGAAGTAATTTAAAAGCTTAAATCGCTTATAAGGTATAGCAAATTTCGTCCTATCAGGTAGCACCATATAATATAGTGACATCTGACGGACGAAAGAGACTATGCCGAAAATGGCAACCCCTTCCCTTTACCGGCTAAGCCGGTACAAAAGGGAAGAAAATACGCATATAGGTGTAAGTCCATTAACACATGCTAGATGGCAGTAAATATACAAAAAAGGTTTAAGTATATCAATACGTTAAGCACGTATTACGCATTTGTTACAAATGAAACAGACATGTAAAATACACATCTGTAACTGTAAACATGGACAACAACCTCGTATTTTGCAGCTTTTTACTTCTGCTTAAGACATATGTTTCTGCTATTACTATTACAAAAAAGGTTTAAGTATATCAATACGTTAAGCACGTATTACGCATTTGTTACAAATGAAACAGACATGTAAAATACGCATCTGTAACTGTAAACATGTACAACAACCTCGTATTTTGCAGATTTTTACTTCTGCTTAAGACATATGTTTCTGCTATTACTATAAGCGTCGTCAGTTAAGCTAGTGAAGTAATTTAAAAGCTTAAATCGCCTATAAGGTATAGCAAATTTCGTCCTATCAGGTAGCACCATATAATATAGTGACATCTGACGGACGAAAGAGACTATGCCGAAAATGGCAACCCTTCCCTTGACCGGCTAAGCCGGTACAAAAGGGAAGAAAATACGCATATAGGTGTAAGTCCATTAACACATGCTAGATGGCAGTAAATATACATAAAAGGTTTAAGTATATCAATACGTTAAGCACGTATTACGCATTTGTTACAAATGAAACAGACATGTAAAATACGCATGTGTAACTGTAAACATGGACAACAACCTCGTATTTTCCAGCTTTTTACTTCTGCTTAAGACATATGTTTCTGCTATTACTATAAGCGTCGTCAGTTAAGCTAGTGAAGTAATTTAAAAGCTTAAATCGCCTATAAGGTATAGCAAATTTCGTCCTATCAGGTTTGCCATTTTCGGCAAAGTCTCTTTCGTCCGTAAGATGTCACTTATGAAATAAGTGCCACCTTATAGGATGAAATTTGCTTTATCTTTTAGGTGATTTCAATGAAATGTATATACAGATACAAATCTATTCATAAAGATTTGTTTCATTTGTATCACATTGCTTCACTAGCTTGACTGATGACGCCTAGATGGCAGTAACATATGTATTAAGCAGAAGTAAATGCTTAAAATACGAGATGTATTGTCCATGTGTACAGTTACAGATATGTACATTTTTTACATTTCTGTTTCATATTGTAACAAATGCTTTATACGTGCATAACGTATTGTTATACATAAACACAACCTTTTTGTAGATAAGTGATGAGTTTTTCGTTTCCGATGTAAAACAAAAACTTCGTAACTTTGAAGGAGTTTTTAAAATTGATTTTCATGGATGCAGAAATACATTGACTGTGAAGGGGAATTATGAAAAATTAGAAATAAATGGATTTTGTCAAAAAAATTAGTATTACTTTACTAGATTCAACAGGATGAAAGCAATCCTCTAATAACCTTCTCATTTCTTAATATTTAATTACATTTCTATGATCTAGTCTCTTCCATAATTCTTTCAGCGGCACTCCTTTGAAGGTCTTCTTAACCGACTTCCAAAATGGATGATGTAATTAATTCGTCGTGTATTTTTTTATGTTTGTCCGCGCATTTCTGCTCAGCAAGTTGACCGATTTTAAGAGTTCTGGATGTGTTTGATAGAGAGTGCATCCAAGATGGTCCTATATTGTTGTGAGCCGGTACTGGGCTAGTACAGCAAAAAACTACTTTTTATGTATTGATGTGCTTACGCATTAACGATTTTCTTCAACATAAAGGCGAATTTACATGTATCAAGTAACTAAAGTAACTAAATCAAATTACTAAATTAAGATACTTGTATCGTGTAAATAACTTGAATTAGTACTTAAGCAACTAATGCATTTAGTAAACGACGTGAGTCAGCAAATAGAAACAATTTCTATTTGCTGGAGCAAGTAGCTTCCCCACTTCTGTTTTGCAGCAACTAAATGCGAACTGGATAGGTATAGACATGTCTGTTTAGTAAAGTACATTAGTAGAAAGTACACAGTGTGCGTTGGGGGTGTTATTAATGCTTGTTATGCATTCGTGCATTTGCGAGTACAATATGGTGTTATCTTCTGGGGTAGTGCGGCGGATGTACAATGCATTTTCTACAAAAATCTTCAACTATTTTTAAATGAAACTACCGAGATTCTTGCAAACCAAAATATTTATAAATAAGAAAATACTCACACACACCATCAATTTATGTGTTAGAGTGCGCGTTGTTTGTAAGAAGAAATTATAATGATTTTTTGTCCAGAACTTTCAAGTTGACCACTGTTATAATTATAATACCAGAGGTAACTTGCTCATGTATCTAATTCCGCCACAAACAAAACTAGCAAAAGTGTGGTCTTTCAGTGTATAAAAATCTACAATCCGATTTACAACAACATAAAAGACAAACCTCATCAAATATTTAAACAGTTACTGAAGACAAGAATGCTCGAAAAAGCACTGTATTCAATGGACGATTTTTTAGGAAGTTACAAGAACAATTTAAATTTTAGTTATACCGTATGAACGCCCGGGAGTGATTGATCTACCACAATGTAGTAAGACGAAGACGAATAGCGAGTTTATGTGGTTAGGGTTGAGAGAGTATATTCAGTCTGTTCTACTGTCTAACTGTACGGGCGTTCCCTTTCTTTATCCAACACATTCTACATACGATCTAAGTACGAATCAAATAATCTCTCTAACACATTGAATATTCCTATCAGTCGCTCAAAGTGTTCAAGCAAGGCGGAATATATTGAATCGGAAAACAAGCTTGCGACTGGTCATTCAGTTGCATTCCGTTGCTCCTTGTCATCCGTAGGTAGAGCACTTATAGAAATGCTAACAAATGTCCGTCGTAATTTTTATAACCGATTGGGTTACTGCTCGGCTCAAGAGGGTGGTTTATTTGAGCATTTACTAAATAATTAGTTTTTCTTTTTAGAATGTTCTTTTATTTAATAATTAATATTTATTACCAATAAAGGTATTTTAGTTAAATTAAATACTAAATAATTAGTTTTTCTTTTTAGAATGTTCTTTTATTTAATAATTAATATTTATTACCAATAAAGGTATTTTAGTTAAATTTAATATTTTATAGGTAGTTTATTTAAGGAAACAATTTATTTATACTGGTAAACACTTTATTTATATTCTTGCAAGAATCGTTATTGTTTTGAAATTTTATGCTATTACAGAATACTTTTTATTTTAATTTTTTTTCAATAAGAGTTACGGTTTTGTTTCTTAATTTTATATTATTTATGTGTTTTCATTTGAATAAGAATTTTTTAAGTTCAAGCCACAAGCTATGATGAAACTTATCATTGAATATTTAGCGATGAAAATATCTGATGCTTCGCCGGTAAGAATTATTATTATGCAGTAAACAAAAACTCTGCACTTTACGGCGAATTGTATTTTATGATACTTTCAACTATATTATATAATTTTATTTAAATTTAAATGTTAAATTTAAAGTATTATGGCCGAAGAGACATAAACAAAAGTATCCGTTATTGTAGGGACGTTGACAGCCGGCATATGACTAATAGCGCGAAAAGCAACGGTGTAGTCAGATAAAATATCCAAATTCGTACATTAACCATAAATAATATACTACAAATAATTTTGTAGTTTGTTAAACAATTAGTTATTAATTTGGAATATTTATTTTGATACATCATTTATTAATAAACAACCATAACGCTTTCTTGGTTCACCACAATTAAATACGCCCTGTAGGAGTTAACGTATGTAGCCCCTCCCACTTGCAGTTGGCCAGTCATTACTTATATATCCATCGATCGCTCGACGTTGTGCACACGGTATATGTGTCAATGTTTGTCATGCCCTACCATATATTTGTTATTTACTTATTTGTTATACATTATTTTATATTTGTTTATGTACTTTTTTATATTTAACATGCTCTATGCTCTTTGCCTGATGGAAAGAAATATATTATTATTATTAAATGCTTTAAAGGAATGTATGCGTTTATACATAATTTAGAGGACAGGAAAAACCTACGCACGATTATTTTAATAATGTAAGTATATTTCACTTGCATATTAATACAATCAAAAAATCATTCTCTCCTGCCGTGGGACAGCACCTCCAGTGACAAAATACTGACACATCCGATTTCTTCTTTCTCTTGCATGTCTTGGAGAGTGATTACTTCCTATTATTGCTATAAACGGCAAAACTTGTCTGATTTCCTTTTTCCAAGCGCCCAACCTAAAATGACCACAATCCATGTCTTCTTCATCAAGAGATCCAAGTGGTGTATAATTTATATTAGACGTAATTGTCATCCAGTTGTGGAGTACGCAACACGTCTTAATAATTTTATCAACAGTTTTTTTTACTAATTCACCGCGTATATCCAGCATATATTTCTCCATTGATTCACGCGCAAATGACAAATAAATAAAAATATTTTACAAATGTGTAGACTGCAGTAAAACGCTAAACATCGTTTTTTAGTAATTTACTTAAGTTCTTTCCTTTAGCTACTTGATACGTGTGATTTACACGCCTTAAATATATTTACTGTTCTGACAATTCTTTTAAATTATACATATCCTATTATAATTTTATGTCAATGTCGATAGCACCAGCTGGGCAATTGAAGGACGCGCATGGACTAAACTGAGTCGATGAGTGTTTTGCTCAGCAGTTTCATTTGAAAGACGCTTATGTACTAATCTGAGCCGATGAATACGTTGTTCGGCAGTCTCATTTGAAAGATGCTTATGTATTAAATGTAGGCGACACTTTTTTTCACACATAGTTTCTCGACTTAATATCATACTCGTGCATTATAGAAATCCTTTCACTAACAGAGTTACTTTCTGCATTACGTTCCATTATTTGGCTTTTCTTAGCTTTTTCAAGCCATAACTTTTTCTTTTGTCGCGCTTCTTGCAAATAATGTGTTTCATAGGGGCTACAAGCAGTGGCGGCTCGTGCTAAAAATTTTAAAGTGTTCTGCAAGTTTTACAAAAAAATTTACCTTGCACGGGCAGTAAGAGGTTGTCTCCCATCGATCTTATCGTGCTTTCTTCGCCTTCCGCACTGAAGTAATGGATTTCTGGAACGATTGTCAATTGTCACACAAAAAAATAAGAGTCTCTAATATTATTGTTTTTACGTTAAACTCGCCGATAGGTCCAACTCGCAACGGGCCATAGGCAACAATATACGTATGGAACGTAATGCGGTGTGGCAACGTGTGTACGATGCCTATATTGAGTGACTTTCTTAAAATTTAAATTTATTTTGCAGAATTATTGATTTTTTTACTTTTATCTTTTAGAAAACGTTATTGTTTTTTTATTACTTAAAATTACTTTATATGAAAAATAGTATACCATAAAAGTGTAAACAAAGACAGTATACATTGATATTCATTCAATTGTATTGAATTGAATTTGTCAATCGTTGTTAAATTTGTTAGAATGAATAGATATTTATATTTATCGGAAAATACTAATACTTAAAGCAAACAAATAAGGTGTACTGTTTTGTTATAGGAATGTATAATATCCATTTCTTCCTGCATATTGATTATGCAGCTGATGCTTTCGTAATATGCTCATATTTGTATTATTTCAACTTATACTTCGGTCGATACATACCGACTTCCTTCAAACCAGGAGGAAGCTACAGTTGTAATTAAACTATACTTCCTTTTTTTTTACGGATATTCACAATTCCAAAATACGTTACAATGTTGCTTATTTTAGATTGTAATTAGCTGAATGCTGTCGCAAAACTGATCTCTGCATTTTTTAAAATGCCAGAATAAAATTAACCCCTGCCCTTATTATAATTTTACAAAGGAACAGACACGTACTTCAATTTCTACGAAAAACTAAGCCTACAGTTCATGTATAATACAGTGATAATGAAGACTGGAGCGTTTGTCGACCTACGAAGTTGTACTTTACTTGTTTATTGTTAATAAAAGGCTGATGGAAATATTACGTGAGATTTTGGTATCTGTATTATAATAACATCACGATAATAGTAGAAATACAAATATGAGCATATTACGAAAGCATCAGCTGCATAATCAATATGCAGCAAGAAATGGATATTATACATTCCTCATTCCTATAACAAAACACTACATCTTATTTGTTTGCTTTAAGTATTAGTATTTTCCGATAAATATAAATATCTATTCATTCTAAAAAATTTAACAACGATTGACAAATTCAATTTCAATACAATTGAATGAATATTCGTTTCAATGTATACTGTCTTTGTTTACACTTTTATGGTATACTATTTTTCATATAAAGTAATTTTAAGTAATAAAAAAACAATAACGTTTTCTAAAAGATAAAAGTAAAAAAATCAATAATTCTGCAAAATAAATTTAAATTTTAAGAAAGTCACTCAATATAGGCATCGTACACACGTTACCACACCGCATTACGTTCCATACGTATATTGTTGCCTATGGCCCGTTGCGAGTTGGACCTATCGTAGACCGAATCATATCGCCTTCCGCGCTGGAATAAATGCACTGCATTTCGCTGCATTTAATGCAGCGACCAGGCCTGCTAAAATGACGCATTGGTTTTAGACACCAGCGGGGGTAGCGGGGTGCGCGCGGGTGTTTGACAGAGTTCTGAGCGCACGCTCGTGTGGACCAGATAAGGAACAAGTGAGCGATCGCGCGAATTAGGTTGGTTATTCCACTGGTCGCCTATTGAATATTATTTGGAATTTCGGAAGCGAATATCTCGGCTTCTACTTGTCGGATTTTGATGATTGAGGTGTCAAATTGTAGGGTTTGATGTCGTCTACAGGATGATGTAGAAAAATATGCAAATTTTTTGATATACAGGGGGAGAATTTTCATAACAATATGTTACGCTTTTATAAACATCAGAAATGTCGGAAAAATTATGTAAAAGAAAACTAGTTATAACTAATACAGGTTCGCCCGTCCAATTTTTTGGGAGCTCTGCAGCACTTCAGCGCTTATGCGCTAGCCGCCACTGGCTACAAGCTTTTGTAGGTCCTCCAATTATAAACAAAAAATATGAATACCGAACAATGAAAAGTATGAAATAAATTTTTGGAAAAAACCTACTTCAGAAAAAAGCCCACAAAAGTATATTTTACAGCAAGAGATAACAATACTGTTTTTTTCGTGAGGTGAGAATTTGTGGGACAATTTCACGAACGAGAAAAACAGTATTTCATCTCGCGTAGTAAATGCTTTTTTTCTACGATAGATATAGAGAGCAGTTCAGTATAATTGTAAATGCACAGTCACAATATAAATTGTCGCACCGCTACCAGCTTCCTATATGAAATTTTTTCTGGACTGTCAGATGGAGTGACGTTCGCTTGCCACTTCAACTATGGTTGGTGGTGAGATTAACTGTCATTAGTATCAAAAATCCAGTTTAGTACATCACTGACGAGACGCATAATGTATATTCATTTGTTTCATTTTCCTCTAGAAGTAAAAATATTTTCATCTCTAGAGTAAAAAGATATTACTTTCGTGTAGAGTAGCCAGTGGAAAAATGATCATTTTCATAACCATAAATAGAAAAAAGTAATTTTTCTTAAATTAAATGTTCCCTAAATAGTAAATACATAAACAGTTATAAATATCTCATACATGACCGTCGCATGATTACGCTATTACTGTCTAGGAGGCGACACACAGGTAGGGGCGCTGCGTTAACAGCATAGGAGACCTTTCTAAAAGTTGTGGCGTTCTGTGTATATGTATGAGTCGCGTAGTTGGTGAATTTATTAAGTTATATAAGCATTTGATGACTGCTCTAGCTTGAATATATTTGTCAAGTTACTAGATAAACCATTTATTTTAAAAACTTTTGATTGTGGCGTTTAACTATGTACTTACTGTGTTACATCATTTTATATTGATTTTTCTTGCTTTAAATTTAGCTCCGACTCCCAAAAGTTTAGCTTGATCTGTTCTATGTAATAAATAATAAAATATAATAAAAAAAATAGATAATTTTTTTATATAGGTCAAGGAATAACAGATTCTGTCTTTGTTCTTTTTTCGATCATTTGCTTGATAGTTTTACTATCTATATACGTAGCTATAATAAATATAGTTCTAAGCGTACTTGGAAAGTAATCTAAATACATATTTATAAGTTTATGTTATGAATATTTTCTTTATTTAATAATATTTGTCAGAAATTAAATGGGTATTATCAACGTTTAAGGTTAACATTAGTTAGAAAATTGCAGAGTTACAAACTAAAAATTTCGCGGAGTGTACATTAAATGTATCGGTTACTATGTAATCTAATAGGCCTTGAGAAAGTTTAGGCGTAATTCTAAGAAATTTGAGGCGGATTAACAATAGTTATTAAATAGCTGTTTTAAAACGAAGCTTTAATAATTCTTTAATGACCCATCCAAGATTAATTTATAATTTACTTCTCGTAATAGACAATTGTAAATATATATACGATTACTAACAGATTTACTGTATAAATTAAATAAAGGTCGTGCCTTTAGCATAAATTTTATAATAAGTTCATGATGGTAAATCAAACCTACATATATACTTGTGTGAATGGTTGTGTTTTCCGAATTTTTAAACAATATCTTACGTATCTTCTATTGCTCATATATTTAATTTTCCAATGAAAAATGTAGATAACATAAATCCTTTACATAACTCAGGCTTTGCTCATTTTATCGATATGTTTTTTATATATTTAGGTTAGATTTCATTTAACCATCATTTAAAAAAATTCACAGATTATATTTTTACAATTAGTTTAATTTAATTATACAATTAGATAATTAATTTGCATGATTCATTAATATTTGTTTTATTTCACTATAACATGTAAATACGAGGTTGATTTAACAGAAATAAGACTGGAGATGAAACAAATGAATCAGAGCATTAAGTTTTTTATTATTTTTCAACATATTCTACTCCAAATTCAACGTATTTGGACCAAAGAACTGACATTCAGACATTTTTGTAATAATCTTTCTTAAGATACTCATAATACTTGCTGAAAATAAGTCTCCATTTGACCAAAAATTCTTCCTAATAAGGATAAATTTGAGTTTGGGAAATAAGCAGAGGTCACCTGGGGCTAGATTTGGCAAAAAGAGTGGATGAGGTACCACCCAAAATCTAAATTAATCCAATTTTTCACGAACGAGCTGACTAGTGTGGAAAGGCGCGTTGCGATGAAAGCATTTTTTATGGGTCATTATAAGTCGTTAAAAAGAAATTGCTTTCTTCAATTTGTGTAGTAGAGTGACATAACACGAGTAACGGTTTGGACCTTGACAATATAGCCTACTGTTACGTTGAACTGTTGGGTTGTGTTTTTGCCACACAGGTGAACACTTGTGGATTGTGTTGATTTTGTTCAGAGTTAGTTGTGCCCCCATAACAATAATGAAAATTATTTAAAATAATGTAATGGTGATTCATCAAAGGTCCAGGACGTTGAAAGAAAGCTTATTAAATAAAGGAAACACTAAATTATATTTAATATTTACGTAAAGGAAACGATTGAAATACAATGCCTTCAAAAACTTTTCTGATTAGAGTTGGCTGTTTTTTAAGTATTTTCTTTAGTAAGATTGACGACACTGCGATACTTTTAAATTGTGACAGCTGTCACTGACAAATTTAATTTAGAAAACCTTACATTTGATTGTATTATTTTATTATTAACATTACATTACATTAGTGTTACAACACGAAAAGTTTATAATCGAAAATTACTTTAGAACTGGTCGAAAATTAGATGATAATAATATCGTTTATTGTCCAACAGGTCACCCCAATTACAGGATAACAATAAACAAATACAAGTACGTACAAAATAATAATAATAATAAAGTAACAATAAAAGGAATAACTTAAAATGCAAGTTGGAAACAAAAAGGACAACTGAGGTCTTCATCTTCAATGCCGGCTCCCAGTAAATATGTCGACGAGCCGGTCCGAACAGTCATTCCGACCACTGGTAAGTTTATATACAAGATTTGCACTATGCAGTTACCTACGATCAGACAATGACTGAAGGCCATGCTGCTCCGGAAAAAAGAATAGTGAATTCCACGATGCGGATAAATGCCTGTTGTTTTGAAACTTAGATATTTAAAAAACCGACAAATTCAGCGTCTGTTTTTAAAATATCTAAGTTTCAAGACAACTGGCATTTATCCGAATCGTGAAATTCTCCCATAGCAACATTCTGAGCGTCGTAAAAATGGCAAAATATAATGTTTTGAAACGATCGACGTAATTGAAAAATTTGCTGGATCGTAAGATAAAACCTAATGTTTTACTCGCTGAAAGGCACATGTTTTGCACGTGAAAACTGAAGCTTAAGCAGTGATTAAAAGCTATTCCAAGATCCCTCACGGAAGTAACTCTTGAAAGCATCCGTTT
Source organism: Melolontha melolontha (assembly GCA_935421215.2). Classification (NCBI taxonomy): domain Eukaryota; kingdom Metazoa; phylum Arthropoda; class Insecta; order Coleoptera; family Scarabaeidae; genus Melolontha; species Melolontha melolontha. Next base: position 65,578,990 of record OW285242.1, read on the forward strand.
ATAGAATAGAAGGAAATAGTGTTAATTTCCTAGTGAAGGACATGACAGCATTTATTTATATTCAACGTCAAGTGATTGGTAGTAGACCAATTGAAGATAAAATCAATACCGTCTTGCAAAAGTTTGACATTAGCATCACTTGACACTACATTAAATATTTTAATATCGTTAGCATAACCTAAGGCATTAGAAGGTAGATCTGCAAGTAAATCATTTATGAACAGTAGGAATAATAAAGCCCTAGATTGGAGCCTTGGGGAACCCCAGAAGTTGATATGAAACCATCACATAAGTAACTATTATAAAAAACGTAATTAGGCCTATTGTCTAAATACGACTTCATAGATAATGGAGAATGAGGTTATTCCATTAATCAATGCTCAATTAATCAATGATTTCCGGCAAAAGTTTTCTAATCCGCCAGTTACTTATGCACAGCTGCTAAGTCACGTTCATGCTTCCATTAAAAATTTCGTGAAACAGGTGCAATAACTCCTAATCCTGGCGGTGAAAAAACGAACCGCAGATTGCATAGAGGATATTCGACAGCGAATGGACATTCCACCTAAAAAATCAATTGCAAAGCTTTCTCAAGAAGTTCATTTGTCAGTTGGAACATGCCAAAAGGACAAAAACCCTCACGAATTCATAGAAACTTTATTACATCCACAAAAAATAGGCGCCTGGATAGCAGTTTCAGGGAGACGAATTATTGCCTATATTTTTTAAGCAAATCGTAACTGCTGGAATATACCAAAATGAATTATTACAACCTTTTATTAATGAAATTCATGATGACGAACTTACAGAAGGATTTTTTCAGCAAGATAATGCACCGGCACACAAATCTCGAAATACAATAACTTTTTTGCAACAATTTTTTGACGATACAAGTATTAATTTTCCTCCAAGATGTTCGGATCTGACAATTTTAAATTATTTTATTTTTCCATATTTAAAGAATGCCATTTTTAACACCAGACATCACACAATCGCAGAGCTTCGCAATACTATTAGGGGTTCCTGTGCTGACATAACCCCACAACTCCTGGTAAATAGTTTTGAAAACATGAAGCGTAGAGTTCGTAATGGACAACAGTTTCAGCATAACCTTTAGTTTTAACCTTTAAATTTAACTAATATAATAATTAAAAAAATAATTATATCCGTTAAATTTTTTATTTTTGCACACATAATGGTGACATACAAACTGTCAAAGTGATTAGTGCGTGCATGCACTCTTGCCAATCGTTATCAAAAAGCATGGTCATCTCTAATCAGGAGAAATTTTGAAGGCATGGACAGGTAACAACAAATAAGAATTCACAATCTTAAAATAAATTAATGGCTTTGTAAATGCGATTAAAATAATATAATTAAGAAATTGTAGTTACTTGCTTGTGTTTATCCGGAGTACATAAAAAAGGTGTAAAGAAACGCTGAACAGCGTGATTCATTATATGAACAGTAGTTCTTGACGGTGCCGTATTCAAAAACGTGAGTGTTCTCTTACCATTTTCTAGAGAGCTGGCCGTGCCAAGGGTGGATTTCATGATCTAGTTTAGGAATAACCAATCATAAATATATTACAAACAGCAATGTCTAAAGAATTAAGAGTTAATTAAAGGTGCAAGCAAGAATAGCATTAAAAGATTCTTTACGAAAAATACATTAAAATATATCATGAAAATAGTTTAAATAGCTTTTTCACTAGCGACTAAAATTACTAGTTAAGCTATAATTAGAGTAGAAGTTGTACGTAATTAATAACTAAATTAAAATGTATTATATGAAATTCTAAGTTCCAGACTTTAAAGGCTTGAACTGACCGCGCGCAGGGGTGACGTTTACGACTAGTCCGATGATAAAAAGACAGGGTTTCTCTTGAAAATATGTGTCTTACGAATTTTTTTTTAACATTATTAAATTTGATTTATTTCTGAATAATACAATGTAAAACGGAATTAGAAAAATTCTTGATATGTGCGAAGTGTAACTCTGAAAATAATCATCTTAGAATCCCAATAAATCGTAACCATTACCTTACCCGCCAAAATTTCTTTAAGGTAAGAACTATCATGTTGTGTCCATTGTTGAAATTGCCGTTTGGATTCAGGAGCATAATGGTGATTTCATCAATCGTGATAAATCTTAGTAAATAATCAGCTTGGTTCTTGTTAAAGTGCTTCAAATAATCACTTGAGATTTGCATTCTTTTCGATTTTTGACCACAACGCAAGATTCGCGGCACCCACCTTGCAGTCAAGTTGTGTGATAGTCCACCTTGCAGTCAAGTTGTGTGATAGTAGTTTACGCGTGCGCCTTTAGTCGATATGCTCATGATGCTAGGCTATTTCCTTGATTTTCAATTCATCGTTGTTCAAAACAATATTATTAATTTTATCGATCATTTTAGAGTTGATACAATTTTTAACGGTCCTGATCGCACATCATCGGGTTTGAATTGCACAATCCAACGAAAAATTGTGACTTTCGAAAGAGCATTATCACTCAAGATTTGCATATTTCTAAAATTTCAGATGTGTCTAGTCTTTTAAAAAATAAATATTGGATTGCATCATGAACTGGGAATTTTATGCCTTTTAGGATTTCAAGGAGCCTGTATATAGATATGTGCGTATATTACTAAATAACTTATTATTCCTCCAATATGACTATATAATATATGTAATAATAATCGTGTGTAATAGGGGTGGTGTTTCTACTTCTTTGGATAGTGTATACGTACATCCATAATTATTTAAAATATTTGTTTTTTAAAAACTGAAGTCTAATGATAAAAAATATTTTCCAGTTTTTAAAAGAATCCATAATTAAAATTTCATTAATCTGATGATATAAACTGAATAATAAAACGGCTTGCTATATATAAATGGAAGTATTTATAACTTATCAATACTTTTTTTCTTCCAGTATGTCAGTGAACTTCTTCATAAATACTTCCTTTTTTCTAACGATTTTTACTACCCCTATTTACATATATTATTTCAAACTTTATTTAGAGAATTTCGCAGTTACATTTATTAAAAAATAATGTACATAAAACAATATGTTCTCCTTTAGATTTGAAAATGTCCTTGATCTACGCTAACCTACGTCAGCTTTTATTAAAACCAATAACCACTATTTGACCTATTTTTTGGTTATTTGCTAAATTATATTGTAAAGTCGATATACATATCTTATTCTCATCTGTTCCAAGACAAAAATTTAAAAAACCTGCTGATAGGTCTTAAACAATTGGTTTTTGAATAAAGCTAACGTTCACATATTTTAGGAAAAGTTCTTCTAAACCGATAAAATATTAGGCTGGAAATATTTTAAAGATTTACTCCTCATCATATTCATTTAATAATATCCCGTCCATTACGGATGTAACTGTGTCACCAGACGCATATGGCGCTGGTTCATGTATTTTAACCAATCAGACATCTGGAAATATTTGTTGTCATTTGTAGTTTGGTTATGTTCAACTTTGTTTACGTGTTGTATGATGGCGTTATCGATATTGCAAGCATTTAGTTTGTATGTTAATCGGCATTGTCACACTTTATTGAATTCTATTTTGCTTTTATTTAGTACATATTTAATAAATAGGTTAGTGTATCTAATAAATAATTTAATATAGTTAGATGTAATAGTGTTATAAAAACTTTAGTTTAACTTTTAAGAAGTGTTGTCTGTTCAATTGCGAGAAAAATACCATCTGAAACACGGAAGCTTCATTCTTTTCGTATAGACAAGAAGGTAAATGCGGTATGCTACGAGACGGAGTAATATATAAGGTTTCCAACAACGCCATTGTGCGAGTAGTGGGGGCAGAAACAAGTTCTAACATGCCGACGGTAATTTCGAGTATTCGTCTTAGTATGCAAAATTTAATTTTCCTGTGTACTGTCAATGAGCAACTGTCTTTTATCATGACTTCTATTTCTGAGATGCGCATCCGTGATAGAATTTTTAAGCTGGGAAGTTGCGTGTTCATCGAAATTTACAGGCGTTTGAAAGCTGTTTATGCCAACGATTGCATGGATGTAAAGAATATTCGCCAGTATAGGTTCGACGTGAAAAACTCTGTCATAGAGTCGAAATGAAGATGTTTGATGAAAAGCGTATGACAGTGAATGCGCAAATTGCTTGGCAAGTAGGCATTGGTCAAGAAAGAGTCCAGTACTTTTTTCAGACGTTGAATAAAATTTGCGCCAGATTAGTCCTGCGTAAATTAACGAATGTCATGAAAGAACAAAGGAAAATCATTTGTCAAGAATTTCTTAACCAGTATCGAGGTCAAGTACATGATTTTCTCATGAATATCGCCACCAGAAAACTCAACAAATATAAACACAAAAACTGTTTGTCACCACCTAGCAAAGGTCAGTTTGACAGACTGACTTAGTATAAACGTAGTTCACACCATCTAGCGCTATAGAGCTATACTCATCCCTTCTCGCGCCACATTAAAATTCCCGGAATTTCTGGGTAGCACTTCGTATAGCAACATTATTTGTTGTCACAATCAGCCAAGAACGCAGTTGTTGAATATACAGAGTGTAAATGAAATATCCCAACGTACGCTAGTATATAATAGACACGTAAGATAGCAATTCAAATCTACAAAAAATTTTATTCTATCGAAACCTGAATTTTTCGGGAAACTTTTCAAATACGGTTCTGTATTGAGATTGACTCAAAGTAAATAGAAATTATATGTTTATATGTTGTCGATTCAACAAACAAACAAGCATTTATTTGTTCAAGTTTACCAAAATATCTCCTTCACATTTCGGTAATGTAATAATACGTCTTTGTGTGATACGTTTTATAGACATGTATTAATTCATAAATATTCTTATGCATCAGCTGTTTTGTTGTTATTTATAAGTAATATTAAATTCACGTCGAGAAATAATAAATTACATTTGTAATGTTTAATTGTATATTCATTTTTTTCTGTGTTCAATTTGCCTCTTTTTTTAAGGACAATTTCTTTGCCCTAAAAAGAGCAAATTTTTGTGAAAAAGGTGGAATGCATAAAGGAAATGTTCAATGCGGCTGTCGTTTGCGTCAATACAAGCTTCTAACCAATCGGTAAACTTTCGATGTATGTACACGCTTTAACATGGCTCGGTCTTGACTCGGTTGCCGAAGATCGTCTTTCACGGCCACGACCTACCGCGATCTATCATGGCGATGTACATGGTTTCTAAAATCAGATGATTTGATGGACATCTTCGATTCGGAAACCGCGCTTTACAAATACCCCTAGTAGCTCTAACATTTCCACCTGTTTCACGGTATAGTAAGACGATATCTGTTAATTCGTGATTTGAATAAGCTATACTTTACGGAAGTTGATAGCGGACTGGCTTCTGACTTACAGTATGCATCATCGCATCTACAACTGCCACCATTACGCTTCAGTAAGGATAGCGCTGCACACCAGCCACGCGCATTTATTAATTTTTTTTTCTTTGATCTCGTTCGAGATAGAGTTTTCCCGTATTAGTATTTTATGCTTAATATTATTACAGCTGTTACATGTTAAAGTATGGAGCGTATTTCGTTTACACCTTATACAGGTTCGGAAAGACAACACTTATAATCGGCAGTAAACCTATGTATAAAAACTCGGCGCAGTTGCCACTATCGCTAGTCCCCACCACGCATCAGTCTTCGATATACATATCTTTAAACTGTGCCACAAGTATAACTAGTCGTGCGACAGTACCAATCCAGCACTTATTGAGAGTGTACCTTCGCTGGTGTCAATTATATCGTCTTCATCCTTCCCGCGTTCATCCTTTCAATTATATCTTTCCATTTAAAATTTATTATAATTTTACCAGTTTCTTCATTATTGTTTTCATTTATTAATTCTTATGCTAGTTTATTCGAACACTTACTTTAATTTCAATTTTTCCTTATGAATTTTTTTTATTCGGTTTTCCTAGAATCTTTTTGTTTTATTTTACTTTTAGAAACATCTTTTGATTTGCATTATAAGAATGCTTTTTGTTTGCGTTTTAGTATTCTATTTGAGAACATTGTTTTTTACGTATTGCATTGATTGTTGTAAGAAGTTTATTTAGTTGGAAAAGAAGTTTTAATTTAATTTTATTTATTTGATGTAATTTATTCAATTTTTATATTAAAAATTCCAAATATGTTAGTACATTGTTATGTTTTATTTTAAATGATGTTTCTTCCGCGAGAACGTAGTTAAATGACGAGCGGAGGAGGAGCGTTGTGAACGCAAATGACGCAGGCGCACAATTCTTATAGCATGAGCTGTACGATATGGCAACGTGCTCCTAGAATTCTCCTGTTATACATGGAAAGCCGCATTTAAGATGAACCCTTACCATACCTGTATATACATTAGTCTTGCATAAGTGAACAAGATTAAAGCGATATACATTTTCGATTTTCGTGTCCTAATTTTGTAGACTAATTTACATTTATACATAATATTTAAAACTACCGCCAATTGTTATTAGCACCGAGATTGACTGGACGCAAGTAAAAGTTTAAGGCATGCGCAAGAAATTGTAATGAAGGAATTTTTTGAGTCGTGAATCTATTTATATATAATCTATGATTTACTCTGTTGTCTATAAGTAAATATATGGTTTCGGTGAAGTATAGACTTAAATAATGTATTGGAATGTATTAGAAATCGGGAATCAATTGACAATTAACTACTACGTTCTCCAAGAGACTGACCAAAAATATTTGAGTATACATAATATATGTATAAATCTCCCTCTCTCCCAACAATAACCGAAAAATAAAAATATTTCAGAAATATTGACAAAAATAATTTTATTTATTCGAAACATTTTCCTTCAGCAAAAATACAGCCACTCGAACATTCAAGAAGTGCATCAAATGACTTTCTTTTATGTCGTTAATTACAATTGTGTTGTGATTGCTCGTAGTTGACCTTATAATGTCTTGAATTTAATCATGCAAATAAAACATAATCGCATGGAGGTAAATCAGGTGAATACGGGGGCGTAAGGAAAAAAAATAATTTCTTGTTAAAAAATTAGTGGTAATTGATAAATGAATATTACCGTTCTAAATATTCAGGCCGAATACGACAGCCAACCAAACGCTTTATTTAATACACCAAATTCACACCGTTGTACCATTTGCAACGATTTCTTTGTGGATAATCCTCTCGGAATCGTAAAAAGCAATGAGCAGTGGTTTGATTTTTTACTTCTCCTTTCTGCGTTCTCTGTCATTAAAAAACTTGTGTTTAACAATTATCTTCATAGGCAATTTTAAGTATTTGAGCTGTTTCCGTAACACTTATGAAATGACGTTAATAATCGAAAACACACGAACTTATTATTTCATTAATAAAAATCATTGTAATTTGCCTAATTCTGATATGCGAATTATCACTAGCATAAAAGAGAATAACAAAGAAGTTTTAAACAACGTTATTTTTCTACACAATCTCCTAAATAATTAATACATTTGGTGTGCTTTTGGATAAACATTCCTTTCCTCATTCACTCGTTTATAGCCGCGATTACATCTTCGTCGTCAGAAATTGTGAGTTCTCTGTAAATGATATTTCAACTTTGACAATAAAAAATATTCTCGAGGTGTCTTGTCCGAAAATAGGGAAACTGGTTAAGAATTTTAAAATTAGTGTTTTAAATGGTAACTATTGAAATGTAAGTCTTGTAAGTTTGGGCACTATTTGGTAAAATGCCGTGACTAAATTTCTTTTTATCGCTTCATGAACTTTTGGTATAAGACCTGCATAATATTGGTCTATGATAACGTGACCATGTAATAAATAATGACAAGAGACGACAACCCTTTCAAAATCTTGAAATATCATGGCCATAATCTTGCAATCGAAAGAAGTGACCTAATTTTCGTGTCGGTGGTGTTAGAATGCTTATGCCGTCATTTCATCATTTGTGCTTTTCGACTTTGGATCAATGGATTCAGGTTTCATCCACTGTTACAAATTTTTCCGAAAGCTTTTCGATCGTAAAGCGTATCGATCTGATAAAATCGAAGGCTGTGGCTGATTCTGTAAAACCCGATAACCTAGTGGTAATGGCACTGGGCTATCGTGCGGGTGATCCCGAGATCGGATCCGGGTTTTCGCGGTTTTCCTTTTCGTTTAAGTGAATATCATAGACAAATTCCCAAGAAGATAACTCCCAAGTATAACTTAATGATAAATAATTGAGACAGCGTTTAGCCCCCATCTCGAATCCACGGACACGAACTAAAATAGAACTGACCTACCTTAACTTATCTTTCGGATTTTTGTATAAGTTTTTATTCTTCTTGTTATAAATATAAAAATAAAATGGTAAAAAAATCTGATAAGATTAAATATTGCATTTTGTTTTTATACCTACAAAAAGTATATTAAACATTAGTGTTAGATTATAAAGTAATAAATAATGCATTTATTTTTTGTTTTATACCTATACCTGTCCCATATCGTTATGTTCAAATTTTAGGAATGTAAAGTAGACTTCATTTCAAGTAACAAAAACGCAAAACTTGTATATCCATTTTTATTTGTTTCAAAGTTACAGATCTAGGAATGTGATTGTCAGATCATGAAAAAAAATGTAATCCTAAAGTCAATACAAATTGATTTTATTTTAAAAAAGTTATACGATTCAATAACAGGCCTGTGATTGTTAACGTCGCATAATAACGAGCCATCGAAAAAATTCATAATTGGAGTAGACTGTGAAATTGGGTTGATACTTTAACCACTTCCACATAATGACACATTACTTGATGCTTGACAGTTTCATTGTAAAAAAAGGTTATGGCATTGAAATGATACTACAACAAAAAAGAAAACAAATAATTTATTTAATATCGAAATCATAATCAAAATTTACATATAGCTACAGAAGTTGTTGAAAATGTCCATTTACATCTAAACACAAACAATTTTCTTAATAACAGTTTTGAAAAATTTGACGCAAACTTATAGTTTCAATGTCAAATAATAAATGTCATTATGTGGAAGTGGTTAAAGTACCAACCCAATTTCACAGTCTACTCCAATTATGAATTTTTTCGATGGCTCGTTATAATGTTATCTTAAAATAAATATACACGTGTCGTAGTGCATACAGTAATTTCTTGGAGATCTACAAAAAAGAGTACTGGAAATTGATTTATGATAAAGAAGGTTCCTACTTATTTCGTAAGTGCTGAACCATGAATATCATACAATAAACAAATGCTCAGATGACTGTTAACGTTACATTTTTTAATAAAGGATTACATTAAGTTGCGTCAGTGCACGTCAAGCAGTTATTGAATACCGACATCGGTTTCCCGATAGGCGCAATCCTCATTATAGAACGTTTCTGGAAGTACACAGACAATTTCGGGAATGCGGACTGCGTGATTATCTTTTCGACCGAGGAGTAAATTTGCCAGCAGACTTAGAGGAAGAAGCAGTAGCTATTGTTACAAGGGATCCAACTCTCAGCTCAGTGTACGTCGAATCGCTAGACAACTAGGAGTGCCACGAACGACAGTTTGGCGAATTTTAAAACGTGAGGGCTTATATCCATATCACTATCGCAGGGGACACTGTTTGCTTGAGACAGACCACTATGCTCGTCTAGTATATTCGACCTGGATATTAAGATATTAAGGCATGGCTTCATTTTAATTTCTGCAGAACAGTCCTCTGGACAGATGAATCTACGTTCACGAGAAGTGTTGTTACAAATCTGAGAAACCTGCACAGGTGGTCATCAGAAAATCCCAAAGCTATACACCCATCTAAATTTCAACATGAATTTTCTATTAACGTTTGGGCGGCCCTAATGGATGACTTGTTGATTGGTCCTATTGTTCTTCCAGGGAGGTTAAATGCGTACAATTACCTTCAATTTCTTATTGACGAACTGCCAGGTCTTTTAGAGGATGTCCCACTGAATGTTCGACGAGACATGTGGTTTCACATGGATGGGGCACCACCACATTTCGGAATTGCTGTCCGAAATTGGGTTAACGTCAATTATCCAAGATGGATTGGTCGAGGTGGTCCTGTTGCATGACTACCCAGATCACCCAATCTTAATCCCCTTGACTTTTATTTATGGGGGTACATGAAAAATTTAGTCTACGCGCAAGTTTCGAACACAATAGAAGAGTTGTTGGATCGTATTCACCTGGCTGCCGAGCAAATCCGACAAAACAAGTATGAAATTCGGATAAGTACTTCTTCTGTTGGCTTACGGGCACAAGTCTGCATTCAACAAGGAGGTGGACATTTCGAAAATATTATTACTTGAACTTTAAAATAAGTTTTTATTGACTTTAGGATTACATTTTTTTTCATGATCTGACAATCACCTTCATAGATGTGTAACTTTGAAACAAATAAAAATGGATATACAAGTTTTGCGATTTTGTTACTTGAAATGAAGTCTACTTAAAATTTGAACATAACGATACGGGACACTCTTGTATAAGTGGATGAAAAATAAAAAAAAACAACAATATTTTTTACACATTAGTTGTATGTGATCTTTAAAGAATTTTCTTATAAAAAGTTTCTTCTTGGATGTGATCTTAAGCCGGTCGTCGATTCAAGGGACATGTCTGCGACATTTTTGATACGAGGTGTTTACAACACCTTTCAACAAACAAATGGCGTAAACAAACTATGGACCTCGTTCATTTGCGCGAACAAATTCGTCGGATGATGATGCGTTGTTGCTGGTACGCAAAAGAAGACGGGATACAAGTGTTATTTAAAAAAAAGCGAAGATTTTGGATACATTCATATTCAATAGCGAATAAACATTGCAGTATATTAAGAAGCTCTCAATCAACTGAAATTATGAGTGATCAAGCAAAATTTTTGAATTTTAGAATAATTTTCTATTGTGTAGTCATATAACATTCATATCTTACTACTATATTTACAAATTTAATAATAAAAGTCGGATCGTCCCTCATATTGATACGAGAATGCGAACTTTTTTGATATATCAACGTTTAATCAAGCAAGAGCGTGGAAAACTCTCCGCATACACACGTAATTTGAGGCGACAAGTTGCTTGAAATTAGGGCATACACTGTCGCACAAGACTTGTAGTACACATGTTGTAGCTTGTTCACGACATGTTTGAGTGATGTATGAGCCTCTATTTAAACTAACAAATTGCAAAACGTAACGACGTGTCGCAGACATGTCCCTTGAATGGACTAACCGGCCTTAGATGTGTGGCTTCAAAAGTTCAGACTACGACAACAAATTTATTCATTAAACTTATATTTGTTAACAGAATTAACACTCAAGCATTACAATTGACATACAAAATATGAATTTACTAAAGCCTATACAAAAATAAATAACTGCCTAGAAGTAAAATTTCTTTACCTGTCAACACAGTACTTTCCTAATATTGGAGCAAGGGTTTTCTCATCCTACTGTTACAACTACGTTACTAGAATCAATAACTGCTTCCTTTGAAATATCTTCTACGGTATATTTTGAGGTAGATAAAACATTATGAATGTCATCCAACATCGGATTCGTTGGTTTATAGGCAGCAGATACTGATTCTAAATTACACAAAACAGTATTGTAATTGCATATATGCTGCAAAGGATTGCCTACCTGGTAAATAAAGTGTTGGAATGGCCTTTGATATTAGTCTATTTTTTCTTGCCTCAAAATACTTTCTACAAATAGTAAATGAATATCGTCTATTCTGAATGAACATGTGCCTGTAGCATTAATCAACTGTTGACACCTGGATGATGTTTCTTTTGAAAATTCATGAAGTATAGACCCTTCTTGTTTACAATTTGCCATGTAACATCATGGCACGTTAAAAATATAAAATTTATACATTATACAGGTGTCCTTGAAATAAAAATACAACGTAAGAAAAATAGAAAGATATAATTATATAGCTAGAATATGAATCCAAAATATTGTAAGTCAATTACGACGCGAATCCCAAAATTAAAAACCCCCTGAAAATGTGTAGCCTATGAATTCAAAATATTCAGAATGTAAATATGTACCTCTATTGAAGTTATACACACACCAAAAGTTTACATACGTAACAGCTGCCGATGTAATAAAAGCTATAATATCCTGTATTCTCAATACTTAAGGTCAATACCTCGTAGAAAACCAGCTTTTTATTCATTCAGGTACATAATTAAAAATTAAGATGTGTGTTAGATTCATTTTCAAAACCCATTTTAAAAATGATACTAAAATTTCATGTGTATTACGAAAGTATTTTTTGTTTTGTTAGAAGCAAAGATAATTATAACGAAAGCTTCATTTCCCTAAGTAAAAACGTCATGGCGTCTACAATGTAGTTCTCCTTAAACGTAAGATGAATCTTATCTAAGAAATACAGAAATCTAGCGGATAACTTAATTATGTGATATGCATATACATACATATATGATATGCTTCTTGGTGACACAGGTGACACGTTATTTTTGTAGCGTGCTTTGTTAGGATCAGCAATTTTTACTTTAGGCAGTTATTTCGCGTGTTTTTGTCACGAGAGGAGCATGACTCATCGCCCACGGGCGTACTATTGAAAATTTGTATTTTTAAAGAGTTTTTAATTTTATTTATATAATTGGAAAATCTGTAAAATCTATAAAATACGAAATACATTTTTATTTGTTCATTTTATATTTCAAGTTGAGTAAAGGAGTATTAATATTAACTAGCAATACTTTCTCAAGGTTTTCTTCTGTAAAATTTGTTCTCTTTGAATGAAATACATTCTTGTAGATAGAAAGCATCCTTTCTACATCGCAACTGGTTATAGGTGCATACCGGAAATATTCTTTTATTTCAGCGTATTTAGCAGTTAGATTTTGAGGCATTGTCCCCATACACAATTGCCGCAATGTTATTAAATCTGGATTTCTATTAAAAACTGCATCTAACTTTTACCGAAGGCCACATCCGAAGTCATTTGGAATATTTTTCAAATTATTAATAACCACATCTAATGTGGTTAATCCATTATATAATTTGAGATTTTGATTTTCAAAACAAGTGATTAGTTTTGGCAAATTTCCAAAATGTTCCTGAAGAAAGTACAACTGATTTCTTAAATTTGGAATTTGTATTAGTTCCTTGCACTCAGAAATACTTCGATCGTCATTTAAACATGTAGCGAAATTTTGTAAACTATCGAAATTCTCTGCATAAAAACTAGTAGTTTCCAACCATGTTCCCCATCTAGTTATTGCTGGAAAGGAAGGCATAGACAACGATGTAAGTTTTTCTCTGTAAAGAGCTACTCTCAATGGTGCTTTTCTGAAAACTTTTTTAAAAGCGTATACAAGTCTATCAACTTCCGGAAAGATGTCTCTGATATATTCACAGATTTTATGGAGAGCATGTGCTACACAAGTAATATGCAGCATTGGATATGTTTCCTTTAATAGTCTGCCTGTTTTTATACATATATGCAACACTGTCACTGACAAATAAAAGTATTCTTTCTTTGTACCTGTCGTCCGAATGAAGCATTTGGTGCATATTCTCATAAATGGTTTTAGCTACTGTTTCCGCATCAATTGTATTTATAACTTTTGTTGCTATTACATATGCATTATATGGAATAGTTGTATGTAGTACATCAGCTACAACATTTACCACACAGCGTCCTAATATATCGACAGTTTCGTCGGCACTTATCCATAGGTACTGATTTGAAAGATGGCTTCTAATGCGTTCTACTGCTTTCGTGTAGCGCTTAGAAACATAATATTTGCGTATGATGGATTCATTAGAATCACTTCGACCAGTATATTTTTGGAGAAATGTTTTGAAAGATGGCTTGTAATATGTTCTACTGTTTTCGTGTAGCGCTTAGAAACATAATATTTGCGTAAGGTGGATTCATCAGGATCATTTCGACCAGTTTATTTTTTGGTGAAGTGTTTTGAACGTTGTTAACTGTATTTAATAATATTTGCCGCCATTAATGTTTCACAGAGCTCTTCGTTAAAATTGTCTGATTCCAACGGGTCTAACATCTGTGTATGTGTTTGCGATGCGAAGTGACGTTTTCCGTGCGATTTCTTGGAATTGTTTAAAGATATTTTACAGACTTTGCAATAAATTTCGGAATCACTGGCAATGGACATACAATCAGTATAACCCTTAATCCAACTCGCCATTGTTTTACGATGCCATTCTCGACGTTGTTCCATATCATATCTGAAAAAGTAATTTAAACAATGTTCTAGATCTAAATAAATGAAAATTAAAAATGTATGCTTAAGTTATTGAAACTTAACGAAATTCACAGGACACTTACGTCAAAATAATTAGAAGAAGTAGATTCGATGAAACGATATTAAACAGGATTATTACTAAAATTACGAAGTATGTAATTATGTAATTAATACTTAAAACAATGAACAAAAGAAACTAACTCACCGTACTTTATTTATCTTACGAAATATACACTAATAAATAAAATAAATTATAAAAACCCCGCTTCTATCTACGCCCATGAAGAAAGGAATTTCACTATAATATTGAAGTAATTGCATCGCTATTCAACGACAAAAACCAGATGTGCGTTTAACCGATTGAATAGTGTTATTCAATAGCTGCGTGTTGCATCGTAATTTCGGCCCGATGTGTCCGGTCTCTGATTATTATTAATAGTATTTTGTTATCCACATGACAGCTAATAATACGTACCGTATAAAACATAGTGCGGTCATAAATAGTAAGTAAAATATTGTTTTAGTGTTTAGTTTCTAAAAAAAATTGCTCGTAGTTTTCAAAATTGGAAAGGCTGGTTGCGCCGTATTTGGATGCTTTCCTTCAAAATCAGGCGAACTGTAGAAAGTGGCTGTCAGTTATAGGAAGCAAACAACTTCTTGAACTTACCGATGAATATGTTTATACACACTATAGAATTTCTAGGAAACATTTCTTGAATACTGATATTAGACCTAATAGAATATTTAAAAAATGCTTTACCTTAAACTGTTTCTAACAAGTATTAAATATGTTTATGTATGTATGTTAATTAAATTATATATTATGCAAGAACTACAAATATAGACTAATTATTACCAAAGTAAAATTAATAAGCTTTACAAAGCTGTTGATCTTCAATTGTGCGAAAGGTGCAAATAGAATACTTAATGGACTTGTACCCAGTAATGTTACCAATTTTTACAAGTAAGCTTATTTCATTAACAATATAAATAAAGTTAGATAAAATACATATTTGTTTTATTATTTTATCTTTACTATTAGGTACATATTAAAATAGTTTCACAAACTCTTAAGATTCAAAAATCTTATATATGTACTAAGTATTTTTTTTTACAACTTTGTTATAGATGTAGTATCACTATATTAATTTGATTATAAAAATATATTGATACTAATTTTATAACTATGTTGTTAGAAAAATAAGTTATGCAAAAATATTTAAAAAAATTTAATAAATTAATAATACAAATTTTCTCGGGAAACGTTTTCCTTAGCCGGTAGATGCCTCTCTTTATGGTTTCACCATTTATAATGAGAGCTTCCATTCTATACTTGTTATAATTATCTATGGTTAGAAGTAAGAAATATAAAATACGAATATCGGATTCGGAATGCCCCCATTGTATTTAAAGACTGCAATGTTTATATTTATAAAACCGATAAGTTTTGTTATGGTAAAGGTTCGATAACGTGAGTCGGCTGTTAAAAATTTATACTTGTAAATTTTTAAAGCTGATATATTAAAATAACATGCAAGATGTATGATTTACGGGCATTTAAGTTATAATATATTATCTTTCATCGAAAAATTGTACCGAACATACGTAACGATCGACAACAGAACGATACTTATAGAAAAATTAACAATTAGAAAACTATATTATGTGTCAGCTTTAAAATATCGTCTCCGATCGTATTTATAATATATTCAGTCACACAGTGGTGTAACAACATATCTTTAAATATCTTTACCATTTTTTTTCGCTTATGAGAAGGAATTTTGGCAAAATATTTTGGGTATACATTCTATATAATTTAATCTTTCCATTTGTCATACGTTGTCTTTTTTCTTCAAGGACACCGATATAAATATTTCTTTACTATTTAATAATATTCACATAGGCTGCACATTAAACAATATATAAAAATTGTAATAATGTTTTGGTTACCTTAAAATACGTTCAAATCTTCAACTTTTATCAAGTTCAACCACGTTTTCACGTTATCTACGAAGTTCACTTTTCTATTGGCTGTTTCATGCATAAAGTACAACTAAAAGAAACGGTTTTGCTCAAGAGTTAATTTAACTGCAAGAATTTATGTATTTAGTGCCATCTTGAATCCATGAAGAAGCATTAAAACACTATCTTAATACATACTTCCTATCTAACATTATAAGTAATTATAACCCCTAGTGAATATCGACACCTCAACAAGTCGCTCCATGGGTGCGCGTGTAATAATAACTCCTGCGCTACCAATGTCTCCTCTAGTTAGCGCTAAGGTGTCGAGAGATACTAACGGAGTAAAGGAATTAATTCTTATTATTATTAAGCAAATTGACGCATGTCATTTTGATTAGGTGTTAACATCTAGGCATTCAACAAACAGACTTTTTTAAATTAAAATTTAGATGCCGTTAGCGAAGAGCAAGAAGAAAGATTTCACCAAGATTTGAAAGATATGGAGAAGAGGTATCAAGAAAGATGGAATCCAAACATGTTGGCGAACTACTGTTGGCTGCTGAGACGAGATGAGCTAAGAAATTTAAGGTTTCGCAAAGATAACTTGCATGTTTATGCAATAAACAAGTAATCGTTCATAAAACTTCAATAGTTTTTCTTGTTATTCATCATCTTCTAGTAAGACCTAGTCCTGTTGTTTTCTGTCATTTTCCCTCTTGTGGTAGCGATATCCAACTCTACGCCCAGCGCTTAGATGGTTTTCCTCTCGGTCGTTTGGTGTTCGGTTTCTGTGTTTTTGCCCATTTTGCTAGTTTTTCTGGGCCCATCCTATCAACATGATATCTCCAGAAATGGCGTCGCGTTCTTGTCCATCTTACAACGTCTTGCATTCCGATTTCTTTTAGCATGTCTTCGTTCTTTATTCTATCTCTAAGCGTGGTGCCATTTATAGTCCTAAGTATTTTCATTTCTGTTGTTCTCATTGTTCTTTGTTCTGTAGGTTAGCACGGGTCTGATGCAGGCTTTATATATTCTAATTTTACTTTCTTTCTTTACTCATAAATTTGTTTCGCCATATTATTTCTCGTAGGTATACTAATATTCTAGCTGCATTATTTGCATGTCTGGTGTCCGATACCTCAACTCCCGGATATTTGAGGTTCATGAGCTGTTTTATTATGTGCTCGTTGAGAACTAACTTGCATCTGATGGGGTCCTTCGCTATGACCATGGAGTAGGTTTTTTCGTACTATATTGTCATATTAAGTTATTCAGCTGCTATTTTGAACTTGTACAGGAGACATTGTAGGTCGTCTTCGTTCTCGGCTGTAAGTACAGCGGTGTCAGCATAGCATAAAATTCTCAATTCTCTCATATTAACTTGTACTATTTATACAGGCTGATTCATTTTCGGCCGTCACCATGGGGATCTCTCTTATTATTGGAGATAGAGTATAGGTTTAAATTTGGCAAAGTTGTTAAATTTTGTGTTTGTTATAAATCCGTAAAGAAAATAGACCTGTGACAAATGACCTTCGTTATTAAAAAGAAAAACGCGAAAACACCATTTTCTTCCTTTACATGTAGCACCGACATTTGGCCTTGTAGAGAAAAAATAAAAACATCCTTGTGGCCATTTCTAAACCTCTATCCAGTGGTGTACTCTAAATTTTTATACGACGTTTCGTTTCTTTCTGGCCATCATCAACTATCTAATTTCTTATAGGCGCCATATTGGATTTAGATATCTTCGGAAAGAGTTTTTTTTTCTGATTTCAACCATGTACCACATGCTGACTATAGTTTTTGACATTAGGTTTTATTTGAAAGAATAAATTATAAGCTTAAATAAGCCCAATAGTGCTCCGTATTTCTGTTGAACATTCCAGAATTTGTAAATTTTGTTTCATCTGACCAGATGATTTTGCTCAAAAAATTTTCGTCGTTTTCTATCCTTCCCATTAACCAATTACAATATTCTAGCCTTCTCAAATTATCTCCAGGCAGTAAAGAGTGACTAACATGGATCCTGTATGGTTTAAACCTACTTTTATGTAAAGTTCTCCAAACTCTGGACTGGCACAAATTTAATTCTGACGCTACTTCGCGTGTAGAAATTGATGGATTATTATTTATCTATAAAAATACAAGATTAACATGAAATTTGAAAACGCGCTTTTAATTTACCATTTGTAAAATATCTTGTCGATTTTCATTTAAATTCCTGTTGTCTTGACCATTACGCGGCTTAGTAAACGATCCATTCTCGACCAAATTTCTGTCGAGATCTAGAAAAATGGTACGATGAGGCTGTTGTCGTTCTGGATATAATTGAGTTGTTGAATTTCGGTTCGAAGAATAAAAAATACTTATCATATCCCGTTTCTTTTTGTTAGTGTATGACATTTTTGTATTATTAATGAACAATAAATGAAATGTTTGACAGATTGAAATTCCATTACCTTATTTACTCTTATAATTTATTCTTTCAAATAAAACCTAATGTCAAAAACTTTAGTCAGCATGTGGTACATGGTTGAAATCAGAAAAAAAAACTCTTTCTGAAGATGTCTAAATCCAATATGGCGCCTATAAGAAATTAGATAGTTGATGATGACCAGAAAGAAACGAAACGTCGTATAAAAATTTAGAGTACACCACTGGATAGAGGTTTAGAAATGGCCACAAGGATGTGTTTTTATATTTTCTCTACAAGGCCAAATGTCGGTGCTACAGGTAAAAGAAGAAAATGGGGTTTTCGCGTTTTTTTTTTAAATAACGAAGGTCATTTGTCACAGGTCTATTTTCTTTACGGCTTTATAACAAACACAAAATTTAACAACTTTGCCAAATTTAAACCTATACTCTATTTTTTAAAAAGGTATATAACCCCTTACCACAATTATTAGTCGTATCCTAAATACGTATTTCGACAACTAAGTTGTCATCATCAGTAGGTAAAAACTACTAATTAAAAGTCACACATGGGGCACAGTAAAGTAAAATAAACGCTTCCGCACAACTACTATACACTGCAACTCTGTAAAGACTAAATTTAACATGCCAATCTCAAACTACGAGACAAACACTTGCCTCCTACGAAAAGGTTTTAAACATGTGTTAAATTATCGAACAAAGGAACGGCAGAAATTCTTCTCTAAAGAAGGCGCCTACTAAAAACGATTTTTAAAGCTACGATGACCTACTATTAAACTAAATGAACCACCTTATATTTTCACAAAACACTAGTATATTTAACTATATGAATATTTCATGTGCATTGTACACATCAGTAGTTATATAAACGTATTATTTCGAGTACAAGTACAGTGACAAAATCTATATTGGGTAGGGTGTAAAAATTTTCCATTACAAATGGTTAAAAAATATGGTCGTATATTGTAAAAGCCGAACTCTCATTGCAAATTCTGAGAAAGACAAAATTAAGAAGGGGCGTTACATGTGAAGAAACAAATGAGAATCAATTCACGTGAAAAGGGTCTATGAATAATTGGATATTGTAGGAATATAATATAAAAGTTAATTATAAATAGGTGACATGTCCTAGTTAAGGAGTTAAGCAATTTAATATAATGTATAGAATTCACGGTAGGCTCTGGGTGTGTTAAGGAGGTAATTTTTGCATATTAAATGAGAATCAATTCACGTGAAAAGGGTCTATGAATAATTGGATATTGTAGGTATATAATTTAAAAGTTAATTATAAATAGGTGACATGTCCTAGTTAAGGAGTTAAGCAATTTAATATAATGTATAGAATTCACGGTAGGCTTTGGGTGTGTTAAGGAGGTAATTTTTGCATTTTTGCGATGTTTAAAACCTTTTCGTAGGAGGCAAGTGTTTGTCTCGTAGTTTGAGATTGGCATGTTAAATTTAGTCTTTACAGGGTTGCAGTGTATAGTAGTTGTGCGGAAGCGTTTATTTTACTTTACTGTGCCCCATGTGTGACTTTTAATTAGTAGTTTTTACCTATTGATGATGACAACTTAGTTGTCGAAATACGTATTTAGGATACGACTAATAATTGTGGTAAGGGGTTATATACCTTTTTAAATTATTATTTAACCACAGTCTCCATTGAAAGAATTTTCTATACTCTATCTCCAATAATAAGCGAGATCCCCATGGTGAGGGCCGAAAATGAATCAGCCTGTATATTAACAAAGTTGTCATTTTATACTAACACGTGTTCTTTATAAAACCCGATGTGTTTTGAAAACGTTCGTACGTATATATTAACTTATAGTGAGTAGGACTCTGGAATGTGGGGAACATCTGACAACTCTATATATTCATTTCTTCTGTTATCCCACGTTCAGTTTCTATTCTCGTTCTGTTGCGGCTGTCGAGCTCTTTAACTATGATTATATATTTTTTGGTCACATTCTTTTGCTGCAGGAGAGTGATTACATCGTTTAAGCGTACTCTGTCGAAGATCTACGAAGTATGTGAACATAGGTTTATCATATTCTATTGATTTCTCTATCATTTGTCTTAGGATGAATGTTGCATCGGTTGTAGATCTATTTGACCGAAATCTTGGACTTCACAGATGCCTACTTTGTTGGAATTTTTTTGTGAGGGAATTTTACTGAATATTTTCGAAATGGAGCTTAGCAGTGTTATGCCTCTGTAGTTTCCAGGGTCACTTTTTGGGCCTTTTTTATCGATTGGGATGATTATACTTAACCTCCATTCTTTTGGTATTGCCTCGCAGCTTTCGATTTTTTGGAATAATGTCGTTATTTCGTTTTCAAGATCTGCGCCTCCGTATTTAATTAGCTCATTTGGAATGTTATCGATGCCTGGTGATTTGCTGTTCTTGAGCTTGGATAGTGTCATCTACCTCTTCTTGTGTGATATAGTCATTACTAGAATCTCCAGCTGTTAATTCGTTTTGCTCTTTGTCGTTGGTATTGATATTACGGTATAGATTTTTAAAGTGTGTTACCCACGTTTCTAGTTTTATAGAGTTTACATTTACTTCTTGATTGATAGGTTTTTTCTTCCTCTTAGTATGTTCCATACTTTTTTTTGACGTCCTTGTAGTCATCTTCCATTTCTACTGAAAATCTTTCCCAATAGTTTTTAAGTTCTAAAATTAAGTACTTTTTTAATAAATTTTTTTTTTAAGGGAAGGTGCATTTTTTGCAATTTTCTTCTTATGTCTGTTCTGAAAAATCTGAAAGTGATGGAGAAAAACTGACTACATATTCGTAATCAAAATACTTCAGAATCAGTCCAAAGTTGCAGGCCTGTGTAATCCAATAAAACAAAAAATCCATTTTGACAATAAATAATAGATGATTAAAATAATTTGATCTAGACCCTGTAAAACACTTGTTTGGAATAAGGAATATAATAGCAGCAGTAAATTTATTAAAATTCCAAGAACAGAACATTTGATTGATAATGTGAGGTATTTGCCTCTACTAATTAATTTTTTGTTGTAAATATTTTGTAGTAAATTCATAAATCATTTCTGGAATACTATTTTATTTTTCACTAGCCTTTTTCCATATTGATCACAGCACATAATTTGCTGAATTTATTTAAAAACTAGCAATCTTTTATTCCGTTGTTTATGCAAAATGTGGGGATATCGCTAATCTATACTATGTACTTTATTCAGTGAATAATACCACGCGGCAATAAACTATCTTGAAAGATATTGGCCGAAAATTATGTTCATTATAGACACATGTTTGCCTTCTTTTGATAAGAGAACATTCATCTTGTATAAAATACTTTATTGGTGACCCTTGAAATATTTATCAAAAAAAAATATTTCCTGGTTGTTTGTATCGTTGGTGTTACTAAGTTACAAACAATTATTTGGTGACATGATAATTTCAATAGTTTGGACTAGACAAGAAGTTAAAGGTTACAATGTGAAGACTTGATAAGAACACGTTTCTCTTTGCGATATGTTGTATCTGTTATTTTTCTTCGCCTTTGAATTATTTTATGCCTCGACTTGTAATATATACGACATGAACTAAAAATAGTTTTTATCGTACATACGTTATGCATTTTAGATAGCGAAGAAAGAAATAAAACGATGTTACATCGATAAAGTGCAATCAATCAGTGTTTCCTTAAAATATGTGATACTAAAATTTAAATTTTTAATTGTAGTATTCACTTTAAAATTTACGTAAATAATTTTATATATATAAGAGGGATGTTTCCAAAGTTCTGAGAACTTGGCTATAATTTTTTTATTTTGTCAATTTTCATCAATATTACAATGTAGTTTTTCAACATAATCACCATTTTTCAAATTTTGGTTAAGTTAGGACTACTGTACTTAATTTCAACCTCAACAGTGAACATTAGCGTCCTATACGCTAAAAATCACTTTTGACGTAAATATAAAAATTGATAAAATAGAACACTATACCCTTACTTTTCGAAATGTTTGTTCCCAAAATTTACTAATTACAATTATTTAAGAAAATGGGATAGATTGTTGTGCCGCGTTCTAAACAAAAAATGTGAACAATAAAAGCTAACGGAAAACAGGTATGTACGACTATGGCAAAATATGTTAAACATCAATTGACAATAACTATAATTCTCAGTATGGCAAATACAAAACAAAGAAATTTCCAAAATTTTTCAGACGTCACCTTCAGTATTAAACGGACACCAGATACCTTTCGACAGATAATCTATAAAAATAATCCCTTCGCAATCCCAGAATAAAGTAAGCATTACCTTTCCAACAGACGGAACTGCACGCGCCTTAAGTGGATGCCCTTCTTCGGGTTTACACCATTCTTTAGATTTACTTTTGGTCTTAGGATTGCAATAAGGAATCCACGTTTCTTCAGTGTTATTATCCGTTGCCGAAATTCATCACCCTAACGAACTAACAGCTCTTGAAGTTGACGACAAGTGTCAGACCTATTCAGTTTCTGTTCCGGTCCCAATAGCTTTGCCACCCAGCAGCCTGAATTATTGGTTACGCCCAAACAATCATTAAGGTCTTTGGAACTTATTTTATTCGTACATTAATTTGAAAAATAGTTATTCGTCTGTCCTCTTTCAGTAGGTTCTCAACGGCAATAATGTTTCTTTCATTTATCGACGTGCTCGGGCGAACACTGCGTGGATCGTCTTCTAATGATATTCTACCACTTTTAAAACACCGATCCACTGATATACAGTACTTTTAGATTCTGCAGACCCACCAAACACTCCTTTCTGACGTTGAATAATTTCTGAAGTTTCCACACTCTCTTTCCACAAAAAGAAAATGATTGCTCTTTGAGATTTAACCGCACCTTCCATGCTTATACAAAGAGTGTTACGAAAATACGTCTATATAGATCGAACACCTGAATCAGACAGAACGATATTGCACTCAGTGTTGCCAGCCAGTGTTAACGTTCCATCGGTAGATTTGTCGACAAATTTCGGTAGATTCCGTAAAAAATCGGTAGATTTAAAGTTTTTATAATATTACATATTACCTATGCATGCATTCCAATGAGTATAGAGGTAGATGTTTCTATATAACCTTTATTAAATAATAATAAATAATTACTTATAGGTTTATACCTACATATATAGGTATTTGTTCATTCTCATTATACCTTTCTAAACAACCAATCTCCGATAAAAATTCTGATTTTATTTTGAGTATACGTTTCTTAGATGCATATATGTAAGTCTTAACAGAACTGCACACCATAACAATATTTCAGAGGTGACAAAACAAAATTACAAAGGATAAAAACAAAATTAATTTTATTCAAAGTAAACAAATATAAATAAAACTTATTACATTAACTAAACGGAATGTTTTCTAAAATAGTCATATAAAATATAAATAAACATAATTTATATCCTACTCAGTGGGATATAAATTATGATTATTCATTTTTACAAGCAACTCTTCTTCAATTGAAAAATCGTAACAAGTTTTAGTATCAATAAATTGCTTGGGATGCAATAATCCACATATTGTTGCAGTGGCGAATCTGTTCCGCTGTTTAGTTTTCATTAAGTTAGTGTTAGAAAAGACTCTTTCCACATTTGCGGATGAGTGTGGAAGGCAAAGTAAATTTTGAACAAAATGTATCAATATACTGAACATCAGAGTACCATCACCATAGGTTATTTCCTTGATCTGTTGCCAAATTCTTCAGTATCACTCGAGTAAGACTGAATAATATCAGTATTTCGTAAAAAAACGCCATTCTGTATCCCAATTTTGTATATCATGATCTCCAAGTAAATTTGGAAACCTAACGGCTACATGACTAATGGTGTGAATAGTACCACTTTTAACTATCTGCGGATCCAAAAATTTTAGTTTCTGTAAAATATTATTTTTAAGTCGGAAACGTTGAACTATTTGAGTGCTGGCCTCTATATAGAAATTTAAACATCTTAATCTAAAATACTTTAGTTGTTCTTCACTCACATTTTCTCTGCATATTGTTTTTGTGATGTATGCACCGAAGTACATATCTTCAATTTTTAAGTAGTTTCGAGGAATTTTTAAAATCCACATTCTCAAGTTGTGTATTTTGTAAATAATGTCTCTGTATGAAACAATCGAAAATTGTTTTTAAAATGTGACAAGACATTCTGGTATAAAAGATGCAGTTTGGGGTGTTCGGATTGTATTTCTTTATTCAAATTGTTAAAAAATGGCAAAACAAACTCCAAAAATTGCAGAAATAACTTTGTAACTAAATCATTTAATTTTGTTAAAATATCTCCCGCAGCTAATATGTCGTTTCTGCTAAGCGCATCTGTGAAAAATAATTGAAGTGTATTGTTCTAGAATTGTTCTAGTATTGGTCTAGTATTGTATTACAAATACAAGGGTCGGCTAGGTATACTAATAATGAAATTATTCTAAGATAAATAATAAAAATTATATTTTAGTTATTTTGTAATAATTAAGATAATTAGTGGTGCTGGTGAAGTTCCTTCAAAGGTCCAGGACGTGCGTGGTATTGGTTAATTTAAAATAAATATACAACAACTTAATACATAAAATAAAACACAGCGGCGTCCTTAAATTTTGTATTTATATTTACATAATAAATTGAAACTCGATATATTTAAAGCAATTAAAACAAAGTAATATGTACACGAGGAGCGGCAATTACGTAACTAAAATTAACACATAAAAATACTCTGAAACGAACGTTAAATGGAGTAGTAAATTAAGGGTTAATTAATTACGATGAATAAAAAATAATCTCTGTATAGGACAATACAGTTACCTTAAAGTTGGCGATGGCGTCCACGTGGTCTGAAGATATACTCGAACAAGTATATGTAGGGCGATGTTTTTCCGGAGGAATAAGAAATTAATTAGTTTACATTAATTTGGATTCACTTAAAAGAGTAATGTATAGAACAATACAATTAATTACCTTAGAAGCGAAAGAACACCTGGTCGGTGTGATAGCGTCGTGACTTGGACAGTACACGAGGAGTTATGTGTGTATTCACGAAAGGTTCGAAAGCGAAGAAGGAACTCTTAGTTTTCGTCGATAGAAAAATGTCTAGAAACGCTTGGTTTTATGATGTATCGAAGAGGGGGTCGATATCTCGAATAATAGTTAATTAAACGCGCGGCCTGAAGACTTGGTCTGTCGATGTCAGAAATATTCTTAGAGTAACCCTTGTGACATAAGCTTCCTAACGATATCAAACACGACACATAAAAGAAGATGTAAATAATATTAAATTTAAACAATTTAAAATTGGAATGTTCTAGACGAATTTCGACATTCTAAATTCTACATTTCGGTTATCGGTTGACGGTGCAGGTAATAAGGGTCGTCGGCGGTTGGGGTTATAACAAAAGAAAATACTTTCTCTTTGGAAACGAATATACAGAAGAAATGTCTTAAGTTTAAATATAATTAATATGAGATATTTAAAAACGAATATATTTTTAATTAAGTGAATTAAACTTCTATACGCTATGTGTAACAATTCGCCCACCCTTTGAAAGACATTTTTTTTGTCTATGAGTGTCTTGCATAAGAAATTTTTATTAAGTTTAATTTTACGTTAAGTTTAACTTTAATTTAAGGACAAATCACGGCCAGGACCGATTTTGTGCTTACTTTACCCACACCATGTTACGTATGGCGTACGGGGAAACCTGGAAACCCGTACTAGGCAAGTCTGCGCTCTTAAAAATCAGAGGTACAGTTTGAATTAATTGACTTGAGTAATTAATCAGTGTTCGATTAATTAAATGCAAAAGAAAAAAACTGAACTGATTAGTAAGTCGCTAGGTGTTAGTCGCGACACAATGTAGTATAAATATGTAATATCGAACGAAAACAAAAAAGAGAATGGGCCCTAATCTATCATTACATATCTAACTAATTTGATTAAATCATTATTGCTAACATTTAATTGAAATACCCGTTCGCGTACTATTCACCCTGTAGCGGCGATATTGCTGTTGGTATTTGGCGTTTATTCTTGGATTTTCGAGGGCGTGTTTTGTCCGTTGTCGCTCGGTTGCTGTTGACTGTCCCTGGTCTTGCAAATCGACGGCGGCGAAGAGAGGTATGCAGCGGCGTCGCTCGAAGGGGATCGTTTCTACCTGCTCTTGATGCGTTGTGCTTCGATGTCGATTCGGAGAATCCTTTCGCTGTAGCTGCGTTGACCTAGTTAATTTAGGCGATTTTGCTTTCTGTGAAAAATAAACAGACTCGATTGTGCGTGGAGGTGGGATAGGGTTAATTGTAGGATTACATTTGGTTTCATGGTAAGATTCGGGAGCTGTAAAGAATTTAATTGTTTTACGATTTTTCTTACCAAAATGTAAACAACGTTGTCCTATATTTAATACCGCTTCTTGCGTTTCGAAGAATGGCATTCCTAATATTAAGTTTTCTCGCAAATCCGGTGCAATTAGTACAGGGACTTCTATTACTTGATTCTGGATGCGTGCACTTACGATCCCAGTTCCGGTAATAGTCATGTGTGCAAATTTGTGTCCTAATGATGCTGTACTGACCTTGTTTGAAGTTATGTGTCTAACAATTGCAGGAGCGGCAAAGTTATTTGTCGCTGCGGTGTCTAAGATGGCGTCGACAGCGTGTCCTGTGACTTCAACACATATACGAGGTGTTTTCGGTGATGAATTATGCTGTATATAATTCAACGATGGTTCTTGTTTCTTTCGCAGAACTGGGCAGTTGCGATGCCAGTGATTATCAGAACAGTAATCACATGGCGGTAATCCTTTCGTCGTTAATTGCTTCACTTTGTTGCCTGAAATTGCATTAGATGATAAAGACGATATCTTACTTGCGTAAATGTCTGCTGGATCGCCATGAATGTAGTTGTCTATTTCCATGCATGCTTCTCTTAACGCTTTCGATGTTTCTAGAGATTTCGGTCCTAACATCACTTTGTATTCGGATCGTAATTGCCTCTTGATTAAAGCTGCGATCTTCGTATCATCCCAATTTGGATATAAACGATTGCACAATCGTTTTTTCTTTAAGAGAAAGGGAACTGCGCGTTCATTCTCTTGCTGAAAATGTCCGTATAAAATTTCCTGAAGTTTGTCCTTACGTTCGTTCGACTTGTAACGTTCAAGAAATAATTCGCTAAAACATTCAAAAGAATCAATTTGATTATCGAATTGCTCAAACCATAATGCTGCTTCTCCGTGAAGATATGTTGCGATTTCGTCTATTGTTCGTGCAGGGCTTAGCGTTTCTGCTTTCAGATGTGCTTCTAGTTGTTGGAGGAATACTTCAGGGTCCTGGAAAATATCTCCACTAAAAACATCTGGCTTTGGAGGTGATACACGTGGTGTTGCAACTGATCTACAAAATTCCTGTAAAACATTGATTAAACCTTGTATATCGGATGAATTTTCGTTAGGCGCCACCAAATCATTCGATTTGGAATTAGAAGAGTTTTCCTGTTGTTCCTTTGACTTCACCATGTTGTTGTGGATTCGTTGATTTACACTAAATCAAATTTTGCCTCACGTTCCGGGCGTCACTTATTACAAATACAAGGGGTGGGCTTTTGCTTTGCGGCGATAGTAGCCACGTGGTCTTCGAAGATATACCTTAGAAGCGAAAGAACACCTGGTCGGTGTGATAGCGTCATGACTTGGACAGTACACGAGTAGTTGTTTTCTCACGAAAGGGTCGAGAGAGAAGAAGGAACTCTTAGTTTGTATCGCAAAGGAAGGGGTCTAAACGGTTGGTTTATGATGTATCGAAGAGGGGGTCGATATCTCGTATAATAGTTAATTAAACGCGCGGCCTGAAGACTTGGTCTGTCGATGTCAGAAATATTCTTAGAGTAACCCTTGTGACATAAGCTTCCTAACGATATCAAACACGACACATAAAAGAAGATGTAAATAATATTAAATTTAAACAATTTAAAATTGGAATGTTCTAGACGAATTTCGACATTCTAAATTCTACATTTCGGTTATCGGTTGACGGTGCAGGTAATAAGGGTCGTCGGCGGTTGGGGTTATAACAAAAGAAAATACTTTCTCTTTGGAAACGAATATACAGAAGAAATGTCTTAAGTTTAAATATAATTAATATGAGATATTTAAAAACGAATATATTTTTAATTAAGTGAATTAAACTTCTATACGCTATGTGTAACAATTGTTCTAGTAGAATTGTTCTAGTATTGTTCTAGAATCCTCGAAACTACACTTTGAACCGATAACCATCTAGTCTGCGACGGATGTAAAATTTTGTGTATTTCAACATTACAAAAATTTTGGTATTGCGCAAATTCTAAAATGCGTTTAGGACTTGGTATACTTTGATTACTTTTTTACGAGCTCCAAGCTATTAGTTCATCTGAAACGTCAAGGATACTTTGCTACTGGAATTGTACGTGAGAACAGAATGCTGAAATGCCCTTTAGAGACTTGTAAGTCTATAGGAAAAAAAACCTCGTGGTACAATGGATTCTTGTTACGATCACGTAAATGAAATAAGCGTGGTCCGTTGGAATGACAATTCTGTGGTTACAGTAGCAACCAATTGTGAGTCTGCACTGCCTAATGTGTTTGTGAAGCGGTACAATCGTAGAGAAAAAAGACATCTCTATACCACAACCAAATATGATTGGCAAATATAGCAAATATATGGGAGGCGTTGATCTACACGATAACGCAGTTGCAAATTACCGAATAAATATTCGTGGAAAAAAAATGGTGGAGGCCGCTTTTATAAATATGTTAGATTCTACTGTGGTGAATTCTTGGAAACTGCACAGACTTGTATACACAGAGAAACCCATTTCGTAGCTGGATTTCAGGTCTGAACTTGTACGAAGCCTCATTAGTGCTAACAAATGTAAAACATAATCTGTTCGAGGACGTGGTTCCAGTGTGTCTCTATCATCCAGTGCACGTTAAGATAATGTGGGTCACCTAATTGAAATAAATCGTGAAAATTGGAGGAGACATTGTAGAGTATGCAAAAGTACAACCGTATTTATGTGTAATAAACTAATAAATGTGGAGTTCCATTACATTCACACTGCTTCAAAGACTACCTACTAATTAATAATTGTAATATTTTTTTGTGCTTATAGTGAATAGTCCCATTGTTGCGTTAACGCAACGCAAAAAAAATATAAGAATCAATGGTTTATCTTTTTTTTTTTACTTTAAAGGATGTATATAAATACCTAAATAAAAGTTTATTCCTTAAAGAATTTGCGTTTTCCTTGATTTGTCTAATAGTGGTCCTAAATGGGTTAAGTAAATTACCTAACTGTAAATTTCTGTTGGTTAAATCTCGGACGTGATGAAATTCAATTGAAGTTAAAATTGTTTTAGAATGCATAGTTTTTTGTCGGCATGTTACCGGACGTTACAAGAGTTTCTCAAAGCAAAAATATTGAAAGAAAAACAAGTTAATACACTATCTATATTACCTCTACAACTAGGGGAACCCCATCAATATTAAAAAGAACTACATATACCGTTCTCAATATTGAATATTAAGCTCTGTTTATACTAAATATTAATATGTATAAGACGCCTTCGTATTATAAAAAATAATAAATTTTATTCTGATATATGTATACACATTGTTAATTCGCAATAAAAACTACACATTTATAATATTTATACAATTTAAATGAATAGCTTAGCAGTTCGGATTTTTTCGGTAGAATTGTGTTGAAAATCTGTAGATCGGTATTCAATCAATTATAAATAGAGCTGAGGATGTTTGCGGTACGGCAGGACCGTATGTAGTGCATCCCCACATTTAACTATTTATCTAAATATTCTCTGAAATGATTTGCCGGATCTCATAAATTAATAGAGTGATATTTTAGTATGCACTGGATATTGTTATTATACAAAATCATAATAGCCATTTGTATTTATGGATCATAAATAATAATACGCATGTATTTGTATTTGGTTGTGAATTCAATTTAAACTTAAAACGAATCGTAATATTTTAACGACAAGCCGTCCTTACAATACATGCATTCGAGACAAAGTGTGCAACTCTACGAATAACTTCCATAATTGATCGAAAATGGACATTTTGGAGCTGAAGTAAAGCCCCTATTCTTAGAAAATTTTATTACTGTCGTTAAGAACTATTATTATAAACAACAAAGGCCTTTTATTAGTGTTGAAGTTTTAGTTTCATTGAATTTCCATGTTGTAAGTAGTCAATTGTAAAGTGTTCATTCACAATATTCTAAAACAAGGTGTAAATTTAACTAAAATCCAGAAAAACACATTCTGATAATATATTACTAGATTAGAACCTGTGTTTATTACTATTTATTATATTATTTTTATAACCAAATGCAATAAAAGCTACGAAAACAAAAGAAACCTCGATTTATTTATTTATGAAGTTAGAAGTTATAACTTATAACTTCTAACTTCATTCACCTAGTTCAAGTAGGTAGTACATATAAAATATATGCAAAATATGTGCTGCCAGGCTTTGAAAGGCTGTGTGACAAGATTTTAATAAATCGAGGTTTCTTTTGTTTTCGTAGCTTTTATTGCATTTGGTTATAAAAATAATATAATAAATAGTAATAAACACAGCTTCTAATCTAGTAATATATTATCAGAATGTGTTTTTCTGGATTTTAGTTAAATTTACACCTTGTTTTAGAATATTGTGAATGAACACTTTACAATTGACTACTTACAACATGGAAATTCAATGAAACTAAAACTTCAACACTAATAAAAGGCCTATGTTGTTTATAATAATAGTTCTTAACGACAGTAATAAAATTTTCTAAGAATAGGGGCTTTACTTCAGCTCCAAAATGTCCATTTTCGATCAATTATGGAAGTTATTCGTAGAGTTGCACACTTTGTCTCGAATGCATGTATTGTAAGGACTGCTTGTCGTTAAAATATTACGATTCGTTTTAAGATTAAATTGAATTCACAACCAAATACAAATACATGCGTATTATTATTTATGATCCATAAATACAAATGGCTATTATGATTTTGTATAATAACAATATCCAGTGCATACTAAAATATCACTCTATTAATTTATGAGATCCGGCAAATCATTTCAGAGAATATTTAGATAAATAGTTAAATGTGGGGATGCACTACATACGGTCCTGCCGTACCGCAAACATCCTCAGCTCTAATTATAAATACATAACTCAACAAATAAATTAAAAGAAAAATGTATAGCAGAAAGAAAATAAAAAATTATGTAAATACTATTTGCTTTAGAAAATTGAAAGAACAAAAGAGTATATCAAAATCCTATAAGAGATAATTAAAATTTACACACAATATAAATTGGTGATCTAACTTGATGGTTGATAAGTGCGAAGGCTAAATACAAAGTACTGATGTATCGCTTTCCAGGATGGGGCATTGTCTAGTACAAATGCTGTATACGAGGGATGCCTTTTATATTTCGGGAATTGGCGATCCTGGTACTGCCATATATCAACCGATGTCTCTATCGTAAAGTTCGACATTTTGACAGAACACGCTATTTGTGTTGTTTACAGTAACTTAAAAAAATCACCTCGGCCTAAAAATGGAATTAACTTGTGAACATTTCCCTGCGATTATTTTTTTCAACTTTCGACGTGAATTATCACAGTGCATCGATGAACTTAATTCGACTTTTGGTGATGAATCACCATAAAAAAACAGCGTATATCGGTGGTATAATGAATTCAATCGTGGTCGTGCTTCGCTCGCTGACGAATTTTGTGAAGGTCGTCCAATATCGTTTGATGTTCCGAATAACATTGCTGCTGTGCGTGAACTGATATTTCAAGATCGTCATATGACTTATTGTGCGATAGAGGTATCCTTGGGCATTAGTGGGACCAGCATACATTCAATTTTACATGAACATTTGGCTGTCAAAAAAATTGTTCGCCTTGGATCCCACATAATTTGACAATCGTTCAAAAAAAGGCTCGTATCGATTGGTCGAAAGAAATGCTAAAAAGTACGATCGGGTTGCTTCAAAACACGGCTATGGCATCGTTAACAGATGACGAATCATAGATCTAGGCGAAAGCCTGAAAGCCCGAAAGTAAACAGCAGTCGACTGTATGGGTCTTTCAAAATAAGTAAAATCGAACAAAAGTTGTTCGCGCACAAAGCACTTCGAAGCAAACGGTCGCTTGTTTCTTCGGAAAAAACGGACATGTGGCAACTGTACATTAGTACAACGTTGGACGGTCAATTCTGAATGGTACACAAGCATTTGCTTGCCAGAAGTATTCAGAAAAATAAGGGAAACCAACCGCCAAAACAGATCATTCTCCACCAGGACAGTGCGAGCTTCTCACACATCGACTCAAGCAAAAGAGTTTTTGACAACTAAAAATGTGGAATTGATGAGTCATCCTCCGTACAGCCCTGATTTGACATCCAATGATTTTTTTCTATTCCCCCAAATCAAAAATAAATTACTAGGTTAACGTTGCTTGACGCCTAAGGAAGCAGTTGATGCTTTCAAAATGCAAGTTTTGGAGGTACCTCATCGTAGTGGAAAAGTGTTTCGAAAATTGGTTCAAGCGCTTAAAAAAGTGTATTGACCTTAATGGAGAATATTTTGAAAAACAATAAAGCCATGTACTAATTTATGTTCTCTATTCCCGAAATATAAAAGGCATCCCTCGTAAATGATAGTGAATCGACAAAATTTAATAAGAAAAATGAAAACAACAAGAAGGAAGCAAAATTTTTGCACAGAGTGCTTGTTTTGAATGAATCATTACAATACTCAAGTAATATATATTTAGATAAGGCAAAATTCAACAAAGATTGCCCATGCACTATAAATTTTCGACTAAATTAACGATTCAAAGTAACTATACCATATGGTCTTCAGTAATTGCATCGAACAAAGATGCAAATATGTGATGTTTGTCTTCCCACTCTACGCAATACGTTTAAAATTGTACATATACGAGGGCGGATTGATATATAAGGTCTCCAACAACACCTTTGTGCGCGTAATGGGGATAGAAACAAGTTCTAACCTGCAAACTGTAATTACGAGTATCTCGTCTTAGCATGCAAAGCTTCATTTTCTTGTGTACCGTCGTTGAGTAACAGTGTCATTTATCATGAATTCAATTTCTGAGATGCGTACCAAGCAACGACCCATGATAGAATTCTTAACGCCGGAAGGTTGCGAGTCGATTGAAATTTATAGGCGTTTGAAAGCTGTTTATGACGACTGTATAGATATGAAGAATGTTCACCAGTGGATGCAACGTGCAAAACTCTGACAGAGGCGAAATGAAGGTGTATGACGATAAGCGATCAGGTCGACCAGTATCAGTAAGATAAGTGAATGCACAGATTCAAGAAAATCGCTAAATTACGCAAAAACAAATTGCTTGACAATTAGGCATTAGTCAAGAAAGAGTCCAGTGCATTGTTCAAACGTTGAATTATAGAAAAATTTGCGCCAGATGGGTCCCGCGACAATTAACAGATGTGAAAGGACAAAGGAAAAACATTTGTCACGAACTTCTTAACCAGTATCGAAGTGATGGAGATAATTTTCTCAAACTTTTATGTAAGTTTGACATTGATATATTGTCATTTATATTTTAAATCTCTTTGGAACTTTGCACTTTTGCACTATGTGTCAAAACATGTAAGATTGTTTTAAATATATACATATCAAAGTAAACCAGACTTTAAATCGATGACTCCTTTAATCTAATATATATATATATATATATATATATATATATATATATATAATTTAAAAGAAATTATCGACCGTACTATATTGGTTAAAATAAATTAGAAACGGGCAGGCGGTCTGTCAATTAAAACTCAGTTATTAATTATCTCTATATTTCGCAACGAATTTTTTCTCCCGAAGAAGCAACAAACTCGTTGCGAAATATAGAGATAATTAATAAATGAGTCTTAATGGACAGACCGCTTGCCCGTCTCTAATTTATTATATATATATATATATTATATATATATTATATATATATATTATATATATATTATATATATATATTATATATATATATATATATTTATTTAGTGTTTATAAGAAATTAAAATTTATTTCTTATTTATTTTATTTTGTTTCCTTTAAATTTTATTTTTCTTTACTCTAATCATTATTTTAATTTTAACTCTTTCATATAATGTAAATATAATTCTTACCTTTCGTTTTGTAATTTTTTTTAGTTCTAAATCACTTGAAAAAGACTTAATTATATACAAAAAGTCGAAACGTCGTTATTTAAATAAATTGAATTTCAATAAAGGTCGCCAAACCAAAAAAAGCTTATTATTTTAATATATATATATATATAGTGTAAACTCTATATAACGACACTGAAGGGACTGTGCATTTATGGCGTTATAGAGAGTTGTCGTTAAATTGAGAAAAGAAAAATCAGAATTATAAAAAGAAAAAGTTTATTTCAGACTAATAAAAAACAATCTTATTTGAACGCTATTGCGTATAGTTTGATATTTTTGTCTGACGTCTTTTGCTGCACCAGTAATCTTGTTGTATTTTTTTACTTATTTTATTCATATCTTGCGATATTGAGGCATCTTGATGATAAAGGAAGTACTTTTCCAATAATTTAGCTGCTTCCAAAGCTTCCTTAATGCTCGGCGAAGGCTCATGCGTCTCATCTTCTTCATCTCCTTGTTCTTGAACCTCAGTTTCTCTCACTGAATCCAAAATTTCTTTGTCTGTGAGTGAAGCCGTTGTAAGCAGGCAGTCGTCTACTTCGATGTAGGTTTGAAGATTATCCGTAAAATTTCCTGCCATGTTGAACTGTTGAATCCACTCAGTTAATGGAAGGTCATCGTCGCTATCAAACTCAGGTTCTGTTTCCACCTCATCACTCGTAGAATTGGTACAAAGTCCAGCATGTCGAAAAGAGTGCTGTATAGTTGTGTATGTCACATTTTCCCAGGCTTTAGATAAAAAATTGACTGCTAGCAGCATATTAACAGAAGTTTTACCCTCAGATTCGACTAGCCCCATCAATAATTTCCTTCCGTAGTGACCCTTGAGGCTTTTAATCACACTCTGGTCCATTGGCTGTAAGACACTAGTCGTATTTGGAGGAAGAAATGCCAACTCTATGTTTTGAAGGTTTGATATAAATGGGTGGGCAGGGCAGTTGTCAACAAGAAGTAAAATTTTTCGTCCCTTTAATTCTGCATCCCACTTTCGCACTTCTTCCTCAAAAAGTTGACTGGTCATCCAAGCTGATTTATTAGCTTTATACGTCACTGGCAATTTTTTAATGTTCTTAAAACTGCGCGGATTTTTCGATTTGCCTATTACCATAAGCTTTTTTTTCTGTACCATCCATATTAGCAGCCACAAGCACCGTAATACGTTCCTTGGAGAGCTTTCCTCCCACACACTTTTCCCCTTTAAATTTCGGAGTTTTATCTGGAGTCAACTTATAGAAAATTCCTGCTTCATCAGCATTGAAAATGTCACTTGGGGCGTATTTTTCTGTAAATTTTGACCACACTGTATTAATCCAACCATGAGTAACATTTGTATCAACACTTCGTGCTTCTCCACTTATTTTACCATAGTTGATATTATGTCGTAGCTTGAATTTTCCGAGCCATCCTTCTGATGCTTTGAAAGAAGTTAAACCAAGTTCTTCAGCAAAATTCACGATCGGCCCCGAGATAGGCATATTATTCTGGCGTTGTTGGTGAAACCATGATAGTATAGCTTGATCCAAATCTTCGTATTTAGGTTTCTTTAATTTTTTGGAAGATTTCCCCTCGTTTTTTGCTTGGAGAATTTTTTCTTTATTTTTCCATTTTGTGGACACGGTAGAGCGACTGAATCCAAAGCGTCTGCCAACATCACTTCTCTCCCGTTTCTATTGCGCGTATCAGTAAAACTTTTTCGTCAATACACAGTGATTTTCTTTTACTAGCCATGTTTACAGTTTGAAAGTTTGTGAGCAACTAAGAATATAATTTAGTGTACTTTTTCATATATGAATGTGTATCAATGCGACTATTATAATTGGCCTCAAGTACTGTCGCATTTCCGACGGCTGGATCCGAATTGAAATGTAAACATTTGATAAAATTTGCTTGAACTGAAGTTCTTTGTTCGATCAATGAAAAAACCACTTGTCCGAGAATTACGAGTTTATATTAGTAACGTGTTTATTTAGTGGTTATCGCAACTTAAAAGGTACTTTTTATTATTAATTGTTGTCGTTATTGAGAGTGGGTGTAATGCTATATAGAGTGTATCATTGTATGGAAGGCAAGCTAAACCAATCAAAGCCAAGTGATTTCGACGCTTTAGGGAGTTTGTCGTTAAATCGAGTAACGTTACATGGAGTTTACACTGTATTTGTATATTTGATAAAATATATTTAGATTATATCCATTAAAGTATTTGGCGACATCTTTTGTTTTGGTTGCACACTACTCAGTTCATCTATCCTTGTCTAGCAATGATGATCCACTACCGTTCATTCAAGTGCCGACACCCTGGTTATAACTTTTACCTCTCTACATGTTTTCGAAGATTTTTTCACCTCTTTATGAAGTGAATTTCCTACAAAGAAATGTTTACATATTAATCAAGTCATATATTCGTCGAATTTGACTAAAATTTTAGTTTAACGTGATTCCAGGAAAGAGAGATGAAAGATGTTTACTGCTTCAAACTATTTGATGAGTTGGATTTATTTTATCCTGACGGTCCAATATTAGAATTCTCTAAATGTATGTTCTTCTATAAAGAAAATATGCTTATTGTTACTATTATGCAATAATATTTTAATTTTTTTAAATTACAATAAATGACCAGATCTCAGAAAAACTTTAAATTCTCGTACTTCAACACCAAATTCATGCTAAAGCCGGTTCTGCAAATTTCGTATTTTTATTGTAACATGCATACATGCGTCTGTTTTATGCACTCGGTGTAGTCCCATTTTATTTCAATATGGCAAGGCGAATTGTATTTGCAGTCGTACGTATGAATAGTATTTGAAGGTCATTGCATCAAGCTGATTTATCAAATTTTTTAAATTGCTTTACAAATTGCAAAAATAGATTTATTCTATATTCAATATCGTGCAATCGAATTAGGACCACTACATAAAATTCAGTTTTTCTGATTAAACTGATTTAAAGTAGAAGAAAACTTAAACATTTCATTTATAATTTTATAAATCTATTTCTTAGTGGTATTTACATTAAATATTATTAGAAAATAATATTTTCTTAAACCGCCATGAACTTTTATCGCAGCCGAAATTCTTTTAACCATATTTCTTATACGGGTTCGATTTTTTTATATTATTGTTGTTCTCTTACTTTTATTCTATCTTTTTTGTTAATACTACCATTGTGGGATTTTAACATATACATTTCGCTTCAGTGTATTCCAAATATTGTCAGTTGGATTTAAATCTGGAGAATTATACTGCCATGGTAGTATCTTAATGTTTTCTGTTTCGAAGATATTCTGTACAGACCTGGTCCTACGACCTTGCGCTCCATCGCACATTAATCTATATGCATAATCGCTAGTGCTTAAATCATTTATCTCAGGCATTAAAATAGTTTTAACGACATGTGTATATTGCGTTTGGTACCGTATCATAAAGGCTGGCGGATGTTTTACTGTTCCATAGCCGCAGTACTTTCAAGATATTATTCATATGGTCTTCTATGAACAAATCGAACGCGTCTAGACTTGACTCGCCGCTAGCTAAACACGAACTCCAAAAACATCAATATTTTTAATATTTTAATGCCGTAAGTATCTTTAAATCAGTAAAAAATCTAGTTTTAAAATCCAAGCAGAAAATCTGGAAAGAATTTGGTGACAAACTTTGAAAGAGACAGCAGTAGCAACCAAAAACTATTTTATAGAGTTTTAAAAAATCTCAGGGGCAATAAAAAAAATGACAGTTTAGTTATAAAAAATGGAATAGGAGAAATGCTAACAAATGAAACCGAGATCATGGAACGCTGGAAAGAATACTTTCAACAATTACTTAGTGATCGTCAAGGAGCGGAACAACAAGAATTGGATGACGACGAGGTAGAGGTACAAGACACTGAACGTGAATATGAGGAAGATATGATAAGCATGGAAGAACTAGCGGAAGCTATACGTAGATTAAAGGCACCAGGAAACGATAAAATTACGGCTGAAATGATAAAGAGTATGGGTGAAACAGGAAAAGTATTGTTGTTAAGATCTACAATAAAGTTTGGAGAGAGGAGAAGATACCAAAAGAATGGGAAATAGGGTTTGTACCAATATTTAAGAAGGACGACGCCAGGAATTGTAACAATTATAGAGGTGTAACTTTACTCAGTACAACAATGAAACTAGTGGAAAAAATATTGGAAATAAGATTAAGAAGAGAAGTTTCGATAAGGTAGGGGTATACAGGATCATGTATTTACAATTAAGGAAATTATAAATAGAATACCAAGGGAAAAATTATGGGAATGTCTAGAAAAAAGAAGCATCAATAATAAGTTTAGAGTTATAAAATGCCTATACAAGAGACCAGGAATTGTGTGATCAGAAAGAACATGAGGTCTGAAATATTTAGTACTAGACAGGGAGTAAGGCAAAGAAGAAGTTTAAGCCCACTGCTGTTTGCAATTTTCATGGATGAATTAATCAAGTACACTAAGCAAAAAATTGAACCATTGTAGGTGGGATACAGAAATCTGGAACGGATCGATATCTCGGAGTGGGCCTTTGCAGATGATGTAGCGATTATTGCCAAAAACGAAAGAGATCTAAAAGAGAATCTGAACATCTCAAATGAAACTATAGAAAAATGTGGGATAACAATGAATAAATCTAAGACTAAAATTATGGTAATATCAGACGAAAAGAAACATAAATATACGACTAGAGGGTGAACCATTAGAACAAGTAGACAGCTTTCAATATCTGGGAATAATGATTGACGGAGCAGGCAGTCAAGAAGTGGAACTAAATAATAGAATAGAAAAAGCCAACAAAGTATATCACGCAATGAGTGGGGGTCTTTATAAACAAGAAGGAAATAACTAAAGAGACTAAGATCAAATTTTATAAATCAGTGGACAGACCGATACTTACATACGGTTGCAAGACATGGGTGTTATCTAAGCGGGAAAAGAGCAAAATCGGTGTGTCCGAAATCAAATTTTTAAGGAGAGTGAGAGGAGTGACTAAAGAAGACAGATTTAAAAATGAACAAACAAAACGTGACCTGGAAATAGAATCCATAGAGGCATTTGTGGAACGAAGGCAATTAGGGTGGTGGGGACATCTGCAGAGGATGATAGCGTTGTCCCTGTTAAAAGGATGTGGGAAGCCAAAACACTCGAAAAAAGCAAGAGAGGTAGACCAAAAGAGACATGGGATAGCGTAATTGCGAAAATTTTATGGAGGAGAGGAAAAACATAGATGGAAGCAAAGAAAATGGCGCAAAATAGGAAGGACTGGAACAATTACTTAAAGAGTTAATTTAAGTTTCACCTTCCACTCTCACGGGTAGGAACGAGTTTGATAATATATATACAGGCTGATTCATTTTCGGCCCTCACCATGGGGATCTCGCTTATTATTGGAGATAGAGTATAGGTTTAAATTTGGCAAAGTTGTTAAATTTTGTGTTTGTTATAAATCCATAAAGAAAATAGACCTAAGACAAATGACCTTCGTTATTTAAAAAAAAAACGCGAAAACCCCATTTTCTTCTTCTACCTAACACATCCTTGTGGCCATTTCTAAACCTCTATCCAGTGGTATACTCTAAATTTTTATACGACGTTTCGTTTCTTTCTGGCCATCATCAACTATCTAATTTCTTATAGGCGCCATATTGGATTTAGACATCTTCAGAAAGAGTTTTTTTTTTCTGATTTCAACCATGTACAACATGCTGACTAAAGTTTTTGACATTAGGTTTTATTTGAAAAGCCATGGAATTTCAATCTGTCAAACATTTCATTTATTGTTCATTAATAATACAAAAATGTCATACACTAACGAAGAGAAACGAGATATGATAAGTATTTTTTATTCTTCGAACCGAAATTCAACAGTAGCGAGTACAAGATATCTACAATTATATCCAGAACGACAACAGCCTCATCGTACCATTTTTTCTAGATCTCGACAGAAATTTGGTCGAGAATGGATCGTGTACTAAGCCGCGTAATGGTCAAGACAACAGGAATTTAAATGAAAATTGACAAGATATTTTACAAATGGTAAATTAAAAGCGTGTTTTCAAATTTCATGTTAATCTTGTATTTTTATAGATAAATAATAATCCACCAATTTCTACACGCGAAGTAGCGTCACAATTAAATTTGTGCCAGTCCAGAGTTTGGAGAACTTTACATAAAAGTAGGTTTAAACCATACAGGATCCATGTTAGTCACTCTTTACTGCCTGGAGATAATTTGAGAAGGCTAGAATATTGTAATTGGTTAATGGGAAGGATAGAAAATGACGAAAATTTTTTAAGCAAAATCATCTGGTCAGATGAAACAAAATTTACAAATTCTGGAATGTTCAACAGAAATACGGAGCACTATTGGGCAGTACAAAATCCCCGACAAAACAGGGCTAGAAGACCACAACATCGTTTTGGAATAAATAAATAAACGTTTGGATGGGTATTTTGGCAAATCGTCTCTTAGGACCAGTTATGTATGAAGAACATTTAAATGGAGAAAGTTATTTAAACATTTTACGTACATACGTATCTGACTATCTTGACGACAATATCCCATTAAATCAATTACAATATTTATGGTGGCAACAAGATGGCGCACCAGCACACAATGCAGCTGTTGTTAGAAATTTCTTAAATCAAGAGTTTGCAAACCGTTGGATTGGAAATAGGGGAGTTGTTGAATGGCCTGCGAGATCACCTGATTTAAGTCCGCTAGATTTTTTTTTATGGGAATATGTTAAAAATAATATTTATAAAGTAGATGCGCCACAAAACATTGAAGAATTACGAGACAGACACTTCAGAATGCCTTCGATGCAGTTCCTAGAAGAACTATACAATTGTGCATTACCGAAGATGGCCAGATAATTGAACATTTACTGTAATTGTTTATTGTTTACTTTTCTATGTATTTTTATTAATGTTTTTGTTATCTTGTACTCGCTACTATTTAATTTCGTTTCGAAGAATAAAAAATACTTATCATATCTCGTTTCTCTTCGTTAGTGTATGACATTTTTGTATTATTAATGAACAATAAATGAAATGTTTGACAGATTGAAATTCCAAAGGCTACCTTATTTAATCTTATAATTTATTCTTTCAAATAAAACCTAATGTCAGAAACTATAGTAAGCATGTGGTACATGGTTGAAATCAGAAAAAGAAACTCTTTCTGAAGACGTCTAAATCCAATATGGCGCCTATAAGAAATTAGATAGTTGATGATGGCCAGAAAGAAACGAAACGTCGTATAAAAATTTAGAGTACACCACTGGATAGAGGTTTAGAAATGGCCACAAGGATGTGTTTTTATTTTTTCTCTACAAGGCCAAACGTCGGTAAAAGAAGAAAATGGGGTTTTCGCGTTTTTTTTTTAAATAACGAAGATCATTTGTCACAGGTCTATTTTCTTTACGGATTTATAACAAAGACAAAATTTAACAACTTTGCCAAATTTAAACCTATACTCTATCTCCAATAATAAGAGAGATCCCCATGGTGAGGGCCGAAAATGAATCAGCCTGTATATACATAGTTCATAAAGTATAAGTTTTCAGTTCGTACTGCCCAAGTGTGAACCCCAAATTGTACTTTATCTCTTTCTAACACACATGAATACGCGCTGTAATACTACACACGTTTGTCATATTAAGTTAAAACGTACGTATATATATATGTATATTAAATTAATATATATTAATATATTAAATATTATATTAAATAAAAAGGATAAGTTGTCCAGGAGATAGTCTTATGATATTCGGCTTGCTGTCAAATTATTTGAATACTGTTGTTTATTGACTTTTTTTCCGGTATTCTGACTTCTAGGTTAAGCATTCTTCTAATTTGAATATTTAGTTTGTCATCAAAAATTACAAAATCTGTTCTTTTGAGAACAATACTGATAATAAATAGTAATATCAATTAGTGACAATAAATACGAAATTGTTTGATTATCACTTTGACATTTCTAACCTATTTATTTGACAGAATATTTCTTAGATGCCTGGTAATTTGTTCGAATACTAAAGTAATAATTTCCGAATAGTTTTCTTGGATAGAATATATTTATACAAAACTAGAAAAGAACAATACTTATGAACTATTCATGTTCCTACTTTACTCATTATTATTATTTTGACATATAGGCTATGTATATGCTTTTTTTTGTTATATTGCAAATAACATACTAATATTTAGCCAATATTGCAAAACATGACGTTTATATTTTATGATGACAAACGGTTATTTTCGCGATTGAATATTGACTTCATTTGACTCTGCAGTACTGATTTGAATCACATGCTTTGAATATAGCCTTAAACTGAAATCTTATACTTTATGAACTATACCTATAAGTATCTTTAAATAGATTTCTTTTGTAATTTGAAATGTATAACATTTTCTGTTTTCTACAAAATTATGACGTTTGTTTCGACTACTGAAGTCGCGCTTTCTTCATTTTTATTGCTAACCTCGCCGTTTTTTTCAGGGCGTATGCCACGGTAATGTGTTCGACCGGTCAATGTCAATGGTAAATTCTGTGCAATAGACTCAGAGACCCTACCGACACTTTAATGCAAGTAGCTTTTCTTGTAAATTTTCGATAGAGGTACTGCTTGCTTGACTTCAACAAAGCTTGTATTCTACATAGTGCGTTTTTCACTTGCATTACATTGCCCTAACGACACTTTAATGCAAGTAGCTTTTCTTGTAAATTTTCGATGAGAGGTACTGCTTGCTTGACTTCAACAAGCTTGTATTCTACATAGTGCGTTTTTCACTTGCATTACATTGCAATACGTTAAATAATGTTAAAGATATTAAATTTTGATACACAAACAAACGCTAGAAACATATCACTCACCTCACGCTATCTACAAGTAACTGATAGCGATCAAAATCCAGTACAATATCGCCTCACTTACCCCACAATATCTGTCTATAGCGTTATTTGCTATTGTAGGGATCTACATAACGAATGCCCGTTTTCTTCACCTATAGATAGAGTCCCTGATATCTATCCTCAAGATAAATATATCTGAATTTCTGAAATACATTTGAATTTTTTCACCAAAAGTTATATGTAGTTCCTTATCCGGCAGATAAGTATTAAAAGAATAATACAATCGTATGCAGTGGCAAAGCTGTTTAATAGTAATTATTAAATTTATTATAACATTTCTAACGTTCATAAAAATAATAGAATATTCCTATTATAATGAATTTTGTCAACCCCATCATCATGGACTGACGAGTCTAGAGCAAGGCGAAACACGTGTCTACATATCTGAAAAGCAATTTTCACACATATATTAACTTATATACTGGTCTCCACGCCCGATTTTTGATAATATTTTTATATTATATACTTATATTTGTTTTATACACAAAATGGTAAGGTTTTACCCACTCGAGTATGTTTTAAATTGTTTTTGTTAT
Organism: Melolontha melolontha; assembly: GCA_935421215.2. Taxonomy (NCBI): domain Eukaryota; kingdom Metazoa; phylum Arthropoda; class Insecta; order Coleoptera; family Scarabaeidae; genus Melolontha; species Melolontha melolontha. Next base: position 65,623,435 of record OW285242.1, read on the forward strand.
ATACGCTGCCGAAGCTGTTCGACTTGTGGAGGTACGTTAATAGGGTTTCCGTCAGTTACAGCTGTGATCGTCCTATGGAAACCACTTTGTCTTACACTGGTCATGTGAACAGCAATGAATGTTTTCGCATTCGTGATATTGATATTAGTCAACGAGTGGCGCTGAGTGTTCTTCCATGCTGTCTTTTGTATGTTGTAAAGGAGTTGTAGTGAATTTTGTCTGTCCCTGCACTAACGAGTCTATAGCAAGGAAACACGTGTCGACATGTCTGAATAACAATTTTCATACAAATATTAACTTGTATTCTCCATGTTGTTAATATTTAAATATTATCGGACTGTATATATTAACAAAAATGCTGAGTTATAATTTCATACGAACACGCGTTCTTTTTAAAAACCCGATGTGTTTTGAAAACGTTCGTACGTATGTATTAACTTATACTGAGTAGGATCCTGGAATGTGTGGAAAATCTGACAACTCTAATTATAGCAGTATACCCTAGTTTAATCACCTGTAATTATGTAGTATATATTTTTAATAACATCATACAATTCATTAAAATTATCAATTTGTATATCTTGGCTGGACAGTTTGACATTATTCCAAAGATTCTCAATTGAGTTTAGATCAACGCTGCATAAGAGTACTAATTCAATTGCCACGGCAATATTATCTTCAAACCACTTATTCGCATACTTGGAGGTACGTTTTGGATAATTATCCTGCTGAAAACTCCAACTTATCATTAAGTTTATATATATTGATCCATAATAGCATCAATCCGATAAATGGGAGCGACCTCACACCCACGATATACAGACCCAAACCATTACACTTCTACCGCATACTTTTATATTGGATACACAATATCGGAGATTAAAGTCCTGGTTTATAGTGGCTCCGAGTATCATCTCCCATCCAATCCGTTCGTATTAAATTTATATTCATCGATAATGAGTATTTTTCCATTACCTTTCTGTCCAATGTAAATGCTATCGATCAAATTCTAGTCTTTTTAATATATTCCGTGCAACCGCGACGGGAAATGCGACCGTGTAATCAATATTCTTTGAGCGATTAGTATACTAATTTCAGTGTTATTATATGCGTGAATTTTGTTTATTACATACCCAGAGAGTTGAAAATTTGCCTCATCAGAGAAGAAAATTTTCTTTGAAAAATCAGCATCAACTTCCTGCTGCTCTATCTAACATACAATTTGCATTGTCCATTACATCTAGGCTTTAGTTCTTGTACTAACTGAATTTTATAAGGGCCAAACTCTACGAACGGCGACGAATCGATAATTCCCGGTATTCAGTCATACTATCACTCACAGCAGCAATATTCTCGGCTGAACGTGTACCACGATGATGCACACGGCTTACCCTATCTCCAATACTTCCAATTTCCTCAATTTTTTTCACTATGTTGTGAATTGTTCACTCAGTAGGTTGATTAAGTTGACCATAATCTTCCCGTAAACGTGGATACATAGTTCATACAGAATTGTTATTGCTGCAGAGTAATTGAACAATTTTAACGCGTTGAGTGGTGGTTAAGTGATCCATTTCGTAAATGTGTTGTTTCAAACTAACATTTGCGCGTCATTAATGACAACTGTCTAATTTACAGTGCAGCCAATATAGGAAATTCGAATGAATCACTCATTATTACGATGATAGAAATGGAAATTGCATTATGAAGTAGTGTTTTTGACACGCCTAGCAATAACTCGCACACTATTGTTCTCGTTATGCAGTTTATTGATTTGTTGTCGAATTTGTTATACTATAAATGTCCCCATTTTTTCTTTACAAAATACAAATAATAAATAAGAAACCAGACACAAAACAAACACTAATTAAGACTCGCTGCTTCTATTTAATTTTCTTTATTTACGAATAAATTCGTTTCTATTAACACGACTCTACAAAAAGTGCTTTTTAAAATTGCCAGTGAATTCCCGTGTTTTGTGGAAAGACTATACGAAGTTAGTAACAACGAAAACGCAAACATCCATACTTGCTGGCCAAAATAATAGGACAATTGAAAACACTTATGATACATTGTCCCTATTAGTTTGTCCGCAACTGTATATACAATATTTAATATAGCCTTATTTCGTATTATTTAAAGTATGTAACTTTAAAGAAAATTTGAATAAACGAGTTTTAAAAACTACAACATATCCCGTTCTGTTTATTTATAAACTTGTATCTAGGTCAGTCCCGCTTGTTTCCTGGGGCAAGGGAATTCAGTTTTGGCTATTTACAAATCATATTGATTTTCTGGCTCCACAAGGGCAAGGTTATATATCACATTCAGTTTGTTTATTTTCACTCTCTGAATATGAGTTTTCTGCTTTATTGAAAACGTGCTAATAATTACGTAATGCTTATTAAGTTATTACTTATTACAAATACAATTAATGACCAATAGAAATTTACTTGCTTACTTTTAATTTATAATAAATAGAATATTGACAAATAATTAGTTCTGAAATGCGCCTGAACGTTTCGTGGTGTGTTCTTTTATATCAATAATAATATTGTGGTTTTAATCGTAAATATTTTAAAATACAAATCACTCATGCATATGTGGGTACCTACTTCCAAGAAATGTTAATTCTTAATTAGATATGGCAAATTAGACACACATGCCAGCGGCGTACCCATGCAATTTTGCATTTAATTTAAATTATAAGGAAAAAATTATAAACCGTACGCAAACACTTACCGTATTATGAATCATCAGTGAACTCATTATCTGGATAAGTTTTTTCAGATATGCCTCCACAATTGTTTCACTTAAGTTAGTGCGATGTGCGGAATAAACGTGTTTTAATGCCGAAAACGACCGTTCCACATCTAATGTTATATTTGCATATTCAAAATAATCTTGGAAAGAACTTAATGGTTCTTTAGACGCACCTTCCAAATTAGTTTTAATATGTGAAAAATCGGAATTTTTGTCAAAAACACAAATTTTTATCGCACACTGATTTCTTTTGCCTTCTACAGCGCATAGCTGTGCGTGAACATCATTCACAATTTTAATAGAATCCACAAACAACATCGAAACATTTTGGTCATTTTTCTATTCCCTCGGCTAGTTCGAAGTAATTGTTGTGTATACTATTAAACTTAAATAAAACACCTTATATTTCACAAACAATAGTATATTTACTATATGTACATTTCATGTGCACTGCACACATCGTCAGTAGTTACTAATTTAAAAGTATTATTTTTTAGTACATGTATAGTAAAAAATATCTATTTTTTTTTTGGTTAGGGGTGTAAAAATTACAATTATAAATGGTCAACAAATGGTCAAGAACATGCAAATAAAAATATAACAATAAAAATAAAAATAAAAAATTATTATGGTCGTATATTGTAACAGTGTCTGCTAAAATCAATTGAAATTCCAAGAAGGACAAATTATGGGAAAGACCGTTACCTATGAAAAACAAGACATCTGACTGTGTTTGGCATGTCGTGTTCTATTAAATAACAATATAGTAGCGTGAAGAGGATCTATTAGTTATTAGATACTGTAGGTATACAATTTAAAAGTTTATTATTAATAGGTGACATGTCATTGTTTAGGAGGTAATTTTTGTATTTTTTCATATGTATGGCTTCCCACATGTCTAAATTTTTGCTATTACATTTTTTAATTAATTTAACATTATCTACGCTGAAATTATGTCCGGTATCTAAATGATGTAGAGCTAATGCTGATTTATCTACATTGTGAAGTTTTACATGAGCTAAATGTTCTTTGAAACGGGTTTGAATATTTCTTCTTGTTTGGCCGATATATAATTTTGGGCAGGAATTACAGTTAATTCTGTAAATACCTGATTCTTTCAGTGGGTCTGTGTTAACTAACTTTGTTTGAAGATATTGTTGTAACTTATGAGTGTTGGAAAAAGCAGGAGTTAGATTATATTTTTTTAACAATTTAGTTACGTTATTCTGCCAACTTTTGTGAAAAGTAATTTTGCAATATTTTTTGGTATTACTCTTTGTATTTGGAGTTAATCTGGTTTTAAAAGTTTTTTTTTTTTTTTAAGTTTTTTTTTTAAAGTTTAAGTATATACTACTGTTGTGTATAGTTTGTAAATCTTCTGTAACCTGAGTATCTTTAAATAATTCCTAGCTTCTCTTGATACCTGCAGATCGTGTCGGATTAAATTTTAAAACTACCTTCTTTACATGATCAAAATATTGATAATAGTAAACGCAGCCTTCAATCATCTTGTCTAACGCGTAATTATCAGCTCTGGTGTTTAAGTATTTCGGGACACAGTCTGTGAAATAGTCGAGTACGATTCGGGGACTTTAGAAACACTGCCTTTGTACTAGCTATTAAATCATTTACTCGTGGATAACATTCACGAATCGTTTGTGCCACAAGATTCAATGCGTGGATTTTGCACGTTACATGTAAGAGGTTGGCACTATGTTCTTTGAGAGATCGACCTAAAGACAGCATCTTTGCGGCACCGTCACTCACAAACATTAATATTTGCTTTGGTGAAATTTCATCTTTGTTCAATGACTTCAACACCACTTTACAAATCTCATTGGCAGTACACTTTTCAACTCGTCTGGAAGCAAGTAACATAGCAGGTGGCAGTTGATGAGGTTCCATTGTAAGTACCATAACATTAACCACTGATTGCTTTTTTCGATCCGTCATTTCATCCACGCAACCACAGTTTTTTATCTTTCAATTTCGACTTAATTCTTTTTTCAATACCTTTGCGAGCAGAAGATAGAAAATTTCATAAAGTTATCCGACTTTCGCACTTTCGTAATTCGACTTCGCGTATTTATACCAAAAGGAGATAAATGCATAGCGGTCTATACAGCAAACGGTATATTACATGCAATAAGAGTTAAACATAAATAAAAATAAAATCTATGTTTTTCTGGCACACCCCTTTTTTCGTTGCCATGGGTTATGCTGTTTACGTGTATTTCGCAATCTCTTCTCCTACGACACATCAAAAACTATTGCACACTGCATTTTATTCTATATCCATCGTATTTTAGATCCGCGAAATTGTCAATGAATTTACGCACTGTATTCCACATTGGACGGTTAAGCGAGCTCCCGATCGTGTCATATTTATACACGACACGACTGTATACTAATTTTCAATTCAAGGTTCCTTTCATTCGCACAGCTAGCTGCCGATATCAAACCCGATAACGACCGCAATATCTCCGGCTATGTGTGAGGCTTCAATATGCCATCTCTATTCCTAATACATCGTTTGGAGTTAATATAGGCTGTTTAAGTGAGTATACAATTTCTGGTCACAATATTAGTGTTACCATGATAATTTTATATATTCGAATTGACTTGTTTAGTCCTGCCGTAACTTCTGTCCCTTGTGCAAACGTATGTAAATTAAATAGAAGTAAAACAAAGTGAAATAAAGTTATTGCTATTTATTACCTACTTTATACAGAATTTGAAAATATAAAAATTATTCAAAATGCCCGCCCTTTTCTTACATACAATGCTTCAAGCTGTCGGGCCACTCATCGATCGCCGCACGCACCACCTCTAGAGGTATTGAAGTCGCTGCTTTTGCCAAATCTGTTTTTAGTGCCTCGACATTCCGATGCGGTTTCGGGCAGGCCTTCTCTTCTAAAACATTCCACTAGTCCAACGGATTAAGATCCGGACTTCCCGAGGGCCAATCTTCAGCAGCGATAAGTTCGGACAAATTCGCCTCTAATCAACGCTGTGTGGACCTGTCTTGTGGGTTGGTGCGGAATATTACTGGAAGACCCTGTGCTTTGCTGCGAATTAGGTGTCATTCAGTGGCTTTACTGCCTTTTCCCAAATATCAGTTTGGTAGTTCGCTGCACGTGATTTGACTCCTTGCTCGCAGAAATGCAGTCGAGTGACACTGTCATACGCCACTCCCCACCAAACCATCACCGAAGCAGGACGATGACCTTTTTCTACTTTCCCAATTTTTTCTGCAGCTTCTCGGGAACTGCGAATATAGATTCATCATTTTGCCGATTATGTTTCTGTTCAACAGTGAAAATCTTTTCATCAGTCAAGAGGATTTGCCTATGCATTCCGTGAACTAACGCTTTTGTTTTCGTGTCGCTGATGTTACGTAAAGTTGCCGTCAATCACTGTCCCATGGTTCCCCGATAAGCTCTAAGACCTAAGTCTCGTTTAATAATGCGAGGAGGTATTTTAATGTCCCGGATCATAATTTTCTGTTTTCGTAGCGGATTTCTACGAGTTCTTGCAGGAACCGCTTTTACGATTGCTGGGATCCTAGATTCGCGTGTCCGACCACTTGCTTTGTCGTCGACAGAGTCAATGTATCGATTCACTGCTCGACAAATGATTTTTTCTTAATTTTTAACGGCTTTAGTAAATTGAAAATCAGATTTATTACATTTGTGCAAAGCAATAACAGCGATACAGGGTTCTTTTTTATCCCGCTCCATATTTACTGCTCAACGTATCGAGACGAACTGATTTTTTTTTTTCGTAGTATGATTACTCACTTATAACTGCGTCATAAAACAATACTTACGAACATTCCAGTGGCGCATCAAAATTAGGGACAGAAGTTATGGCGGAACTATGTAATTTGGAAGTACCTATTTGAAGTAGATAACATTATTATAGGATATTTACGTAGTCTATTCTAAGTACGGAGGAATAAAAGTAGATGGAGAATGCATGACAGATAAGAAACTTGAAAAACTTAAAAAATCAAGTGTTGCCTAATTTGCGAGGGTAAAAAAGTAAAATAATTGGGACCATAAAAATAAATAGGTCGAATAATTTTATCGAGAGGAGTAGATGAGAAAGGAGAGAAGGTCCCTGAAAAATAATTGGAATTTGAAAGAAGTCAAAGACAAAAATGGTAAAGAAACAAAAAATAACACGAATCCTAGTACCATTGGGCATGTAGTACTGATATTCAAAGTACATTTTCTTCCTAAATATATCAATTACTCGGTATCTACCATCAACTGTTGACAGTGATAGCCTTATTTTTTTCACAATTTATTGTTTTTCATGGTTAACTCTGATATTTATTGGTTTATATTTGATGTACAAATACATTATTGCGATAAGGTGGTGTACATCGGTACAACAGAAAGGTCGATAATTACCAGGAGAAAAGAACATGAACGGAATCTCCGATTGAAACAACAAGATAAATCGGTTATCGCAGAACATTTTAGTAGAGATCATGTATAGTTCGAGAACACAACAGCCTTAGTAAAAAAAGCGGTACAACAGGAAGCTTATCACAACAGATTATATGGGGAATGTATAGATGTATAGTTCGCAAATGAACTATCAAAAACAATGATTTCCAACAGCGAACTAAATGAAGTAGTTTGAATACATGAAATGAACTAATTCTCGATGAACTATTAATATTAACTGCACTATAAAGTATACTATTTTCTTTAAGAATTAGTTCGGTATTCTATACTAGTTCTCGCGAACCAACTCACCAAATAGACTATTAAGCTCATCCCTAGTCTTCTTCTTCTTCTTCTTCTTGGAATGGGTATTTTCTCGAAATGAACTTGGTTCTTTGTTTCGAATCGTGAGTGTTTTGTTCATGACGTGGATGGTTTGTTGATTTGTGGTCGAAATATGCATCGATGAATTCCACTCAGTTGTTTTGTTTCCCAGGGTTGTGAGTGTTTGTGTCTGATTAATAATTATTAATTATTAATCGTGTGTGTTGTGTGTTTTGTGCGGTCGTGTGTTGAGTGTGTGTCTGTGAGTTTGGCGCTTTTTGCGTTAGGTCATGTATTAATTTGTATGTGTTTACTGTTTGTTGTTGTAAAGTGTTATTATTTTCTCTGTTGAATTACAAAGTTGTGTATCTGTTGTGTTGTTGCGTTTGTGGAGTGAAGTGTGATTAGCATTTTGCCTAGGGCAAGTGCGAGTTCGTCGGTTGTGTTTGGTGTTGTGTTGTTTCGTTTTTGTGTCCAGGGGTTTGTTGTTGGGGGTGGTGCTGGGATGTAATTTGGAGTGGTTTTTTTGTCAGGGTTGTTCGGGTTATTAGGGCAGTTGAGGAATATGGATAGGTGGGAACCACCGCAGTTTGCACACTTTGGTGGTGTTGTTTTTGGTTTTGTGCATAGGTGTGTAGAGTGTGAGTCGCCGCATTTCATGCATTTGTAGTGTACGTTACAGTGTCTTTGTTGGTGTCCAAAAGTCTGACATTTGTGGCATTGAATTATGTCTGTCCGTGTGTTAAGAGGTTCGATTTTAATCGTAAGTCCGCAACAGTCGTGCATGTTAAAAATTGATTTATATTGTCTAGTCAGTTCGATTAGTACAAGTGGTGCAGGTTTGCCGTGTTTTCCATTCATACGTTTTATTTTTAGTGGCGGGTAGCCTTGGTCAGTCAGGTAGTTTGTTATGTCAGTGTCGGTGATAAAGGTAGGGATGCCACGCATAACTACCTTTAGTGTCTTTTCGCTTTGTAGTTGAAATGTGTAAAATTGTATGAGTTCTGTGTTAAGTATGTGTTTAATTGTGCGTTAGTCGTCGTCAGATTTTGGTTCGATGTGTATTCCTTGTTTAACAAGTTTGCTTTGTACGGTTTTGATGTTGTGTGTCTTAAGTAGTTGTCGTATTTGTGCCCATTTGTCTCTGTGACTATGATCGGTGTTATTTTATGTGTTTTGTGTGTTACAGTGTTTGTGTGTTGTGTAGTGATTGGTTTGTCGCTTACCCTGGGAGTGCTGCCTGATGTTGACGGTTGAGGGATGAATTCGGTTGTCTTCTTCCATATTTTCCTCTGTTTGGTTTTCGAGGGGACTGTATGAGTTGTTTACTTGGATAGGAACGGTTACGTGCTCAGTTTTCTGTTTCTTTGTTGTCTTTTTCGGGTAAGTGAATGTGTCGCTGGCTTGGTTTGTATTTTCCTGTTTCGGTTCGCTGTTGTTCTGTTCCGCCGGTGGTTTTTCTTGTTCGGTTGGTTCGTGAATATTTTCGGTTATGTATATTTCTCTCGTTGGTTCGTCCGGGTCCACCATGAATGCTTGATAGGTGTCTATTAGGGCTTGGGCAGCACTTTCGCTGGTTGCTGTACCGATAAATATCTGGATGTCCGAGAGTTGTTTTGGATCCAAGTTTTGTGCGACGGTGGGTTTCAGAACAATTTTGGGGATGGTCTTGAGTCGTCCGGCCATTGCTTCCGGGTTCGCTTTGACGGTTACCGTCGTATGTTTAAATCGGATATGTACGTGTGTTCGTCTCAACGACTAGTACACGAATTGTCTCTCATCCCTAGTGTACAGCGCTGACGATACTGGCTCACTGGCTCAACCGCTGGCCAATCATAAACGACCACCGCGATGGGGGAACCGGTCGGAGTTATATAAGTAGGTCTCCTACGATCAACGTCACTATAACCAATTATAGCTCCGATGATGTCGGTCGTAGTACCCAGTATAGTAGTGTCACCGTTTACAAGACCAATGCGGCTGAGCCCGATAGAAGACGCATTATTATTGTGGTCTACGATTATTTGATATAGGTAGGTAATACAAAAAACTTACAACAAAGTTACAAAGAATCCATGGTAGATACAATAACCCGTAATCTTCCATTTTAAACGAAGAAAATATTTCAAGTACAAAGTAGTGATGTCGAAAACGTAACTATTCGGTACATTAGTATTCGTTACAGAATTTCAGTTTTATAAATAGTTATATTTAACATGTCTATATTTATGGATTATGCTAGAAAGTATAGATAATCAATGAATATATCTTGAATCCGTAGATGCGGATCCGAAGTAACGATTACCTATTTCAAAATGTAATCGTTACACTCATATTTGATTATCAGGGTAAGTAACGATAATTAAGTTGTACTAAAACATATTATGTTATATCTATACAATTAAAATGTACTTACAAATTGAACTAATGTGAGGAAAGGTTTTACTACAACATACCTATAATAAGTCAAGTGCCAACAAATACAAAGATGAAAAGGTAAAACATGTTTCTTTATCTGTCAAGAGTAAACATCATTTTATTAGTTTACACTTTACCTGTTGTTACATCGTGTCGCAAAACGTTTATCTGTAATGTATTAAAGTGTATTTTCTTGTTTGCCTATATTTTTTTAATATTTCATGATACGCTATATTACAATAAGTATATTATATGTAATACAATTTAATAAAATATATGCAATTAGTTTTAACATTTCCGTAGATTCAGTGAAAACCAACTACGTATACCATTACTAATTCTGCGAGACAAATATAAGATGAATACTGGCATCTAATGTTAAACTCGTCCTTATGTAAAATGAATAAGTTATGTAAAATGAATATGTATATGAATCAAAGTAATTAAAATAGCCAAAGTAATCGAAGTAACGAATTCATTCCACGATTACTCAAGGTTTGAATAACGAATAGTAACGATTATTTAAAAGTACCGAAAATCGACATCTCTAGTACCAAGTGTTGCAGAAGATAAATAACTTCAAGCCTGAATGATGGTTCTATACATTATTATGAAGAAGTTCTGGAGCTATCTACACGTCGACGACTTAGATCTTAAGGAGAATACTATTTACAATACTGGCTTCTTCTCAGTCTACAAAATTGGTGTAAAATTTCTTAGCATTCATGCTATCATGTTACCATGTACGGGAAAATACGAAATAAAACAATACCGCGGACCAATTAATAACCAATATTGCAAACGTGTTGCGAAATGGTGTAAAAATTTTAAAAATTCTTTAATAACAATCAACAATATACATTAAAATAACGAATTTAAAATATAATTAAGACACGAGCTGGAAACAAAATAATGATATGCATTTACATTTTTTTTGACAAACATTTTTGATATCCAGGAATGACGTTAATATTTTGACCAAGTAAAATCTCCTTCAACGAAATATTTTTAAAAATGTATAAAATAAAACGTGATTTTGTTCTATAACAAAATCACGATTTATTACCTATTATTTATTAATTAGTAGTTCTGCTCCTGATGTGATAAACCGTTACCAAACCCTAATATGTTTTGATTTTTATTCGTTCCTAAACATATTTCGTGGATATATTTCCATTTCTTCCTTTTTATTCTTTTTGGTGGCTTCACTGATGAACGAAAAACGGCAATAACATTAACACTGCAGTCAAGGGTAACAACATGTAATGAAACATTTAAAGGTCTTTATTGCATGTGTGGAATTACCATTTTGTACTATTTTCTTCAAAAATAATCTTCACTCGTGTCGTTTTTTTTATTATAATTTAGATGTTCTTTGTTAAGTATTTAATATTAAATACGGGTATATAATATAGTTATTTTTTTCATTAGTTTTTTTTGTCTGAAAATCGATACTCTGTCTCATATATTTTTTGCTAGGTTTTCATCCAAAGAAATAACCAAGTTCGTAGATTTGGCCGCATTAATTATTGAGGCTGATCAATAAATGGTATTTCACAGCTTTGCTTTTCAAGTCAATTTGTTCCAATTTCGTCTCTGTCGTTTTGACGATTTTCTTATCTTCTGACATTTACTCTAAAATTACTTTCGTTGCATAGGTATGTAAGATTTTCTTGGCATTTCTAAAACAGTTTTTATTTAATTTTACACCACCTATGTTAGTTAAAATAAGAAATTTTAATATTCTATTGTTTAAGTTCTTTAAATTCTCTAACAGATAGATATTTATTGCATCATTTTTTTTTTCTGAAATGCAACTTCCAATCCAATTGAGCGGAGATTATAAGGGATTTTATTTTAAGCTAAAATCACTAAAATATCCCGATTTTTCAAAAAGTGCAGGAATAGTTTTTTTATTATCCTAAAATGGCAACTTAATTTATACTTACATAGAGTATTAGACTGCATTGTAATAGGAGTTTATTTATTTATTTTGTTTTTGCTCGCTCCCACCAGTTATACATTTTTTCTTATACTAAAATATTTGAATGGGAATTACGTGGGTTATTTAAACTATACGTTTGACATAGGTATTTGCATATCTCCCTCCGACTCGCATTATATTTATATCACACTAGTGATGTCGAAAAAGTAACTATTCGGTGCATTAGTATTCGTTACACAAGCGAACCCGAAGTAACGATTACCTATTTAAGAATGTAATTGTTACTTTTGTATTTAATTACTTTTGGTATATATTGTTACACTCGTATTTGATTACTGTTGTACATATCATTACATTCGTATATAATTATTATATGTATACAGAGTGGTTGTTTTTTTATTGTACACTCAATATTTTCGTTGAGAGTTATCATATTTAAAACAAATCAAAACATATCTGATACTACTTTTTACCTTCTTTCCGATTCTATGAAACAGAGTGCTACCATTCGAAAAACAAAAGATGATCTAATAAAATTATTTTGTTTAAATTGAACAGCCTGTATATTATTGGATATTTAGCTATCTTTCTTATTCAATTCTGAATACAGTATATATATTTTTTTTCGTTGGGCAATGAATAATATCATCATAATAACAACTAAAAGAAACACATAAGTAAGATATAACGGGTGTTCAGAAACATTCGAAGTCAAAGTAGTCCTTGAAAATATGAAGTCATGTTTGAAATAGATTGATACATTTACTTAATACAATTTTATAGGTTATCAAATTAGTATCAGATACTTTAGTAAAGATATACGATTTTTTGTTCAGAGCCCACTTGACTTCGAATGTTTCTGAACACCCGTTATATGTATTGGTTAAAAAATAATAGAAAAACAATAACACGATAAAGCAAAAACTACTAGTGAAACCACCATTTTTGTTTCGATAAAGTGCAATAGACCTTATTTTTGATAAATTCCCAGAAAAAATCTAATATTGAAAGGTCAGGCAATTTCGGAGGCCATAAATGTGGCCCTTTATTCCCAATCCACCTATTTTCAAATTCTAATTGTAGAAAATTTGTTACTAATTCGCGTTGCTAATTCGCGACGGTGCGCTGTCATGTTGGAACCACATTTATCTCCGGATAGCTTTAGACACATGGTCTAAATATTTTTTAAATTAAGTTTCAAGAAAGTTTAAATATCGGTTTTAAGTGTGCCGTTATAAAAATAGGGTCCCAATAACTGATCCTCTATCATATTTATAAAAAAAACGTATTGGACATCGACTTTGCTGGATCCTACTAGGATTCACGTCATGCCAAAAGTGATTATTCTGTTTATTAAACACACCATTCCTATGAAAATTTATTTCATTTGTCCATCAAATGCTAAACTGTGCCACCTCATCAACTGGTATACGAACTGACATTTAAATAATATTTTGTTTTTTACTCGGTCACATTTCCAAAGCAAACTTTTTCTTTTTGATATTATGCCCAGAAAAAAAAAATATATATCCTGTACTCAGAATTGAATAAGCTAGCTAAATATCCAATAATATATAGGTGTTCAACTTAAAAACAAAAAAAATTAATTAAACCATCTTTTGTGTGATAGCACTCTATTTCACTGGATAGGAAAGGGGGTAAAATATAGTATCAGATACGTTTTGATTTCTTTAAAAGATGATACGAGAATATTGAGTGTACAATGAAAAACCAACCACTTTGTATAGTATAAATCTACGGGTACAAGATATATTCATTGATTATCTATGCTCTATAGCATACTTCTTAAATATAGACGTGTCAAATATAAACAAAGAATTTTCCAATCCAATTAACTTGCGTAATTATAAAATTCAAATTTACAGAATGTGCAGCCAATTTAATTTATTATAAGTAAATAAATTTCAAATAAGTTGATCATGTTTACCAATGCTTATTTGTAATTTGTAAATTAATTATGTATTTTCAAATAAAAACAAAACTGTAACATACACAAATACGACAAATACGATACACAATTGGGATTTAAATTATAATTTGATTTCTCGGTTAGAAGTTTGGTTGGGGAATGTTATAAATACTCTATTAATTGTCTATTTTAGTCAATATTTCGCCACTCAGTTGGTGTGCTTCATCAGGGTAAAGTAACGGTAATTAAGTTGTACCATACAACATATTATGTAATATATATATATATATATATATATATATATATATATATATATATATATAAGGTAAACTTAATTAGTCGGCGATTAAAGGTCTGGTTATTACTTCAAAGTGTATATATTTAAAATAATCCTACATGTTTCGGCAATGATGCCTTTGTCAAGGATATAAAAAATATAATATAATATATAATATATTTTTTATATCCTTGACAAAGGCATCATTGCCGAAACATGTAGGATTATTTTAAATATATACACTTTGAAGTAATAACCAGACCTTTAATCGCCGACTAATTAAGTTTACCTTATCATACCAAGGTCACGAAAATACTATATTTATATATATATATATATATATATATATATATGTATGTATGGGAAATTCAATTTGTTGGCGATTTAATGTTTCGGTTTGCTTCAATATGTATATATTTAAAACAATCCTACATGTTTCGGCAAATGATGCCTTTTTCAAGAAATATAAATATAAATGACAGTATATTAATATTATATTTTATATTCCTAGAAAAAGGCATCATTTGCCGAAACATGTAGGATTGTTTTAAATATATATATTTTGAAGTAAAACCAGACCTTAAATCGCCAACAAATTGAATTTACCATAAATTAACTTGACATCTTAAGTCGCTCCACGGGCGCATACATAAAAATAACTCATGTCTTGCTATTCCCTGTTTTTGTTGTTTATCTATTTTAGAATACTAAGGCATGATTTATTATTATTAAACTGGAATGTATCTTTGAATAATTTTATCCATGGCAACTACAAATGTATAAGTATGACATTAACATACTATCTAGTGTTCTATTCGTTAATTAATGCATTCCAAGAAACTAAACTATCTTAAACTAGACTCTTAACAAGTTTTTTCTTTTTATAGTTGTTTTCCCTTTTCCAAAACGACTATGAAAAGAAAAAGGAAAAAAAACTTGTGAAGTGTATAGTTTAAGATAGTTTAGTTCCTTGGAATGCATTAATTAACGAATAGAACAATTGGTGAGTTTAGTTATACAAAAAATGTTCATATAAAATATTATTAAAAACATCATTTCTTGTTCCGTTACAGTTTATATACATGTACAAACTTGACAAAGACTAATAATTAATAAAAGTCGAAACGTCGTTTTCATAAATAAATTTGTTTGATTTCATTAAAGGTCGCTAAAACCAAAAAAAAAATTTATTTAGTATGATTATACGGCCAATAAAATAAATAAGAAACCTTAGATTCTTATTAATATCGAATATTATAATTTATAATATTCGATATTAATAAGTTTATAATTTATAAACCATGGTTGAAAATATGGTAAAAGAACAAATGGAATGGAGTTACTCCAAGATAAAGAAACACCTGGGACAAGGAACATATATAAGAAGCAAGAAAATAGCCAAATTAGAAAATAAAATAGCAAGAATGAAGAACCGAAGAATTTTTTTAACTTTATGCAAAACCAACAAATTCACACCTACATTTCTAAAACTAAAATTAACACACATTTTATTTAATGATAAAAGACTCGCCAATAGTTTCGAGAATAAAGTAAGTAGTTTTACACAGACTATCTTAAATTATTTGATCACTGACACTGTAAAAGAGATAATCATTTTGCAAAAACAAATTAATACACAGTATACAGAACTCAAAAAAACAATTGAACTTCAAAACATACAATAAGTTGACAGAATGGATAAAATGTAAACAAATTAAATTCTTTAATAATATCAAAACTAAACAAAGACAAAAATTCGAAATTCTAAAACAAAAAACCTTCCAAAACAAAGACACACCAAAGCTCCTACAAAATGATACTTAGTTATAATAAAGAATGGATAGCAAACTTAACTAATGACAGTATCCTTAAATGTTATGAAAATATTAAGTTTAGGACCAAAATTTGTAATAAAACACCAAATTGACAATAACAACAAATATGAATTACCTATAGATCTAATAATATCAAGTGTTGAATCGGCCATAGAGAACATAAAAGAAAATGACAAAAATCATATATGGTCTAAAATTTGTAACAGTATCTTAAATTACAAACAATCGAATAAAACACAAAATAACAACCAAAGAGACATAAAACTAAATAAACACATTAAAGAAACAAAAATTTTCTTAAAAAACAATAACCATTTAGTAGTACTACAATCTGATAAAACTAATAAAACAGTAATAATGGAAAAAAGTCAATACACACAAAACATAGAAAAACTATTAAATGATAATAAAACTTATACAAAATTAAAAAATGACCCCACAACCAAATATTAAAAAATGAATAATACATTAATTAAAAAATGGGAAAACAAACAAATCATTTCACCGAAAACAGCAAACAAATTAAAGATTCATATTCATAATATGAATATGAATCTTGGTTCTCAAGGTTTTCTTCTGTCAATTTTGTTCTCTTTGAATTAAGTACATCCTTAAAAATAGAAAACGTCCTTTCTACATCGCAACTGGTTATAGGTGCATACTGGAAATATTCTTTTATTTCTTCATATTTAGCCGTTAGATTTTGTGGAATTGTCTCCATACATAATTGCTGGAATGTAATTAAATCTGGATTTCTATTAAGAATTGCTTCAAACTTTTGCCGAAGGCCACGTCCGAAGTCACTTGGAATACTTTTCAAATTATTAACAGCCACATCTAATGTGGTTAATCCGTCATTTAATTTGAGATTTCGATTTTCAAAATAAGTGATTAGTTTTGGCAATTTTCCAAAGTGTTCGTGAAGAAAGTAAAACTTATTTTTTAAATTTGGGATTTGTGTGAGGTTGCACTCACCAATACTTCTAGCATCCTCCTTTAGCAGTGTTACGAAATGTTTTAGACTATCGAAATTCTCAGCATAATAACTAGTAGCTTCCAGCCATGTTCCCCATCTAGTTATTACTGGAGTGGGAGGCAGTGACGGAGATGGAAATTTTTCCTTGAAAAGAGCTACTCTCAATGGTGCTTTTCTGAAAACTTTTTTGAAAGCTGATACAAGTCTATCAACTTCCGGAAAAGTGTCTCTGATATATTCACAGATTCTGTGGAGAGCATGTGCTGCACAAGTAATATGCAGCATATTAGGATATGTTTTCTTCAATAGTCTGCCTGTTTTTAACATATACGCAGCACTATCACTGACAAATAAAAGTATTTTTTTCTTTGTACGTTGCGTCCGAATGAAGCATTTTTTGCATATTCTCCTTAATGATTTCAGCAACTGTTCCCGCATCAACTCTATTTATAACACTTGTTGCTATTACATATGAGTTATAGGGAATAGTTGGATGTAGTACACCAGCTACAACATTTACCACACAGCGTCCTAACATATCCACCGTTTCATCGGCGCTTATCCATATGTATTGATTTAAAAGATGGCTTCTATTGCATTCTACTGTTCTCGTATAGCACCTAGAAACATAATATTTGCGTAAAGTTGATTCATCAGGAACATTTCGACCAGTATATTTTTGAAGAAATATTTTTAAAGTAGGATTGCTAAGTTTATTTAATGGAATATTAGCCGCCATAAAAGTTTTACAGAGTTCAGATGTGTTTGCGATCCTAAGTGACGAATTTTTGACGATATTTTACGGATTTTGTAATAAATTTCGGAATCACTGACAATGGACATACAATCAGTATGACCGTCAATCCAACTCGCCATTGTTTTACGATCCCGTTCTCGACGTTCTTCCATATCATATCTGAAAAAGTAACTTAAACAATGCTCTAGATCTAAATAAATGAAAACTAAAAATGTGTGCGTTATTGAAACTGAACGAAATTCAATGCACACTTACGTCGAAATAATTGGTAGAAATAGATTCAATCAAACGATATTAAACAGGATCTATCACAAAAATTACGATGTAAATAACAGTTAGAACTACGAAAACAAGAAACTAACTCACAGAACTTTATTTATCTTACGAAATATAAACTAATAAATAAAATACATTATAAAAACCCCGCTTCTATCTACGCTCATGAAAACACTTTAAAAAGCACTATATTATCCTAATACAATAGCTGGCTTGTCCATTGTTATCGCTGAGAGCCCAGGTGTCCGAGTAAGTCAAACAAATACTTCATTGAATTACGCCGGGATGTACTCAGCGACGTTATACACAATTCCAATTGCCGATTGCGTTTTATGGAAATTGCGTCCGTTCTCTAATTATTACCCAAAATATATGGCTTGCCCAAATTACATAAAGACAACATCCCACTAAGACCGATTATATCCTGTATTCAAAGCCCTTTTTATGAATTATCTAAATATTTAACAACACTAACCAATGTCATAGGCGAAAATGAATATTATATAAAAAATTCTTTCGAGTTTAAACAATACATTGATAAAATCAAAATAAAAACGAAACACTTGTTTCCTTGGACGTAGAATCGATGTACACACATACCATTAACATTAACTAAAAAAGTATTTTCAGAAAAATGGGATTCCATCACAAAATTCACAGATATACCACTAATAGATTTCCTTGAATCAATTGAATTAACGCTAACTTCCATATATTTTCAGTTTGATTTGAAATATTATAAACAAATCGAAGGCTTAGCAATGGGAGCACCGATATCGAGTGTGATAGCTCAATTAGTACTTGAGTACATTAAAGAAAATGTAATCAAAAACCTGAATTTTAAACCAACATTTTTTGAAAGATATGTCGACGACTGTATAAAAGCTGCCAGAAAAGGAAATAAACAACGTACAAAATAGTTTCAACAATTTTCACCCAAACTTAAAATTTACCATTGAAATAGAAGAAAATAACTCTATACATTTCCTAGACTTAACACTAATAAAAGTAAACAACAACATACAAACAAAATGGTACACAAAACCTATTACTTCGGGTCGAAACGTTAACTTTTTTTCAAATCAACCTCTATCCCATAAAAGAAATGTAGGAACAGGTTTAGTAGATAGGGCTATAAACCTTACAAATCCAATTTTCAGACCAACAATACTAAATAAAGTTAAAACTATTTTAACGAAAAACAATTATCCACCACATTTTGTACAAAACATTATAAAACACAGACTAAACAAGATATATAACAAAACTAAATGTCAAAATACAAATACAACGTCAATTAAACTAACATATATCCCTACACCCTATATAACTGGATTATCCGAAAGACTAAACAACATAATCAAACCATTTAATTTTAAATTAACACCCCAAAACAAAAAAAACCTAAAATTTCTACACACAAAATTAAAAGACCCAACACCAACTCTTAAACAATCACATACAGTAAATAATATACCCTGCAAAGACTGTGACAAAGTTTACATACGCCAAACAAAACGCTACTATAAGAAAGATTAAAAGGACACAAATATGCAAAAAATCAAACAGCTTTGAAAAAACATCAAGCAACATTTAAACAAAATAATTTGAAACATACATGAGTGGGTAAAAACCACACCAATTTGTATAATACAAAAGTATTTTTAATAATATAAAATATTATTAAAAATGGGGTGTGAAGAACACAATATAAGTTATATATTTGTGAATGTATCTCCTCTCCAGAGACGCAGATACGTATTTCACCTTTCTACAGGATCGTCGGTACGCCCCTGCTGGAGAAGAGATACACTCAACCAAATATAACTACCTTGCTATCAACCAGAAATTATTAAGACAGAGCGTGAAAGAATATTCAGCGCTGTCTAGATAACAACTGTCGAACTAAGCAACGTGTTTCTCTAGACGGTAACATACCATATCTATAGAAAACTGTATTATCGTGTCTTCACTACTTGTCGGGCGAACATTTAAACACAATTTTGATTTTGATAATACAAAAATACTAACAAAACATAATAACACGAAAACCAGGGAAATTTTAGAAATGATACACATATTAAAAAATAACAATACAGTTAATGATCGAAACGAAATAGATCGACTTTCAAAAGTTTATTACCCACTTATCAAATAATATGCCCCCGTTTACAATTTCCGAACAGATGCTAAAAAAACAAAATGAAATTTTAAAATAAGTCAAGAGCATAATAAAAAATAATTCAAACAAAAACGCAGTAAAACAAGACCGTCAGGTCCACGCACAGAAAGAAGCACAAAATATTTCAATTGAAACACATATCCCTTTTCCAAAACAACTATGAAAAGAAAAAGGAAAAAAAATTGTTAAGAGTATAGTTTAAGATAGTTTAGTTCCTTGGAATGCATTAATTAACGAATAGAACAATTGGTGAGTTTAGTTATACAAAAAGTTTTCATATAAAATATTATTAAAAACATAATTTCTTTTTCCGTTACAGTTTATATACATGTACAAACTTGACAAAGACTAATAATAAAAGTCGAAACGTCGTTTTCATAAATAAATTTGTTTGATTTCATTAAAGGTCGCTAAAGCCAAAAAATATTTTTATTTAGTATGATTATACGGCCAATAAAATAAATAAGAAACCTTAGATTCTTATTCATATCGAATATATACAGTGTGGCCGCCATCGATAGCGCGATGCATGTATTAGTAACTACTGGTCGACTATAATGGGCGTGCCAACTTGAATTGCCACACCGACAGCGGGCGTATTATAAGTTATACGTATAAATGTATTCGCAGGCAAATCAAGTGAAAAGCAGTGTAGGAGGTATTGTGTTCCCGATAGAAGTAAATATTTGCAGTTGTTTGAAGCATCAGATAATCACTGATAACATCTCATTGAAGTAACTCATCACAGCTTCATAAACAACAACAAAAAACAAACATACATAAACAGAACTACTAGACTTTAACATAAAAAAACTTCTTAACGAAAATAATATTTAGTATTATAGTAGTATTACACTCTACAAACTTAACAATAATAAAATACTTAAAAATAAAATATTTACTTCTTAAAACAGAATTGTAATTCAACATTGCAATAAACCTGCAATTAGCTAAAAGAAAATGTTATTTTTAAGCAATAATTAAATTCTAAATAAATTAATTAGTTAAGTGTTCAAATAAACCTCCTTCTTGACACGAACAGTAACCCAACCGATTATAAAAATTCCGACGCACATTTGTTAACATATCTGCTGTGACAGTATTAGTGACTTCGGTAATTCTCGCGCGAAGTTCCTCTAGATTTGATGGACGTTCATCACCGTATCCGTAGATCGAATTATGTAAAAAGGGCCATAAAAAGAAATCGTTAGGGGCTAGATCAGGAGATCGCGCTGGCCATTTAATAGGACCCGAGTTACCGATACATCTGTTTCCAAAAACCACGTTTAAAAAGTTTGTTACATAACGGGTATTGTGCGCTGGGCAACCATCTTGCTGGAACCAAACTTCATTAATATTGAACCGCTCCCGTACTGCGGGGATAATACTATTTTCAAGTAACTGTAGATATCTATTTCCGTTTAAATTACCGTCAATAAAAAAAGGCCCAATTATATGATCCCCAATTATACCTGCCCATACGTTTAGCTTCTCTGGATACTGCGTTCGCGTTGGTATATTCAAATGTAGATTTTTACGCGACCAGTAACGACAAACTGCATGGTTATGATGTCCGTGTAGCCGAAATGTTTTTTCATCTGTGAACAATACGTTATTAAGAAAGAATTCATTTTCGTGATATTTATTTATCATTCTTTCGCAAAATTGCATACGGCGATAATAATCATCGGGAAAAAGTACTTGTGAACTTGTAAATTTGTATGAACGATATTTATTAGTACGTAAAATCTTTTGAGCCGTTGTTTTACAGATACCTAATTCGCGGGCAATTTGTCGAGACGACCTAGTGGGATTTACTTCGACTAAAGCACATACTCGAATTACATCACTTATATTCTTATCCGGAACAACTTGGTTTTTATTAGTTACTAAAGAAAATGTAGTTTCGAATCGATTAACTGTCCTACGAATGGTGCTTGCATTGGGAATTTGACTTTCAGGGTAATTAGCTGCAAATAAAGCTCGAGTTACTTCCGCGAAATTACCACCGTCAAATTGTTTAATCATAAAGAGTTTTTGCTCCGGTGTATAATACTCCATTTTTAAATGACCGTTACGTACACCAACAACGCGGTTTATTAAATATTGTGAGCGAGTAGTCCCCCTGACGATATAAACATTGCAACTAACACCCATATGCGGGAGCGACAGCTAATGCGCTTGCGCGGCTACACCGTCTAAATGTGAATTTATTGGACAAATACGACTGCATCACAGGGATATGCGAAATACTAGGCTCTCTTGTAATCCATTGGAACATTGCGTCTACTTCTTTACCGTTCTAACACACGGACCCCTCTGTGTGTTTTGCTTACACTACAGGTTTCGCTATAGTGCAGACGCACGCGGCCACATGGTATATGTATATATATATATATATATATATATATATATATATATATATATATATTTATTTGTCATTTCAATGTTCTCTTTACTGTATTTGTAGTGTAATTCAAATTTCCAATTTATTCATACAGATGTAATCACCCTAATGTAATGTAATGTTTCCCTACCTATTCATTTAAGCTATTTTTAATTTAATTTTAATTAAACTTCAACTTTAAATGTTAACTTAATTTGTAATTCATTTTTTAATCTAATTTAAAATTGTTAATTTAATTGTTAAGGCTATCACACAAAGCCAACACAGTTCTCATGTTTTCATTGTAATATTTCTTGTTTCTAGTTACTTGAAAAAGACTGAATTAATAAAAGTCGAAACGTCGTAAAAACATCAAAATTCAATAAAAGGTCGCTAAAACCAATAAAAGATCTATTATTTTTAATATGTATATATATATATATATATATAGATAATTATTTCGTGACCTTAGTATGTTATGGTAAATTCAAATTCCAACTAAACAATATTTATACAAAAGAATACAAGCCCACAAATCCACAAATACTCTAAAACAGACAAAACAGCTTTATCTACACACAAACTAGAACGCAATCACCATTTTGATTTTGAAAACACACAGATAATTGATAAAGAACAACACACAATGAAAAGGGAAATTAAAGAAATGATTAGTATTAAACAAGAAAAAAAAACTCAATTAACAACAGAAGTGATATAAAAAATTTAAGCAGTATATGTATACTCTAACTTAATTATGTAACGATCTGCAATTTACCATCATAATATATGTTGCTGTTATATAATTATACAGGCTGATTCATTTTCGGCCCTCACCATGGGGATCTCGCCTATTATTGGAGATAAGAGTATAGGTTTAAATTTGGCAAAGTTGTTAAATTTTGTGTTTGTTATAAATCCGTAAAGAAAATAGACCTGTGACAAATGACCTTCGTTTTTAAAAAAAAAACGCGAAAACCCCATTTTCTTCTTTTACCTGTAGCACCGACATTTGGCCTTGTAGAGAAAATATAAAAACACATCCTTGTGACCATTTCTAAACCTCTATCCAGTGGTGTACTCTAAAATTTTTATACGACGTTTTGTTTTTTTCTGACCATCATCAACTATCTAATTTCTTATAGGCGCCATATTGGATTTAGACATCTTCAGAAAGAGTTTTTTTTCTGATTTCAACCATGTACCACATGCTGACTAAAGTTTTTGACATTAGGTTTTATTTGAAAGAATACATTATAAGATTAAATAAGGTAGCCATGGAATTTCAATCTGTCAAACATTTCATTTATTGTTCATTAATAATACAAAAATGTCATACACTAACGAAGAGAATCGAGATATGATAAGTATTTTTTATTCTTCGAACCGAAATTCAACAGTAGCGAGTACAAGATATCTACAATTATATCCAGAACGACAACAGCCTCATCGTACCATTTTTCTAGATCTCGACAGAAATTTGGTC
Organism: Melolontha melolontha; assembly: GCA_935421215.2. Classification (NCBI taxonomy): domain Eukaryota; kingdom Metazoa; phylum Arthropoda; class Insecta; order Coleoptera; family Scarabaeidae; genus Melolontha; species Melolontha melolontha. Next base: position 65,647,447 of record OW285242.1, read on the forward strand.
GAGAATGGATCGTTTACTAGGCCGCGTAATGGTCAAGACAACAGGAATTTAAATGAAAATCGACAAGATATGTTACAAATGGTAAATTAAAAGCGTGTTTTCAAATATCATGTTAATCTTGTATTTTTATAGATAAATAATAATCCATCAATTTCTACACGCGAAGTAGCGTCAGAATTAAATTTGTGCCAGTCCAGAGTTTGGAAAACTTTACATAAAAGTAGGTTTAAACCATACAGGATCCATGTTAGTCACTCTTTACTGCCTGGAGATAATTTGAGAAGGCTAGAATATTGTAATTGGTTAATGGGAAGGATAGAAAATGACGAAAATTTTTTAAGCAAAATCATCTGGTCAGATGAATCAAAATTTACAAATTCTGTTCAACAGAAATACGGAGCACTATTGGCCAGTACAAAATCCCCGACGAAACAGGGCTAGAAGACCACAACATCGTTTTGGAATAAATAAAATAATAAATAAATAAATAAATAAACGTTTGGATGGGTATTTTGGCAAATCGTCTCTTAGGACCAGTTATGTATGAAGAACATTTAAATGGAGAAAGATATTTAAACATTTTACGTACATACGTATCTGACTATCTTGACGACAATATCCCATTAAATCAATTACAATATTTATGGTGGCAACAAGATGGCGCACCAGCACACAATGCAGCTGTTGTTAGAAATTTCTTAAATCAAGAGTTTGCAAACCGTTGGATTGGAAATAGGGGAGTTGTTGAATGGCCTGCGAGATCACCTGATTTAAGTCCGCTAGATTTTTTTTTATGGGGATATGTTAAAAATAATATTTATAAAGTAGATGCGCCACAAAACATTGAAGAATTACGAGACAGACTTTAGAATGCCTTCGATGCAGTTCCTAGAAGAACTATACAAAGGGCAGTACAAAATGCCAGAAGGCGTGCCCAATTGTGTATTACCGAAGATGGCCAGATAATTGAACATTTACTGTAATTGTTTATTGTTTACTTTTCTATGTATTTTTCTTAATGTTTTTGTTATCTTGTACTCGCTACTGTTGAATTTCGTTTCGAAGAATAAAAAATACTTATCATATCTCGTTTCGCTTCGTTAGTGTATGACATTTTTGTATTATTAATGAACAATAAATGAAATGTTTGACAGATTGAAATTCCAAAGGCTACCTTATTTAATCTTATAATTTATTCTTTCAAATAAAACCTAATGTCAAAAACTATAGTAAGCATATGGTACATGGTTGAAATGAGAAAAAGAAACTCTTTCTGAAGATGTCTAAATCCAATATGGCGCCTATAAGAAATTTGATAGTTGATGGTGGCCAGAAAGAAACGAAACGTCGTATAAAAATTTAGAGTACACCACTGGATAGAGGTTTAGAAATGGCCACAAGGATGTGTTTTTATTTTTTCTCTACAAGGCCAAATGTCGGTGCTACAGGTAAAAGAAGAAAATGGGGTTTTCGCGTTTTTTTTTTTTTAAATAACGAAGGTCATTTGTCACAGGTCTATTTTCTTTACGGATTTATAACAAACACAAAATTTAACAACTTTGCCAAATTTAAACCTATACTCCAATAATAAGAAAGATCCCCATGGTGAGGGCCGAAAATGAATCAGCCTGTATATCTCATGTTATTTAAAAATCTATACATTTGCTTATCATGTTCCGTGTTTTGATGCCTTTCTGGTTGTCCGAGAAGGTTTTCGTGGTTTTCCTTCTCGTTTAAGGCGAAAGCCGACAGCTTTGCATCTTAAGTCGCTCCAAGGGCGCATACATAATAATAACTCATCTCTTGTGTTTTCCCTGTTTTTGGTGTTTATCCATTTTAAAATACCAAGGCATGATTTATTATTATTAAATTGGAATGTATCTTTGAATTATTTTGTCCATAGCAACTACAAATGTATGACATTAATATACTGTCATTTATATTTTGTATTCCTTGAGAAAGGCATCATTAGCCGAAACATGTACATGTAGGATTGTTTTAAATATATAGTTTTTGAAGTAAAACCAGACCTTAAATCGCCTACAATTTGAATTTACTATATATATATAACAAAAAATATACTTACAAATTGAACTAATGTGAGAAAAGGTTTTACGACAACATACCTATAATAATGAAAGTGCCAACAAATGCAAAGATGAAGAGGTAAAACATGTTTCTTTTTATCTGCCAACAGTCAACATCATTTTATTAGTTTACGCTTTACCTGTTGTTACATGCTGTCGCAAAACGTTTATATGAAATGTATTAAAGTGTATTTTCTTATTTGCCTATATCTTTTTAATATTTCACCATACCCTATATTACAATAAATATAATACAATTTGATAAAATTGATGCAATTTGTTTTCATATTTCCGTAGATTCAGTGAAAAGCAGCTACGTATACCATTACCAATTCTGTGAGACAAATATAAGATGAATGCTGACATCGAATGTTAAACTCGTACTTATGTAAAATGGATATGTGTATGAATCAAAGTAATTAAAATTAAAGTAATCAAAATAGCCAAAGTAATGAAAGTAATGAATTCATTCCACGATTACTCAAGGTTTAATTAACGAATTGTAACGATTACGTACCTAAAATTGACATCACCATGGAGTGTTCGACTGCATGTAACTGCAGTTTTCGTTATTTTTTTGGTTCATTCTCACCAGTTATACATTATTTCTTATACTAGAATATTTGAATGGGAATTACATGGACACGTGGAACTATACGTTTGACATATCTTCCTCCGACTCGCATTTTTTTATATCTGCACACAGTAAAATATATTGTTCAGAATCAACAATCAACAAAAGCACGTATATTGTAAAAAAAAATTGAGAAAAATAAAGAGCCGAAACCTATCCGAAGCGTGTCATGAAAATGTACATAAAATAAATCGATTGTAAATATTTTTATTCGTGATATATTTAGAATACGTCTAAAGTAATTACATAATCGTAGACCGTCGACTTTTTCTCATACTGTTGGAAACGTGCGGCCGTTTTAATTTTAGATTAAACGAAACATCGAATTGACTCCAAGCAAGTAATGTTTTAAGTATATACATATACATGAATCATGAACATACACATACGATTTTTTATTTTGTAAGCAGGTGTCAGATTAATGGAAAGGAAATTGGCCTTGAATGTCGTCGATTCATTGCATTCATTGTAGGGATTTTTTTGTGAATCGTGGAACTATATTAAAAGATGTACTATTATTAGTTGTTGAGTAAAGAATCAATGAAAAAGTATAAACACTCATAAAAATATTGTGTAATAATAACAATAAAAAAGTTAATTATCTGTAAATACATAAAATATATTTAAATTATTATTATCCTAGAATATTAAAAACGCAGTAATTTATAAGAGAATTGTGTTAGAACTAGTCTAAACTTAAGTTATAACTTGTTATAAGGTTATAACTAGAGAACGGACACGCTTACCACATGACGCAAAGCCCAGTGCAGTACTAGCGAAAGGCTGTATTTGTAAAATATTTCATTTTATTTATATAATTGGAACACGAACGGGTGGTGATCTATAAAATTACGAAATACATATTTATTTGTTGAAAAGTTGTATTTATAAAGTTTTTAATTTTATTTATATAATTGGAAAACATACGGGTGGTGATCTATTTATCTAAAATTACGAAATACATATTTATTAATTAATTTTATTTATATAATTGGAAAACAAACGGGTGGTGATCTATAAAATTACGAAATACATATGTATTTGTTGAAAAGTTGTATTTTTAAAGTTTTTAATTTTATTTCTATAATTGGAACATTTTTATTTGTTCATTTTGTCGTTCAAGTTGAGTAAAGGAGTATTAATATTGACTAGCAATAGTTTCTCAAGGTTTTCTTCTGTCAATTTTGTTCTCTTTGAATTAAGTACATCCTTATAAATAGAAAACGTCCTTTCTACATCGCAACTGGTTATAGGTGCATACTGGAAATATTCTTTTATTTCTTCATATTTAGCCGTTAGATTTTGTGGAATTGTCTCCATACATAATTGCTGCAATGTAATTAAATCTGGATTTCTATTAAGAATTGCTTCAAACTTTTGCCGAAGGCCACATCCGAAGTCACTTGGAATACTTTTCAAATTATTAACAGCCACATCTAATGTGGTTAATCCGTAATTTAATTTGAGATTTCGATTTTCAAAATAAGTGATTAGTTTTGGCAATTTTCCAAAGTGTTCGTGAAGAAAGTACAACTGATTTTTTAAATTTGGAATTTGTGTGAGCTCCTTGCACTCACCAATACTTCTAGCATCCTCCTTTAGCAGTGTTACGAAATGTTTTAGACTAATAATTCTCAGCATAATAACTAGTAACTTCCAGCCATGTTCCCCATCTAGTTATTACTGGAGTGGGAGGCAGTGACAGAGATGGAAATTTTTCGCTGAAAAGAGCTACTCTCAATGGTGCTTTTCTGAAAACTTTTTTAAAAGCTGATACAAGTCTATCAACTTCCGGAAAAGTGTCTCTGATATATTCACAGATTCTGTGGAGAGCATGTGCTACACAAGTAATATGCAGCATATTAGGATATGTTTTCTTCAATAGTCTGCCTGTTTTTAACATATACGCCGCACTGTCACTGACAAATAAAAGTATTTTTTCTTTGTACGTGGCGTCCGAATGAAGCATTTTTTGCATATTCTCCTTAATGGTTTCAGCAACTGTTTCCGCATCAACTCTATTTATACCACTTGTTGCTATTACATATGAGTTATAGGGAATAGTTGGATTTAGTACACCAGCTACAACATTTACCACACAGCGTCCTAACATATCCACCGTTTCGTCGGCGCTTATCCATATGTATTGATTTAAAAGATGGCTTCTAATGCGTTTTACTGTTCTCGTATAGCACCTAGAAACATAATATTTGCGTAAAGTTGATTCATCAGGAACATTTCGACCAGTATATTTTTTCAGAAATGTCTTCCAAAAGTGGATTGTTCAATTTAAATAATGGAATATTAGCTGCCATAAAAGTTTCACAGTTCTTCGTTAAAATTGTCAGATTCCAACGGGTTCAATTTTTTTTCGTGCTTTAACGATCCTACGTGACGTTTTACGGTTGATTTATTGCAATTTTTCAATAACGTTTCACACACTTCACAATAAATTTCGGAATCACTGGCAATGTACATACAATCTGAATGGCCCTCAATCCAACTCGCCATTGTTTCACGATGCCATTCTCGACGCTCTTCCATTGTCTGAAAAAGTAAGAATATTCTAGATCCAAATAAACGAAATTAAATAACGAAATTTTATGCACACTTACGTGAAAATAATGCTTAAATGAAAAGAAAAGGAGTGTACGTGCTATTTCTCTTACGAAATACGATAAACTTATTTATTTTATCTTCGTACACGACACCACTGAAAAACACTATATTCTCCGTATACAATAGCTGGGTTGTCCATTGTTATCGCAGCGAGACCAGGTGGCCGAGTAAGTCAAACAAATACTTCATTGAATTACGCCGGGATGTACTGAGCGACGTTATACACAATTCCAATTGCCGATTGCATTTTATGGAAATTGCATCCGTTCTCTAGTTATAACATTAAGCTATCAAGTATGTAGTTCAGGTTCAGAATAACCAGAACTGACAAAATCGATGATACCTTTCATGTTTGGTATTCGTTTTTGATGACCTTGAAAATATGTTAGTACTTCAATAATTTAAATAATTTAAGCGGTTTATTTAAAATTGGAAGGCTTATATTTGTAAAAGATGGGAAGACTAAATATTAATATAATCATTTAAAGTATGTAGTATTATTATTTTTTTTAAATTTTTAAATGACGTATGGCAAATGCAAAATTAATTCATAAAGGTAAAAAAATTTGCTAATAATTTACTAGGTCTTTCGGCTGAGCAATATCAACTGTCCGCAGCTGGAAAAAGAATATCTAGATTGGCATCAACGTGATATTGACTATTTTGTTTAGCCTTGATATTCGTCATTTCTGACGGATGGTGATGGTATTAAGCTGTCATAATATAATAGTGTATCTAAGTTGTTCAATTGACAGTTCAATAACAAGCTATTTTATACCGAGATATCAAAAATGTCAACGGTGGCCATGGAGTGAAAGACGTCTGTCTTAATTTATATCACCCTTTTGAGAAAATTCTCATAAAATTTTCAGGTTAAGCTGATTTTAAAATTTCTCAATATATTAATCTTAATGTCAGTATCACACTTAACCTGAAAATTTTATGAGAATTTGCTCAAAAGGATGATATACGCCGTTCACGATTCGAAGACGTACACGTCATCAACAGTATTTTCGGAATCACCATCACAAAAACAATAAACGAACTATAATATTTATATATCAATATCATTGCGAATGCATATTTATGTTGGTGGGAATGTCCAGTATTGACACATATCGTTCTGTCATATTTTACGTGTGTTTGATTACTCTTGGTTTGAAATGCCAAAAACGTTTTGCTGCCAATTTAAGCGACTTGTTCGTATTTTGCATAAAATCCATGGACAGTGTATAATGCCAATATGACGCCATATTTTGCACTTGCTGAAATACGTTTATAATATTTACTGAGAACACAGTAACTGAATTTAGATAACGTCCATACAATAAACTTATAGAATAAATATTTTCAAGACACAGTTGTCCTTGCCTATTGGTTGGGCATATGTATCCAAGTAGCAATTCCTGTTTATTCTTTTGTGTTTAAAACATGTTTAGACGTGTTTTTAATGTATGCCGCAAAAAATATTTGTTTTTAAAGTGTTTTTTCATTTAAATTTATTATTATAAAAATATTAAGCGATACAAACATTTTTAAAAAAATTGATTAAACAAAAAAACAAACATCAGTATCAATATATGTCAGTGTTATTAAGCGATAATAAAATTTATTCGTGTCAAAAGCAAATCTTTGTATCAATTTATATTTTTAGCGAGAGTTCCATGTTTGTGTCCAAACGTCGTTTTATTTTGAAGACTTGTGGCACAACCACGCCGTTGTTATGTCTGGAACCTCTTTTACTATTAGCGGAACAATACGCTGGCTTCACGGATGTAGAAGATTTATTTTACAGTAGGAAGAACTACAAGAGACCTGAATTACAAGTATCACCCCATCAAGATTTTGATCAAGAGGTAAGAATTATTTTCACCATTAATGCGTTATTCTTTAAAATTATATCTACTTTACTTTAAAGTATTTTACATCTCAAAATTTTGATGCGATATGTTAGGCCTGTCGTACTGGTGTATTAAGTTCTGCTTGTTCACATGTTTCTAGGAAATTCTTTCGCAATGGGGTTAAAATTGTCTATCATTATTAGAGAACGGACATTCTTACCACATGACTATATTGTTATTGTTATCGCTGCGAGAGCAGGTGTCCGAGTAAGTCAAACACAAAATCTTCATTGTATTACGCCGGGATGTTCTGAGCGAAGTTTATAAACATTTCCAAGAAGTTTATAAACATTTCCAATTGCCGATTGCGTCTAATGGAATATATTCTCCGAATACAATAGCGGGCTTGTGCATTGTTAACGCTGCGGACCAGATGGCCGGGTAAGTCTAACAAATACTTCATTTAATTACGCCGAGTCATGTGGTAAGAATGTCCGTTCCCTAATCATTATACATCTATTATGCACCAAATTTAAAATGTGGCCGTTAGTGTGTGACTGTGTTTAAAAATTAGAAAGATGTTTATTGATCAAGTTCATTTGAGACACTGTTTGTCATATGAATTTGAAAAATGAAACATTGCATCAGTTGGGGCGTAAAATTTGATAATTCACGAAATTTCAGACAGGTTAATGCAGTTTGGGTGATGAACCTCATTTCGGTCGACCTTCAAAGATTTATAATTACGTTTTACGACCAGAATTTGAACAAAACCCATATTTAACACCAGTAGTGTTTGGAGAAATGTTTAACATAAATTCTGAACACATTTATTTTGAATTTTTGTGACTGGGAGTTAATATTAAATAAGTACGAGAGGTCATTTATGTTTTGCATACTGGGACATAGAGGGTGCCATAAATCAAATGTCACTACTAAAAATTAACCTCCATCTTTAGTTAGCCTAAATTCATAGTTTCAGTGCGATACTTGTAGTAGAAACAAAACTTTAGTAGCAGCCGAAATGGTCTTAATATTCTGTGATTCTTAGCAACAAGTATTACGAAAGATTTTAATGAAATTGATAAACAATTGTATATTTTATTCAGTCAGTGTAATTTAGATATTGATGATAATTTTCATCCACTTGAATGAATATAGAAATGACCAGGATGGATTACAATTTTGAAATATGTATGTGTAGTAAATAATGCGATCAACTAAAATAAATTAAAATTAAAAATTCTCTTGTAGTACTTTTATAAACCGGGTGTTACAGTTATGTTGTTCCAATGGCGACCTCCGTTATCTAATAAAATAAAAATTTGAAATTTGGGGCATCTGATGTACACCTAATGTTCTTTAAATTGAGCCCTATATTCATATTCTTCCACTTCCGGTTTAACTGTAAATGACCATAACTTTTTTTATTTTAAATAGCACCGTGTATATTTTTCTCAAAATTTGAATTCTACGGAACATTCTCTCCCATGAAAAATTACACTTTGTATTTAGACTTCAAAACAGAGGTGAAATTCGACATTATTTGTTTGTTAACTTTGACAGTTTATAAAGTGTTATTAAAATTTGTCTCAAAGTTGCTTCGAACAAAGTTGTATTTAAAATGAATAACGACGATTTTACAAATGAGGAAAATTTGAATATGGAAAATTGAAATTTGGAGACATGTGGTGCTTTTTCAAAGGAAAAACCGTTTTTAAAAGAAAGACTGCTACTGAGAAGAGCACAGCGTTGCTGTTTTGGGAAGTATGCTTAATAATCCGCTTATTTCAATTTGAGAAATTGAAGCAGAATGCGATATCTCTCTTTCTTCTATTCAACGAATCCTAAAATCCGCCAAATTCAGACCTTTCAAAATTCACCTGCATAATCAAGAGATTATGACTGGCGTTTCTTGCATGGAGAGGGACTGCCCGTGAAGATAGCATTATTAGCTCAATATTATGGACAGATGAGAGCCGGTTTCATAATAATGGAACGGTAAATCTACACAATTGCCAGTATTGGTCTGTAGAAAATCCTCATTGGATGAGAAAGACCAACTTTCAGAGAATTTGGGGAATTAATGTATAGTGTGGCATGATTGATGTGAGACATATTTAGAATTTCTTCGGGGGGAATTTCCAGGTTTTCTTGAAAATGTTCCGCTGAATATACGTGCCAACATGTATTTTCAGCATGATGGGGGCACCTGCTCACAATTCTACAATTGTAACTGATTATGTTAATAAAATTTTCCCTAATAAGTGGATAGGCACACATGGACCAATAAGATGGCCTGAAAGATCATCCACCGTTGGATTATTTTCTAGAGGGATATTTGAAGGATAGGGTATACAACACGCCTCTTGCAGATTTGGAAGATTTAAAAAATTGAATTAGGAATGAATGCGCAGCTCCTAATGCCGAGTTATTAAGAAGTGTTACCTCTGGTGAACTTTTGCATCGAGTCGAATGTTGCATTCAGAGATTCATAAATACCGTTCTTGTATAAATAAAATTAATAAGTATAATATTTTTTGTGATTCATTTAACATTATTTTTCTGTTATTTGACTATCAATAAAATGTTTGTAAATCACTCTTGTCTAAATGAATATTCTATCTAACAGAGAGATCTTAAAAATGCATATTTGGGAGTGTATTTTTGCTACTTTCAATTCAAATACGAAATAGTGCTTTTCATGATTTTCTGCAATTACAATTTTTGAATATTTAAAATGTAATTTCACCTCTGCTTTGAAGTCTAAATACAAAGTGCAATAATTCATGGGAGAGAGAGAAAATATACTAGGTGCTATTTAAAATAAAAAAGTTAGGGTCGTTTCCGGTTAAACCGGAAGTGAAAGAATAATATTAGGCTCAATTTAAAGAATATTAGGTGTATATCAGATGTCCCAAATTTCAAATTTTTGTTTTATTAGATAACGAAAGTACGCCATTGGAACGACATAACTGAGACACCCGTAATAATAAATTGAAAAAAAAATCAAATATACGAGGGTATATCAGATATAAACGAGACTGATTTTTTAATGACTCGTACAAAAGTTTTTTGAATCGGCGAAGTAGGTGGCTATGTAGACAAAGCACTTAGGGTGGGGAGAGCAACGTCTGAAATTCCGTCGAGACCGTTCAGTAGTGCAGTGACCATGAGTGAGCAAGCAGTGCACGTTTCCGTGGAGCAGCGGATAATTATTAAGTTTTTGACCAATGAGGGGGTGAATCCAACAGACATTTTACGCAGATTGCACGCACAGTTCGGGGAGAACACCCTTTCACGACCTCGCGTGTTTGCATGGCATAAACAATTTTCTGGAGGCCGCGAAGACGCGGTTGTCTGCCGGGAAGATCATGGCAACTGTGTTTTTTGATCGACAAGGTGCATTTCACGTCGATTTTCTTCATGATCGCCGCACAATTAATGCCCAATATTATTGCGACGTTTTGGATGCCGCAAAATTGTCTTTACTACGCAAAAGAAAGACGCAATCCGTTAAAAATGTCATTCTCCTTCACGACAACGCGACCACATTCGGCAAACATTACGAGGCAAAAAGTGGAACAATTCGGCTGGGAAATCTTGGAACATCCTACTTACAATCAGACTTGTCACCCCCTGTGACTACCATTTGTTTGGACCTCTAAAAGATGCTCTTGGAGGCCAGCGTTTCGACAGCGACCAAGCGGTAGAGACATTTGTGCTCCAGTGGCTGTGTGACCGGCCTAAAAGTTTTTACGATAACGGGATTAAAAAGCTTCCAATCCGTTGGGAAAAATGTATTGCGCGGGCGGGAGATTATGTAGAAAAATAGTACATTTGTATTAACCTTGTTCAATAAAGCATTAATAGTTTTAAAAAATCAGTCTCGTTTATATCTGATATACCCTCGTAGATAACAGTTTCGCCTTCTACGAGGTTTGATGGGAGAGTGACTTTTCATAAGTTGGCACCACTGTCGCAATAATGACTGTATTGCTAATTTCAGCTATCTTTTAGACGTCTACTGTCAAAATTTCATGCAGATCTGTCAGTTAGTTTACATTTGGCAAACGTTTAAAGTAAACAAGTTATTATATTATTTAAAAATGGATAAAAAGGAATTTCGTGTGTTAATAAAACATTACTTTTTACGCGGAAAGAACATTAAAGACACTGAAGAAAAGTTACATAAGTATTATGGTAAATCTGCTCCTTCGCATGGAATGATTTGCAAGTGGTTTGCTGCCTTTAAAACTGGTCATATGACCACGGATGATGCTGAACGTCCTGGGCCTTCAGAAACCGTAACTACTGAAGAAATGATAGCTAAGGTCCGTGCTATTGTAAAAAATGACCGCCGGGTGAAAGTGCGCGAGATAGCTAATGCTGTAAACATTTCAACCGAACGGGTCCACAATATTCTACACGAACATTTACATTTAAAAAAATTAACCGCGTTTGCTAACTGCAGAGCAAATGCGCACTCGTGCATCAATTTCCAGTGACTGTTTACCTTTGTTAAAACGTAATCCAACAGAATTTTTTCGTCGGTATGTCACCGTAGATGAAACCTGGATACATCACTATACGCCAGAGGCCAAAATACAATCAAAACAATGGACTTCTCCCGAAGAACGTGCTCCAAAAAAGGCAAAAACGGTTTTTTCAGCCAATAAGGTTATGGCTACCATTTTTTGGGATTGCCAAGGCGTAATTTTTATTGATTACTTACAGAAGGGAAGCACAATAACTGGCCAATATTATGCTAATTTACTGACGCTTTTCGATACGGAACTAAAGAAAAAACGACCTCGTTTATTTAAAAAGAAAATTTTGTTCCATCAAGATAACGCACCCTCTCATTCGTCCGCGATTGCATCCGCTAAATTCAAAGAATTGGGTTACGAATTGCTGCCGCATCCACCATATTCACCAGATATGGCTCCGTCGGACTTCTTCTTGTTCCCAAATTTGAAAAAATGGCTTGGTGGAAAAAGATTCGGCACAAATGAGGATGTGAAAGCCGAAACGAATGCATATTTTGACGAGTTTCCAAAAGATTACTTTTTTGGTGGTTTAAAAAAATTGGAAAGCCGCTGGATTAAGTGTGTGGAATTGCAAGGGAACTATGTTGAAAAATAAAATATATTTTTACCCCTAAACAACTTTTTCATTGAAAAGTCACTCTCCCATCAACCAACCCTCGTATTTGCAAAAAACGACTCTATATTTTAAGGTGATTTGTTTTAAAAATTATGAAACGAACGAAAATACGAAATAGAAAGTATTTTTTTTTATTATTTAATTTATCTCATTCATGAATTAGAACATTTTTCATGGTTTTCCACCTTTATTATTATTATTATTATAAACAAACGTTTCGTGATTCCTCTAAATTTTCTGGAGAAAATATTTACGGCTTTATTTGTATTTGTTAACACACATCTTTTTAAAAGTTTTTATTTGTAATGGACTTCCACAATACAATTCAATTATTTTTTCATTCTGACGAGGTCTTGTGTTAGTTTTCTATATATTCAATTTAGAATACACTTTTATGTATATCATGCTTGGAACAACTAAAAATCCCCAATAATATTTCCTGAAGTATTATTATTATTATTACGTAAGATATATACAGTAAAATCTACCTTCCGTAGCAAAATTATTTGAATAAAGATTATAGAACGATAGTAATTTGGACGTTTATCAAGTTCAAATGTCAAACTGCTCTCGATCGAAAGTAAATCTGATTTTATTTGCATGATATACTGAGTTATTCTGAATAAGTGTCAGTAATTTAATTATTAGATTATACTGCTAAAATATAATCCAATTGTGATATTTTTAATTAATGTAAACAGATATTTTGACTATCCCTGGCGTCCTGACTCACCAGATATGTGCCGCCCGTATATTCCGTGTCGCTTGTATATATCTAAACGTATTTGTTTACATATGGTTTGTTTAGAATGACTGGATTTATAAATAAGTAAGTTTTTTTTTTAGTAAGGTTCATCGAACTCTCGATACAACAGCTGAGTATTTTATGCGGTCCCAAAACGAGTTTATTAAATAATTTAAAATTAAAAATAAAATTACACAGCGGACTTTTTAAATATATTTTTTTATTAAGTATTAATTAACATGTTTAATCTAAAATTAAATTCTCTGACACTTATTCAGAATAACACTGTATATACTACTATACTTTCATCTAAAACCTTAAATGATTTTCTGTACATTTATAATGTTGCGCTAATTTAGTGATCTGACGTGTATAAGTTAAAGACTGACACTAGGTACGCAAACAGCGGTGTCAATGCGTTGGGTTTAGTGAAATAAAAGTACGTGTTATTTAGAAAAACCTTTCAGTTCGAATTACACCTACGCGTATTCGTAAATACGTTTATAAACAACTTCACACAATTATAGCTTTTCACGTATTCATGTACTACATACGCATAGGGTTGCCAGATGGCCGGGAAATCCGGGATTGTCCAGGAATTTTGCGTCTTGTCCCGTATCCAGTAATTAGACCTTATTGTCCCGGATTCCGAAAACCTATTAGTTTTATTTTTATTTCTCCTTCGTTAGCTCCTAAATTCGCGCGCTAGCTTTACCTTGAGTGCATGGGACCGAGCCATAGAGCACTATGGACCGAGCGCAATGGAGTGTGTATGTTTGGTCCCCGATCTGACATCTCTGCACTGGGCGCATTATTGTAAAATCATTCTATTCCCATTGCTCGACCTATAAACATCGCTTGTCAACTGCGTTAATAAACACGTGCGAACTGTGAGGTGCAATAAGTAGTTAATTGCAATTATCATGGATTCATTGTCGACTCCATCAACAAGTAAGAGAAGGTTCACTGGATTTAATGATAAATGGACCAACGATCCTGGCCTTAAAGACTGGATAGAGAAAAAGAATGACTTTACTGCAATGTGTAAAGCATGTAACTCGGATATTGCCATTCAATATGAAGGCCGTCGCGCGCTGACAGTAATTTATTTTTATACATTCTAGTTCCTTTTAATTTTGTTATATGCTTGTTACTTTGTTACAGGTTCATGCCAATAGTATAAAGCATAAAAAAATGGATTTGGCTAAAAAAACTTCTCAAAGCATGAATAATTTTTTAATTAAAAAACACACATCAGAAGAAAGATCTATAATAATTTCCGAATTAGCATTTGTTTATCATAATGTGAAACATGGATTAAGTTACAATAGCTTGGACTGCTTGGCAAAAAATATCAGCAAGTTAATTCCAGATAGTCAAATAACAGCAAAAATGACATGTGGACGTACAAAAACATCGGCAATCACTCGAAATATTTTAGGACCCTATTCTCAAGTAAAAGTGATCTCTGATTTAAAATCTTGTTTTTATTTTTCAATATCCTCAGATGCATCAAATGTTGGCAATTTGAAAACATTTACATATGCTGTTCAATATTTTAATTGTAATAAAGGTATATGCAGGAAATTATTATCTATTTAAAAATTCTATCTATTTTCTATCTTATCTTATATTCTCTCTATTTAAAAATTTAAATTATTATATATAAATGCCTTAAAAAAATTACTATTGATGCCAATCTCAGCATGGATCAAATAAGTGCATATAGTGCAGACAATGCTTCTGTCAATTATGGTGCCCATAATTCTGTATATCAGAAATTAAAAGAAGAAAATAAACTTATTTTTAAAGCCAATTGTTATTGCCATGTACTAAATAATTGTGTGAAATATGCATTAAAAGGCATCGATGTTGATATAGAAAGCATAGTCATAAAAATTTATAATGAGTTCAGTTCATCAGCATTAAAAACACAAAAATTGAAAGAATGTTGTGAGTTTGCTCAAATAGAGTATAAGGAGCTGCTAAGACATGTACCTACAAGATGGTTGTCACTTTTGCCAGCTATAGATCGCCTTATTCAGAGTTGGCCTGCTGTGAAACATTATTTCTTAAAAAAGGTTCAGACAACTGCCACAAGGTGTTATGGGACTTTATTTCAGAAGGTTGCTATAGCAGTAATAGCAGTGACATAAATAATGAGGAAGAATGTAAAAAAGAAGGCAAGAATGACTGTTACCTCTTCTTCTTAAGTAATGTGTTGCCTGAATTTACAAAAGTGATTTTGCTACTAGAAAGTGAGAGCTTCACTATTTTGGAAATGGATCATGCCATGCGAAGTCTTCACGATCAATTAAAAAGTAGGATGGCTGATAATTTTTTTGGGAGTAAAGTCAGGACCATCTTTAGAAAAATTGATGGAGAAGAAAGAAATCAATTCACATCACAGGCACACATTTTTCTTCAAAGAGCCATTAAATATTTAGAAGAGATATATGATTTCGGTCCCAATGGAATCTATAAAAAGTTTGAGCTTTTATCGCTCAAATCGGAGGAATTAGAGATGACTTGGGAAGTGCTTTCCGAATTTCCCCAGATATTGAATATAGAGGACTCTGTTAATATTGACTCCCTTTATACAGAGTTTGCATGTCTGAAAACTATGTATAAGGTGCTTTCGAAAGACTTGCCAAGCGACGAAATATGGGCTTATTTCTTCAGAAATAACACATCCACAAACTTTACAAATTTAAAGAAAGTAGTTTGTTTTGTTCTTTCAATTCCAACAAGCAATGCCTTTTGCGAAAGAGTATTTAGCCAAATGAATAGTTTATGGACTAAAGAGCGAAACCGAATGTCCATGGATTTAATCAAATCCGAACTGCAGACTCGTATCAATTTTGACGAGTCGTGTTCAGAAATTTTATCACTTTTGCAAAGCTCTGACGGAGAAAAACTAATAAAACTCGCAAAACCCAGCGATAAATATTTATGAAAATGATCTATTCGCAATTTTATTTTTATGAGAGTTTTTTATTTTTGTTAAGACTTATTGTATACGCTACCAAAACATAATTAATAAATGTATGTTTTTGAAAATAAATGTTTTATTTAAAGTACATATCCTTCGAAAATAAGAAATACACATTTTTGTATGAGTGCAAAACGCATAGCGGTAATGGGCGGCAAAGAACTACCACGACCCGATACCGTTGTCCTAGAATTGTCCCGGATTTTATAAGTTTCCATCTGGCAACCCTACATACACATAGTACACGAAGCGCTGGTAAAGTGAGTCTCCCGAACTCTTTTAGTCATCACTGCTCCCTACTTTAAATAATATACAAGTGTCCCATATCGTTTTATTATAATTTTGGGAGTGTAAAGTAGACTTCATTTCAAGTTAAAAAAAAAACGCAAAACTTGTAGATCAATTTTTATTTGTTTCAAAGTTACAGGCCTATGAATGTTATTGTCAGATAACGAAAAAAAATGTTATACTAAAGTCAATAAAAACTGATCTTATTTAAAAAAGAAGTTCATTAATTAATATTTTCAAAATGTCCACCTCCTTGTTAAGCCGTAAGCCGACAGATGAAGTACTTATCCTTATTTCACGCTTGTTTTGTCGTATTTGTTCGGCAGCCTGATGAATACGATCCAATAATTCTTCTCCTGTGTTTGAATCTTGCCCGTAGACTAAATCTTTCAAGTACCCCCATAAAAAAAATCCAGGGGATTGTGATCGGGTGATCTAGGTGGCCATGCAACAGGACCACCTCGACCAATCCATCTTGGATAATTGACGTTAACAAAATTGCGGACAGCAATTCCTAAATGTGGTGGTACTCCATCCATGTAAAATCACATGTTTAGTCGAACATTCAGTGAAACATCCTCCAAAAGACCTGGCAGTTTGTCAAAAGAAATTGATGGTAAGTGTCCGTCCGCATTTAACCTCGAAGGAAGAACGATAGAACCAAGTATTTTGACTTTTGTACAACATTTCTTTTCATTATCTGACAATAATATTGCCTGTAACTTAGAAACAAATAAATATGGATCTTGAAATTAAGTCTAGTTTATACTCCCAAAATTTGAACAGGACGATACGGGACACTTGTATATAGTCTGTCCGCGGATGGAACTATATTTAAAATAGAAATAAAACTTATATAAAAGAATAATTGAAACATACATGAGTGGGTAAAACCCCACCAGTTTTGTATAATACAAAAGTATTTTTAATAATATAAAATGTTATTAAAAATCTGGTGTGAATGTGTCTGAAGATATCCTTTCTCCAACAGGGGCGTACTGATGAATCTGTAGAAAGATGAAATACATATCTGCGTCTCTGTGGAGGAATATGTTCGGACACGTTCACAAAAAAATGTTAATATTGAACTTCTATTTGTGTTCTTCACATCAGATTTTTAATAATATTTTATATGTAAATGGGATTAAAGTAAAACACTTATACTAATTTCCAGTATATATTACACTTTATTATATATTAATAAATGGATGACATGTTTCGCTACGATGTAGCTTCTTCGGATCTTATATTACTACTGAACACGCTCTTCACAAATGTATGGCTTTTTTCTAAACTATTTCAATGGGTTGCACTTGTCTACATTAGAATCGTCTCTTACCGATATATCGTCTAAAATTACTGTTATTTTAATATTTAATGAAACCAGTTTAAAAGTGGGGAATTATTAAGGTCTAATTGGTCATTTAACAATATATCTGTATATTTAAGTTTATTTATTTCTAAGGATTCCAGTAAATTTAACTTTAATCCTTTTTGTTGTGACTGTAAAATAAACTTAAATATACAGATATATTGTTAAATGACCAATTAGACCTTAATAATTCCCCACTTTTAAACTGGTTTCATTAAATATTAAAATAACAGTAATTTTAGACGATATATCGGTAAGAGACGATTCTAATGTAGACAAGTGCAACCCATTGAAATAGTTTAGAAAAAAGCCATATATTTGTGAAGAGCGTGTTCAGTAGTAATATAAGATCCGAAGAAGCTACATCGTAGCGAAACATGTCATCCATTTATTAATATATAATAAAGTGTAATATATACTGGAAATTAGTATAAGTGTTTTACTTAAATCCCATTTACATATAATGGATTTCCAGCAAGTATCGGCCGATTCAATTAAATATTTTATATTTATTTCTAAGGATTCCAGTAAATTTAACTTTAATCCTTTTTGTTGTGACTGTAAAATAAACTTAAATATACAGATATATTGTTAAATGACCAATTAGACCTTAATAATTCCCCACTTTTAAACTGGTTTCATTAAATATTAAAATAACAGTAATTTTAGACGATATATCGGTAAGAGACGATTCTAATGTAGACAAGTGCAACCCATTGAAATAGTTTAGAAAAAAGCCATATATTTGTGAAGAGCGTGTTCAGTAGTAATATAAGATCCGAAGAAGCTACATCGTAGCGAAACATGTCATCCATTTATTAATATATAATAAAGTGTAATATATACTGGAAATTAGTATAAGTGTTTTACTTAAATCCCATTTACATATAATGGATTTCCAGCAAGTATCGGCCGATTCAATTAAATATTTTATATTATTAAAAATACTTTTGTATTAAATAAAACCAATAGTTAAGATCTTCACTTTTTAATACGTAATCGTAAAACGACAATTGTTTTGCCAGCAGTGACTTCATAAGGTACTTACAGCTAAAGAGCACGTTACAAACGACAAAGTTTGTACTGCGAATACATATTTATGTTGGTGCGAATGTTCAGTGTTGACACATATCATTCTGTCATATTTTGCGTCTGTTTGTTTACTCTTGGTTTGCAATGCCGAAAGCGTTTTGTAGCCAATGTAAGCGACTTGTTGCATCTGCAATTGCAAACTGTGGAGCAAAACACGATAATGATAGACCGTTGCTACCTTTATCAGCTGTGACAGAAGTAAAATCGTATTTGTATTTTGCTATAATTTCATGTTACATATTGCACTTATAACCTAAATGTTAAGCGTTTACTACCATTACCTAAAATGTAAACAAATCGATTTTGCAAATGATTTCGCTGTCATTGTTTAGACATCATTAATGACGTGCACGTCTTCGAATCGTGAATGGGGTATAAGAAAAATTTATTGTTTTTTTCACATTTCGAGAATTTTTGGGTAGCACCTCGTATAATTCAAAATTATTTTCTAACATCGTAATAATATCACAGAATACTCTTACGCTCTCGTTATACATAACTAAAATAATTTCAGTGAATGAGATGTACTCGCTTTCCTCGTGTAAATTTTGCTCGCCTTGTGTCCAATCATATATCCAAAAATATTGCCTTATCTTCCCAACGCTATGGTTCTTATAGTTATATCTAAGTTAAGTAAGTATAATATTATTGTATGAGAGAAGTTCACAAGTTATTATTCCCAACACAGTTGCCGACAAATAAAAAAAGAATTTTGTAGTGGTGATTTCACTTCTTCATAATGAAAAACTGGTCTCGCAATTTCAAATTCTGAAGTTAGTCTTGTGAACATACACCTATCTAGTGAGGAGCACCAATAGTAGTCGTCATTAAAGAAAATGTTGATTTGATCCAACTATTATTAGGTTTTAAAAAGTCTGCTCGTCGGGTGCTTACAATGGCTATTAATAGCTGACCAAAAACGCATCAAATAAGTCAATATTTCGGCATTGTTGACGATTGTTAACACAAACCCGGAAATGTTTTTGGAAAAAATTGTAGCGGTGGATGAAACCTGGAATTCCATTACTTTGATTTTTTATTTCAAATCAAAATTATAAGTTATGAAATGGCGATAGAAAGGCTCACCACCTCCATATAAACTTTTGGCTACCTCGCCGTAAGAATTTTTTTTAACTTCGAAGGAGTAATTTTTGTTTATTATTTACCACGTACAGTATCACAAGAGAATATTATGCGGATTTTATGTCAAAAGCTCGGGAAACAATAAAAGAAAAAATGGAAAATCAAGCCCAGCCGTTTTGTTTCGCCAGGATGACGCCCGCAACTTATAAGAGTCGTGTTGTTTTCAAATTTTTAAGCAGATTTTCTATTTTCGCGATATGGCTTCCATATCTGGAATATATTGTCAATACTTCTTAGTTAAAGAACCATTTACAGGAAACTCATCTGGCGTCAAAAGTGTGAGCGACCGGCAAGATAGGGAATGAATTTTTCTCCCTTCACTATCACCCATTATGTTTGTTTCAAACGCCCCAGCTATTTCTTTCTGTGTTAAGGACAATAATTCGTAAACATTCCTCTTAATAGTGCCTATTATTATTGAGTAACCGATAATAGTTAAAATATATTAAACAATGGATGTTAAAGGTGGCGTTGTTGGATACATTATTTCCCGATGGTGCAGCATATTGTTTGGGCGCTGTGAACAAGGATTGCTGGTTTTTGTACACGTTTAATCCTTTTCCCGAGAAGATCATGAGATCTATCAGCACGCCGGAACCCGATCAAACTTTGGAAATTTTAATGACCGATTTGGATCCTGATATAATGGCCGTGTTTACGCGAGATGAATGCCTGAATGCTGCTGAAGCTACCAAGGTAAGTAAGAATATAATCAAAGTCAAATACAAAAATGTATTTTCTATTTTCTTTTTACAGAAATCTGGAATCGATAAGATTATTCCGAATATGATAATCGATGATTACTTATTCGAACCCTGTGGATATTCCATGAATGGAATTTCAAAAGCTGTAAGTATTTTTAATTTAATTTAAGATATGGATTATTTATAAGTAACTTAATTCTGAATTGATAATAAATAGCTATGTTTGCGAAATTTTCTCGTGGCATTATGGTAACAAGCATTATTTTGTTTAAAAAATTTAGTGACTTGATCGTAAAGAAATTTGTTTTTAAATATTCGTTTTACCGAAAATCTATAGAAAATGGATAAGATGTTTTCAAGAGTGGAGTTACTTATATACTTGTCAATAATCAATCAAAGCATTGTTGTTTATTATTGTTTATATATTTACATGCTAGCAAAATTATTCGGAACATCCTTCTGTAAGTAATTTCTATAAATTAAACATTTTGAACAATTTATGTTGACATTACCAAATTAAAAAGTAAGGAGAATACATATTATTTTTCATTTTCAAATATCTATTTTTAGTTTACTCGAAGATAAGTACGAATGTTGAATGCTATTTCAATAAAAAATATACAATTTGGAGAATTTTTGAGCTTGCTTGTTGGGAGAGATATAAGGCCGTTAGTTAATAATGTTGCGTAACGCATATCTTTCCTTTTAGAATTGCTATTTAATGATAATAATAATGATTTATTTTCGTACCAATAGATTACCTTACAACAACAAAGAAAAATTTAAATACAAAAATCCCGGGGCATCACCAATCACAACCAAATGTAGTGAAAACTTTTCTCGATAACCCAGAATATATGAATATATACAATTACAAAAATAAGTTGCCCAAATCTACAGTAATTTCTACAACGCATGTAGCAGAAAAAAGTGTCTGATAACTCTTCTAGGCTACCTACATCTCTGCCCTACAAAAGAGTAGAATGCATGAACGTTAATACGTTTTGAAATGGATTTGTTAGTATTTATCACAACTGCGTGTTCCGTTTTATCAAATGCCAAAAATAGTAATGAGTGTCCCTCACGCAGAAAAATATATTCTTTGACAAAGTAAATTTGCTTCAGGTCAAGTAAATATATTCTTCGTTCAAGACAACTATTTTCTTGATTTAATATTCTTGAGCGGAACATATTTTACTCATTATAAAATAAAGTATATATTTTTTGTTCAAACACAAACAATTGCTTAAAACAATATTTTTTTTGAATCAAGAATTTTTTTTTCTCAAATAGAACATACATATTTGGACCAAGCAAAAGTGAATGCTTGCCTATCAATAGCTTCTTTATTTTCAAAAGGAGTATAGTTTTTGCTTGAACATTAGATCTGCCGCACAGGTATTTTTACCGTTTTAATTTTCATATTTTTAGATTTTTTTCTGTTTTTGCATCTTAGTATATGCATGTAACGACGTTCCTTTGAAGTAATTATGATTTCTTTTGGAGGTAATTACTTCAAAGGAACGTCGTAACGAGCATATACTTAGATGAAAAAAATGGAAAATTTATGAAAATACGAAAATTAATAGTCAAAATACCTGTACAGCAGATCTAATATTCTAACAAAAACTATATTCCTTTTGAAAATAAAGAAACTTATGTACCTATCTATCTAAAATTGTAAACTTAGTACATTTTCTGAGAAAATCAAATTATATTTACGTTTAGATTAAATAAAACACCGGTAGTAAATATAAAAATATAATGGTTATATATATACAGGGTTAGCTAAAAGTATGGAGACGGCGATTTATTGTCGTTAATATTCATTTTAGGGAATTATGTTCAATATAAAAGTTTGTTAAGATATTTTGATCTACATTTGTGATTATTTGTTTTTTTTTCTTCAATTGTTTTTTTAGATACGCCTGTTCGCGCATTTTTTTTTAATGGAAACTGGTCAATTTTGCTCTTCCATTCGATAGAGGTTTTTTTTCTCTTTACAGTAATATTTTTGTTTTTTTAAAATTCATTTTAATAACTTCTTTACAATAAAAATTAAACAAATTAATAAAGTAAATTAAAGTAAGTGTTCAAATTGTCGTCCATTAGTAATTTGACAATTACCCAATCGATTTACAAAACCCCGAACAGAGTTCTGTAAAAAATCTCGGGGAATTTCTGGTATCGTTCTGGTAATTCGGATTTGTAAATCTTCGACGTTATCGGGCTTTTCTTTGTAAACTTTGTTTTTTACGTATCCCCAAAGAAAAAAATCTAAAGGACTTAAATCTGGCGAACGGGCGGGCCATTCAATGGTTCCTCGTCTTCCAATCCATCTGTGGGGAAAAACGTTGTCCAGATATTGACGAACATTTACACCATAATGTGGTGGGGCGCCATCTTGCTGGAACCAGATACTGTCATTGGGCAGGTGTTCATTGTTTTCATGAGGATAGAGCGTAGCACTAGCAGGTATTATTTCATTTTGCAATAACTGCAAATACAGAGCCGAAGTTAAATTGCCATTGATGAAAAAGGGACCGATAATATGACCGCCTAGAATGCCAACCCAAACATTAACCTTTTGGGGGTACTGCGTATGGTTCTCCAAAAACCAAGAGGGATTTTCCGATGACCAGTATCTGCAGTTATGTCTGTTTACTTCACCGGTAAGGCAAAAAGTAGCTTCGTCTGAGAAAAGAATATTGTTGACAAAATTTTCATTATTATTGCAAATATTTAACATTTCTTCAGAAAATTGTAATCTCCTATCAAAATAATCTTCCGTTAACTGGTGTATTCTAGAAAGTAGGATAAATTAGCAAAGTATTAGTGTTTTTAACATTGATTAGCATGCAATTCATGAAAAGAAAATTGAATAACGCATTTTCGAGAAATTTTGAAATTTATAATTTTTTTAAATAGAACAGCCTGTATATTTTTTAAAATTCTGAATGCTAATGTTCTTTGTAATATAAAAGTTTCAATACACTATTGTCCTAAAACGAACAATAAAGTAGTTATAGCAGTTTCTATTTCCTTCTAAATGTTGGCATTGCTCCGCTAACTTTTGACAAAACAGATACATATTTTGTGTTTAATGATTATTTTAACATATTACAGCTTACAAAATTAAATTAAAAAGAAGAAAGTACATGTATAATTTATAAATACTGCTCAAAGGTGTCACCTTCCTGCTCAATACATTTTCGTGCCCGCTTCAGTACACTCTGGGTGGCTCTTAAGATTGTCCTTCTATCTAATTGGCGAAAAACTTCTCTGACCTTGTCTTGCAATTCGCGCACGTTGTCGTATCGCGTTTTGTACACCTCATTTTTTAAGTATCCCCAAAGAAAAAAGTCTAAAGGTGAGAGGTCAGGGGAGCGTGCTGGCCATTGAATTGGACCATTTGTACCAATCCACTTTTCGGCAAAGATGGTGTCGAGGTCGGTTTGCACTAGGTGATAGTTCTTCTTACGTTTACCCTTCTGTTTGTTTGGCCGATGTACGTCTTCTCACAATTAAGGCATGGAATTTCATAAACTCCCTGGTTTTCTAAAGGTATTCTTCTTTTTGGATTCCGAAGGACTGTGCTGATTTTTCTGTCTGTCTTGAATGTGGTTTCAATGTCGTGTCTTCGTAGGACTCTGGATATTCTGTCGGTGGTACCGTTGACATAGGGTAAGTAGGTTTTGGCTATTGATTCCTCTTTTTCCTCTTGTGGTGTGGCTCGTTTAGGTTTTAATGCTTTGTTGATTGTCCGTTTGCTAAAGCCATTCTGCTGGAGTGCATTGTGTAGTTTATCCATTTCTTGAATGACATTGTCTTCATCTGCTAATCTCTGTGATCTTGTTACTAGGCTCTTCACTACTGCTTGCAACTGAGTTGGGTGGTGGTGAGACTGTGCGTTGAGGTACCGATCTGTATGTGTTGATTTCCGGTACACTGTATGGCTTAATTCACCATTTTCTTTCTTCTTAACTAAAACGTCGAGGAATGGTAGTTGATTGTTTGATTCTACTTCCATTGTGAATTTTATTTTTGGATGGATACTATTCAGATGTTCCAGGAAGCTCTTAAGGCGATCTTCTCCATGTGTCCAAACCACTGACACGTGTCGTCAACATATCGTAGCCAAAGTTTGGGTTTATGGGTGTCCGTCCTTAATGCTGTTTTCTCTAAGTCTTCCATGAAGTGGTTCGCTATTACTGGTGACAGTGGAGAGCTCAGCGGTGCGCCTTCTATTTGTTTGTACCGTTGATCGCCGTAGATAAAGTAGGTGTTTGCCAGGCAGTGTTTCACCAGGTTCATTATGTATGGTCGAAGTTGGTATTTTCTTTGGATGGTCCCTAGAGCTTCGATTACTGGTCTATTGGTAAACTGTGACACTACGTCGAAGCTTACTAATAGGCAATCTGTTTCCACTTTCTCTATCTTCAATATCTCGATGAATTGGCTTGCGTTGTTGACGTAAGACTCGGCTTCTTCGGCATGTGGTTGTAGTTGTTGGGCTAGGTATCTTGCCAACTGTTGAAGAGGTGGCCCAATGGAGCTGACTATGGGTCTTAATGGTGCACCTTCCTTGTGGACTTTTGGTAAGCCGTAGAATTTGGGACATCTCGATGACTTCTCCCTTGGAATGAGTCGTGTTTGGATTCCTTGTCGATGGAATTGGATGTTGATTTTAATTTTAGTTGTTTTCTCCAGGTATGTTGTTGGATCCGTAGTGATTGGTTGGTATGCCGGATATTCTAAGAGAGCTTTTATCTTATATGTGTTGTCGAGACAGAAGTGTATACCTCTAATAAATTCGTTTTTATTTAGTGATGTGTGTGGACTAATTTCATCCCATTTTGATTCTATTATGTTTATAGCTAGATCTGTAGGAACGTTGGTATATAAATACTCTACATCAAGTGATATAATTTTGTGATTAATTGGTACTTTTTGTTCCTTGATGAAATTTTGAAATTGCCATGAGTCTTTGGTATGATATTCAGTTTTTCCTAAGATCTTAGATATGCTATCACCTAGGAATTTTGCTATATTATAAGTAGGGGCTTGTATGTTAGATACTTTTTATAGTCAAACATTTGGTATTGCCATGGGTTCTCCTTTAGCTGCTCCTATTGCAAATCTGGTAATGGAACATTTACAACAAAACGTTATCAATTCATTCAAAAGATATGTTGATGATATCATAACATGTATTCCGACTAATAAAATAAACTATCTTTTAAATAAATTCAACAATTTTCACAACAAATTAAAATTCACTATTGAAGAAGAAATTAATAACAGTATTAATTTTCTTGATATTTTTTTAAGCTATGATAGACAGGGTACTATTTATACAAATTGGTATAATAAACCCACAGCTTCTTTTCGATATATGAATTACCACTCAAATGCTCCTACAGTATTCAATAAAATGATTATAAATAATCTGACTGATAGAGCAGTAAAACTATCACATACTCAATACAGAAAAGATAACATCAAGAAAATTAAAACAATCTTAACAGATAATAATATAATTATCCACCACACCACAACTTATAGACCAAACAATTAAAAAAGAATCCACCAAATATACAACACTGCAGACACCAATAACAATTTAAACAATGACACAACATATTTCACGATTCCATATGTTCCACAACTATCAGAAAATATTAAATACATTTAAAAAAAGTATGATATAGCTACTACATATAAACTTAGTAATACTAATAAACATCTATTTACAGAACTTAAACCTAAAATAGAAAAAAATCGAGAAACACATGTCATCTATAAAATACCATGTCGCGATTGCGATAGTTACTACATAGGCCAAACTAAACAATATTTATACAAAAGAATACAAGCCCACAAATACTCTAAAACAGACAAAACTGCTTTATCTACACACAAACTACAACGCGATCACCATTTTGATTTTGAAAACACACAGATAATTGATAAAGAACAGCACAAAATGAAAAGGGAAATTAAAGAAATTATTAGTATTAAACAGAAAAAAACTCAATTAACAACAGAAGTGATTTAAAAAATTTAAGCAGTATATACTCTAACTTAATTATGTAACGATCTGCAATTTACCTTCATAATATATATTGCTGTTATATAATTATATATCTCATGTTATTTAAATATCCTTACATTTGCTTATCATGCTGACTGTTCCGTGTTTTGATTCCTGTCTGGTTGTCCGAGTAGGTTTTCGTGGTTTTCCTTCTCGTTTAAGGCGAATGCCGACAGCTTTGCATCGTAAGTCGCTCCACGGGCGCATACATAATAATAACTCATGTCTTGTGTTTCCCTGTTTTTGTTTTTTAACCATTTTAAAATACATACCAAGGCATGATTTATTATTAAATTGGAATGTATCTTTGAATTATTTTATCCATAGCAACTACAAATGTATGACATTAATATACTGTCATTTATATTTTGTATTCCTTGAGAAAGGCATCATTAGCCGAAACATGTACATGTAGGATTGTTTTAAATATATAGTTTTTGAAGTAAAACCAGACCTTAAATCGCCTACAAATTGAATTTACCATAACATGCTAAGGTCACGAAATAATTATCTATACATATACATATACCTTCACAGAAGAACAGAGGGGGTTTTCAATTTTGGGGTTCGTATCGTAATTGATACACAATATTTTGGATTCATATTCTATATAATTTTCATACGTTGGCTTTTTATTTCAAAGACCCCGTATATCGAGAAATTGTTAACGAATTTGTGAGCTCTCGGTATGGATTCGTGCAGTATAATCAATGTAACTATCACGCAATATATATATCGGATGCCCTTAATGATCAGGTAGATGTTTTTTTACCGATTTATATAAGGCCTTTGACAAAATTCCGCATCATATGTTATTGACTAAATTCAATCACTTTAACATTATTTCAATGTATATTGATATTGTTGAATGCGAAGGCACGAGATCTTATTTTCGTATCATAAGTAAAGCCGCAAGGTTCCGTTTTAAAGCCATTCCTGTTTATGTTATACATAAAAACACAAATGATTTAAGATTGTTAATAACTTCAGAGTGATTTAAGTAACTGATGTGAAAGAAATAGCTTAGAAATCAAATATTAGCAAGAGCAAGACTTTGTCCTTCTTTAAAAAATAAGTGACTGTCCATTTTAATTATAATGTAAAGGGAAGCGAAATAGAAAAAGTAAATTTAATTAGACCTTGGTGTTAGACCAATAATGTTTAAGAAGCGTATACCTGAGGCGTGCAACAATGTATCCAGGGTCCTGATTCGTAATACACATTTATTAAAATCTCCTGATCCATTGAAAACGTTGTTATATCAGAATTACCTTCGGAGCGCATGAAAGTCTGGTCACCATGCCGTGAGAATACGAGGGATGTACAGTATTTATTGTTCCTAACATATAAAACAATATTATTTTTCAACAGAGTCACCCAGCACATGAAGACACTTATTCCACCTAAGTTAATTCTTCAACTGCTGTCATAACCTCGTCGTCGCTATTAAATTTGGTCCCCCGAAGACTTTCCTTTTGTTTTGGAAATAAATAAAAATCACTAGGAACTAGGTCAGATGAGTATGGTGAATGGTCCATCAGCTCTAAACCTGCATTGCATGAATTGCACTTAACGAAACAAAGCTCTTATGCATTGGAGGATTATCCTGATGAAACAAAATTCCACGCGCCTCTTCTTTTTTCTTTGATGCAATCACGAAGTTCATTAATTGTGATTGTATGTCCTCGTTCCAGGTAATCAATTAATAAAATTCCCTTGGCATCCCAGAAAATGGTGGCCATAATCTTACCGGCCGAGGGTTGGACCCTAAACTTGCGTGGTGGTGGAGATCCTCGATGTCGGCACTCCTTGCTTTGGATTTTCGACTCGGGATCGAAGTGGTGAACCCAGGTTTCATCAACGGTAACAAAGCGATCCAGAAATTTTTTTGGATCACTGTTAAACAATTTTAAATTCGCATCTGAAGTCGTGACTCTCTCTCGCTTTTGTTCGGGTGTCAACATTCGGGGTACCCATCTTGCAGGCACCTTATGAAGTCCCAAATAGTCGTTGATTATTGTTCCAATTGTACCATTTGAAAAGCATGTTATCTCTGCTAAACGACTAGTTAACCGTCTATCTTGTTTAATCAAGTCACAAACATGATCAACATTTTCCTGAGTGCACACAGTTTGGGGCCGACCAGCACCTTTTGCATGTTCGCAAGTTGTTCTTCCACATCGAAATTCTCGAGACCAATTCTTCACCACCTGATATGAAGGCGCATCATTCCCAAGTGCACTAACCATATCTTCATAAATTTGTTGTGGCGCCAAACCTTTCTTTTGCAGATATTTAATGACACCGTGAAGTTCGTTTTTCTCCATTTTTCAAAATCTTTGAGCAGCTTCTATTTTAACTCAAGACAACTTTTTAATAAATACAGCTGCACAATTCAACTTTTGCACTTTGTTTGACAGATAAACAACGAATAAGTGGTGTTGTTGTGTAATGTTTATTTTCAACGCCTACTATACTAGGGAAAGTAAATACTGTACATTCCTCGTATCATAAATTGAAAGGATTCAACACAATTTTTCCACTGCTACTCCAAGAATTTAATTTTATAAATTTACAAGATAATGTGCTGTGTCTCCAAATACTGTTTGGGTTTAAGTTTGTCAATAGTATGGTTCATGATTCGCAATTCATTTCTATACTAAATTTTTCAATTCTGCAATATATCTACTAAACACAACCTCCTATATATTAATAAATCCAATTTTTTGTGCCATCAGCATTCTCCAATTAACACTACAATTACATTATTAGTATAAGTGCAGGCTTACTGTAAATAAGTAAATATTATATTATTAGTTTTATAACTGTTCGATAGTAAATGACGTAAGTCATTATGAAGATCGGGCCCATTGTTCAAAAAGGTTTAATTTCATTTTAAACATTGAGAGAGGAAATGTTAAAAACTCTAGACTATAAATTTTAATGCACTGAAATAAATCGGATATTTTACGGGCAGCAGTAGAAAACGATGTGCTATACTTCTGGTGTTGCGGTTGTATATACAGAGTCTAGGATGGCTTCCATTTTTTAAATATACGCGTAATTAAATTATACTCCAAATCACCAAAGATGATCCCTGCGTCATTGATCTATAATTCTATCAACGACATTCAAAGAATAATCTCCACATCCGAATAACAAACAGTACCTACTTGTATGACAAGGATAGCTTGAACGAAAGTATGTTTTCTAGCAAAGACATACGGCTCAAGCAATTTATTTGTGTAGGACAAAGACGGGATTATTACCTACTCCGTGATAAATACACACATTTCCGCTTAGTAGTTCTGTCGTTACTCGTTGACATTTGACAACATACATTCGTTGATATTTGATGGAATTGTTATTTATTTTCTTTTTATAAATACATATTTTTTAAAATTTTTTTTTTAGAAACTATAATGGCAAACTATAATACCTATTACATGTGCACATAATATATTTAGATTTTAATAAACCTTTTGTTTGGCGAGTGGCAGATGCATTGTGCTTGGGATTAGTTACAGTAAAACGCATTAAAGCCGTGTAGCAGCAGTTTAAATCGTGTACTTCACAATATTGGATTTAAATATAAAAAGGATTATAATCATAGAGCATTAGTGGAACGATCCAACATTGCAGAGATAAGATTGACATTTCTTAGGAATTACATAAAGAATTTGAGTTGTTCTGTTTAGAGAGAAGTGGTATTGCTTGATGAGACCCGGCAAGATAATAATCTGCAGTGTGCGTAAACCTGAGGGTTACGAGGGCAAGCGATATGTTGTATTGCATTGTGGTTCAAAATTATGTTTTGTGTCAAATGCTTCTTTATTGTTTTCAAGCAAATCACAAATAGAAGATTATCATGGTGAAATGAATGGAGAAATGTTTAAGAAATGGATCGATGAATATTTAATACCAAATTTGGAAGAACCGGCACAAATAGTGATGGACAATGCACCCTACCATTCACTAGTAGTAAAGAAACATCCATCATCGGCTTGATGTAAAAATGATATTATTAAATACTTGTCGAAACATAATATATCTTGCGAACTCTATTTAAAACTGACCTACTACCTTTGCTAAAAATTTGCATAAAGAAAAACGGTATCAAGTAGATGAATTGCTACAAAGTCATGGACATGAAATATTGAAGATTGTCTCCTTATCATTGTGAATTTAATGCTATCGAAATTATTTGGGACCATGCAAAACAATATTATAATAAACATATTTTCAGGGATGGACATGGAGATGATAAAGTTATAGCTATGTGGAAGTAATCACTAGAGCAGTGTATGGAAGAAATTTGGAAAAATTGTGTTATACACACGGAAAGTATTATAAAAAAATGGTATGATAGATAAAATACATTTACATTGTGAAATCAATGGCTTTATAATTAACATTGATGATTCAAGCAGCAGTGAAGATAGTGATTAACAATACTTCCTATATGACCGCAGATAAATAAACTGTTAGCTATCCCATGTTTTTACTTAATCTATATTATAACCCAAGATTTAAGCCAACGTACGTGCTACACGTCGTTTTTAGTTCACGCCAAATATATCAAATTTTCTTGTGTTGGCAGTAAAAGTATCAAGTATTAGTATACAGCTGATTAGTTGTTTATGTAATGTTAGTTTCTACTTTTAGTAACTGATTTTTTATGCAACAAATACAATGATATTAATACAAATAATCATACAAAATGTTACACATGCAATTGCCAGACTGTGGCCACAATTTTTATCTAAATATGTCTAGAAAGGTAGAAAAATTACAGAAACAGATTTTATCAAGTAGCTAGATTTCCTAATGTATTAAGTAGAATTGATTGCACTCACATGAGAAAACAATCTCCTAGTGGTAATAATGCTGAGCTGTACCGAAACAGAAAAGGATATTTATCATGGAATATTCAGGTAATAGGAGATTCTCAATTAAGAATTTGTGACATCGTAGCCAGATGGCCAGGATCTACACATGACCAAACAATTTTGAATGGATCGGCAATAAAAAGAAGCTAAGAAAATGAACATTTCAATAACTCAGTTATACTTTGTGATAGTTGTTACAATATTACAAAATATTTATTAACCTCTAGCAAATCCCCAAAGTCGAGCAGAACAATTGTACGATGAATCCCATTTTAGAACCAGAAACTGGATTGAAAGATTTTTTGGTGTCTTAAAAGATTTCCAATCTTATTACATATATGGTATGAAAGTTAATGTGGAACTCTCGAAAGCAATAATAGTATCAGTTCATTTTGCAAATTTATTCTAATATCGACTATTATACTATCTTCTAAATATTTTTTATATTTCCTTTTTTTTGTATATATACTCATGATAATTTCATTATTAAACAAATAATAAGGCAATTTTGTTAAATGATTACATATGTATATTAACTTATTAAACAATTATAATTCCCAGTTACATTGACAATTTAATATATTGAAGTTTTTTTTTAATTGGCTCCTTTTTCTTACTGCGTATTCTTTTTCGTTGTAATTTTAATATTTAGAGTTAAAAAGACAATACATATAAAAAAAATGTATGTCCAATTAAATACATTTGAATGTGTTTTCATCTTTTTGTAGCAAGTTTTTGCAAGATACACTAGTGAAATGTGTTTCGAATGCCTTATTTGATTTGGTGTCCATCAGCTCTAATCTTCTGGTGTTAACTTAAAAATTTTTAATATACACAAAACAAATTCATACAATTTGATCAAAACAATAAATAAAATAACTATTGTTTGTATATATTATATAAATCTATAACTTATTGCAAGTAAAATTTTTTGTTTGCTCAATTTAATTTTTGAAAGTTCAATTACTAAACTTTTTCTTTCTTGCTCCATTTCATGTTCCTTTTTCAAAATTTCTTTCTGCAATCGTGCAAGTTCTATTTTACTAGCAGTCAACAAATAATTTCAAAGCAAAAAAAAACATTTCACTGCAAATAAGTTTGTATGAATATGTTATGTTTATAATGAATACTACGATTTCAAATATTTACACCGACCTTTGTGCAAAACTCAACTTATCTATTATGGCAGTGTTAAGTTATACTGCAATATATTCCAAATTTTATTTAAAATTAGGCACTGTAGAACGTTTAACTAATATCTAGGGTTATTCTATGTTATAATTGGGAAGATAATGTTTATTAAACTGTCATAACTAGAGCTGAGGATGTTTGCGGTATAACCATGGTTATATCATGTAACCATAGTAAATTACTATGGTTACATGATATAACCATGGTTATACCGCAAACATCCTCAGCTCTAGTCATAACTGAATATGTAATTACAGTTATACAAAGTAGATACTCTGGTCTATTGTATAATTTCAATTCCAGTAATAATGCTTTTACAACTAACTTGAAACTGTTTGGTTTTGCCATTCATTAAAATGATTAAAGAATTACATAATCTTATATGTTGACTTAAATGTTGTAAATTCTTGATAGTTCATTTTATTTTTCAAGTGGTGTTATAATTTAATTTGATTTGCTGTTTACGCAGCTTTGTTCAATTTATAGTAATTTGAATATAACTTAAGATGTAATTCGATTATATATGTTCATATAACCTACAAATTCGACCGACTGTCAAATATATTTGGCCCGGAAACGAAGTTATAGTTCCATATTTATTTTGCAATTTACAGTATTTAATATGACGCCGAAGTACTGATTTGAATCATACAATGTTTATTGATGACGCAGGGATCATCTTTCCTGACGAGAAGTGTGAATAATTTTATTTAATTTCATTAAATTTTTGTTTTAAAACGAAAATTTTCGTCTACAACGAACCTGTACCAAGTATTTTGAACATGAAGTAAGGAAAAGGTGGCAACGTCGCAGTATCTCGCGTATGTATGTCGGAGTAAATATTCATTTCAACTTATTAATGTTTATTGAACATCGGATGACATTTATCATAATCTAACCTAATAATAATGAGCTAATAATAAACATATATTATCTAGTTACTTACTGTGTTTACAATGTCTGCCATTATATTCAACACAAACATTGCACCTACGAATCCAGTTTTCACGAACACGTGAATAGACAAAATGTATAATGTTCTTATAATGGTAAATTTTTTACTGAACAGTTCTATCATACAAATATTATTGTGAGGACAAAGGAGTAAAAGTAAATAAACCCCCGATAAAGATTTAAGTAATGGTTCGGTGATATTGCCAAATCGCAGAACGAGATATAAACTTTTATATCATTTTTTCAGGGAAATGGTTAATTATACAGCAAATTGTCATTGGATTTTTTTGTATTCTGTTTCTGCATTCACTGTATAAAGCTCGATCAAAAATATACATCATTATTAGACATAAAGCACCTTAAAAAACGAAATTTTATATTTTTTGACGTGTAAACTACTGATTTTTGCCATACATTTTATTAAGCTTAAGTAATATTATTTTACTTTTACCTTTGTCTAAGCAATTAAGTATTAAACTCATTGTACGAAACTACCGAATATATTTAAAAAAAATATGATCTTGTATTCAGCTTATAAAATTTCTCTAAATGTAGTTAAATTTTACATATTACATACATCTTGTTATTATTTTCTTCAGGGTAGCTACGTCACGATTCATATTACACCGGAAACGGACTTTTCCTATGTCAGTTTTGAAACTAACATCCCCGCCAATTCTTACAGAGAGATAATAACAAAAGTGCTGGACACTTTCCGACCTGGTAAATTCGTCATTACCATTTTCGCTAACCAAGTAAGTACATTAAATTAAAAATATATACAGAGTGAGCACCTTTAATGATAAGTAGAGTTGCTAATCTTGTCCGTACAACAGAGTCAAACGCGCTCCCACCGCTACGTAAATGTGCATATAACTTGTTTAAATATGCTTTCATTCTCCCGTATAACTCTATTTATAAAGTACATATGTAACGTATAAGTAGCTGTTTCGTACAGGGAAACTTCCTTATTTGAAATGCGCGCCTTGAAGCGATAGTTATTCCGAGAAGCGTGGGGTGGCGCTCATTCGACAGAGCGGGACCTAACGTTTTCTGTCATATAGGTAATTAATAGGTTATGTTCGCCTTAGAGGCGTACTTTTCACGCGGCCGTTCAATAATCACCATGCAACGTGCATTCAGGGTCGTGTTCCTGATCGGAAATCGGTACTTTTATGGGTGGACAGCTTTATGATAACCGGTGATGTGCAGAAAAAAACTAACCAAACTAAAAAAAAAATCTGGAGGTTCAAGAATCGTCGAACACCCGAAAGCATTGAGCAGATTAGGTAGTAAAGTTTGCGATCTGCGCGCAAACATGCAGCTGCTCTTGGGATATCTGATCGGTCTGTGAGACGAATTCTTCAAAGAACTGCAATTTCATCCATACAAATTGGCATTGCTGCAAAAACTTAATTCACGCGATTCTCTTTCACGAAAAAATGCATGCCAAGCCGTTTTTGACAATATGCCTCCGAAGACGCCCTTATGTTCCTCAGCGATGAAGCTCATTTTTATATTGCCGGTTACGTGAATAAACAAACCATCCCATACTCGAATGACACGAATCTCCGAGAACTTCATTAGCGGTCTCTGCATACAGAACGTGTGACTGTTTGGTGCCCATTGTCCAGAATAGGCATCATTGGACCATGGTTTTTTGAAGAAAACGATCAGGCAGTTACCGTCAATTCTGTTGGTTATATACGCATGACTGGAGAGTTTTTTTTTACTAAAACTTGAAGAAATAAATGTGGGGGATGTCTGGTTTCAGCAGGAATGCGCCACGGCCCACACATCGATAAATCTTTTGTGAGAACACTTCCCCGGGCGTCTCATCTCCGTGTATTTTTTTGTGGGGCTATCTGAAAACCCTAGTTTAGACCGACAGTCCAAGGACCCTGGCTCAACTGAAGCACAATATTCAAGCTGCTACTAACAACATACCTGTCGATATGCTGGAAAGAGTGGAGAAAAATTGTTAGTCGAGTTTTGAACTTGACTCGACATAATTTTTAAAACATAAACACATTTTTAAACTGATATCATCTCCTAATCTGTTTGTGTTATTCATTTTTAAAATAAAGTAATTTTCCTACCGCACTCTGTATTATATTTTTTGTTTCGCATGTTTTAATTAGTCCAAAACCGTAACGAGACGCCTAGTATTTTATTGCACGGACGAAATATCGCTGCTCTAAAGATAAGCTATTTATGTAACCAACAGAAAGTGTTAAACTTATAAAAATCACATTCAATCTTCTCAAATTGAGATAGAGTATTTTGAAAAATGAGTAATTTTCTTTTGTTATGGTTATTTCTCAATACCTTTACAGTAATTAAATATATTATCTTATCTCAAACAAATTAAAAATATGTTACTGAATATAGAAATGGCAATTAATTGAAAATATGGCATGCAAATCTTTAGGGACACCAATAAAAGCAAGTAGATTTGCTCACTTTGTATATATATTTTTGGAAAAACAACGAAAATACATAGTCCGACAATTAATTAATGAAACTGATTTTATTGCAAGGAACCAAGAAATCCATCAACAATACATTGCATGCCATCGAAATGTCCAACTTTCGCCTACAACCTGGCAACATTGCTGCATCGCTGCACGCAACGCATAATGGGAACGAGTATCATTTTGCATCGGTACTAGGAGACCGTTGTCATATTAACGTCATGAAACAGAGAGCGAACTTTAAATTATGTTTTAAACTCGGCAAAGGTGCTTCAATTAATACTACAAGTGTATATAGATATTTAGGTGTTGTGAGAGATTTAAAAGTGGCGAGGAAACAGAAGATGAAGTAAGGCCTGAGCGTCCAATTTCAGTACGTAAGGAAGGTCGCAAAAGTAAGAGAACATGTTAAAAAATATCGTTGCGTGACTAAGACTAGGCAAGAAAAAGTTCGCATTTCTGTTAGTGTCACTTTCATTATTTGAAGATTAAAACAAGACTATCGAGTAACATTCCACCCCCATGCATTCCACGAGCGAAGTGTGCTCAACGTTGTCCGGCGGCGACTGACAAAATATACATACGCGCGCCCACGCGATGTTCCTCGAATGGACCACTCTAAACATAACTATAGTCAGTACGCAAGAGACATTCTTCAATCGGCTCGTATGAATAAAAATTTCTCTAATTTCATTGTTGCGAAGAGCGAAACTTAGTGTTTTCGATATGATCCTATAACTAAACTGCAAAGTGCAGAATGGAAGTCACCATCATTACTAAAGGATAAAAAAAAATACGTCTGCAAATATCGAAATTGAAAACAATATTGGTTAAAACAATATTGGTGTGTGTTTACGACAATAAGGTAAAATTATTCACTGTCTGAGATTCACCGTCATTAAAAAATGTTATTTAGATGTTTTGAAACGCCTGCTTTGGCTACTGTTTCATGACGATGTACCAGTTCAAAAGGCAGTGTTTGTACAAAAATTCTTGATCGGATAGCAGATGTATATGCTCAATCACCCACCGTTTTCCAGAATTGAAGTTACCGTTGCAAGAGAAACCCTTTGACAATGTTGAAGATATCCCGAGGACTGTTATATCGACTCTTTCGGACATTACAACAAGATATGCAGAAGTTGTTCCAGTCGTTGCTCAACTGGAATAACTGGACTCGTAACTATTCAGAAGGAATGTACTGTACTTTGAATAAAATATATGTATAGCAAACGCCAATTAAGTTGGCGCGAGAAGGGGTAAGTTCGCGCAGGATTAGAAGTAGTGGGGAGATTTGTATTTGGTTTTACATCAAATGTCAGATAATTCTAACCTCTGAGCGTGTATGATCCCCTAGCAAAGACATTACAAAATATGTTCTGTCAAACGTCAATGACAAATGTATTCTGACAATTACTTGAGTAGTGGGGGGTGGACGTTTTTAAAAATGGCTTCTGCGCACCCCCTCCTCGCGCCAACTTAATTGGCGTTTGCTATACAAGGGGAGATTTTTATATTATCTACCTAGCCATGAAAAATTTCGTGACAATAGAGCAAACTTTTGCTGCCAAAATTTTGGTCTAAGCAATTTCGATAGGGTAGGAAATCAATTTAAGACGATCCAAGATGTGGAAGCCTTATCAAAGCATAACTAAGGAAAACGATCAAGAAAGTCGTAGAACATCGAAGAAATAAGGTGTCAATTATTGCCGTTGGTAGAGATATCAGAATCCACAGCAATAAAAATTTGACATAATTTAGGAATGAACCAGAAGTGCCAGCACGATGCATTCCCAGTTTGCTTACTCCCGAATTTGTGAGAAAAACTTGAGGATTTTAGCAGACGATGAATGTAATGAGAAGTATTTTACTTAGAGCCACCTACAAAACAAGAATATGCAGAGGGTTCATAAGGAATCCCTATCACCAAAAAAGCAAGGACGCAAAATTCATCTGGAAAACTAATGGCCACGGTGTTTTGGGATACAGAAGGAATATTGTTAATTGAATACATGAAGAAAGGCTATAATTACAGGAGAAGTATATAAGAAAATAATCGGAAATTTGAAAACTGCCATACAGTAAAAAAATGCCCCAAGACTTTGCTCAAAAGATTATTCTGCTTCATGACAATTGCAGAATTCACAAGGCTCTCCAAGTATGAGAAATAATCAACGATTTTAACGTTATAGAAATGCAACATCCATCCTACAGCCCGGACTTGGCATCTAATGATTATCTTTTCCTAAATTAAAAAAGTATCTACGTGGATGACGTTTTTCTTCAGATGAGCCTGAAAGATGCGGTGCACAGGATTTAGGATTTGATATACGTGCTCGAAACCGACAATTTCAAGTTTTCCCAATCGTATCAAAATTGTGTTGATATTCTTATAACATTAAATCAAGTTTTAGGCTGGGAATTGCAACTGATACATCACGCAAATTAAGGATACGCACATTCAAACATCGTAAAGTTCACATCTTTTAAATAATGCGATTTAATGTTATACATTCTTCAGATTACTTCACTTAGAAGAAGAATTTTCAGAGGAAGAATCGTTCTAAAGGTTTTATCAATCTGTATAATTATATTATTATTACTATTATTATATTATTATTATTGATACTATTGCCAGGGGTATTATTAAAATTTTAAAAATAAATACAAATTTGCGTATTTTATTTAAAGAAAGTATTTTTATACCTCTTGTATAGTTGCATCTCTTCCTAAACGGTGCACACATTTCCAACCTCACTAGGGGTTGAAGATGACAAGCTGCATCTAAATTGATTCTACATGACTGGAAGCCCCTGCGGTTAAATTTTCACCTCGTTTGGTTAACTATTTAAGGACCTAGAAGTTTCGATCGCGTATATCATCCTAAAGCACTGTGCGGTGAAGGCTTACCAATAGAATTTTTTTTGAAAGGTATAGCCTTATAAAAACGCTGGAATAAGTGTGTAACCGTTGAAAAATAAAATATAGCTTTTCATACAGCGCCTTTCATTTATAGCTAGGTGTAGATAATACAGGCTGATTACCGGGAAACACATGTTTTTTAAATAACGAGTACTGAGGCAATTATGAACGAAATTTGTATTTATTATTAGCAATATATGGCCTAAGGTATGCAATGTGAACACACAAGCAAGAACTTCACAAAAACACACAAGAAACTAATGTTTGAAAATTAAATATGTAAGATGGCCTCCTTCTGCTTGAACACAACGTTGAAGACGTTCCTTGAAGCTTCCCACTGAATTTTCTAACATTTCTCTAAGGATGCCGTTGATTTCTTGGCGAATAGATTCTTTAAATTCCGGTATAGTGCGCGGCTTGTTAATGTAAACTCGAAATTTTAGATGTCCCCATAGAAAAAAAATCTGGAATGATAAGGTCCGGGGAACGGGAGGGCCATGGTACATCACCAAAACAAGAGATTACTCTTCCAGGGAATGATCGTCTAAGAATTTCCATAGAAATGCGAGCAGTATGGATTGTTGCCCCATCTTGCTGAAACCATACATTACGTATCATAGGCGGCGACGCCGCCGTTCAGGCAATAAATAATCTTCCAACATTTCCACGTACCGTTGTACATTCACCGTAACTGCATTACCATCGTCGTCCTCAAGAAAATAAGGACGAATGATCCCTACTTCACTAACCGCACACCACACAGTCACACATAAGCTGTGTAGAGGTCTCTCACTCGCAATTTGTGGATTGCTGGACACCACAATCAAAAGTTCTGTTTGTTTACAGCACCGCTCAAATGAAAATGAGCCTCAAAGCTCATAATGATAATGGCTTCGTCATTTTCATCAAAAATTTCCATCATCCTGTAACAAAAGTTTATACGCTGTCTCTTTATCTGCATGACTCAATTTTTTCTCACTGCGGATGAGTCAAGTCTGAGAGCTGCTGCCCGCTTCTTTATCGAACGACTAGGGCTCTGCACCGTTGCAATTCGTACTCGCTCGACATAATAACTGTCCTTGCCGGTCCTGGGGTTTCTTTTTCAACAATGATTCTGTCTTGTTCACATTATTGTGTATCCAACGCAATATTGTGTTGCGATCAGGGATCGCACCATGTCGCGCAACGTTAAAATGTAAACGAAAGTCTCGTTAGGTCTGAATGATTAATTCACCGTTTTCGTAAAAACGTCGCTAGTCAAACGTACGGTGTTCAAGGTTCCACATCACGGCTACAACTGGAAATGAATACTTTCCCCTCCGCATAGCTACTATGCGCAACTCTCACCACTCAATATTCACCATGTACTATGCAAGTTAAAAACATGCGCTTTCCAGTAATCACCCTGATAAAAGTTCCTCCTTGTACTATTCAATTGCCTTGTTTTCATTTTGTACTATGAACTCAGTTTCATATTTCATTGTAGGGCTGTGTAATTTCAATAATAAGAAATTTTAGTTCTTAAAATAAACAATATGTATGTTAATATGTATCTTTGTTTAAGGCTTCTCAAGCAAAGGGATCATCTAAAGAGATGCAGTATCTCTGCAAGATCGGCGAATGGAGCCGACGTGATATACAGCTGTGCCAATTCAAGAATTACGATCTTACTTACGCGTTTTATTCCAAATTCCCAAGCTGAGGGTGTCAGGAAGAGCTGTGTGTATTCACAGCTGCAACAATCATTTCATCTCCCCCCTCTCCCACATTACAATTTCCAACACTTTCACTACTAAAGCCTTCTACAAATTCATCAGAATCCGTCTTCCTAGCATTTCAAGATTTTCACCAACATACGCGCGTTGCTCTTTCACCCGATCCATATTCTTCCGTTTTATTCTTGTGGAATGTTTATCAGGTTTCCTCGAGAATTTTATCGAAATTGAGCTACAGTCAAATGAATTTCAATGACGAATCATTCACGAATTTATCGTCTAATTTGTCGAAGAAAAGACCGAATACAAAAAAGAATTTAGATCATTTTAAAATGCACCCTCTTTCTATTCACGTATACATATCTTTCATGTTGTTCATTCTGATCTTTTCTTTCAATGATTTTAGTTCACCCCTAATTTTATTTTCGTGGTGGCGCAACAAGATTTCGTGAGGTTTGTTGAAAAACTTTTAAGTTAGTGCATAGTGCTCTATTGTTGTTTTATTTTAATTTTTACTTTACACTCTAAAAAAAAATAAAACAGACTACCCTTCAAACCTATGAGGGTTAGGGTTAGGAGTACCATTTTTTACCAACTAAAAGTACTATGCTTCACTAATTTAAAAGTTTTTTATTTTGAACTCGGTTATTAAAAAAATCACAGTTTCAATTCAAAAACAAAGTATCCAACACCTTGAATTTCGAAAGGTTACTTTTGCAATTCCATATTTTTTTCAGAACCTTCAGAAAATATATATAATGCTTGTTAAATGTGTAATTTCACCTTATGTGTCTTTGTCTCAGAAATAGGAGGGGTGACACCTTTGTTAAGTATTATAAAATTGAAAAAAAAAAAAATTTTTAATTTAAGACAAAACTGTTTGAATTCATACAATCGACGCGGTATGTGAAATGGTGAATATAATGAAACAAAAATATTTTTAATAATATAAAATATTATTAAAAATCGGGTATGGAGGACATAATACCGAGATATAAAAAATTATCTTGGTCAACGGTGGCCATGGAGTGAAAAAGGTCTGTCTTAATTTATCCTCTTCGGGCCCATAAAATATTGAGCACCTAATTCTTCATAAAATGTTACTTAGGTTATTATTTGGATGTTAATTAGTAAATATACGATGTCAGAAGACTCACTTTTTATTTAGTTTTTTGAAAAAAATGGGTATCATAAATAATAACACATTGGATGTTAATCTAAGCAAAAGAAAAATATAAAGACACATTTTTATACCGTGTGTAAACGAGATAAGAAAACAACACTGTTGCGCGCTTTACTTCTCCGATATGTTTATTGAATGTATAGTGTAGCATTTGATTGAATAAGCATAGGTCAGCATAAGGATATGTCAGATGTAGGTGTGATATACACATACGTATGATTGGATAAGCAATGATAAGTCAGGAGTAGGTGTGGTATACCATACTTATTGCGTATGTGTATATGCAACGTATTTCAAAGATGAGGTCTTACATCCCCGATAATAGTGATAAAAATGCACAAATGCTGTACAATAAAAAAATAAATAAAAATATTCAGAGAAAACAAACGCATAATTCTACCAAAAAAATCTGTGTATTTGTAAATAGCACAAACCTGTGATTGCATACATAATTAAATTCCGGTGATGTACAAATGCTACATCAAGGAAAATATAAACAAATGAAAAAAATTAAATCTATGCTAACGTAACTAAATAAAATGCTGCACTTGAAGAGAAAATTAAAAGTATTCTGAGAAAATGGACGCATAATTCCGTCAAAGAAAACAAAAGATTATGTGTACCTATTAGTAAATTGCATAAACCTGTAATATGGATTTCAGGTGAAAAAGTACTGATGCACAACCGCTACATCGAAAAAAATTTTGCTAACGTAACAAAATAAAAACGCAATTCTATGGGATGATAAAGAATAAACATATGAGTTAAATAATTTTTTTCTGGTTGTGTATACTTTGCC
The DNA here is from genome assembly GCA_935421215.2 of Melolontha melolontha. Lineage (NCBI taxonomy): Eukaryota > Metazoa > Arthropoda > Insecta > Coleoptera > Scarabaeidae > Melolontha > Melolontha melolontha. Next base: position 65,690,351 of record OW285242.1, read on the forward strand.
ATTACAATCGATGTTCTACATATAATTACTCTGCACATCTATCGTCAACGTATCTGATGAGACTTAGCACAGACACGCCTGGTGCTATAACCGTCCCTTCTTTCTTATCTAGTATACTGATGGGGTATCGTTTACCTCCTCGCCGTTCTCTCACCTAGTTCCATACGGTATGTGAAATTTAACAAAATAATTTCGATCAGTTGAGCAACATAAAAATATATTACGTGTTTGACATTTTATGGAAGTTAGAGCCTTAGAGTCAGTATAACGACATTTTGATCTTGATTTTTGCTAACTGTTCATAAATTCTGGCAGATGATTTGACTTTCTGCTGCTACCATCTGACATTGGTTCCACTTGTCTTTGTTTCTTTCTAGGCTTTCTTGTCTCTGCTTCTTTCTGAGTCGTCTTCACTGTCATCAGAATCTTGTTTTCGGGGAAGAAGCATGGATTTAGCTATTGTTACTTTGAATTCTAGAAAATCAGAAATATCTTTCTTAAGAAAACCAGCAGCCATGGCTTCTCGATACTCCTATCAGCTTGCCGCCGCAGAGAAATCCATAAAATGGAAAATTGTACGTATTTTCCATTTGTTGGTTCTGTTCCTCATTGCGTATTTACTGATAACTCTATCTAGTATGTTCATTCCACCCATGTTCTCATTGTATTCCTTCATAACGTGAGGCCGATCTACTTTAATGTATTTTTTTTTCAATTTTTGACCAGCGCTTGCAATCCTGCAGGTTCAACGCCATATGCGGAAGAAGCAAAATGAATGGGCCGCGAGTCATACCATTTTAATATTGCCAGTGTGTGATCTTCTCATACCAAAATATCTGATGAACCTCGTCCTGACTTTTTTAGTTGAATGTCTTTTTTCAAGGCCGCATCTTTGGGAATTCTGTTGCCCATTAAAGTACCGGTCAATATTATCGAACGTGCTAACAGCAGATCATTCAATTAAATTGATGTGAAAAATCTGACCGTGAAAACAGAAACATTTGGTGGTAATGTATCTGTGAGCTTTAGAACCATTCTACCTCCTATATCTAACTTTTCAGGTGTAGGAGCAATAGCAGACTCAACTGAACGACCTTTACCCTCATACATATAAAAATCAAGGGGAATACCCTTAGGTGTCGTCATCACAAAATTTTTAAGGCTCAAGGGGAATACCCTTAGGCGCCGTCATCACAAAATTTTTAAGGCCAAGGGATTGCCTTGCGGATTGCCTCGGACATATTGTCTTATCAGAACCTTCCCATGAAAGGGCTGCTCGTCGCTGTCCTGTCATTTAGACGGCATGCTTTTTTAATCTTGTCCAGCAGAGGACGCACTTTCCAAAACCTATCTATTTCTCTGCATTCTTTGCTCACGCTCACGCAATGTAAAAAAATCGATTCCGAGACATGCTATTAGCCACAATAGGAAATCTAGTTTGTAAGGATCAATACATTTTCAACCTAGATAAATTATAAATACCAATTAGCATGCTGCATGCAAAAAATTTTCTTAGTTCATCAGTAGAAATATCGAGAGATTTTCCTGTTAGTTTCACTTGATCCATGTTGGTAAAAAGTGCCATCGAATCGAAGAAATCGCAGATGAGATATTTACTGAAGTAAACATAGGGTTTTTGAATATTACTCACACTAGTAACTTCTCCTGACTGATACAAACAAAATTGAGGTTGAAAAGTATCACGCTTCCATTTTCTGCTTGACGATGGACATAAATTGGCAAGTGGTTCTTCATCCGAAGAATCGAAGTCCTCTTGAGTTTCTTGCTCTTCTTGGGGTTCATTTTCATTTTCCTCACAAATTTCCTCGGCTTCATCATTACTTAGGTCTAATAAGTTCTTGTCTAAATCATACTCGTCCAAATTAATCTTATCGACAATTTCCTCCAACTCCTTTTGAGTTTGAGAGCACCTTCAATTAAAAAAATAGTTGTAAATTCTATGTATCTACAAATTCCCAAGGTATCGTCTATGATACCATGAATAAAAATCGTATGTACTTGTTTCACCTGACATCGCAGAATGTTTTGTGCATGTCATGATAACTAATCTAGTGTATCTAATCAATCACTGAAAACAAGGAGACGTGATATATTGTAATACTTACGATTTTTCTTTACATTTGCCATAACTGTGTCACACACGCTGATTTAGTACCGAAACATTTACTTATGGTGAGGTTAAGGGTCAACGCATGGCCTCGTAGAATTTTGTGCGCACGCACTAAGAGTATCAAATGTGATACCCTGCACAAGTACGTGAATTTCACGTTCAGCCGAACAATAAAAATTAAAAACCTGAGGTATCATATATATGATACCTTTAGCCCGAAGAGGTTATGAGAAAATTCTGATAACATTTTCAGGTTAAGTGTCATACTGACATTAAGATTAATATATTGACAAATTTTAGTCAGCATGACACTTAACCTGAAAATTTTATCAGAATTTTCTCATAGGGTGATATAAATTAGGAGAGACGCTTTTCGCTCCGTGGCCACCGTCGACCAAGATAATTTTTGATATCTTGGTTCATATTTGTGTGAAAGTATCTCTCCAGATACACAGACAGAATATGGTGAGTGTTATTGCGGTGGAAGTATCTCAGTGGTGCGCACTGATATCTCAGTGGTGCGCACTGATGATTCTATAGTAAGACGAAACACGCATGCCTGAAAAGATACTTTCACGCAAATATGAACTTGTATTGTGTTCTTCACACTCGTTTTTTAATAATCTTTTATATTTTTAAAAATATTTTTGTTTTATACAAAATTTGGTGACGTTTTACCTACTCAAGTATGTTGCAAATTACTCTTTGTAATATAACCATTGACAGTATACTTAATTTAAACGAAAAATAATTTATTTTAGACGAGAAATGTGTAAATTTGTCGCTTCTAAATTAATACATATAGACTCCACAAATATCAAACAGTACTCGCATTTAATATATAAAGAATCGTATTCTTTTTCCAAAGTACCTGTAAAAAATGTGCCCCTCATATCTCCGAGACGAAATGAAGAAATTTCATATTTTATTTAGCAATCCATTACGATTTCAGAAAAGGAAGGTTCACTTTTTTGTACGTATTTTCTCTTCTCTAAACCGTGGCGATTTTTTCTTTTTATTTAAAAATTCAAGTGGCCACTTGTTCAAGGGGGTTGAAATTACGGAAATTTTACCTATATAAACTTGCTATGAATATCAATTCACTCATTCATCGGTTCCTAAATTGTTTCTCTTGAACGTCCACTTTTTTGGCTTGAATAGTAACAGATAAGAATAAGTTCATTAAAGGCAATTTTGCACGCTGCATTTTTGTTAAACGCTAGAGAAATTATCCAAATTAAAAAAGTAAATTTTAAATTGAATCAGTTAATCAGAAAAATTCACAGAAACATTTTTTAAAGGTACAAAATGAAAGAATTATTTCACAAAAACCTATTTTACATTTTGCAAAATACGTTAAAATATTTTGAACCATTGTAGTTTTAATTCTTCTATAAAATTATTTCGATTTAGTTTTCACTTAATATCTTACTTAAGGCTTATACTACTTTTAACATTTACATTTATACACTGATTAAACGAGTTGGTAGATTTTATGGCATAAATATTTTCAGATGTTCAGCACCTTTACTTCATGGTTAAAATTCCTTGCAAGCATATTAGAGTAAACTTTTTTGCTGTAATTTGCACTAAACTTTTTTATTTCTTCTTAAACTGACTTTAAATCACTTGTAATTATACAGTTCGATACATCCACAGAACTTTATTTTTGAATCATTGTATGATGTCTATTCGTATTACTGTCAGTTCTCCAAAATTGTAAACCATATCTCCAAAGTGGTTTCAAGATATTTTTATACAGTAAAAGTTTATTATATATTGATAACTGCACAGAAAAGTGGTACAGCAAAAAAATCTATTTATGCAAATATTTGAAAATTTGAGTTGTGTAAGAAGTTTGTTAGTTAAGTAACATGGAAACTGGGTAGCCTGGGGTCATGGGTTCTAAATAAAAAACTTTAAAGCAAACCAAACACTTATTTATTAATATATGGAACAAAAGGGAATTCAAATGAAATGTAAATAAATTATTATCCTAGTACGAGGCGGCTCTTGTACATCGTTACAACTCAATAAATGATCAGTATTTTGTCATTTCGCCGTTATTATTTATCACATCCTGTAATCTTCGGGGTATGGAGGACACTACCTGGTCAGTGTATTCTGGACTAATTTGCTGGCATGCTTCAATAATTCTCTGTCTCAATTCATGGCGATTTCTGTCTCCAGATATTTTCTACGAGATTGATATCTGGACTCTTTGAGGCCCATATCAAACATTTATTCCTTGTTCTTCAATGAAATTTTAAACAGTACTTGCTCGATGAACTATTATCATGTTGGAAGAACATATTTTCTCCAAAAATGGATTGAACGGAAGGCTAAGCTTCGTAAAGCTTCTTTCAATACTCTCCGATACACAATAGCAGTTAGTCTCTCTTCCAAAACGACGAAAACACCTCGACCTCTACGGCTAATCCAGGTCGACCACTTTTGTTTGTTTTAGAGTATAGTGTGAGTTATATCGTTCTCCTCTTGGTCGATAAACACGCACAGTGCCATGACTGAAAACATTTTTCATCTGAGAATACGTCATCCCAGAAATCATCCGCTTGTCTTTTCAAATCCTATGCGAACTGAAGCCTTTGTTGTTTGCTCTCACACGTCAGTAAAATTTTGTTGGCGGCGCAGCGACTTCTTATCTCAGTGTCACGAATCCTACGCCATGCAGTATCGGATGATCCTTGAAAATCAGTTTCTTCTTTTGCTCTGATCGCCATCTGGAATGGATTTTCTCGAAGTAAATTATCTTCAAATTAACTGTCCGATTTTCAAATGCCGCGATAGACTTAAAATCATAGTAACGTGCAAGTCATTTTTGGCACTTATGTTATTTGACACTTATATATTATTTGAATATTTAAACTTAACGCCTACAACGCAACCTAATTTAAACCGATCAAAATATGACTGTACTTTTTTTTTTTTAATTCGATGGTACATTTTTCTAGATCGTGATCCAAGGTGTTTTCTTTTCATGAAAATATGTTTTTGCCATGCTAAATTTTCTGTCTAAATGCATTTTTAGATACTTACCATTGTCGACATTTTTCATTCACAACTGTTTTATAAAAAATTGATAGATTGAAATAATTATTTTATGTGATGCAGTTTTATAAGAACTAGCAGTTTAACTGGCTTATTAACAAAAGGAAGTCGCCGTGTAAACTTGTCTTTAATCAGTTATTGTATTATTGGTGTTTATAAATAACAAAACCGGTTTCATATATGTTTCTTTTCAGTCATATGACCAAATTCAAAGCATGCGATTCACTTAAAATGACAAACGTGTGTAGTATTACAGCGTGTATTTACGTGTGTTAGAAAGAAATAAAGTACAAATTGCAGTTTACACTTGGGCAGTATGAACTGCAAAGGAACACTTTATGAACTGTATTATATAATTTCTTGTGTTTACTTCAAACTTATCTAAAAAAAAGCACAAAACCTTGGAAAAATTAAAAGAGAAAAGGTTAAAAATATTGGGAATTGAGTAAACCCATGAAGATATAAATTGCTATATACATAAAGGAGCTAAAATCAATTTTATTTTCAAAATTCTCTTTGAAATATTCTTTTAATACTTAAAGAAGTAGCACTTCAGCCACTTGCAATGTTTTACTCTACTTTGATATGATAGCAAATTTATGTATATTTACAAGTTGTTTTTAGTTAATTTAGGAACCATAACAGATAATAAATTCTAATGTTTTCTCTTTGTAATTAAATAGTTACAATAACAATGCAACTGATATGACAACTAATCAATATATCCAAATTCCATGTCACATTACATAAGTGATCAGTTGCATGTTATTCAAAGTAAAAAAAAAAAGAAAGTAAATAATAGATTGTGAATAAATAGATACCATGTATATTAAAAAAATATGTCGTACCTATTGACAAAGAATCTTTAAGTGTTGTAGAAAGATATTTCTGTCAAAAAACTTTGTGACGTATAAATTTTAACAATTTTAGAAAAGAATCATATGTCAAACAGATATTTTGCAGATAATGTTGACATTCAAATGATTCATATATTTGTTATTATATTAGGATCAGGGTACAGTCGTGTTTAAGAAAATAAATTTCCCAGCTCACTTTGTTAAATTGTAACGTTTTAGAATTTGTCTTCATATACTTTGAGCTGGTAGTTAAATGTACAATTTTAAATAGTTTTTACAAAGTAGTTTTTGAAATGAAAATTACTTACCTACAAATATATCGAATTTCGTGATAAAGTTCTGAACTCTTTTCTCTCTAGAAAAGTATTAATAAAATTTATTTTGTACTCTGTATTTTCTATAAATGCATATATTTTACATAACTTTATAAAATGGCTGAATTAGAATTCTTTTTTTCTTGGTATCTTGCAAAAAAAAAGGAAGAGATTTTTTTTTATATCGTAGTTTTTATATATTATTTCTTTGTATTTGCACTAATATAATCAAAAGTAGATTTAGTTAGATTTCAAATCATGTTAATGTATAAAATATTCTAATAAAGCATTAAAGTTACATTATGTTTTGTTTTTTTATTCGAAATGGTGAAAAAATACAACCCAAACGCAAGCACTAGATAAAATACTATAATCATTATTTGGAAAGCAAAAAATAACACGGAAAGAGGAAGCGGACGGAGATCTAAAAAAAAATTAACGTTACGTTAGAAAATGGTGGTGATTGGTTGGGGATAGAAATGAATGGCCACGAATAAATCTAGCAGCGAAAAAACACCAGAACTTATAAGATCGGAAAGGAAAATGTAGACTAATCTACCACAAGAAATGAATTGAGGACTGAACAAGACCTACAGTTTTCCCGGAAACGTATAACGGAATAAAAACTACTAAATTTACGAATTGAACTACACCATGTTGCATTTACAGCTATAAGTACCTGATGAAGCCACTGTGCTGGCGAAACAATTGTCGTCGTTTTACGATTAGGTACTAAAAAAGTGAAGATTTAACCATTAGTTTTATTTCTATTTTAAGATAAAAATTTTAATAAAACCTCGAATTTTTAGTGCTCTGGTGGGCGTCCTTCAATCTAAGCAGTTTCTGCGCTAGCAGTTCGTGCGTACTATCGACTACAAAAAAAAAACTTATTCTTACAAAAAAGGTTAAGTATATCAATACGTTAAGCACGTATTACGCATTTGTTACAAATGAAACAGACATGCATATATAAATAATTGAAAGGTGTGGTGCTTCTACAAGCTATGCCGCAAATAATCAGTAGCGTCCTTCTGTTTATTTTGGTTTTCTGCATTTTCGTTCTCGTCTATTTATTTTGTTATTTCTCTCCTTTATTACCAGAAAGGCTTTTCTTATTGCCATTTTTCTGTTGTTACATATTTGTTATTGGTAAGCGATGAAGAAATCACAGTAAATTTGTACAAATGTAACAAAGTACGCTTTTAGGTTAATAATGGTTTTCACGGATCTGCACAACAAATTTATTGTTGAGGCATATTTTCGTTCGGGAACACGCAATGTTGAAGGAGTATGGGATTATTCCTATCCAAATTGCCACCAGCAGTTTCAAGAGGAGTTTCCAAAAATGGAATTTACATATGACTATTTTGTACAGCACGTTCGTCGTGTAATAGAGAGATATCGCACAACAGGGAGCGTTTTAAAGGGAAAATCTACAGGACGTCCTACTATTTGAATTTGTGCTTAAATTTACATGGACGGCATTTTGAACAAATGTTATAATTTTATCTTGAATAAGTGTTATAGTTTTGTTATAATTTTGATAGAGTATGCAAGTCTGAAATTAAAGTATTGTATAGTGAAATTTAAGATACCGGCATTAGAAAACATACATAATTTCATTGTAATTATCTTTCAATAAAATATTATTTATCACTATATTTGTTCCTATTCTAATTTTTTAATGTTACGCCTATGATATACGACATTTGCTCCCTCAGAGATGCTGGCATGCACTTAGCACCAACTTAAACACAAAAAATTGAAAGCGGGAAATTCAAACACCTTTCAATCATTTATATACACACCGTATAAAAACATGCGCAATCTATGAAATGTATAATAATGCATATGTACTAACGGCGCCTAAAAAAACGGGTACACAAGTATTTTGTTTGGTGTAAATCTGAACGCATCTGACAACTAACATGACAGTTAAATAAAGTAATTTAAAATGTCAAATTTGAACCAGCTTAACAAATCTTTTTTGATATCGCGACTTCAGGAGGAATGGACTGCTAGAAGAATTGCGAAAATTTTGTGAAATGGACTCTTTCTCCGAAAAAAAGGTTCAAAACGCTGAAAAATATCATCTCGAGAGCAAGATGAAGAACTGGTAAATTCTATTAGAGAACAACTCTGTGTTGCATCTATAAGAGCAAAAGAAGTAAATGCGTTATGATCCAAAATACTCTCGTGAGCAAAAAAGACGGTACACTGTTTCTGCGTGAGTTTAAATTGTGACTACTTAAGTGGCTATCTTTACTCATAATAGTAAGTCAAGAATTGTCAAAAATGTGTGTCTTATTGACATTTATTAAACATTTTTAAAATAAATGTAAAAAAGAATACTAAAAACGATAGAGACAGATTATTTATTCAATTAAAATAATTAATACATTAAAATAATTATTACATTAAAATAATTAGTATTTCGTCATTCCACCGTTATTATTAACTGCAGACATTGAAGCGACAACATTTATAGAAATTTGATGCCAAGCATTTTGAACAATCTCCCAAAATTCTTCCTGGGTAGAAGCTCTATCTCATTAATCCCCATACATTTTCAATGGGATTTAGATAAGGACTGTAGGGCTGGATATCTCAAGTTTAAATTTCATTCTCTTGTAACCCTTGTGTTACAAGATGAGACAAGAAATTGTGTTGTTCTTATAGCTTCCTTTAGTGTTTTGAAAAGGTTGTGCCTAATTTCAGTAACTAATGTTTCGTCTTCCTGCGTATTCGACATTTTGTTACGTCCGGAAATTATTTTCCGATTTAAATTATCCTCTCCCCTCAATTTTTTTTTTATATATTCTTGCGACTGAACTTTTACCAATATTAAATTGAACCGATACACTTAATGATTTCCCATTTTTCAAACTAGTAACAAGTCTGGCTTTATCAATTTTCGAAAGATGCGACTATGCAAATTAGCAACTATGATAGATAATTTGACGTACAATTTGAAAATTAGTCAAATACCGTCAAAATTACAACGCTAAAAAATAAAGGAAATTGACAACGATTTTGACACTGTCCCAATTTTTTTGCTCACGACAGTATGTTTCATCCGTCAATCGAATGATGATTGGTGGTGATTTTTCTGTAGACGTCTGGGCATGAATTAGTGTCAGAAGTCCAGGTGTATGTATTATATTAGACGAAAAATTATGTGGTGAAGTGTATAGGAGAATTTTAGAACAAACTATGCTACCATCAGTAACGGCGGTTTTTGGCGAAAATTTTACATACCAGCATGTAATAACAAGTGTTCATTTGAAAAGTCAATCTAGTAACATGTGATTTACTGAGAACATTTTGAAGTATGTCCCATACCGTGTTTGATGTAAAAAAAAGCGGTGGAAAATCGGTTCTGGTCGTCCTAGAAGCAGCATTGACGCTGATAAATTACATAAGAATGAATCCCTTTACTACAGCAAGGAAAGCAGTTGCAGAAACATATTTTCCAGCTTCTAGATCTACAATCTGCCGAAGAATACGTGTTTCTAATTTAAAAAATTCTATTGCCTGTTCACAGATTTTATTAACCGACGAAAATAAGTAGTCACGATTACTATTCGCTTTAAATAATATCAATAATGGGGAGGACTACTGGAACAGAGTAATATTTACGGATGAAAAATGCTTTCAATCATCCCACAGCGGAAAAGTGAGAGTCTATAGACCACCACATTCTCGACTTAAGGAAAATTATATTTACCGCTCACAGAAATCTGGAAGGTTTTCGGTAAATGCGTGGGCCTGGATGAGTTCGGCTGGTTTAGGTGTATGCTGGAATATCGATAGACCTTTTGTTGCCGCTACATATGTAGACATATTGGAACATGTAATACTACCATCTATAACACAAACGTTTCCAGACAATAACTACATATTTCAGCAATTGTCCTATCTATACAGCCCGTGTTGTTGGACAGTGATTCCAAAATCGCAATATAGAAGTGCCATGGTCTCCAAAAAGTCCAGATCTAAACCCACTTGAAAATGTATGGGGACTTATGGTCAAAAATATTTATAAAAGAAATTTTCATCCTCGCAATATGGAAGAACTGCGGGAAGTCACAGAAGAAGAATGGGAGGCACTAAGCGAGATTGAACACCTAACAAGAAATTTAATTCATTCAATGCCAAGGAGATTAACCCAAGTAAATGCCGCAAACGACGATATAACTAAATATTAAATATATTCATTGCTTTTATGTAATGTCTTTATTGTGTTATTTATTTTATTCTGTTATAAAACAATGTTTTGGTATTGCGTTTTATTTAAATTTTTGGTTTACTATATGCAGTCAAATTCTCATATACCTACTAGTAACAGAATTATAAGTAGGGGTTTCCAAAGCCTATAGCATAAATATTATCTGCTATTATTTTCCTTGAATAATGCCTTGTTGCTATGTCACTTAACCACATGGCAACGTTGAAGCAGGATTTACAATATAACATGTCCCAGTTTTTTTTTTGCACAACTGAACTAGACATTAACATTACGAGTTGTCCCAGATATTATTGCACAGTACTGTACATATAAATTCGTATGTTCAGTCATAGTTTGGCATGATATGTTGCTTAAAGTTAATTCGGTCAGTGAAGTACTGCAAAATGCAAATTTAAATATTAAATTTGCAAGTTTCTTGTTTAACGTAAGCGTAACGATAACGGTTTTGAAGAATATATGGCTTTTGCTACAGATCTCTCGCAAACTAACTTAGATATTACGCCCAAATTTCCAATTTGAAGAAAACCCGTAAAAGGCAGTTGATTACGAGCGTGCGGATCAACCTATAGCTGATCCTAAACAGAATTTTAAAGTAAATTTTTATTATATATACTAGTGCGGCATTTAAAAATCGGACAATTTGTTTGGTTTGAATATTTACGAATTGAATTTTTAAGAGTAAATAGGTAGGTATATTTGCTTCTGTTTACAGATTCGTCAGTGTCATATTCAGGTTCATCAAAATATTAGGTTAATATGCCACATTTTAATATTCAAACTCAGCGGCGGCTCGTGCATCAAAAATGTGGGGGTTGCAAATTTAGTGAATACTAATACTTTTTACAGTAGGTAAACAAGGTAGGTCACTAAGTATGTTTTATTAAAAGTAATTTTGCTAAGGTACATATAAAGAAGAAAAAAGGCTTTTAAAACTCACTGATTCTGATCCTGATTTTATTGAAGCAAAAAATCCATGCGACGATCTTTCGCAGTCGCAAATTTATCTTTCTTGAGAAAGCAAGTTCAAAAGCTCCACAAATACTTACACAATTAATTATAATGTTCACTACATATCGATTGTACTTAACTTTCTCGTTGTGCAATGCTATATTTCTTCGATATGCACTATCCATCTGAGCAGCAATATCCACATTCCCAAAAAGCGATAATTGGACTACATTTTTCATATGCCTTTGTGATATACTGTGTTTTTTAATTCGATCGCTTGAATGATTTAAATCAGTTAAACCCATTTTCGTCCATAATTCTTCACCTTCAAATAGTAAGCAAGGAAAGCAGAATAATGCATTTTTTATACTACAACCGCAAATCCACAAATGTTTATTATAAATATCCTTATTAAATAGTCTATTAAAAGTTCGCGTCTTACTGGAAATCGTTTGTTTCAGATTTAAATTCGGAACAGGTCTGCCCAACCGCTTTATTTCAATTTTTTCGGCGTACGTTATTTTATAGAACGGATCCACTATTAAACTCTGCACTTAATTCATTATTATTTAAAAATAAAGAGCATAAACACTTTTAAACACACAAATACAACTTTTTTATTCGCTTTTATACCGTTGCACCGTAAGCAAGAAATATGTCTAATGTTTTGGTTGCACTGCTGCTGCAACACTATTGTCATTTATGGAGATATACCCGAAAGACGTTCGACAAAGTTCGTCAGCCGTATAGGGATATATACGTTCGTGGATTGCAATGAGTCTGCAAACCAAGTGTGTTATTCTCTCATTTATTTAACGTATTCATATCCAATTAGATATACCTATTATAAGTAATTTATAATAGTTCATTTATTCTGTGAGGTAGTACAAATTTTTAATTTAAAAAATGTAGAATTACGCTTTTTTTCATTAAATTAAATCTATTAGTTTTGGTGGTTGCGCAAACTTGCAAACCATAGCAGAAACCGCCACTGTTCAAACTAAAATTGAAATAATTACGTTACTAGAAGAAGGATTGTCAGTTAGAAGATTAGCGAATAGATTTTGCGTGGGGAAGAGTATCATTTCAGATATCAAAATTAAAAGGCAGCGTCGGGGAGTTATTAATAGAAAACGAGGCTCCTGTGGTATCCGTGTGTCAACTCCCGAACAGGAACAAAATCTTATTAATTTTATAAGAAACGATCTGTTCGAAACAATAGTAAACGAGCGGAAGATTCTCAGTAAAGGCCTGGGTCTGGATTTGCGCACATGGGCCAGGTGTTTGTTGGATTATAGAAGAAAAATTTAATAGTAACAATTATATTAGGTGTTGTATTTGTAAAGGCAGGAGATATAATAAATAAAAGGCGGTTGTAGGTTTTCGAACTTATATTGACAACAAGCTTACATTGACATCTTTATTCTTCAATACATTTCTAAACAGTGTGTATCACACCCTTTTGTGTATCCCTTCAAATCCTCCAGAAACTAATCTTACCAACTACCAAAGTTTATACACTCAGGATATAACATTAGGATATTAGAAAATATTTTTCTACCTTTGGCAGAAATTATAAAGTATCCTGAAATTTCATGTTTCAACACGACAACTGTCCAGTCCACGCGACGAGAGTAATTTCTCAGTGGTTTAGAGAAAATAATATAGTGTTTGCCGTGGTGTTCTAGAAGTCCAGATATGAACCCCATCGAGAACGTGTGGGGTTACATTGTTAAGACGATAATCAGGATTAATTTTAACCCAGCAAATGTTTAAGAATTATCTAACGAGATCGATGATCTGTCACCAGAATTTATACGTAATGTCATGTCATGTCATAACATCTATTCCTAGACGTTTACAACAGAAATGGTGCTGAAATAAAGTATTAAAAATTAAAACCAAATAATTGTAGTTTTCTGATTAATAAATTCTTGTCTTCCATTTATTCACTCCGTAACATAATTTTATAACAAAATATGTAACATAATTTTGCGTGAGAGATTACAGATAAATTTCAGTATGCTGTCATCTACACAACAACTCAGCTATACAAAAACCGAATCACAATGCTTAATTATAGTGAAAATGAATATCTCATTGTCCGGATTTTAAATGCCGTGATAGTACGTTAGCAACGTCACAATACTAAAATGTTACTTGACCAAACCATTAATTCAATTAAAGAACGCTTTGAACTTCTTATTGAACGTGATATAACGAGCGATCATTAAAATTTTCACCCGTAGCTGGCCGTCTATATAAAAATTATGTCGGAGCTTTAGTCATTAAGATGTTATTTCAAACATCTGTCAGTGTCAAATATATATTTTAAAGAAAAAGTAACGGCCTTTAATGATATGCATAAAGCGTTTATGGTAGAATGTTACTTCCTGACATCTCAAAAAATTGATGGTATTTGACAGCATTCAATAGAAAATTGTCTTGCGGAGTTTGAAGAGAGATATCCAAATACTGTTCCTAGCTATAAAACTTTCCGTGATCCGCTAATGCATTGTGTAAATCTTTTTCGTCAAACAGGCAGTATTTTAAGGAAAAGAGGAAGCGGTCCTCCTCTCAAGAGAAGTCGCGGCGTAATTGAAAATGTCAGACAAATTATTAACGAATCTCCTCAAACATCTATTCGCAGAGTTTCGCAACAAGTAGGGCTTTCGTATGGAACATATCAAAAAATTTTAAAAAAGGACTTGCACATGTATCCATATAAATTAACTTCTGTACAAAATCTATTACCTACCGATTATGAAAAAAGAACACAATTTTGCCAATGGTTTATTCAAACAATGACAGACAATATTTTAAATCATACTTTTTTCACCGATGAAGTTTGGTTTTATTTGAAAGGTTATGTTAATTCGCAAAATATGCGTATGTGGTCCAGTGAAAATCCTCATTTCTACAGAGAAGTTCCTCTACATCCAGAAAAAATAGGCGTATGGGTAGGTATGAGTCGTCACCGATTAATAGGACCAATACTCTTTGAGGGCACGATAACATCGGAGAAATATCGTAACGAAATTCTCAGTGTTTTTACTAATCAATTGACTAATGATGAACTCCAGGTCGGATATTTTCAACAGGATGTGGCTACATCTCACGTTACACTTGAAAATATTCAGTTTTTGCAACAATTTTATGGCGATAGGATAATAAGTAGAAATACAGCGATTCCATATCCACCACGATTGTGTGATTTAACCGTCATGGATTTTTTTGTGTGGCCATATATAAAGAATATTATTTATGAAACACCAATTAATAATCTACAAGAGTTAAGACATAAAATCATAGAAAAATGTGAACACATCAATAACTCACCGCAAATACTGATCAATGTTTTCAATGCTCTACGAAATAGAGTGCGATTATGCTTGGTGGAGAATGGTCAACATTTTACACATTTTTATAATACTCTATTACTTTGTATAAAAATTATAAATATATTTAATATAAAAGTCAGCATTTCAAATTATTTTTTAACAATCATGATGACGTTTGAAATAATAATGACAGATCTCCTCTAATAACTTAAGTTAGGACATACTTTTTGTGTACATGGCTTACTTGAG
The DNA here is from genome assembly GCA_935421215.2 of Melolontha melolontha. NCBI lineage: Eukaryota > Metazoa > Arthropoda > Insecta > Coleoptera > Scarabaeidae > Melolontha > Melolontha melolontha. The sequence continues at coordinate 65,705,509 of OW285242.1, forward strand.
CGAAAATTTTAATGATCACTCGTTACTTTAAAGGCCGTTACAGAATAGCTGGCCGTATGACTTAAGACGTATGACGTAAAACGTAAACAAAAATCAACAAATACTTTCAAATGTTCCTTTACACAATATACACATAAGACGTAAGCGCTTATGTAGAATGTTGGAAATTTCCGTAAGCAGTGTTGTTCCGTCTACCGATTTTTCTACACTTCTACCGATCTACCGATGAAGCCATCATATCTACCGATTTTTAAACGAATGAGAAAAAAAAATGAAATTGTGCTAAAACTGTTTATATTCATGTAAATAATACGTGTTAATGTAAATATTTATAGGGGTATTTTTTTTAATGTATAATAAAGAATAAAAATACAATATAATAAATTACTACTATAATGGCATTCATCTTTAATCTATGACTATAATAAATAGAAAATTAAAACAGGCAAGCAATTTTATGAGTAGGGACAGTAATAAAGGCTACTATGGATTGTAGTCGATATAATGCTTGAATTCAAAGGCAACAATTATGTATGTCGGTAGGTATTTATTTGCACGCTTCTCAAGCGCTCTTTATTCTAAATAAAGGGACTATTCTGGTTAAAAATTATCTTAAAGAAACATTGTTTTTCAAATAAAAATACTTATTGCCCCGAAAATAATTATTTCAAAATACTACAACAATGAATAATCCTTTTCATTCGAACAAATGAATGAATGAAATAAATACAACATATCATTCAATAATGAATAAAAGCAATATCTATTTGGTTATTTGCTTATTTCTATGAGTTTAAAACAGTGGGGCATCTTGAGTGAAGGGTTTGTTTCTGTTTTCGCATTTAAAATTTGAAATCAGTATCCTATATCGGTTCTAGAAGAACACATACATAGGTGTCACTTCATTTTTTTTTAAATTAATATACCTAGTGTTAAAATATGGGTAGTGACAGTGTCTGTGAACAAGCTGGCCCAAGTAATATAGCAAAAAAAATAAAATATTCCCAAAATTAAAAGGAAGATTGGGAAAAGCTGGAAGACTTTGAGAGATGGCTTTCTAGAAGTAAAAAGGGAAAAAATTTTGCAAGATCTAAGATCTGCAGTAAAGACATTAATATTTCTAGCGGAAAAGATTCTCTAATGAAACACAGTCTTTCGATAATTCATAAACATACAGCAAGGATGATACGCAAACAGCCGCGTTTAACCGAATTTTCAGCAGGTATGGCAGAATCGGCGCAAATAAAGAATAATATTGCCGAAGGTATTATTATTTAAATTATTTCATGTTTACAATAATTTTAATTATCTTGGTTTTAGCCGAGATCCGCTTGTCTGCATTTATTGCAGAACATAATTTGCCACTTTTGGTAATGGATCATTTGCCAAAATTAATAGCTAACATTTGTCCCGATTCAAAGATTGCTTAAGGCATATCGTGCGGCAAAAAGAAAACCACAGCTATTGTTCGAAATGTCATAGGTGCTGAATGTTTCGAAAATATATGTGAGGATATTAAATATAATAAATTGTCCCTTATTATAGACGAGTCTACAGATCGCTCAACGACAAAACATCTTTGTCTCGTCGTCAGGTATGCAAAAGACAATTTAATCAGAGACTGTTTTTTTGCTCTTGTGAAATTAGAAGTGCGAATAGTGCGAATGCGGAAACTTTATATAATCATGTTATAAATACATTTGTCTCAAATTCTGTTCCTTATAAAGATAATATGATTGGCTTTGCTTCTGATGGAGCAAATGTAATGATGGGAAGACATCATTCCGTTACATTACTAAAAAAAGATATACCGAATTTATTTGTCATGAAGTGCATCTGCCACTCATTTCACTTAGTTGCTTCATACGCATGCGAAAAATTGCCAAATTTCCTTGAAAACTTAACAAGAAATATTTTTAATTACTTCAACTCTAGTCCAAAAAGAATCAGCGAATTCCAAGAGTATCAATTATTTTGCAATGTTAAAATCCACAAAATTTTACACCCGTCCCAAACCAGATGGTTATCGGTTGATTCAGCTATTAAACGAATTCTAGAACAATACAATCCGCTCAGATTATATTTTACAACTGCTGTTGCAGATGGCGATGTCTCAACAGCTGAAAACATACTCGATCATTTAAATAATCCGCTAACCAAAGTCTTTCTATTATTTCTAGATTATGTTTTGCCACTCTTTAATAGTCTAAATCGTGAAATGCAATCAGAATCGCCAAAACTTTACACTTTATATAATAGTGTATCCAATATTTTTCGAACAATTTGTGACTGTTTCCTAAAACGTAACTATTTATTATCTACAGCATTAGAAAACATTGAATTTAAAAATCCACATAATTATCAAGCATTAGAAGATCTGTATTTAGGAGCAAATGTTAGAATTTATCTAGAAGAAGGTAAATGAGTTCAGAACAAATAAAATATTTGCGACTACGTTGTTTAGATTTTTACGTTGAAAGTTGTTCACAAATCACGACTAGATTACCACTAAAAAACAACCCACTTAAAAAATTTAATTTCATTGACCCCGAGATAGTAAAAAGCGGAACTATAAGTTCAATAGCAGATATAGCTTTACTTTTTCCGAATTTAATACCACAAAACGAACTTGAAAATTTAGATAGCGAATGGAGGCAATTACGAAATTACACAGAACGCCAAAATTTCAGCACAGATATGTTGGAATTCTGGGCTAGTGTCAGGGCAATAAAACGTGGTGATGAATCGAATGTCTTTCCATTATTATGTAATTTTATTCAAAATTTGTTGTGTTTACCACATTCTTCCGCAAATGTGGAACGAATTTTTTCCCCCATCAATTTAATGAAAACTAAACAACGTACTAAATTAACCCCTTACCGCATACTGTGCCAAATATGGCACACGTTAAAATAATTGTTTTTTCTAAGTCTACACATATTTTAAGCTGCTAATGAAATCTGTTCCAAATTCGGCACGCTCGCTTCTTTATGTTCACGAATAAAGAGCGCTATCTGGCGCATGTTTTGAAAGTTGCGTTAGTTGACGTTTGACCACTACAGCTGGCTATTCGTTTCTATTATTTACAAATTTTGCAAGTTCATAATAATTTGAAATAGCAAGATATAGTGAAGATAAAAATATCTGGCTACTGGTAAGTGCCTATATTTACTTTTTACATAAAAGAAATAAGCTTAGTAATCACAGGTAGAAGTCACGTGAGCGTTGTTTACTTGTGCTATATTTGGCACAGTTTGCAGTAAAGAGTTGCTAAGGATGATTTTTTTGTAGATGGATACAAAACGGTTTTATGGTCGACAATCCAATCAAATTCCAGATTTAGTTGACAGCGAAGACGAAAGTTTATCGGATGACGATGATTATCGAAATATGGCAAAGTTTTCCAAAGTTTTAGTCGACGAATTTAGCAATGGGTGTTCCTATGAAAATGTAGATGACATTATTGAGGAAACTGATCATTTCGATAGTGAAGATGACGTTCCACTTTCTACCTTAGTTGTAGCAAGTAGAAAAACAAAAAAAAACAAATATCACTTAGACTGGCAAGATAAACATTTGAATATTGTGGAACAAGACAGCACGTTCAAAGGATCTGAGTCCTTACCAGAGGAAATTTTGAATTTTGATACTATTTATCACTTTTTCAAATTCTTCTTTACCGATGATATACTTACATACATAACTGAACAAACTAATTTATTTGGTGTTCAATGCAGACCAGACAAACCACCAAATATATCAAAAGAGGAGATAAATGTGTTTATTGGTATTTGTATATATATATGTCTGTAGTGCATTTACCTTCAACTAGAAGCTACTGGAATAGTTCGCTAAATATTCCAGCAATATCTCAAGCAATGACTTGTAACAGGTTTGAAGAAATAAAGCGCTTTCTTCATTTCAATGACAATGTAAATCAAAAGAAACACGGAGAGGCTGGTTATGACAAGCTATTCAAAATTCGCCCTTTTCTAGATAAAATCCGAGAAAAATATTTACTTGTTCCAAAAGAAGAACACCTTGCTATCGATGAACAAATTATTCCCACCAAAGCAAAATCTACTTTGAAGCAATACAATCCTAAAAAGCCTCACAAATGGGGATATAAAGTTTTCGTACTTAGTGGCGTATCCGGCTTCAGCTATGATTTTGATTTTTTTTCTGGGCCAACCGAGTTGCTACCTCATCAACCAGATTTAGGAGCAAGCAGTAATGTTGTAGTAAAACTAACTGCTTCACTTCCAAGACATCAAAATTATAAAGTATTTTTTGATAATTGGTTTACCAGCATACCATTATTGATCTATCTAAAAAAAGAAGGCATTTTGCCTCTTGGTACTGTTCGGAAAAACCGTGTACCAGATTGTGAGTTTCCTAAAGAAGCTGAAATGAGAAAAAAGGGTAGAGGTACAATTATAGAAAAAGTCGCAAAAGTTGACGATGTTGATATATCTGTAGTTTCTTGGTGTGACAATAAAATAGTCACCACGGTCTCAACGTATGTCGGTAGCCAACCAGTTTCAAAAGTACAGCGGTTTTGTCGAAAGGAAAAAAAGTATATTGAAATTCCACGTCCCAAATGTATACAGATATACAATAGCTATATGGGTGGTGTTGATCTCTTGGATTCCATGTTAGGGTACCACAGGATCCTTATAAGATCGAAAAAATTTTATCTCCGGATTTTTTTTCATTTCATAGACATGCTATGTTGCAATAGTTGGATTTTGTGGAGAAGAATTATTGGTTGCAAAAGTCCTGGAGATACTTGTGATATGTACTTGCCTTTGTCTGAATTCAAGTTAGGACTGGCAGAAATTCTCACCAGATCTAGTGTCACATCTAAGAAGCGTGGGAGACCAAGCCATTCTTTACAGCCACAGTTGGAACTAAAGAAGAAAAAATATCCATTTTCGCCGATACCGGCTCAAGAGATCCGTACAGATAACATGGGTCATTTTCCACTTTGGCACAATGATCGCCAACGATGCAAGTACCCCGAATGTAAAGGAAAATCACAAGTGTCTTGTGATAAATGTAGCGTGACATTATGCCTGAACAAAGACAGAAACTGTTTTCGACGTTTCCATTTAGAGTAGCTGTAGCATTCCAAATCTTATAAATATATTTTGAATATAAAACTATCAAATCTAGTTTTTTTTAACTACAAATTGTGACAAATTTGGCACGTGTCAGTATTTTGACAGTTTTTGACAAAAAAAATTACTATAGATTTTTTTGATTAATTTTCCTGCATTAAGATTTGTTTAAACTACTATGTACAAAAAAGTTATCAACAACCAAAAAATCATGCGGTAAGGGGTTAAGCACGGAAACAGTCACAGGACTTCTTCATAGTAAGACATATATAAATAAAAATAGCTGTTTCGATTTTAAAATAGACAAAAAAAAGATATTGAAAATAAATGAAGAAACATTAAAAAATATACCTGATGACGAGTAGAGTTTATTAACTATTATTATTATTAACGTCATTAGTTTTATAAAACATCATGTATATAATAATATAAGTTATTGTTAGTGTGCTTCATATATATTTACATTTTTATTATATTTACTAGTTATATGATACTATTAATAACTATTATTATATGTATTTTAGAAATTAAAATTGTTTTCATATACAGTGAAAGCTCTCTTAACGGACATCTCTCATGAGCGGACATTTTTCTTAAACGGACATTTCTGTGGTGACCAACCTGATACATACGATTTTCTTGAGACGCCAAGCTCTCTTAAGCGGTCGCCCTGTAGAACGGACGCGGACACCGTGAGACACTCCGTAATCGGCAAAAAGCTCTCTTACGCGGACATGACGCTCTCTTACGCGTACATGACGCTCTCTTGAAGTTGAACTGCATATTTTTTCTAAACACTGAGTAAATCCCCGAAACGCTGGGTAAATTCCCGTTTAAAAATATCGTTTTTATCCCGTATTCTGCACTTTTTTCACGTCGCGTCGTTAGTGTGAAGTGTGCCGCGTATGTATGCAAAATGAGCGCTCACAAGAGAAACTTTTTAACTTTAAAAGAGAAAATGGAAATTATTAATACATATAATAAAGAAAGAGTTAGTGTACGTGCATTAGCCAACCGATTTAAAATTGGAAAAACCCAAGTTGGTAAAATAATAAAGCAAAAAGAAGAGTATAAGGCAAAATGGCAATCAGGAAGTAACATTAACGAGAAAAGAGGATTCTTCAAAACTGAAGGTCTCAATGTGGATAAATTATGTTACGATTGGTTTGCAAAAGCCAGAAGCAAAGGCATTCCAATATCTGGACCTATAATACAAAGCAAAGCTAAAGAAATTGCAGAAGGGCTTGGTTATCACAATTTTCATGCGTCTGATGGGTGGTTACATAGATTTCGTACACGTCATAATATCAGCTTCAAGTGCATATCTGGGGAAGCAGCCAGTGTTAATGCAGATGATGTTACTCAATTTTTTGAAAAGATTCCATCTTTGTTACTAGGTAAGAAAAGTTAGTTCAAATTTAAAACAAAAAATAAAACATCAAAAATTAAAAAAGATAAAAATCTTACTTTTGTGAATTTTGATTGGGCTTGTAGGTTATCAGCCAGAAGACGTGTACAATTGTGATGAAACAGGACTTTTTTTCCGAGCTTTAGCAGACAAGACATTAGCTTTGAAGACAGAAAAGTGTTCTGGGGGAAAGTTATCAAAAGAGCGACTTACTGTCTCGCATTGTGTGAGCATGTCAGGCGAAAAAGAACCGTTGCTGGTCATTGGAAAAGCAGCACGACCACGAGCATTCAAAAAACTTGATTTAAAATTGTTACCTGTGGTGTGGAAATCTAATAAAAGAGCGTGGATGACTACAAATATCATGATGGACTGGTTGTCAGAGTTTGATAGGAAAATGGGCAGACAAAAGAGAAAGATTTTATTATTTATGGATAATGCAGGTTCACATCCTACAGGTATGAAATTGAAAAACATTAAAATATTATTTTTGCCTCCCAACACTACAGCTTGTTGCCAATCTTTAGACCAAGGAATCATTCGCAATTTTAAAGTATTTTATAGACAACTTATTTTAAGACAAATTTTATCTGTAATGGATAACATTAATTCTGCACGTGAACTTTCAAAATCGATAGATTTATTAGAAGCTATCTATTTTATACATAATGCTTGGCAGAAGGTAACACCAGAAACCATACGAAATTGTTTTTCAAAGGCAGGATTTAAAAAAAATAATATGCAACAATATGAGCAATGGGAGGCAGAAGATGATCTGCCTTTGTCAATACTATCGGAAATGCATAGGATTGCTTTAGAAACTGGAATAACAGAAATCAATTTTGAAGATTTCATAGCAATTGATGCAAATTTGGCAATCGAAGATGACATATTGGAAGTCACTGATATGATTGAAGAATATGAGGCTAGTAGATCAGAGGAAATCTCAGATGATGATGTGGACCCAGAAAACGAAGGTCAAGAAGTAACTACGTTTGAGGAAGTTTTGAAGATAATAGAAGAGATAAAATTGTTTGCCAAGAACCAAGATGATTTTATCGGTTTTCAGATGATTAAAAATGTAGAAACACATTTGAAAAAAAATATTTAGAACGTAAACAAACTAAAGTAAGACAAACAAGCTTGCTTGAATTTTTTAAAAAATAATGTACATATATGTATATGTATTTATGTATCTACTTTTAGTACTTGTGTACCTCTCATACAAGTAAATAAAATGTTAGAGTTGCCATAATTTTTACTTCTCTTTAAAATGAGAGACCTGTAAAAATGAGCTGCTTCTCTTGAGAGGACACCTCTCTTGTGGGGACAAAATTTAGGGAACCGTCGATGTCCGCTCAAGAGAGCTTTCACTGTAATTGTTTGATTTTAAACTAAGGATAAAAAAATCTACCGAATTTTCACGAACCATTCTACCGATTATCTCAACAAGGTCCGTAAAGTTGGCTCCATTTTTGCATTTTCACAATTCAAATACGCCATCGTTTTGTGCTGTTTTGTGCCGTAAAGCACGAATTTTGTGCTCATCCCCTTCCCGAGATATTCGCGTTTGAAAATTGGGAGCCAACTTTACGGTGGCTCCCAGATTTTCGAATTTTCAAAATTAAAATACGCAATCGTTTTGTGCTCGTTTTGTGCTGTTTTGTGCCTCAAAGCATGGATTTTGTGCTCATCCCCTTCCGGAGATATTCCCGTTTGAAAAGTAGGTCCGTAAAGTTGGCTCCATTAATATCTCGTTAACGACTAAGCTTAATTGGCGTTTGCTATACATGTATAGCAAACGCCAATTAAGTTGGCGCGAGAAGGGGTAAGTTCGCGCAGGATTAGAAGTAGTGGGGAGATTTGTATTTGGTTTTACATCAAATGTCAGATAATTCTAACCTCTGAGCGTATATCACTTTATGATCCCCTAGCAAATACATTATGTTCCGTCAAACGTCAATGACAAATGTATTCTGACAATTACTTGAGTAGTGGGGGTAGACGTTTTTAAAAACGTTTGTTGCGCACCCTCTCCTCGCGCCAACTTAATTGGCGTTTGCTATACTTAAGTAAAAATATACGACTTTTTGTTCAGAGCCCACTTGACTTCGAATGTTTCTGAACACCCGTTATAACAATAATGTTTTTTCTAAATATATAAATAACAAATCTCCTAAACGAGATTTTTAATACAATTGATGATTAAATAACATTTAAGTATATTCTAGTGATTAATATATGCTTACTACATGTTTGCTATACATGTATAGCAAACGCCAATTAAGTTGGCGCGAGGAGGGGTAAGTTCGCGCAGGATTAGAAGTAGTGGGGAGATTTGTATTTGGTTTTACATCAAATGTCAGATAATTCTAACCTCTGAGCGTATATCACTTTATGATCCCCTAGCAAATACATTATGTTCCGTCAAACGTCAATGACAAATGTATTCTGACAATTACTTGAGTAGTGGGGGTAGACGTTTTTAAAAACGTTTGTTGCGCACCCTCTCCTCGCGCCAACTTAATTGGCGTTTGCTATACTTAAGTAAAAATATACGACTTTTTGTTCAGAGCCCACTTGACTTCGAATGTTTCTGAACACCCGTTATAACAATAATGTTTTTTCTAAATATATAAATAACAAATATCCTAAACGAGATTTTTAATACAATTGATGATTAAATAACATTTAAGTATATTCTAGTGATTAATATATGCTTACTACCATTTCAAAATGTTAATTAATTAGTAGACAATTAAAAAAATGCAAATAATTAGTACATCTTTATTTAAAAAATATATATTAAGATACCTTTCAAATTTGTAAAGATTTATATTTGGCGGTTGCCGATCAGTTAATACGACATTCTCACTGCGTCGTCTGTGCGAGCAGTACACCAGCTGAGAGAACATACGATTTTATACCGTAAATACGAAGCCGGAAGCAATGGCCGGCCGAATTGTTACTTTAACAAAGTTAATTCTTAATCCGAACACCACGATCCTCTGGTCACAGGAATTAAAAGAAGAGACACTCGAGATAATCGACAGAACATTTAATGAACGAGATATCCAGCACATCCTACGGACATCGCCAAACATATTTATGGTAGATCCAAACCAGCCAAAAATACAAGTCAGGATTCCAGAAAAAAACACCGAACAGCTCAAAGAAGAAAAAAAACAACACCGAACACAGAACAAGATGCAAACTGAAATCATATCCGCAGAAGACTTCATCTATCCGAAATTCACGAAGAAACCAAAAATAGACGAAACAATCACACCGATCGAAACTAAAAATTCTTACGACGCCCTCGACAACAAAACCGACGAAAAGATGGAAGAAGAAACTGCCGAATCCACTCCACAGCCTTCAACATCAGCCAGCTCGCCCAGGGTAAGTGACAAAACCACCACACATAACCAAAAACACAAAAAACACACAAAATCGCACCAATTATCATAATCGAAAAAGACAAATGGACATACATACGACAATTACTTAAATCAAACAGCATTAACACAGTAGAAAACAAAATGGTGAAACCAGGAATACACATCGAACCGACAACCGACGAAGACTATCGAAAACTAAAACACACACTAGACAACGAACAAATTCAATATTACACATTTCAATTGAGAAGTGAAAAGACACTAAAGGTGGTGATGCGTGGCATTCCCACCTTTATAACAGACACCGACATCACAGACGACTTGACGGACCAAGGATACCCGACTTTAAAAATTAAACGCATGAACGGCAAACACGGAATACCAGCACCACTTGTACTAATCGAACTGACGAGACAATACAAGTCAATCTTCAACTTACGCGACTGCTGCGGACTTACAATCAAAATAGAACAACTCAACAAACGGACTGACATTATACAATGCCACAAGTGCCAGACTTTCGGACATCACCAACGGAATTGCAACATAAACTACAAATGTATGAAATGCGGAGACGGACATTCGACACATCTATGTACTAAGACAAAAACAACCCCACCAAAGTGTGCAAACTGCGGTGGTCCTCATCTATCCACTTTCATAAACTGTCCCAACAATCCGAACAATCCTACAAACAAAACCACACCTCAACCTAAATACATACCAGCACCACCCCCAACAACAAATCCATGGACACAAAGACAAAAAGACACGACACTTAACACAAATGACGAACTAGCACTTGCCTTAGGCAATATGATAATAACACTACACTCGACAAACGCCACAAAAGAACAAATACAATACTTCGTAACACAAACACAGACAATAATAACACTCTACAATAACAAACACTAAACACACACTCAACTGAAACGCAAAAAAAAAAAAAAAAAAAAAAAAAAAAACGAACACATTTGACTTAAACGCAAAAAAAAAAAGCGACTGACACACAGACTTTACACAAATACAACACACACAGGACCACACAAAAAACACAACATCCAACGATTACATCAGACTCAAACACGTCACAACCCTGGGAAATACGAAACAACGGAGTGGAAGTGGAGGCAACTTCGACCACAGAACAAAACTCAAAGACCCATGAAAATCAGTTAATACAGAAATTGTTGGTGACGTTTCATTTTGTGCAACATAAAAGTAGTGGCAACTCGGAAAATATAACCTCAAAATGCGATTTTAAAGTATTAATTTCAATACTTTCCTTTCATTTTCGCAAAAAAAGACCCATATTTTTGAAACTAGCGAAACGTAAGCTTTCCATTTTTGTATAGTTTTTTAATTAAAGCTGCGGTGACCATTCGGAACTATACGTATGATTAGAAGGCATGTGCATTCAATTTTCTTTAAAAATGAGCTACCGACTTGCCCAAAAATATGTGAAACTATTAAAGGGGATGCCAGTTTATCTCCTTTAAAACAAACATCACTTTGGAAAATCCTAAAGAAACTAGGATTCAAGTGGTAATGCACACGAAACAACATATTAATTGAACAAAATTATATTATCTTATGGAGACGTGGTTATTTGACAAGTATAATAAAGTTTCGTGCAGAAGGGAGAAAATCTATTATTTAGATGAAACATGGGTGAATGCAGGTTACACAAAATCAAAATAGGGAAAGATACAATGGTACTTAATCCAAGGTAAGCATGGGTTGAAGGTCACATTGTCAGCAAAACTGGTTTTATGAATGGAGGTTTGTTATGGCTGTATTACACTTATCAATTTCTTGACCAAGTTATTGATCAAGAAATTGTCGTCAAGTTCTTGCTCAAGTTATTGTTGACCTTGACTGTTTTACAGATTGCACCTTTTGCTTTGGAATATTTAGGAATATTACCAACATCTCTGATACCAACATATCATTTTTTGTCTGTCTCTAACTAAAGTCACTAGTCGTCTACGGGCTAGCCACACATTAAAACAGTGTTTAATGTATGCCTATTCACGTTTACTGCCGTGCTGTTTTACACTTATCAATTTCTTCACCAAGTTTTTTGGTGAATAGCGTACCAATAGCGCAAAAGTAGTATTGACAAAATAACTAAAGAATGGTTGGTAGCCTTAAGGTTTATTTATTTCAGGATGATGGTCAGTGAAATGCGAAGGATAAAAGATCCAGTTCGTCTTCACAAATTAAAGGCTCAAATTTTTAATTTAATACAAGACAATTTATTGCAGGATTTGTAATATACTCGTATTAATTAATATTATTTTATGCATTTCTATAGTAATTAAATACAATATGATCATTTATATTTACCCTCTAGCAAGCTATGAAATTATTTCTTGAAAATATCGTGTTGGTAGTGACAAATAAAATACATCTGTCATTATGTGTATGTTCTGATAAATAAAACTCATCTGTCATTAATGTATTTATTAATTGACACTTGAAAATGTTTACAATAAATCATAAAGTTTTTCTGATCGAATCATACTTTAGGAATGGTGTAAAATTAGAAAATGGAGAATGGTCGTACTCCTTGCAGCCTTGTATAGAAGAATTTCGGGCAGAATTTCCAAATTTTCCAACAACATATGACAGTTTGCGGCAATTAATTCAAAAGTCAGTGGTTAAATTTCGTGAGACAGGGTCTGTGTCTCGAAAACCAGGTGCTGGTAGACCACTAAAGCGGACAGTTGAAAATATAGCAGATGTTGAGGGATGAATAAATCAATCACCTAAGAAATCGATTCGTAAGCTTTCACAACAAACACAACTGTCATATGGGACCTGCCAGAGAATCCTTGAAAAAGACTTACAAAAATTTCCATACAAATTTCATTGCGTGCAAGAGCTTTTACCAATCGATCATGTAACCAAAGTTAATTACTGTCAGTGGTTCTTAGGTACGATTAATAACGATGACGTTCTTGACAAATCCTTCTGGTCCGATGAAGCATGGTTTCATTTATCAGGATATATAAATAAACAAACAATGCGCATCTGGTCTAGTGAAAATCCACATGAAATTCTTGAAACACCCTTGCATTCACAAAAAATAGGCGTTTGGCTTGCTGTTTCTCGTAGACGGATTATTGGTCCAATATTCTTTAATAATACGATAAATGCAGAACGATATCGTAATAATTTATTGCTACCATTTGTAAATCAATTACATGATGATGAGCTCCGCGAGGGATATTTCCAGCAAGATAATGCAACAGCCCATAAGACAAGAGAAACGATGGAATTATTGCATGAATTCTTTGATAATCGAATAGTAGACTTTCCACCACGATCTCCGGATTTAACAATTATGGACTATTTCATTTACCAACATCTAAAAAATAGAGTATTTACGAATCGTCCATATACAATTGAAGAACTTACTAAAATGCTATCCGAAATGTCTGTGAGGAAATTACACCACATAATTTAAGGAATGCCTTCAATAATATGAGACGAAGAGTTGCGCTATGCATAGAAAATGAAGGAGCTCACTTTGAACATTTATTGTAGCTGTTTTTATTATTAAACTTTTTATTTTTTCAACTGAAACATTTGTATGTAATTATTTGTCAGAATGACAAAACCTAATGTCATCAGTATAAAATAACCTATATCACACACACGCTGCAAAATAAGTTAACTTAAATTATGGTACCAACTTAAGTTTAAAAAAGAAAAATGTCATTGCCTTCTAGAGGGTAGAAATATATGATCATATGGTATATATAATATAGTATACAGTAATTAAATGTTTATAATTTTTTATATAATTCCTTCATTATTAAAATAGTGCATAAACTCATTTCGAATTTCCTGCGCTTCATTTGTTGGATGATTACCTCTCTGCTGCACTAGGCCAAACAGATAGGTAGGATCTTCAATGTCTTCATTTTCTGTAATATAATTAACATTTTCTGTTCTCAAAAAATTATGTAATACACAACAGGTTAATATTATTTCTTCCACTTTTTCTGGACTTAAATTGATAGGTGTGAGAAATATCCTAAACCTATTGGCTAGAATGCCAAAGGCATTTTCAACAACCTGACGTGCTCTACTAAGTCTATAATTAAATATTTTTTCATTGGTTGACTTCGCAGATATTTCTTGGTGAAACATTCTTGTAATAACTTGATTAATTATTCGAAAATAAAACACTTGGCTTAGTTTCACGACTTCTTTAATTAGATATATTAACAATTGTTTCGGCTATTAGGCCATTATCAAAGAGCTATCTAATACTATTTTAGATAGCTCTTTGATACTATCTAAAACAGTTTTAGATAGCTCTTTGATAATGGCCTAATAGCCGAAACAATTGTTAGTATATCTAATTAAAGAAGTCGTGAAACTAAGCCAAGTGTTTTATTTTCGAATAATTAATCAAGTTATTAAATATTTGCTGTTCTGGACTCAGGTTACGGAATGGGTAAGGCTTCAAAACATGTCGATTTAGAGTAAATGCAGCATCAGCAACAATAACATAAGGTACTGCTTTATGCCGTCCTGGCAGAGGCTTATCTTCAGGTATACTTAGTTTATTTTGTATAACCGCTTTGTATAAGGTGCTTTTTTTAAAAACTCCTCCGTCAGATACTCTCCCATTTGTTCCGACATCCACATATATAAATTTATATTGTGAATCTACCAAAGCAAGAAGGACAATGCTATTTTGCCCTTTATAATTGTAGTATGTAGATCCAGCACTTTTTGGAGCATTAAATACAATATGCTTCCCATCTAACGCTCCAATTGCATTGGGAAAGTTCCATCTTTTTTCAAAATATTGGGAAATGTTCAACCAATCTGCTGCAGATTTTGGTGCCTAAATAATAATATCAAAGTAAGATAAGATGAATTATTATAATTACATTAAATTCAACTAGCCTGTAAATAATCCTCTTTCAATGCTTCATAAATTGCTTTACATACAACTGGGATAAACAATGAAATTGTTGATTCTGCTATTCTAAATGAGTACATTAAACTTCTGTATGTTTCCCCTGTAGCTAAAAATCTTAGAGTGATTGTAAGTTTATCTTTAGCTGATATAGTCTCTCTCATGAATGTATTTTTCTTGTTTATTCTTGCAGACACTTTTGATAAAAGTGTATTAAATAAATGGTCATCATCCGCAAGAAATTCCGAAATTGCTCTGGATCACTTGCAAAATCTTTTTGAATTAAAGAGAGGTTGCCTTTACTTCGGTCCAGCCAAGGTCTGGTCCACCACCTCCGTTTGGTCTTATTTTCTACATCTGCACAATATCTGGTTTTCCTTGTTAATAACAATGTTAATATTATTATTGCAGCTTTAAATTTCTTTATTCGTGAATTGCGCTTGAATATTTTCAAAGATGGCATTTTGTAAATTTGAATACTTCACACAAAATAATAAAACGTTAATTTTGGTGGATTTGATTTATTTTCTGTTAATACTCGCATCAGTAATACAAAGCACGCTTGATTAATTTTAAAATTATGGCTAACGACAATCAAAACACAGAACAGGAAGAATGTAAGTAAATACATTTTTCAAAATGTTCACATGTAAAATAATATATATATATGTATATCTTTTGTAGCACTTATATTAATCGTAAATAGGAAATACAAAGAATGGACTGTAAATGCTACAAAGATAATAATAGATCTTTTTAAAAAATACAGAAATAAAGTTGGGACAACATCAATGAATAAACGGAAGAATCTATGGGAGCAAATATCTTCTGAAATGAAATCAAGTGGACATGACTACAGCCCCCTAAATTGTGAGAATAGATGGAAAGTGTTAGAGCGAAATTTTAAGAAATTTGTTGACGACCAGTCACAAACTGGAAGAGGAAAAAAGATCTTTGAATTTTATGAAGATATGAGGGATATATATGAAAAAAAAAGGAATGTATATCCGCATATATTATTAACATCAAGAACTGAGATATTGTCCAGCGACAATCAGCCAGGAATATCTTCATCAGTTGCCAGTTCCTCAACACCCCTTTCCGGAATACCTTCCACTTCAGGTCTCTCATTACCGACGCAAGCAAGCGATGTATTGTTAACCACACCACAATCTTCTAAATCCACAAATCAACAAGACGAAAATGCAACACAAAAAAATAGGAAGAGAAAGAGAACTGCTCAAAAAAGTGCATTGCAAGATATGAATACCAATCTAAAAGAGTACCACACCAAAAAAATTGAATATTATAATGCAAGAAGAAACTATTATGAAAAAAAATTAATTAATGATGAGAAGCTCGTAAATGAGTTAACACGGATAGGAGATGCCTTGGGAACGTTAGCTCAGACCCTCTCAGATAGACCCCATTCATCATTATAATCTTATGCTATTTACTATCTAAATTTCGTAATAATATTTTATATTTTCCAAATAAGCTGAGTGCGATTTTATTTTTAGAACTTTTTATTTTACGTTTTTATATATTAGAAATATAAATATATATGCCATAGAAGCAGTTATATTTTCTTTTTTTTTTTTTTGTTTTATACATTTAATATAGAACTGTTATATATTAATAAAGTAGCCTTAAATGGAATTGTTTCTTTGCCTAAAACAGCTGTTCTAAAGTTATGGTCCCATGATGGGTTTTCACATAATTACTTTTTTTTTAATATAAATCAATGAAACCAATAAACAACTGAAACTGTAATAATAAAGAAAAATATTTGATTTATTTTTTATAATATGTCTAGATTACTTAGGACAATTAAGTAATTGTATGAAATACAATTACTTCATTGCTAGTCTACTTATTTTTCAAAACATAGATAAATGACAGTAGTAGATGACATAAAAGATGTTAATAGATTTAAGAAAATATTTATTGCAGTGTTCGAAACTAATACAAGCTATAAATATTATCGTTGAGGTAACATACTAGCAACAATATGTCTTCGTGCAATTCCATCTCGATCATCTACTGCTGCTTCATCATTCTGCAAGTCAGCACCAATGGGTGCTTCTTCAGCTGCAAGCAGCTCTTCATTTAAGTCTTCATCGAGAGCAATATTATACAATACACATGCAGCTCGTATGCTATGACAGATTTTGTCCATTTTTCGGAACTTTAAATGGTAGAGCTGTCGAAATTTCTGCTTTAAAATACCAAAGCAATGTAATCTCGGTAACTGTTGTGCAAGGGGAGATATACGAAATACTCTACTATCATGTATGATCCAGGGTAACCAATGAAGACATCTCTTATTCTTCTTTCATGGTCACATATTACCTGCATCTAAATGAATTAACAATAATAATTAATTTTATTAATGCTACTACTATCATATCTTACCTGCACTGAATAATAATGTTTCCTATTTATATAGGAGTCTGGGTCTTCAGCAGGTTTGTCGATTTTAATATGACACCCATCTATAGCTCCTTTAACTCCAGGAAACCCTTTTTCAGCAAAATTCTGTTCTATACCAATGCATTCTTCTGCAGTTGGCCAAGGGATAATTTGCCCAGCCATTTCACTTAAGAAAGTAGTTACTTTTCGTAGTATATTAAACAATGTGCTAATTGAGCAATCAAACCTATCTGCAACATCTTTAAATGATGCGGTCTGATGTCCCATGAACCATAAATATGTAACTATTTGGTGGTTTGCATCTAATTGCCCATATTTCCCATTGGCAGTTTCTAAATAATGTACACTATTTTCATATTTAGTTATTAATGCTTCACATAGCCTTCGTGAAATCCTGAAGTGCTGTTTGAAAATTTCATCGCTATACGACGGTATAGTTTCTTGTACATAATTTTCATTCTTTAAATGTACATTTTGACGCATCACTGCTATAGCAATTTCTTCATCAGAAGAATCACTTGAAGATGATGAACTCCCCATTTCTGTTGTAGTTATTCTAAATGTAATATGCAAATATTTCACAATTTTAGGGGTATATTTTACAAATTACTTACCTTAGAATACCGCTGTAGGAGTTCTATTGGAAATAAAATATTTTAAGCAACTAGAAGCTTAAATCGCTCAAAATATGTATAAACTATAAATTAAAATAAAATAAACTTTCTAGATTGCTATTATCTAATCTAAACCTAATGAATTACGATATAAATATACTAAAATATACCACAACGATACAGCCTGGATAATATTATGATACAAGATGTACTAAACAACTGGTATACGCTTGCGCGGGATTTGAAATACTTGCGTGTAATATTCGGCAGGGTTCGAACAGAGGTTTTAAAATTCAAGAATTTCAAATTCTAGAACTGTACTGGTTCGAACGCATCAAACCAAAAGCGCATGCGCATTAGTACTAGAACCCACTAGAACTACGGGTTCGAACAAACCTACTTAATATGTGATTTTAACAGAAATGTTAAGTGCAATTGTATTTACATTGTACGCAGTTGGCAAAAAACTTTATAACACACATTTTACTAGAAATCACTAAAAACTTGGTCAAGTTGAAGAAAAAAATAGAACATGTCAGCCAACAAGTTCTTGGTCAAGAAATTGATCAAGTCGACTTGACAAGTGTAATACAGGACTTGTCGTCAATTTTCACTTGATCAAGTTCTTGGTCAAGAAATTGATAAGTGTAATACAGTCTTTATTTAAATCCAAGAAAACTGGAAATTATCATGAAGATATGAATAGTGAGGTGTTCATTGCATGGATGCAAAATATATTACCTTTTCTTGAGCCCAATTGTGTTATAGTAATGTATAATGCACCCTATCATTCTACTAAAACAGAAAAGTCACCTACTTCATCATGTAAAAAGGACGCACTTATTAAATGGCTTTTAACAAAACGAATTTTAGCTAATAATACTATGATAAAGGTTGAATTGTTTGAGCTTGTAAAAATGACGCATCCTGTCATCCAGTTTCATACATGGTCGATGAAATAGCTAGAGAAAGTGGTTATACAGTTTTACGTTTACCTCCATATCACTGTAATCTGAATCCCACTGAACTTGTATGAGCTCAACTTAAGCATGATGTTGGCGCCAATAATAAGACATTTAAATTGGACGAAGTAAGAAATTTATTATTAAAAGGATTAGACATGGTTGATGCTGACACATGGAAAAATAGCATTCATCATGTTATAACAGAAGAAAACAAGATGTATAATTTAGATAATAGTGTTAAAAAAATTTTCTTTTACTGTAAATACTGAGTCAACAAACAATTGTTTAACCAAGTACTGAAACTGGAAAAATGCTTACGCTTTGCCTATCTTTGCATCTTAAATTGCTGTTTTACCCTCTTTAATATGTACTTACTTATTTTTGTAGAATGAAATATTTTTAAATACTTTTTTTAGATATATAAACTTTTTTATCCAAATTATGTGAAATAATGTGCAGTTAAATGAATTTCCTTATTGAACTCTTATAGATACTATTAAAATAACTGTATTTTGTAAAATGCCATATTTGTTAAGTAAGCACTAATGTTAAACGATTCACAAATATGATAATTATAATACACTGTCACCATCAATCCTTTAAATTTATTAGTTTCACATCTACACAATAGTTTTGTTCTCTAGTAAAATCAAAGTAAGATGTGAATATTTCTCCTGTGGTAATTATAACACATTCTCACTGTATTTACGTACAAATTTATTGTAGATGCAACACCGTCAAACAAAAATAACAAGAAATTGATTGAAATCTTTTATATTATATAATACCTTGCATTGGTATATATTTGCCGCTTCTTGCTTGATAAAGTTATTAAAGTCTAAGCTTTCTTAATAATAAATATGTTAATAAACAAACGTCAAAAAATAATCTTTTATACAGGTTAGTAGGTATATAACCTCACATACAAACATAGATAATATACTTCTATAGATTGGTAACTCCTGTTTGAATTATCGTGCATTAACAGCGCCATTTCAGGTGTAGTATGTAACTACTATTTTACAGCGGGCTTTTTGAATTCTAAATGTGCATTATTTTTGTTGGAATTTTTGGTTATTTCTGTTCGAATTTGTGGTTCTAATCAATCGAAGAGCTGTTGCATTTGTATCATTCCATAAAAACGAAAAGCCATCGTTTTTTCTTTAAAACGCAAATGTTACAGTTCTACCATTGCAAATTCGAACAGATTTTTATAAAATATACTTTCATCAGTAAACGGTATGTATAACTAAATAGGTAAAAGGATTTGTTGAAGGGAACAATAAAAACAAATTGATATTCTAATTGATCTTATTTATAATATAAAACTATTAAAAATTGCAAGACATATTTACATTATAATATTTACTTGAACAATAAACATATACAAATCTACCAATTCTGTAATATTGAATATTCTAGTGATATATATATATATATATATATAAAGATATTGTATATATTCCCTTGATAATGGCAGTAATGTCAAAACTATAGTCGCATAAAAGCAAAAAAGTAGTTGTATTTTATGTTATACGAGTCTCTTTAACATTTTAATTTTTTTATTTTTTGTTTTATATTGAACATACCTCTTTTGAGCCAGTTTTGCAATTGTATTCAGAATATTACTCTTGTAATATTTCTTATAGTCTAATCCTTTCAAACTTTTATTTATATTTCTTATCCATGTATGTATAAAAAAAATTACAATACGTATTAAAAAAATATCTTTTAAATTATGCTTGTTGCATAGACTTTCATCTATTTGTATATGTTTTTGCAACATTGAAATACAATAATTTTTAATGTTTCGTTTGTGACATATTTTGGGAAGTATAACATGCAAAATACCAATGCATTCCGAGAAATTAATTAAAAAAGCACTATTTGGGCGAAATAATTTGTTACGGCTATATTCTTTGACTTCTATCAAAAAATGTTCTGGCTTACATGCCTCTTCATTTTTTTAAAAAAGTTGCACATTCTAAGCAATTTGAAGTAATTTTTCGAATACTACGCATTACATAGCCAGCAATGTAGGAATGTACAGCTTGTATTCGAATACGGTTTCTGAGATCTAAATATATAAGAAATATTGATTACATATGTGAGCTAAATATTATAAAAATTAAAGACAAAACATATCTGATGCTATTCTTACAAAAAAAAACATGGAACAATCAGAAGTATATTAAAATAATTACCTTTCCTAGATTTAGGTGTTTTCACATTTCGAAAAGACAGTGAGGTAATACTTTGCTTAGTGGGTGTAGTTGGAAAGTTTGACATAGTACCAATTGATACTGCAGATTCTGTAACACATAATTTATTGATATACAAGTTAAAACGTGGGATTTCTTAAGTAGATACCTTCTTGTGCTTGAACAATATTAGAAGGGCCTGCTTCGCTGTTTTCATTCTCAATGGTTGTAATTGTTGTCCGATATTTTAATAATGAGTTTTGTAATGTGGGAGTTTCACAAAAAACCTATAATAATTCATTGTAAAGCACATATAATATATAAATAAGGCTATTTATGATTTACCAGGAAGTAAGACTGATGGTATACTTCTTGCCTTAAGGTCTTTTCATCCAGTTTTGTGAGTAATGCGTACACGGGAGAAATTACTAAAATGAATATCGCAAATTCGGTAATTCCTGTTGACATTAATTGAGTCAATGTTTAACAATTTCTTATTGCCAATTCTGCCAATCCAACAATTGTACAACTATAAAGAAAATGGTATATTACATAGTGTATGACTAAATAAACACGTTATTACACAATTATTCACAAAGCGATAGCAAGTATTTAATTGTTTACTAACCTCTTCATCCAAGTGAGGAAACCGATGCATTTTATAGTCTTTATTTGTATTCTTACAATTTGGTACACAACACTTAAACACCATTTTTTTAAAGTTAAATTACAGCCATAACTGAACTTAATTACGCAAAACCTGCAAAAACAAATGCAATCTATGAATGCAATGAAATATTTATTGTTTACATCTATATATATATATCTAAATATATGATACAACTAGCGCCAAATCAGGTGTAGTATTGAACTAAAACAAAGTCCGACCTTGGGAATTTAACATTATCCCCCATGCATACAAATTATCTACTTTTTTGAAATTCCTGTGTAAATTATACTCAGATTGCAGCGCCATCTGGTTTTTTCTTAATTGGAATGGACATTAGATGCCTTCTTATCATCCTTATCTCTGTTATCATCACAATTATGTACACAACAGGTTCTACAGTTGTTATTGACCAAATTTGGAAAAATTAAACTGCACAAATTTCCAAATTAAAAAAATAATATACATACATACAACTTTGTCCGTTTTCAGTTTGCAGTCACATGACTAACTATGTCATACTATCTCAGACACAGAATCTATATACTTTGTTTTTCAGATATATTGAGCTACAAATATTCAGAATTGAAACGTATGTCATTTGATACAAGACATACGTCTTTGAAATTTCTTCGTAGCAAAGACAAAGAAAAATAATATTAGCATGTCTTGTATAATATGAGATACCGACAACTGTTTTAGTCAAAAAAGAAAATACGTATTTATCGATATATACAGGTTATGTTTAGTGCGGTCTACTTTTTGTTTGTATTTTTCCGTTGATATTTTAAGATTTCTTATTTATCTGTTCTTCTTGCAACAATAATAGTCAGTTTCGAGTAATTAATCGTAAGTATTTAACGTAATATTTCTTAATTAAATTATTTTACTTTGACACTGACAAATTACATTTTTTGATAAATTGATATGCATATCGCAAAATGTAATTTTCATAATATGAAGTGATATAAAATTTCATGTTTGTGTTCTTTTTGTTGTAGAATATGCCAGGTAAACGTCTACTCACAGGCACAAAATCTAGTTGCCAACCTTCTTCATTATTTTCAAGAAGAGAAATATAATAGAGGTCCATTATTGTCTGTTGATTCAGTTTATGAGGTAAGATAACACCAAATTAATATCTTTAGATTAATGAGGAAAAATATTTTTAGAGAGTAGCAAGTGCTCTTAAGATCTCTGTCCGAACCGTTTACAAATATCAAGAAACGTGGGACATCATCACTTGAAAAACAAATACCCCGACGTAAACCAAAAACCAAAGATTTGCCAGAAAGCTTGAAAATGGAAGTCCGAAATACTTTATACGACATGTTTCATCAAAGTATTCTAAGCAATTTTATTTTCATAAATGATTTATTTTTTAACGATATACTTTTTTAGAAAAACATGTTACATTGAAAACATTGAAGACTGAACTGGAAACTAAACAAATGGTGCAAATAGGAAAAACATCTCTTTCCATTTTACTCAAACATATCGGTTTCAAATATAAAAAAGATGATAATAGAAGAGCATTAATGGAAAAACTTGATGTTAGTGTAATGCGAAGTGTATTTTTAAGGAAGTACATTGAGAATACAAATTCTAGTTTGCGTCAAGTTGTCTTTTTAGATGAAACATGGATATTTTCCAAAGGATCGAAACCGTAAAGAGAAAGTTTATGAAATTGATGAACTGTTAAGAAATGCAGGACATGAAATTCTTAGACTGCCACCATACCACTGTGACTTCAATGCTATGGAGCTAATTTGGGCAAAAGCAAAAACATATTTCAATGTGCACATCGGTAGGCCTGGTTACACCGACGAAAAGGTGAAAGAAATGTGGAAGGAGGCATTACATACATGTGATAGTAATACATGGAGTAACTGCATAAGGCATACTGATAATTTAATAAAACAATGGTATGAAAGAGAAAACTGCTTGGTAGACTTGGATATAGATCCAGTAATAATCAATGTTACAGAATCAAGTACAGAATCAGACTCTGATTCAGATTAATATATGTAATTGCAACTAAAGGTGTCATATTTTATGTTAGTACAAGACAACATTATTTTCTGTCTATGATAGTGTTTTTATGATTGTATTAGAAAGATTATATATTTAAGCTTCCATGTAAATATATTTTATTCAAATAAATATTTCTTATTAGACCGATTATGAATTAGATAAATTATTTGCTATTTCTACATACTTCTATTTTCTAATATGCTCAGTTAATATATGAACAACTCAAGAGTTTGCAGATACAACCAACATAAATTGCGAAGATAAAGAAAATAGCTTTTGTCACATACTGCACTACTGTTGTTCATTGAGTTTAGTATGCTGTATGGCATTTTAAAATCAGGTTTTAATAGTCTTATGCAGAATAACATTAAAAAATATCAGCGCTCACTTGTGCAGCCACATCCATATCTGTTAACACTAGAATAGAATAATACATAATACAATTTCGCTATTTTGTATTTATTGTATTGATTAAAGTATCTGCATTTTATTAAGTTGAATAGTTTTTATATGAGCAAGTTTAACAAACAGTTATGATAATTTTTTAACATACTGATTCCAAATGAAGTTATATCTTCAATGGTTTTACTTAGCGTAGCAATATAATAATTGAACTGTAATATGAATTGTTTATACATAATACTAATAGTTCTCTATAGTTTTTGTAAACAAATGAATGATTCGTGTAATTATTATTAACCATTTTCTTGGAAATAATAATACCAATATAATCAAGGTGAGCTTTTATTTATTTAATTTCTAATGCAAAAAATTTGATTATACATATGAAACAATCAAAATTTAGCTTCCTATGTTCTTATTTCCCAACCTTTCTGTTCTACTTTTTGGTTATATTGAATTGCTTTGTAATTCATTTATGTTAGTGAATTTCTTCTCGTATGATTTCTGCAATTTCCAGATTATTTCTTATTCCAAATTTATTTAATGCGATTAATGCTAGAAGTGAAGCATCTGTTTACAATACATGAAAAGCTGCATTTTCTACATGTACCTTTGTCTTCTTTAAAGAATATTATTTTATATGCGTATTTGAGATTTACAACTTCCAAAGTTACTGTGTTTATACTTCAAAAATTTTAGGTTATGTCATACGGCATCGTTCCAATTTCATTAATGATTACCATTACATTGGTCAATAACATCGATTGATTAAACAGGAAAAACATTTAGAAAATAAATAGAAAACATTATGTATTGAAATAACAATTTTATATTTATAAAATACTTAAACCTCTTTTGACTCAAAAGTACCGACTAGATTCATACTACTAAAAATAAATGAAAATTGATCATGTGACTGCAAACTGAAAACGAACAGAGTGTATATGTATGTACACTAATATAACAAACTATACAAATATGTATCTGCAAACATAAACACAGGCTAAAACAAAACAAATGCAATGAAATAAAATCTAGTAAAGAAAATGGCGATAGAATCTCAAATTTTCTATAAAAAAACTAAAATTATCAATATGCCAAACCAGAAATGTAGTATTGTGCAACACCGTTAGATGCCAGAAAAAACTAGTACAATTTTGTGTATTTAACTTACCTTCGCATGATGTTAGCTTACACCCGTGATTGTAGTTCTGAAAATTACCGCTTAAACGCGATGTTTACTGGAATGCTCGAATTAAAATAATCATTTTATTTAAAAGGTCGAGTTGAGTTTTGTTAGATTTATATTGTGTCTTTACCTCGTCTATACTGTGCCATAACGCTATGGCTATAACATTGTTTGATTTAGCTAAGCTATGTGACGGTGATCCGAAGGCTCTCGCAAGGCAGTTAATAACATGGGGTTTGATCCCCGACGAGGGTACATATCTGTGCCCTGGTTGTGGAGCAAATCCTATGAAGTTGACTGTGGATGTTCGTCGGTAAATATTATATTTGTTGTATTGTTTGTGTAATGTGAGTTTTTTTATATTAGATCGGACGGGCTCGAGTGGTATTGCGGAAAAGTAATTAGGAAAGCACACCGAAAACGGACGAGATGTAACATGCGTGTCGGCTTTAGAACTGGGACTATTTTTGCTCGTTCCAAACTTTCTGCTTTACAGATTTTGGGTTTTGTCAACCTATGGGTTTACAATTCTCCTTTGACTTACATTTCTGTACAATTAAGCATCTCCAAACCAACTGTGGTGGATTGGGTTTCCTTCTGTCGCGAGGTGGTTTTCGATGCGTTTGTTGAACATAAAGAAAAGTTAGGGGGCTTTGGTAAAGTCGTAGAGATTGACGAATCTAAATTCGGTAAGGGAAAGTACTATTGTGGGCACTCTGTTGAGGGTCAATGGGTTTTTGGAGGTTACGAGCTAGGCACAGGCAGAGTTTTTATGATTCCAGTTGAAGATTGGTAAGTGTTATGTAATATTATAATTGGGAGTTTATAAAGTATATTGATAGTGAAAGTTATCAGATAAAAAGTAGTGGAACATTTAAAGAATCTAAAAAGAACAACATTAAGTATAAAAATTAAAGCTGCAAACATGTTTTGAAATTTAAAAAAACATTTACTAACTTTACCATAAAGCGATTTCTGTTTAGAAACAGTACCTACGACCAGTACTTGCAAACTTTTTTTTGTTCGATTTATGAAATAATGACCGCGGTCCCTAGCATGGTTGCTGCACTGGTCAGTATGTCTGTCCTTGTTTCAAACTGTCAGTAACACATGTTTTATACTGTACTCATATTCAGTGCATTTCTTATAAGAGTATTAAAGTGAAGTTTAATTTCTGTTTGGGGTTTCTAATATAGGCAGATATAAGAAAATAGCGACAATCTTTAGGATCCTAAAAGATAAGTATACCATTTACGTGTTGATTTATGTATTAGGGACCATGACGCTCTATACGCATTTAGCTTTGCAAAAATTCTTATTTTCTATTTTCATATGCTAGTAAAAATGAAGGCCGTCAGTTTTTTTGTTGAATGATCGGCTATTTCATATTGAAGCAGATCTAGATACATGTATAAAGTTATTAAGTGGTATATTTTTAGCATAATATTGAAAACTATATTATTTTAAATGTTTCATATTCTAGATAATTCTTTTGCAATAGACTACATCACCAGAGCAGTACATGGCAAAGTCAAATGATGGTGTTACTGATGATGACTTGTCATATTTACAAATTTTACGTCCGGAAGAGCAACCCCATGCACCAATTACTCATGGAAAAATGAACAATAGTTTATGTATACATTTGAAGTATTTAATTTTGTTTTATGAATTAATTATCTCTATTTTAGTAAAGCAGGAGATCTGGATGGCAAATCGTAGACCCACTATTGACAAAGGAGCTACAGAATATTTCTTATCAATAAGAGGTCTTGAAAAATACAAAAAACTATTTAATGATAGAAAACATCCAAAACAACAACTTTGGAATGAAATTGCTGAGTTAATGTCTGCCAAAGGTTTTTATTTGGGGGAAAGAAATGGAGCTGCTAAAAAATTGAGACAGAAATTTGCAAATTTACAGAATATATAGCATATATAGTATTCAACGAAAACTTGCAACAAACAGGTGCACCTGCAACAAAAAAGCCTATGTTCCACGTCATGGTCCATATTATCTTAGGAAGTAAAGATTAAATAAATCCTATGAAAATTGTTGAATCTGTGGATGTAAAACATGCTGGAATTAGCAACTTACAGACATCAGGTGTTCGAAATCTTATTTGTGCATCAGTCAGTGACTATGAACAACGAGATGGAAGTGCAGCAGGAAGAGGAACAGCAGTCTTCAAAAAAAAAGGAACCGTTTCGAAAACGTTACATCAAAAATTCGCGCACCAACTCTAAAGGAGGAGTTTTCGAATTTATCAAAGGAGATGGAGTTTAACCAGAGCAAACATTTTGCAAAAATAGATGGGATATTCAGAGTTTTTGCAATTGATGTTTGTACAAATGGAACTCCTTCGAGAGCAAAATCAACAATGTAATGTATTGATAGGCATCCTGGAGGATATCTCCACACCAAAAAAGGACATCACAACTCTAACTCAGAATAATTTTATCTTTTCTATTTTATTTTATCTGGTGAATTTAAAATACATATATTGCATATTTCTTCATTATTAATTTGCTTTTCTTAAAGTACAAGTACTGTTAATTTATGTACATATTTTCTTTTTTTGTGAAAGTTTAATTAACTATTGTATCATAAATTATTTACTATAAATATCACATTTTTTTTGTTTTCTATATTTATTTTGTGAATAAAAACTTTATTAGCTAAATAAATTATGTAAGACACAGCAACTTACAATAATATCTACAACTTAGCTTTTGTACACATTAACATAATGTAAGATTCTCCATCTTCCTTTTAATAACCCAAAAAGTATTTTCTATTGCAACCCGTCCTCTGCTTAGATGATTATTATGAAGTCTCTGTTGTCTAGTTATATTTCCATTTCTTAAATTAATGTAACATACAAAATGTAATTGAATGCAGTTTAATTTATTTAGCTGTAGGGCGTCATCAAGCACATTTTTAGTGGATATGCTGAATCACCAAGTAAATAATACTCTTCAGAATAGAACCATTTCGGGAAGCTACTTTCTTTAATCGATCTTTCCAATAAAGATTTCTTTATCACCTGTGTAAAATAGATTATTATATTCTTTATTTTACAAGATATTTGACTAGCTAAACTTACTTGAGCATCATGGACAGATCTAGGAAACCCAACAGAAATATATGTGAACAACTTGTTATATATACATATCCCTTTTAACACTATAGAGTGTCATTTTTCTGTTTAGGTAGCTGTCTTGTTACTGAACAGGTATTAGCAGTTTATATTACTACCATCAATAGCCCCAATGACACCAGGATAGTAGCTTTTTTCATAAAATTCCGTAGAAATAGTTATGCACTCTCCTTTTGTCGACCAACATATATATTTTTTTCTTAATAGCATCAAAATTTATATGACTATGTTACTGATGATACAGTTGATATTGGGACATTAAGTCTGTCTCCAATACTTATCATTGTATCCCCTTTCCCCAAATACCAGTATGTCATCAACATTTTTCTAATGGCACAGGTACTTTACCATGCAAATGAGTTTTATAGGAAATGTGATTTTCTATTTCACTTGTAAGACTCGTGCATGTACCTCTGGACATACGAAATAATTTAAAAAAATCGAAATCTATATTTCTCAATCCAGGTTTTATAATAGAAAGGCATTTTTGGATGGTCATCGGGTATTGTTTGGGCTAATAACATCAATGGAGGTTAACGCGTCAATGATAATCGTGCTAGCAAAGAGAGTACTATAAGATTGATTGGAGAACTAAAAAGTGTTGGTGTTAACTCATTTACTATTACAGCACTTAGCATGGTTTTTAATTTCTTTGTAACAGACATTTTACACGAAAAATTTACATACAAAACAAATCAACAATGTTTATGACAGATTCGACTTTAATATTTGAAACACGCGCATGCGTAACCGTTCCACCAAACCATTCATTTTCGATTTACAAATATGTAACTGTTAATGTAGATGACGTAAGAGGTACCAACGGCCAACCATGTTGCACTGACCGATTCTAAATCGAAATCGCTTATAATAGATTGGGGATATATTGAACGCCGGAGGTCACATTAGACAAGTTGACAACATTTTGAATTTGGCAGTGTTATGAGACAGGTGTTTTCGTTTAGGTATTTTATGATTATGTAGTTGGTAGAGAGATAGTCGCTTGACAGGAAGAGGTGTGCAGCTAGACCGCAACGTACGTAAGGTAGGACGAGACAGACACGAGAGGCCGATGACTTATCGCCCACGGGCGTACTATTGAAAATTTGTATTTTTAAAGAATTTGTCATTTTATTTATACATAATTAGAAAACAAACGGGTGGTGATCTATAAAATACGAAATACATTTTTATTTGTTCATTTTGTAGTTCAAGTTGAGTACTAATATTAACTAGCAATACTTTCTCAAGGTTCTCTTCTGTAAAATTTGTTCTCTTTGAATGAAATACATCCTTGTAGATACATCGCAACTGGTTATAGGTGTATACTGGAAATATTCTTTTATTTCAGCGAATTTTGAATTAGATTTTGAGGCATTGTCCCAATACACAATTGCCGCAATGTTATTAAATCTGGATTTCTATTAAAAACTGTATCTAGCTTTTGTCGAAGGCCACATCCGAAGTCACTTGGAATATTTTTTAAATTATTAATAGCCATATCTAATGTGGTTAATCCATCATTGAATTTGAGATTTTGATTTTCAAGATAAGTACTTAGTTTTGGCAAATTTCCAAAGTGTTCCTGAAGAAAGTACAACTGATTTTTTAATTTGGAATTTGTATTAGTTCCTTGCACTCAGAAATACTTCGAACATCGCCATTTAAACATGTAACGAAATTTTGTAAACTATCGAAATTCTCTGCATAAAAACTAGTAGCTTCCAACCATGTTCCCCTCGCCATCTAGTTATTACTGGAGAGGGAGGCGGTAACAAAGATGAAAGTTTTTCCCTGTAAAGAGCTACTCTCAATGGTACTTTTCTGAAGACTTTTAAAAGCGGATACAAGTCTATCAACTTCCGGAAAGGTGTGTCTGATATATTCACAGATTCTGTGGACAGCATGTGCTACACAAGTAATATGCAGCATATTAGGATATGTTTCCTCAGAGACACCTTTCCGGAAGTTGATAGACTTGTATCCGCTTTTAAAAAAGTTTTCAAAAAAGCACCATTGAGAGTAGCTCTTTACAGGGAAAAACTTCCATCTATGTGACGGCCACCCTTTCCAGTAATAATTAGATGGGGAACATGGTTGGAAGCTACTAGTTTTTATGTAGAGATTTTCGATACTTTACAAAATTTCGTTACATGTTTAAATAACGATGCTGGAAGTATTTCTGAGTGCAACGAACTAATACAAATTCCTAATTTAAAAAATTAATTGTTCTTTCTTCAGGCACCCTTTCGAAAAATATTCCAAGTGACTCGGATATGGCATTCGGCAAGAGTTAGACGCAGTTTTTAATAGAAATTCAGATTTAGTAACATTGTGGCAATTGTGTATGGGGGCAATGCCTCGAAATCTAATTGTTAAATGCGCTGAAATAAACAATATTTCCAGTATGCACATATAACCAGTTGCAATGAATCGACGAGGATGTATTCCATTCAAAGAGAACAAATTTTACAGAAGAGAACATTGAGAAAGTATTGGTAGTTAATATTAGTACTCCTTTACTCAACTTGAACTACAAAATGAACAAATAAAAATGTATTTCGTATTTTATAGATCACCACCCGTTTGTTTTCCAATTGTCCGTGGGAGATGATGAGTAGAGCAGACCAATTTCCGTTCGCGCCATGAGCGCCGGTATGAGAGTGTAATTCGTAATATATTAGAATATGCGATAGAATAGGGACGCAACATGAGCTTGCTACCGATATAAGTATAGAAATTTATTCTATCAGAAATAATTAAATATACATTTGGTTTTCTGCTATTAAAGTAATATGCATAAACACACGAAAAATAAGAAGATATAAGGGCTTACGTGTTCTTTACAATGTGTTTTTGACCAACACATTAGATATGTATTGCACACTAAACATTTAATTTTTGAGCCATCGTATATTAAGTCCGGGAAATCCATAATAAACTTATTCACTGCGGCTGACAACGGTCGTTTTCTCGATTTATGTGTCGACGACATTTTATTACGTATGCTTACACTTACATGCAGTCTAAGCAAGTACGAAACACATACTGAATGCTTTTTATTAGTTCTAATTTGAAACAACTCCACAGCACAACAAATTAACCAAAATACACAAATAATACAGTGTGACGTTCATAGAAGTTCAAAAGTTACCGCGAAAACTACATCCCGATATTGCTACCACCTTAATATAAAACGTTACTAGGCGGCTCCGTATGGCACCACTAGGTGCTAACGGGTTGAGATAAATAATATTCTTTTCGTAGGAATATTTGATTATCTTTGTTTTCTTTTGTTTCAGTTCTGCTGATAGGTTGCTTCCTATCATTCGTGACTGGATTGAAGAGGGAACAACTATCATCAGCGATTATTGGAAATCATATGACTGCCTGCCATTGCAAGGGTATGAGCACCTGCGGGTTAACCATTCCTTAAATTTTAAGGATTCTGATACAGGGGCCCATACCAGTGCAACTTCTTTTAAGTCTTCGTGGCGGACTCCCAAAAGTACAATTCATTCTTGCGGACGAAAAGAAACTCTTATTCCGAGTAATTTGGCTCGGTATATCTTTCACAAAAAATGTGCCGAGCTTAAATTAGATCTGACTGCGGAATTTTTACGTTTAGCGGGATCGTTGTACAATCCATTGACTCCTAGAGAGTTCCCACAAAACGAGGACGTTAGTGAGGAGTCTGACAATGACTAAACTAGACATCAGGACAAGACTTAAATAGACTTACTTATTATAACTGAGACTAGAACTTCGTTGGAGCCCCAAATGACTAACTTACTGATGTTATGACCATACAGGGTGCGACAGAAGAATCGGGTGTTTTAGAATGGATAGTAGTCGAAAATAGTGCGGTTGCGATAACTGTGAATCCGCGCACTATTTTTCTAGTGGGATGCCATTTTAATTACAATAGAGCATTAGAGTGTAAAACATCGTACATTTGCAGTAGAACAATTAGTTAGAAATAACGATTTTGTGACACATGTGCAAAGGCTTTTTCGTCGGCACTTCAACATTGATCGTCATGACAGTGTTCCCAAGTGAGATACAATGTTAAGGTGGGTCCATGCATTCCGTACAACTGGCACTGTAATGAAACAAAAACCTTTTGGTCTTCCGCGCAATGTGCGTACTCCAGGAAACGTGGAAATAGTGAGAGTGGCTGTCACTACTAGCCCACGGCGCTTTGCTAGACGCCATGCTACAGAGTTGCAACTGTCGGATAGATCTGTTTGTCTCATTTTACATAAAGGTTTGAGATTTCACCCATACAAGATGATGATTGTACAAGAACTTTAACCATGAGATTACGCTCAGAGATTAACGTTTGCTGAAAGGATGCTTGAAATCCTCGAAGGAAACCCCGTGGTAATGATGAGTGACGAAGCCCATTTTTACCTGAACGGCATGGTTAATCGGCAAAACTTTCGCTACTGAGCCGTGGAGACACCACGAACGTCCGCTTCCTAGTCCTAGAGTGACCGTTTGGTGTGGAGTATGCGAAAGAGGTGCTATCAGACCTTATTTTGTTGAAATGGAGGGGCACACGATTACAATCAATGGCGAGCTTTACATCACCATGTTGAATGAGTTCTTACGACCTAAACTTCGCCGTAAGCGAATCAACATGCGGCGTATGTGGTTCCAACAGGAAGGAGCGTCACTTCATACATCAGCTGCGACAGTAGAAGTGGTTCGTCGGATATTCCTTCAACACGTTATATCTCGCTTTAGGGCCGGTTCTACAATCCATAGATATACATACCTAGTATAACGCAATACCGAGTATAAATTTCAACTGTTCTACAATCACTAGATAAACCCCGAATAGAATAAACCCTTGTATAAGTAGCAGTATAACTTATCCCTCTGTTCAGGGCCAAGTTAAACATCGGTATAACTTTATAGTATAACTGGGCTGTGATTGGAGGAATATAAGTATCTATGACAAGAAAACAAAGTGTTTGGACGTTTGCAGAGTTTAAAGGTTAAAAATGAATTTGAATGATATTCCTTTATTTGATTCGGACGAAGACGATATTGACAATATTCCAGTAATTCGACGACCAAAAACTTTTAAAATAAGGTAAATATTTTAAAGTTATATATTTTTATAATGCATCTAAATTTTACATTTCAGAATAAATTTTTTCGATGATATAGACGAAATTGATTTTATAAATCGTTTTCGTCTTTCAAAAAATACTTGCCGGGGAATTCTTCAACAAATTAAAGGAATAATAAAATCCGAAACAAACCGCAATAGTGCATTGACACCGGCAACAAAATTTTTGTTAACATTAAGATTTTTTGCTACTGGTTCGATGTTGATAGTGGCTGCTGATTTTGTAGGAGTTAGTAAAACCTCTGCATGTGAATCAGTGAAAATAGTAACTATTGCTTTGTGTGAATTAAATCGCAGATACATTAAATTTCCCCAAACACCAGAAGAAATAGATGCACAGATGGTCCGATTTTATAATATAGCACGATTTCCCAATGTTTTGGGTGCAATTAATTTAATTCAATCACCCTAACGCAGAGGAATTTAGAAATCGGAAAGGTTATTTTTCATGGAATGTTCAAGTCGTGTCTGATGATAAGTTGAGAATTCAAGATGTTGTTGTAAGATGGCCTGGAAGAACGCATGACCAAACAATTTTTGATAATTCGCGCTTGAAAGCCAGATTTGAAACTGGAGAAATGGGTAATGGTTTATTATTAGGTGATAGTGGATATGGCATAAAAAACTATCTAATTACCCCATTATTACATCCAGAAAGACCAGCAGAGACTCTTTTCAACGAATCTCAAATTAGGACACGTAATGTTGTTGAGAGGATGTTTGGTGTCTGGAAACGAAGATTTCCAATTTTGTCATTGGGAATGAGGGTTTCGTTAGAAAGGGTTCAAGCCATAATTGTCGCAACAGCCATCTTACACTTACACAATCTTGCAATAGATGAAAATAACTACAATGAGTTTAATGAGCCCCTTGTAGAAGAGGTAGTACATGAGCAAGTGCAACTTGAAAATCAAGTCAATTTGCAGGTCGATAACGCAAAACGACGATCACTTATCAATGCACATTTTGCAAATTTACTATAAATTGTTTATTTAAAAATGTCAATTAATATTTGTACATAATATATATAATAAATGTAATAAATACAAAATTTATAGTAATTATATTTTGCATCTAAAGTTTAAGATATTGAGATTATATATTTACTTATGTTTCTCTATTCAATGCTGTAAAAATAACATTGTTTGTCAGAGCAAAATAAAAAATGAATTTCTAATTTTTTTTTCTTCCATCCATTAATCATTTTTTCAATACATATCTATATTTCAACATACTGTACATGTGATATGATTCTACAGGTTTTAAAATTATTATATTTAATTAGAAAAGAAAGGAGTGATATAGAAAAATAAAATAATTGCACTGTTAAGAATGTTTTATTTGTCGCTCTTTCAATTGTAGATCCATTTTTAATATTTTGATCTCCAAATTGTGCTTTTCTTGGAGCCTTTTTTCTTTCAATTCATGCTCCTCTTGTAACAAACGAGTTTGCAAATCAAGAAGAGCAGTCTTTTTTAACAAAAGGGTTGCGTGCCTATCCTTTTGGACACTTATGTTTTTTTGCCCCTTTCCAAAAAGGAGAGGACGTTTTCTTCCCACTGTAATAATGAATTATAAAAATTAATATTTTGTTGTGTCCAAGAAGAAAGTCATATAATTACATGATGGAGATTGACCTTCGAATTTATCGGCTTTGATAGTCACTGAGGAGGGACCTGCTACATCATTTGCTGATGTTGGAGTGTTTCGCCCATTTGCAATTTCCCCAACACCAACGATTGACAAGTCTATTGGGCTCTTGCTTAATTCTGAAAATAAATTTTGTTAAAGAAAAAAAATGAATATAATACAAATATTTACCTATACTTTCTTCTTGCGAAACACAACTTCTTGTTCTTTAGTTCTTTCAAAACACTTGGGTTCCATCTGGCCAATCAAATTCCTATGAAGAAAATAATTTTGGAAATAAGCAGTTGAACTAGTACATATATTATCACAAACCTGAAGATCAAGTTCCATCTCGGTCATCTTGTCATTTACTTCTTCCTCAGTTTCAAATGTTTTTGTCTATATAGCAACAAATTATGAAGTTAAATATTTTTGTAAATATGTTATTATACTCTATCCACTATTCAATTTTAATAAGTCTTTTTACATGACATATGGGAAATACCTTCTTTATTTGGTGTTAATATGTATTATGTATCTTGAAAGAATGTGCCTAGCCAAAACATTTTCTTGTAAAACTATTTAAGTACTTCCAAACATCTACAAAATTAGTATTTGTCTAAATGATTAGTAAATGCCTATTTGCTACGAAAGAAAGCTATACTAATATACACCTGTAAAACACCTACCAACATAATCACCATCATAAGGGCATGAAGTCACTGTAACTGATAGTCCAATTATTTCTAGTACTCTTGTACCTATGGGACCCAGATTGTTATCAGTTGCCGGACCTCCACCTGTTTTATACAAGCTATTTTTTAGAGTAGCATACTCTTTCCTGGTGGCTTTCTTCAAGGAGTCCCACTTACTTCGTAGCATCTTTAAGAAAAGGCCACAGCTACTAATAGCATTAAATTCCATAGAAAGTTTCTCCCAGACTTTTTCTTTCTCTTTGTTAGAGACTGCATCCGTTGATTTACATTCTATAAATAAAATAAGATTAGTAATGTCCACATGCCCATACAATAGATTATGTTATATTAATAAAATATTTACCTAACACCTTTTTATATTGATGTACTAATCCCACCAATATTTCTATTTCATCCAATGAAAAGTTAGTACACCTTACACGGGATGCCATTTTTTAAAAAGATATTAAATTTGGTCTTGAAAACAACAGTGTTCAGATTATAACGTACAACACAAGTAGGTTGTATTCGAATTGGCGCGAAAATAGGCAAACGGATGCGTATTTTTATGGTATGTACGTATAACTATTGCCAACAGCAGTATTACTATTCTTGTATGTAAAACGACTTGTAGAACGGTTGCCTATTTATTCTCGGGATAAAGCCCGCATAACTTTATACCTGGTATTGTTTTTCCAGGCGTTTATTCCGTGATTGTAGAACCGGGCCTTAGAGATGTTGCTTGGACGCTGCGATCTGCAGACCTCAACGATTACGATTTTTTTTGTGGGGATATCTAAAGGGAAAAGTGTACCTTACTCAGCCTCGCACTCGCACACTAGCAGAGAAATTGCCACGATCGACAACTTGTTGAAAAATCATGCGAAATTTCATGGCGCAACTGCAAGAATGTGTGAGGCAAAATGGCCATTTGTCGGATGTTATTTTTAAAAATTAACTTTTTATTTATGTAAAATGGCAACAAATTGCCTTTATTTTAGTATAATAAATCTTGCTCTTCAATGATTTTTTTCCTTATTTTTGAATTAAAAACCACCCGATTCCTCTACCGCACCCTGTATATAATATTACAGAATATTAGTATTTGTTAGTAATAGATTCAAATACATACTATATGTTTGAAAAATCAAGACCAAGACGCTCTGCATTACCGAATAGTTTATGATGGAATATAGATATCAGGCGCGGCTCGTGATGATGTACTGTAGGGGCACGTACAATGATACGAGTGCCTCGTGGTCTTCGGTGTTTACTAAGAAAACGATACAGTTAACAGTTAATACACGATAATATACGAAGCATACTCGCATCATTGCACGGCCCCCTACAGTACATCATGAGCCGCGCCTGATAAATATCATAAGCAAAATCAAGGGAAAAATTTATTGAATCGTTATACAGAGGGATCAAAAAGTGTTGTTTCGTAGTCCTAGTGTAATTGCCGCCTATGTCATATATTGAATTGTATGTTGTCTGTGCGGCATCTATGATTTTGCGTATTAACTAATTCCGAGATTATTATTTACTTAATTTGCGTTTTAATAACTTAAGAAATTCATTCAACAATTGAAAATAACTTTATTAGAAATAATTTAATATATACATCGATATTACATTAGATATTTAGAAATATTATATCATATGTTCAAAATGATGTCCTTCATTTTGTAGATTTACGTCCAGCCGTTCTTAAATATTTTCTAGCGTCTGTTAGATACACTGCCAGTTTCTCGAAAGCGACTAATAAGATGATTGACATATCTTGCAAAAACGTCATTTTGGAATTCCGTTTCTGAAAATCGAGTGTGAAATTGATGCCTACACGAAAATAAGCCTCTACAATAAACTTATCTTGTTCTTCTGTAAATGGTATTGTTGATATCAACGCAATCCTAAAATTAAGTAAAAATCATAATGATACTCGCATAAACACAAACAAATTCAACTTCACCAAACTTCAGTAACAACGAAATATTACTTTAATTACTTTGGGAAAGATATTTCTTATTGCATTCACCAATGCTTTTCCTTTTTTCTTTCTTTTTACTATTGATGTGCTCGATATATTTACAAACTCTGGCATTTTTTGCACTCGGCCCGATGTTTGTAGAGGGAAGAATATAGTTGTGTTACAAAACATACTTTTTTTTTATTTCCTATGCAGAATAAAATAAATGCGAAATGTAACAATTTGTATTGTCTCCGACTTATTATATTCCTAGCGAACACAAGTGTATAATTTCGCGGTAAACTAAAAAATTCCCACTTTTTGAGAAATAATCCCTTTTTCCCATATTAGTGGTAAATTCCCACAAAAAAAGGGAATTTTCCTCCAATATACCTATACCTAGTCAAGAAAAAACTAATCTGGTTAATACTTGGTTGTATAATAAATATTTCAATAACTCAATTCAAATTCCGATATTGTATTATAATTCAGAACGATATGGAACATAAGTATCTATAAACCACGAAAATAACTAACCAATTGAATAAAATTTAAATTATAGAAAATTTCAAAATTATACTCCGAACTTACACGATTGATAGCGATTAGACGCGAAGTTGTACGATTACAGTGCGCTCTTTAAATGACTGCCCAACTGGATGATAAGGATGAACATATTTTCAATCAAAGATAAAGATAGAAAATCGGATTCAATTTTCAATGATGTTGCCGGTCCCGTTGGTCACTGTATTAATAATACTGTCGTGAGCAAAAAAATCAGGACAGTGTCAAAATCGTTATGTCAATTTCCTTTATTTTTTAGCATTGTAATTTTGACGATATTTGATTTAATTTTCAAACTGTACGTCAAATTACCTATCATAGTTGCTAATTCAGAATTGAAAATGCCGCATCTCTCAAAAACTGATAAAGCCAGACTTGTTACTAGTTTGGAAAATGAGAAATCATTGGTTCAATTTAATATTGGTAAAAGTTAAGACGCAAGAATATATAAAAAATGGAGGGAAGAGGATAATTTAAATAAAAAAATAGATTCCAGACGTAACAAAATTTCAAATCCGCAGGAAGACGAAACATTAGTTACTGAGACTAGGCACAACCCTTTCAAAACATTAAAGGAAGCTATAAGAATAACACAATTTCCTGTCTCATCTTGTAACACAATAGTTACAAGAAAATGAAATTTAAGCTTGAGATTTCCCGCCCCACGGTCCTTATCTAAATCCCATAAAAAATGTATATATAGCTGCTGCCCAGAAAGAATTTTGGGAGATTGTTCAAAATGCTTGGCATCAAATTCCTATAAATGTTGTACAAAATATTACCGCTTCAATATCTGCAAGATTAGATGCAGTTATAAATAATAACGGTGGAATGTCGAAATACTAATTATTTTAATTATATTCTTTCTCTATTGTTTTTAGTAATTTTTATTTATATAAATTATTAATTTTTATAAAAATGTTTAATAAATGTCAATAAAACACACATTTTTGGCAATTCCTGACTTACTATTATGAGTAAAGATAGCCACTTAAGTAGTCTAAATTTAAACCCACGCCACAGACTAGTCTGTGCCCACGCAGAAACAGTGTCCCGGTTTTTTTGCTCACGAGGTAGTTTCTGAAACAGTGTCTGTGGTGCAGACTAACGAGACCGGCAACATCATTGAAAATTTAATCCGATTTTCTATCCTTATCTTTGATTGAAAATATGTACTCTTTTCATCCTTATCGTCCAGTTAGGCAGTCATTTAAAGAGAGCGCTGTAATCGTACAGCTTCGTGTCTAATCGCTATCAATCGTGTAAGTTCGGAGTATAATTTTGAAATTTTCTGTAATTTCAATTTTATTGGTTATGTTATTTTCGTGGTTTATAGCAGAGACCAACGAGACCGGCAACTAAAAATAAAAATTTGTCCTAGTGAAATGGAAGATCATTACGTCCTTCTCTAGTAATTGGGCAGTCAATTAAAGATGGCACTGTCCAACGATGACGCATTCACCCGCCAAAATTTAAATTTGCTTTCTAGTTTATTGTCGTATTTATTTTTTATGTTCATATGAAATGTTTATCTTTACATTTTCAGCAATTTCTTGATGTTTAATACATAAACAGACAAAAAAAGAGGAAGAATAATTTACCTTTAAATATATCTTTGATCAATGAAGACTTATTTAAGTTTAATTTTGATATATTTTTGATTGTACAGCCTCTTTTTTGTGTATATTGATTTTAGTTTTCAAATGTGCTCATGTTCTTTCCTTATTGCATTCACTAATGCTTTTGCTTTTGCTAATGCAATAAGGAATATTTACTTGTTGATGGGTAATAAGTTATTACCCATCAACAAGTAAATATATCAAGCATATCAACAGTAAAAAGAAAGAAATAAGGAAAAGCATTAGTGAATGCAATAAGGAAAGAGCATGAGCACATTTGAAAACTAAAATCAATATACACAAAAAAGAGGCTGTACAATCAAAAATATATCAAAATTAAACTTAAATAAGTCTTCATTGATCAAAGATATATTTAAAGGTAAATTATTCTTCCTCTTTTTTTGTCTGTCTAATTATTTTATTTATTCAACAGGAATATCATCAAGTGCACAATCATTACTGTTTTCTCAACTTCGTTGTGTGCGAAGCATCTTTCAAAAGGTAGGAGATGGACAGTAAAAGACAAGGTATTGGTTTAATGATTGAATTAGATTTTTAGCACACAGCATTACCATTTTATTTGATGCTTAATAATAGATGGTTTGCGTCAAACAGACTTCCTTGGTACTGCACAAGGTTAGTAAGGAATTTACGGAATGAAAATACTAGAAGAAAATTAAAAACATTATATCATCAAATATTTATTAAGAAAATATGTTTTTCTATTTTGCGTTCGAAATGAACTCATTATGAAACCAAAAACAGTATCGAAATAAGCTCTATTTCGATACACTTTTTTTCATTTTTCAATGTTGGCGTTGTTCGAATACAGAAATAAATATCATTGCCGTCATTTGATTTTAAGAATTTAT
Organism: Melolontha melolontha; assembly: GCA_935421215.2. Classification (NCBI taxonomy): domain Eukaryota; kingdom Metazoa; phylum Arthropoda; class Insecta; order Coleoptera; family Scarabaeidae; genus Melolontha; species Melolontha melolontha. The sequence continues at coordinate 65,746,537 of OW285242.1, forward strand.
GTACATTTGACAGATGTGATATATGTTCGTATTTTACACAAACAACGTATGTTGTATACAATTGACAACAACATATATATGTTTCTATGTCACTCATGTTTATATTTTTAAATGAAATATCAAGTAATGTTAACGAAAATTAATAAATAATATGTAATATAATATACTTCGCGGATAGCAAGATTTAAATTTGAAAATGTCAAGTATCGATGTGACCAACTGCATGCTTTATATAAAAATTAAACTCTGAACTTTCAAATTAAATAATTCCAATTTAAGCAATTTATTAATGTAAAAAACGCAAAATAGAAAAAATAGTATAAAAAACTCGTTTCATAAGGCCTTTTGCCGCACTCGCTCTTTAGAAAACTCGCCGCAAGCGGCTCGTTTTCTAAACTGATCTCGTGCGGCAAAATGGTGCCTTATGAAACTCGTTTTTTAATATACTATTTTTTTATTGGATTTTTAAAAATATTCTATTTTATACCATTATTGATATTAAAGATATTAATTTTCGTAGGTCTATATTATTGTATATTATTTTAGTTATTTAGAATTGTATAGTAGTTATAATAAAGTAAATTTGATGTGAAGTATTTCAATTATTTCATTGAACATAGTAAAGTGTATCACTAAAGAAGAATACAAATGTTTGTACGATATGTTTATACATTTTCAGTTCTTTTTCTTTATGTATTAAACATCAAGAAATTGCTGAAAATGTAAAGATAAACATATCGTATGAACATAAAAAATAAATATTACAATAAACTAGAGAAGCAAATTTAAATTTTGGCGGATGAGTGCGTCATTGTTGGACAGTGCCATCTTTAATTGACTGCCCAATTACTAGAGAAGGACGTAATGATCTTCCATTTCACTATAATACGACAAACTTTTGTTTTTAGTTGCCGGTCTCGTTGTGTCTATTTTCAACACTAATGATTGACAATTGACAGCTGATTAATTCCAATGCAAACAAATACAATTTGGTAACGATAACAATGCCTTTTTTAGAGGTAATAATAAAAAGAATTTGTAGCAATTGATTATTATAATTAAATATTTTTATAGTGGCGTAAATTTACTTTTTTCAACTTGAAGAGAGGCGTCGACGATGAAAAAATAGCTGAGTCGTTGAAGGTATATCCTAATTTTGTTCTTAGACTAAAAATACTATATTGTTATTCATTTTAGGATGTTGATATAACTGTATCAACAAGCGGTAATAATCAACTAGTTCTGGGCGATTCGAAGGGACAAATTTATTTAATTTCGAGATCATGGCATGTTACTTCGTTCAAAGCTTATGCCGTAAAAGTGTACCTAGCGTATCAATTAAGAAATTTGCCATTATTAGTAACTGTTGGAGTAAGTAATCAGTTTTTTTAGCTTTGATATGGTCTTTTTAAATAATTATTTTAGGATGATGAACAAGGTATTAATCCTGTTATAAAAGTATGGGATACTAGTCAATTTGAGAAATCCGATGCACCCTTTTGTAGTCGAATAACAAGAGCTGTACCAAATAATCGGGCTGTCCAAGCCAATGCTCTTTGTGTACATGAAAACTTGCAATTGTTGGCTATGGGATTTGCAGATGGCTCTTTACTACTTTACAGGTATATCTTTGTAAAGGTTTCTCAAGTCTATAATTATTCTTGTTTGTTTCAAGAGGTGACATCAATAGAGATCGAACATCAAAATCAAAATTATTGAAGGATAGTGGTTCCCCAATAACAGGACTTGCTTTTAAGACAATGGCAACAGCCACATTACTTTTTGTAGCTACAGATGTCTCAGTTTTTGCTTATAATATTACACAAAAAGATAAAGAATATAAGGTTTGTTAATTATGTAGCAAACATTTCTTTAATAAATGAGTTGCAACTTTAGATACATTTGGATAATATTGGATGTGCAAAACAGTGCAGTGTTTTGGCAGAATCAGTACAGGAAAGTCATTTTGTTATTGCATCAAACAATGTAAGTATTTTGGTATTATACTATTGGAAATAATACATATATAGGTCTTTCACGATAACAGACGAGTCACGTGATAAATTGATACAAAACAGGGTTGACAAATCTACATTACTTAGCGTCAGCTGTGGTTAGTAAATAATCTATAAGGTTATGTTTATGTTGTCATTTTAAAATATATTAACTTATATTAACATTCTTTAATTTATTTTATTATATATACAAGAAAACACAAACAAAATCAAAATGCATATGTGAATTTATTTATTTTATACTACATTGTACTACAAAACATTTATAATATAATAGAAAATATTACCTGTCGCATAGCCGAAAGCGGGAGTAATGGTCCATTATTATCGCGTTCTTTTTCGAAATTCCCAATAGAATGATTTCTTTGACTTGTTTACCTAACGTTTCTGCATGATTTATTTGTGAAAACAACCGATTCTATATATAATATTGATGTATAAATAGAAAGAAATCGGAATTTATATACTCGTTCTGAACAACTAATTCGAATGACATTTGACAGAATCTAAGCTGGCAACCATGCCTAGTTCTGGCAACATAATATATTTACCGAATAGAGAGAAATACTAGAAGTATTAGGTATTATTGTAATTTAAATGTTACTTCGTCCGAAGTAACTGTTTATCACGTGTTTCGTCTGTTATCGTGAAAGACCTATACCAGATTCTTTTTCTTGTCATTCATTACACATACATCCCTTGTGTAATGGTAAAAAAAGTCAGTCCATAATAGGCAACCAGTTATACACCAGTTAATACTTATTAATGTCAAATATTTCTCGATTTTTATTCATTTTAAATACGTTTTATTGAAAAATAAATAATTTAAAACAGTGAATTATCTTAACAAGCGTATACCTTGTGTGAAGACAATTTTAAATATTTTTAAAAAATTAAAAGAAGGTTGTTTCCTAAATTCCTACGAAAAAAAATCACGCATTAACAGAACAGATGAAGCTGAATATCCTGTGTTATGTAGAATCGCTTCTAGATGTAGCCAGGTGTTTTTGAGTATCGTACAGTTTAGTGTTCAAAACCCTGAAAGAATTCAAATATAAGCCATACAAGATATCAAACCATCAACAGCTTTTCAAGGAAGATAAAGTAAAACGAACTGATTTTTGTGATATAATATTAAAGAAGAAATTTTAAATAAAATAATTTTTATTGATAAAGCAAACAGTTCTGTAGATTACGAATTTAACTTAACACCGAATTTAATGAAAAGGAATTGAAAAGAAAATGAAAAACATAAAAGACTTAATACGAAGTGTTTCCTCCACGTGCACGGATAACAGCTGCAATTCGTCTTGGCATGCTCTCAATTAAGTTTTCAATGTAAGCCTGGTTGATTTGATTCCATTCTTCAGTTAGAACGTCACTAAGCTGCTGTAAATTTGCAGGCGTTGGTACACGAGATCGTATTTTCCTCCCAAGTGCATCCCAAACATGCTCAATTGGGTTTAGGTCTGGGCTTAGAGCAGGCCAATTTACTACTGAGATTTCAACCTCGGCTAAATACTCGCGTACAATTCTGGAAACATGCGGTCGGGCATTATCATGCATCAGCATGAAATCTTCTCCGATGAACGGTGCAAAAGGAACAATATGTGGCTCTAAAACTTCTCTTATGTATCTATCGGCTGTCATGGCTCCCCCGTTAATTATAACCAAGTCCGTCCGAGCTTCAAAATTTATGCCACCCTACACCTTTATTGAACCGCCTCCATAACTTACTCTAGGAAATAAATGGTTTTGAAAGAAACGTTCTCCGGTAAATTTTTTCACGTCCATCTGGTGTTATAAGACAAAATCTGGACTCAACCGTGAATAGGATGTTGCACCATTCTTCGTTACCCCAATTTACATGTTCCCTAGCAAATCTAAGGCGTTCAACTCGATGGTGTCTCAATAACTCTAGACCAGTTGCAGGTCTCCTAGAACGCAGTCCAATATCATACAGCCGCCTTCTTATTGTTCTATCACTTACTTGAACTTGCCTTACGTCCTCTAATCTGTTTTTCATTTGCACAGAAGTAACTTTTCTGTCCCTCAAAACATTTAACGTTATAAAGCGATTATCTCGCTCACTAGTAGATTTCTTTCGGCCACAATGATTTCTTCTTGTGTATACACCAAATTCATTAAACCGTTTAACAGCTCTTTGAACTTTACATCTTGAAACTCCCAACACTCTGGCTACATAATACTGTGACCTACCATCCTGAATCAAAGCAACAGCTTTCGCTGCGTCGGTTACAGAAAGATCCATATTTTATATTAGTATTTCACAAGAAACACGTTCAAAAACGTAATTGACAAGTTTTAGATTTCACAACTGACAGTATTTCAATAGCCCTCTATGCAAAAACGATAAATTCGTAAACTTATTGTTAGTACCATAGGAAAAATGTAAAAATGTAAGATTTTTCTTAAACCCTTGTATCTTTTACAAAAATTAAGCTATTGTAATAAATAAAAAAAAGAAATTGTAAAGAAATGATGTGTCTTGTTAACAAAATAAGAAAATACAAGGTGGAGCAACTTTGACAATCCATATGTGGTTTTAAAGTTGATTTAAAAAAACAGACTTTGTGTCACCCTGTATAAAATGATGTACGCCAAATTTTCTTAAAATTCCAAAGATGTGATAGATTACATTTAAATTTACCTACAATATGCAAAAAAAATGAATCCAATCGAATTTAAAATAACAAACTTATTAACGAACAAACTTCATCAATTTTTTGAGTGGATCGATTATTTTGCCGGTGAGTGTAGTTAGAAAGTATAGTAAGATGAAACCCATTGAGTTATTTCTTTAGCTAATAGGAAAAGGTTGGGTGTAATTTTAATAAAATAAATACTGAGATTACTTATTAATAATTAATATTTTTTAAATTTTTACTTAGGAACAGTATCATATTAATATTTTTCGGATTTAGTCTTGCACGCCTTTGTTCTATTTGTTCTTTATTTTCAGGATCTATTTTCTTCATAATATTAAACATTTCTTGTTCTAGAAAACAAGTAGCCCCAGTAGCATTTTCAGTACTATGATAACCTCCTTTTAATTGAGGGTCTAAAACAGTTGCTACTCTAGTAACATATGAAAATACAGATCTAAAAGTTTGTTGCATAATGTCTTACCTTCTTCAGTCTTTAATTCCAGTAGTGATGCTGTCAGATAATTGTACTGTCCAAAAGTTATTGGGATTATTAAAGAAATAGTAACATATTTATTACCTACAAGAATTTCCTACTACTGCTTTATAAGATAAATTTCTCCATTTTATAAAACCACTTGTTGGTAAGATACCACGAAGGTTATTTGTTTTTACCGTGTTACTGAAATGCCTCAAATACGTGGGTTACGTTCGGTAATTCGTTAGAAGTATGATGTACTCTCGTGAGCAAAAAAACCGGGACACTGTTTCTACGTGGGTTTAAATTGTGACTACTTAAGTGGCTATCTTTACTCATAATAGTAAGTCAGGAAATGTCAAAAATGTGTTTCATTGAGATTTATTAAACATTTTTAAAATATTTTATTTATATATATTTTAAAAATGTTTAATAAATCTCAATTACTAAAAACGATAGAGAAATAATATAATTAAAATAATTAGTATTATTAACTACATCTAATCTTGTAGACATTTAACTGACAATATTGTATACAACATTCATAGAAATTTGATGCCAAGCATTTTGAATAATCTCCCAAAATTCTTCCTGGGTAGAAGCTCTATCTCATTAATCCCCATACATTTTCAACGGGATTTAGATAAAGGCTGTAGGGCGGGAAATCTCAAGTTTAAATTTAATTCTCTTGTAACCATTGTGTTACAAGATGAGACAAGAAATTGTGTTGTTCTTACAGCTTCTTTTAAAGTTTTGAAAGGGTTGTACCTAATCTCAGTAACTAATGTTTCGTCTTCCTGCGAATTCGAAATTGAGTTACGTCCGAAACCTATTTTCCTATTTAAATAATGCTCTTCCCTCCATTTTTTATATATTCTTGCGGCTGAACTTTTACCAATATTAAATTGAACCAATACAATTCTTAATGATTTCCCATTTTCCAAACTAGTAACAAGTCTGGCTTTATCAGTTTTCGAAAAATGCGGCATTTTCAATTTTGAATTAGCAATTATGATAATTTGACGTACAGTTTGAAAATTAATCAAATATCGTCAAAATTACAACACTAAAAAATAAAGGAAACTGACATAACGATTTTGACACAGTCCCGTTTTTTTTTGCTCATGACAATACCTAATGTGAGAACGTTCTACAATTTCATGAAATGGTAAAATCTATTTTTACTTTTTTGCTCTTTCATATTTTTTTACCTTTTTTGATACACTAATATTACTATCTTAGATATATTTCCTCCTTAAAGAAATATATCCATATTTGAATTTGTTAAAAAGATTTAAAATTGTCTTCGCACAAGGTATAAGCCTGTTAAGATAATTCACTGTTTTAAATAAATTATCTATTTTTCAATAAAATGTATTTAATTCAAAACATTTGATATTAATAAATACATCACTGGTGTATAACTGTTTGTCTACTATGTCACCTGTAGATTGATTTTTCTTTTTTTATCATTACACATAGAAATGCATGTGTAATGATAAAAAAGAACCTGTTATAATAAATTTATTTATTATACTTGTCCTTAACAAATTTATAAGTGTAAAATTTTGTATTTGACGTGTAAATTAGCACTATTTTAAAGGTATAAAATGTTGATGGTAAATATATTTTAAGGCCGTTTATTTTTATACATCTGATGGAAAAGGACCCTGTTACGCAGTAGATGGTGAAAAAGTTATTTTGGAATGGTTCCGAAGTTATTTAGTTATAATTTCAAAAATCAACCGACCGAACACTGTATCGGCAAACGGAGAGTCCCAAGTAGCGGTTCAATCACACATGGTTACAGTTTTAGACATCCAGAATAAATTCATTATATTTTCGGCTGCAATAAATGATGTCAAAGCGGTTTTTAACGAATGGGGCGCATTTTACATCCTGGATTCGGATCATAATGTCTATCATCTAGACGAGAAGGATCTACAGACTAAATTATCACTTTTATTTAAGAAGAATCTGTACGATGTGGCAATACGTATTGCGAAATCGGAACAATACGATCTAGACGGTTTGGTCGATATTTTTCAGCAATACGGGGATCATTTGTATTCGAAAGGAGCTCATTCCAGCGCTATAGAACAGTACATTAAGACTATTGGGAAATTAGAACCGAGTTATGTTATTAGAAAATTTGTGGATTCCCAACATATAGAGCTTTTAACTATTTATTTACAAGCTATCCACAAACAAGGACATGCGAACGAGGATCACACTACATTGTTACTAAATTGTTTCACAAAATTGAACAAAAATGATAGCCTAAAAGATTTTATTTTGATGAAAGATCAGGATTTAGATTTTAACGTTGATATTGCAATAAAAGTATGTAGAAACGCCAGTCCTCAAGAAGCGTTGATGCTGGCTAAAAAACATGAGAAACATGACTGGTACATAAAATTATTGTTAGAGGATCATTCTAAATATGCTGAAGCGATAGAATATATCGGAACGTTGAAATTTAACGATGCTGAGCTATATATGAAAAAATACGGTAATATTTTAATAGAAAATGCTCCACATGAAAGCACGCAATTTTTAAGGTTATTATGTACGAATTATAAGCCTTCCGCCCAATCGAGAGTCGATATAATCGAACCTGTTCAGAAAGCTGATCCCGAAGATTACATACACTTGTTTCTCAATAATTCAGCACGTCTAGTGGAATTTCTGGAATACTTGATAAAGGAGGATTGTTATTTAAGTGCTCCTGTTTATGACACCTTATTAGAACATTATTTGCATGTATGGGATACGTTCGAAGATGGTCCCGAAAAAGCCAAATATTCCCAGAAGATATTGAAGCTGTTGCAAAATTCTGAAAGTAAATACGACAAACCACAGGCTTTGGTCGTTTGCCATATGCATGGATTTAGCGAAGGAGTTTTATATCTGTATGAGGAACAGAAATTATATCAACAAATACTCAGGTATGTTCTTCGATTTTTGAAAGTGTTTTTTAAATTTTGAGATGCAAAGTTTATATACATAATGTCGACCAGGCAAACCTGATAAAGGCGTATCAAATAAAATACCTAATTTTGTACTCAAATTAATTACTTAATAGCTATGTTCTTTTCATAACAATGGTGTTACATGGCAGTTTGGCAAATTCTAATATTGTATTTATAACTGGTGAATAGGTGACACTAAGTTTTTTGAACAAGGATGAAATGCTTAAGTTATGTATTTTTGTTTAGCATTCTACATTTTTTCATGACGGAAGATAAAAGATATGCTATTGACTTTTGTTGTAATTACTGTGTGAATTTCATATACCAGCGTAGGGTGGACATCATAAAAGTTATGTGCGAAATTAGTCAATATACTATTGTTTAATTTATAAGAGGGGCTAAGTGGACATTTTAAGTGGGGTGAAGCACATTATTGCTATCCTATTTTCCTATCTTGTTCCTACATTCATTTAAATTTCTTAGTGTTTTCTTTAAATAGTGTTTTATATTTTAAAACTTGTTCTTATTTCAATTTTTAGTGTTCTCTTAACGGGATAAAAATTTTGTTAAGAAGTATTTTTATTTTTACTTATTCTGTCCTTATCTTAGATATCCAGTTCTGTATTTTTACCGTTTCCATGTCTCTCTCACGGGCCGTATCATTCTTCTTTTACTAATTGACTAGCCATTCGGTCTTTCATTCGGCATCACAATCTGCGTTTTGAATATAACCTCAAACTTCAAACATAATTTGACAACTGAATAAGTTGTAAGTTACAAACAAATATATATCTGTATATATATATATATATAACGGGTGTTCATTTGAAAAGTCAATCTAGTAGCATGTGATTTACTGAGAACATTTTGAAGTATGTCGTAAATTAAAATTTACTACTTAACCTACGAAGTCGTATATTTTGACAGTTTCATACATACAAATAAATAACAAATGTGATTGACATTATCAAATATCATTTGGATTTACGTTTACGGAACAACAAACACATACTAATATATATGCGTCTTACTCTATCAAAATTTCAAAGTAACCTAGATTGACTTTTCAAATGAACACACGTTATATATATATATATATATATATAGTAAATTCAATTTGTTGGCGATTTAAGGTCTGGTTTTACTTCAAACTATATAATGGGTGATTCATTTAGAGATACTTTTTCCAAAAGCAAAGAACAAATGAAAAAGACCAATTTATTTAAGAAACTTGATTATCATACAAAACAACCATTCTTTACAATTATTTTTTAAATATTATTTCTCTCAAATGTTGGCCGCGTCTGCGGTTAACGTAGTCTATTCTGCTGTTCCAATTTTCAATGACGCGTTCTAGCATTTCGAGTGGTATTTGTCCAATGACCCGAGTAATATTGGCCTCCAGTGCCTCAATTGTAGCCGGTTTATCCATGTAGACTTTAGACTTCACGTAGCCCCACAGAAAAAAGTCTAATGGTGTGATGTCACAACATCTAGGTGGCCAATTTACTGGTCCGAAGCGTGAAATTAAATGTTCACCGAATCGTTCTCGAAGTAAAGCCATAGTTTCACGAGCTGTATGGCTAGTGGCGCCATCTTGTTGGAAGTAAATGTCTTGTAGACCACGGGTGTCAAGTTCAGGCAGCAAATAGTCCCTTATCAAGGCGCGATAACTTTCGCCATTCACAGTCACATTCCGGCCGGCTTCTGTTTTGAAGAAATATGGACCAATTTTTCCACCGGCCCATAATCCGCACCAAACAGTTGTTTTGTCTGGATGTAATGGTAGCACTTCAATCTCTTCAGGTTGCTCATCACCCCAAATACGGGCATTTTGCTTATTCACGTACCCATTAAGCCAGAAATGGGCCTCATCGGAGAACAAAATTTTTGTCGAAAACAGTGGATCTTCTGCAAGTTTATCAAGAGTCCAACGGCTGAAACGGAAACGATTCGGAAGGTCGGTCGCCTTTAGTTCTTGCACTAGTTGAATTTTGTATGCTTTTAAACCAAGATCCTTTCGTAAAATACGCCAAGTTGTTGCATACGACAAACCAAGCTGTTGAGAACGGCGACGAATTGATTCTTCCAGGTCTTCGCGTACACTCGCTGCTACCGCCGCTATATTTCCTTCACTACGTGCTGGATGAGGTCTATGTGGTCGCGTATTATCCATTATTGTAAATTGAGTTTCAAACTTATTGATGGTATAGCGAATTGTGCGTTCGGTAGGCCGATTATGTGGCCCATATGTTGCTCTAAGCGCACAATACACATTCCTTGTAGAACGCCCATTTTCGTTATAAAGCTGTACTATTTGTAGACGCTGTGCCGGGCTAAGTCTTTCCATTACGTAATGTCAAATAGTACTGAACCAGAATGCGCAGTCCGCTGACGCGTCGCATGCGCGCTCAGCCATTAAATCCCCACCTAAAAAAGTACCTCCAAATGAATCACCCATTATATTTAAAACAACCCTACATGTTTCGGCAAATTATGCCTTTATCAAGGAATATAAAATATAAATGACAGTATATTAATGTCATACATTTGAGTTGCTATGGATAAAATTATTCAAAGATACATTCCAATTGAATAATAATAAATCATACCTTAGTATTCTAAAATAGATAGACAACAAAAACAAGGAAACGCAAGACATGAGTTATTATTATGTATGCGCCCGTGGAGCGTGTTAAGATGTAAAGCTGTCGGCATTCGCCTTAAACGAGAAGGAAAACCTACTCGGACAACTAGACAGGAATCAAAACACGGAACTGTCAGCATTATAAGCAAATATATAGATATTTAAATAACTTAAGATATATAATTATATAACAGCAACATATATTATGATGGTAAATTGCAGATCGTTACATAATTAAGTTATAGTATATACTGCTTAAATTTTTTATATCACTTCTGTTGTTAATTGAATTTTTTTCCTGTTTAATACTAATCATTTCTTTAATTTATCTTTTCATTGTGTGTTGTTCTTTATCAATTATCTGTGTGTTTTCAAAATCGAAATGGTGATCGCGTTGTAGTTTGTTTGTAGATAAAGCGGTTTTGTCTGTTTTAGAGTATTTGTGAGCTTGTATTCTTTTGTATAAATATTGTTTAGTTTGGCCTATGTAGTAACTATCGCAATCGCGAAATGGTGTTTTATAACGTGTGTTCAATTGAAAAGTCAATCTAGTTTACTTTGAAATTTCGATAGAATAAGACGCATATATATTAGTATGTGTTTGTTGTTCCGTAAACGTAAATCCAAATGATATTTGATAATGTCAATCACATTTGTTATTTATTTGTATGTATGAAACTGTCAAAATATACGACTTCGTAGGTTAAGTAGTAAATTTTAATTTACGACATACTTCAAAATGTTCTCAGTAAATCACATGCTACTAGATTGACTTTTCAAATGAACACCCGTTAGATGACATGTGCTTCTCGATTTTTTTCTATTTTAGGTTTAAGTTTTGAAAATAAATGTTTATTAGTATTACTAAGTTTATATGTTGTAGCTATATCATATTTTTTTAAAGTGTATTTAATTTTTTGGGATAGAAAAAAATCGAGAAACACCTGTCATCTATAAAATACAATGTCGCGATTGCGATAGTTACTAAATAGACCAAACTAAACAATATTTATACAAAAGAATACAAGCCCACAAATGCTCTAAAACAGACAAAACTGCTTTATCTACACACAAACTACAACGCGATCACCATTTCGATTTTGAAAACACACAGATAATTGATAAAGAACAACACACAATGAAAAGAGAAATTAAAGAAATGATTAGTATTAAACAGGAAAAAAATTCAATTAACAACAGAAGTGATATAAAAAATTTAAGCAGTATACATATAAAATAACTTAATTATGTAACGATCTGCAATTTGCCATCATAATATATGTTGCTGTTATATAATTATATATCTTAAGTTATTTAAATATCTATACATTTGCTCATCATGCTGACAGTTCCGTGTTTTGATTCCTGTCTGGTTGTCCGAGTAGGTTTTCGTGGTTTTCCTTCTCGTTTAAGGCGAATGCCGACAGCTTTACATCTTAAGACGCTCCACGGGCGCATACATAATAATAACTCATGTCTTGCGTTTCCCTGTTTTTGTTGTCTATCTATTTTAGAATACTAAGGCATGATTTATCATTATTCAATTGGAATGTATCTTTGAATAATTTTATCCATAGCAACTCAAATGTATGACATTAATATACTGTCATTTTTATTTTATATTCCTTGATAAAGGCATCATTTGCCGAAACATGTAGGGTTGTTTTAAATATATATATATTTTGAAATAAAACCAGACCTTAAATCGCCAACAAATTGAATTTACCATAACATATAAAGGTCACGAAATAATTATCTATATATGTATATATATATATTAAAATAATAAGTTTTTTTTTGGTTTAGCGACCTTTATTGAAATTCAATTTATTTATCTAACGACGTTTCGACTGTTTTGTATATAATTAAGTCTTTTTCAAGTGATTTAGAACTAAAAAAAAAAATTACAAACGAAAGGTCATTTTTTTTTTTAGTTCTAAATCACTTGAAAAAGACTTAATTATATACAAAAAAGTCGAAACGTCGTTAGATAAATAAATTGAATTTCAATAAAGGTCGCTAAACCAAAAAAAAGCTTATTATTTTATTAATATTATGCACACGGCCAATAAAATAAATAAGAAATAAATTTTAATTCTTATTAACACTAAATATATATATATATATATATATATATTTATTTAACAGCCTATGCAGACCCGATCAGCCAGATACAGTAATCGTTGCCACACCCGCTGAAACGCTGTCAATCCCGGTTTTGGGTCTGACTACGTTTCTTGGTATATTTAGGTCTATTTTTCAATGCTTATGACAAAAAATAGCTTCTGGTAATTTTTTTTTTGGGACCGAAAACGCGGAGTAATTTCAACATATATACTAGTTCAGTTCCGGCGTTTCCTGATAGAGGGCCAGATGTATATGTATAAAAACGTTTGTTGTTACTTTGTCAAACCCACTATATTATACCGACATTCTCAAGCCCTAAAACTGGCAACTACGTAAATTCATTTTAAACGTAAAACCCACTTGAATTATACTCGTACAACAAACGTTCTAGCCTTCTTACAATCACATCTCTTTATCACTTTAAATTACTATCGATTACAAAATATTAAAAGCAAGCACTGTAATAAATACTGTTATGTGACAATAACGTATTGATGAAATCTGTTAGTTAAACTGTCAAATTTTGAAGTATTACGTATTAGGTCTATAAAGTAAATTATAAATATACATGGAAGTGCGTAGGATTTCACAGCCGACGTCAGGAGTAAAATCTTGTGTGCGCGGTGTATTGCCGTAGTTACACTCGATGGCTTCAGTGTAGCATAGATTGTGAAATGTCGAATGCAGCAACTAGCACATAATGATGCCAGCAAAAAGATTGCCAGTCTATAATATTCTTAGGATACAAGTATAGGATAATAACGTGTTTCAATGAAACAAATATTTAAAAAAGATTTATTTATTTTCTAGATCCTGAATATGTTTAACATTCATTATCTTTTAAACTAAATGTATTCGCTAAGTAAATCACAAAATAAATATGTTTGATAATATAAAAACTGCAGAAAAAATAGTTTCATTTTAGTTTTTATATTATCAAACATTTTTTAGATTTTGTATTGTTTGCGAAATTATTTTGGAAACAATACAAAATTTAATTACAGGTTTCGGTAAGTATTATAAACAAAGGTTTTCACCCGTACCCAATCGCTCTCTGTAAATATGTTCGAATATTTTGTAATTAACTCCAGACATTCATTTTTGTTAGGGGCTTTCAATATGTGTTTTGAAATAACTTAGCACAACCTCTTTTTCTTGAGCTGACCATCTAACTCGTTTTCATTTCTTTATTTTTTTATCATTCTTTACATTAACTTGTTTACTTGTACCTGTAGCTTTATCAAAAGACGTGTTGACTTCTGTATTTGGCTTGATACTACACATCATACTTTTTGATGACGAGAAGTCAGATATATTTTCATCTAAATCTGAAAATATATCTTTTGAGTTAAGATTTAATGTTTTTGATGCATTTTCATTTGTTTGTTTCGTGAATGTTTATTTGATGCTCGATTTCTATCTCTTCCTGATCTATTTCCACGTCCTCCAAATTTTTTCCTTTCAATTCAGCCCCTTTCCCAGAATTTAATAGCATTAACACTTTAGCCGCTTTAGCAGTCTGGTAAATATCATCAGATTGTCTGAAACATAATAACAAATAAGCATAATAACTTTTTGAAGAGCCATAAGAAGTAAGATAAACTAACACAAGGTTTCAGTAATTCAGTTAATTAATCATTCATTTTTACTAATAAAAATGCAAAAATCAAACCTTATCAAAAAAATCTTCAAAGTAGTATTATTTAAAAACATACTTCATTCTATTTTCATTACCTATAAAACTCTAGATGTGTTTTCTCAGTATGCCCCATAAATTTAGCAATTTGTTCCATCTCATTGTTTTCGAAGTTCATTACTTGCAGTATGGTGGCAATTTGTTTTCGGAATCTGGTGCTTGTTAACAGCTCAGGGTTTTTAGCTCCACATTTTTTAGCAAATTTTCGCAATATTGCTTGGGCACTCATCCAGCGATCATGAGATCCAGGATTAGAAAATATGTATTTGTTAGATTTAGGCCCAATCTCGAGAGATTTCCTGATGGTTAAAATTGAGTCAACATATTGTTGCATTTTTTTGGTGAAAAGAATGGGCACGGGTTTGCTACCTTTCCCAAAAACTACCACGCGTTTGAGACTCGCACTTAGTGTTTTCTCTACTTCGGACAATTTTCAAAATTTCAAAATTTAGAATTAGTACATTCTGTTTGTATAGATGAAACATTTCTTTCATATAATTCGATATCTAAAAATTGTACTTCACCCATCCTTTTTCTATTAAAAGTTAAAACCAAAGCCAAAGTACATTCACATAACAATTTGCAGTTGACCTTGATTTTCTTATTGTGTTTTAATTCTTCGAATGCTTCATTTGCTTTAGTAGTGACATACTGATTAAATAGCATAACGTCTTCTGTTACTGGTATTAATTTATGTTTTATCCATTTATGCTCATTTAAAATTTTATTTGCTAGGCTAGAAAGATCATTGCACCAATGACTATTAATCATGTCTCTTATCTCTATAATATTTTTCATAGTTTCCTCCTTGTTACACTTTTCAAATAAATTATTCTCTGTTATTATAGCTTTTTTTGCAATATCACATAAGAATTTTAGATTGGTTCCGAGATGCAGTGCAAGAGAAGATGCTTTGAAAGCTTGTGTAGATGGATCGTAACCACTAATTATTTTAGCAGCCGCAACAACGGCGCTATACATTTCTGGTTTTAGAGCATCAATTAAACTTGTTATAGTCGTTGACTGCTTTAGGACAATTTTAAGTCGAGCTAACTCTCTCATCTTATTGGAAACAACAATATGCATGTGTTTTCTTTTGTGTTTGTTTAGATATGATTCTCCAAAAAGACAAATGAGTGGATCTGTTTTAGCAGTTAGACTAATTTCGTCTGGTCGCATTATAGCAAAAACTTCTTCTTTTAATCGACTTTTTAACAAATAGTTGCCAAGTAAACCTGTTGTGGCCAAAAAAGTTTGCGATTCCGATAAGTGTTGTTTTCTGCCAGCATTGCTTTCCGTAGTTACTTTTGCCTTACAGACTTTCTTGTGACGCCACAAGTATGATTTTTTAAAATAGCTTAAACAGTTTACGCAAGGAACGTAATCTTTCTGTTTATCTTGAAATTTTCGAACGACTGAACAATATTTTGGTGGTCGTCTTGATGGTATTAGTTCGTTCTTTTCGTTCAATAGAATAAAGTTTCCTTTTTTCTCAAAGCACTTATAGCATCTCTCCTTTTTTGACTTTTCACAGGAAATTTCGAAATTTTTTTTACAGGTTCTTCTTCTTTATGTTTTCTCAATAAGTGTCTGGAAAAATGTCCTACCTCTTCAAAACAAAAGCAGCAGAAATTCCTTTCTGTATTCAAATCGGTACTTTCCAATAAGCTGATCTAAAAGTCTTTTCGTAAAGAAAACGTTATATTTCTAGTAACACATACCTCTCCGACAGTAGTAGCTTGATATGGAAATTCTTTAGAACTAGATGACTTTTCTCTAAATTCCGAACTCGATTCGGAAGTTGGTGGGACAAAACTGCTTTCAATCGATGGTGGTAGCTCACGTTTGACCACAACTCCAGAAGCTTGTTCATAAGATCTACTCTTAGATTCATTTAATATGTGAGTGCTAGGAAACAAATTTAAACCAAAGGTGTTTATAATTAGAGTTTATGTATTAAACTGAACAGAACTAGATATCAGTAACGGTTGTTAACTTTCGTACTACAAATCAGTCTGTTTTGTTTGCTTGTAGAAATGATATAGGTACCAACGTTATTTCTTAAAATGTAAAGAAATTAAGCTAATTTATCAATCTTCTTACCTTTTTTTACTAAATTTACTATAAACCTTCCACGCTCCATCGCGATACAATAAAAATAATTTCACAGGCACACACTTTTTTTAACGATTACAAGAAGCTACATGTTCTAGGGGAACTACTCATTTATTTGCTTTACAAGTTATTACATTCAAGGGGCAAGTTTGACGGTCTTGCTAACTTCGACTCAATGTGTTTTGTTTATATATATAATTACAGATTCGTTAGAAGTTTTCAAATTGGTTCTTTTCAAAACCAACAATTTTTTAAAAAGGAAAGGAAAGAAACTAGTTATCGTAATATTTTTTAGTTTAATAGTTGATTCCTATAAAATAAAAGGAAAAACAATTATATTCAGAAGACAAATCTTAATGAGAATTCTAATTATATGGATAAGAGCGTATTTTTATTGAATGTATGTAGCTCACTTTTATCCTTTGTATTGTCAATACATCATTAAAATATAGTCTACATTTAAATAGGTCCACAGCACTATTACAGCGCCAACCGGCCATTTATCGTTTAGGGTATCTTTTTATATCAGAAACAAGCTGTAGATATATTAATTCAAGTATTATTTGAAGAATTTGATTTATTTAATTGCAGCTCTTGTAATCTCAGCTAAATAGCCGTGTTTCAAGATTTAACGAAACCGACAAAATTGGGCATTTCTGTAGGTTCCTATTGAAAGCGTAGCGTATATTAGCATATAAAGAATACTGAAAGAAGTATAGATTCTCTATTTTTTATTAGATATATTCAGAGTGATAGAGTAATGAAAGTAAAATAACTAGTAATAATGAATAAAAATGTCTAAATTAATATTAACACAATCCATTCTTATTATATACATGTATGTACATTTGTATATTTAAACGTACGTACTTATTGATTTTTTTTAAGAAAGAAAGACTTTAAATCGAAGCTATATTTTATAACAAGCACAGAACTATCCAAACAGATTGGTTATGTATACTTGGCAATGCTGCCGGGAATCACGGAGTTTGGTAAATGTACCACTTTTATACACTGGGTTTGGAAAGGCGGTGGAATCGACGGGTTTAAAACCGTACATTAAATAGCAACTCGTGTGTTATACACTGGGATTGGCTTGGTATCATGAACATACTGGGTCTAGTTACGTCGGCTGAATAAATATATATATATATATATATATATATATATATATATATATATCTACCGTACTATAGAGCGTCTATACAAAAACATTCCCACTGAGCGCCGCCGTATATAGAAGCTGTATATCGAAAAACTGTTTTAATGGACAACCGAACACCCAGACCCATGTAGCGGCAGAGGGAGCGTCCTCAACAATTGACCGTTATATTTAGACTGCTTACCCAGGTTTATCGTAGTTGATATCAAGTCGATCACAATCGTTTCTTTGAAATTTTTTGCTGCTTTGTTTATTATTTAGCTTTAGAACTTTAGGTGAACATAATTTTTCTATTCCTATGATTTTCGTTTATGTAGATAATGTAACAGGTCCAGAAATTTATATTAATTTATAAAAGTACTGTTTAAACTCAATACTGCAGATAATAGGGAGCAATGTAAATTAAATTACTCGTATTTTAAACAACCGAAAACCCTGAGTCTGTTTTTTTGCATCCGATCGTATTTATATTTTTAATATATGCAATTACAAATATAAATTGTGCTAAACCATTGCAGTGGAGGTACTTGAAACTTAATTTTCATATATGTAATAAATAATTACAAAGTTACGTTTCAATTAATTTTTATTGTAAACCACAACAACTGTTTCACCGTACAATGGCTTCATCAGGTGGATGAAAAATTGAAGTTTGTTATAATTTAAAGTTTTTTATCCACCGGATGAAGCCATTGTATGGCGAAAAAATGGTTGTGGTTTACAATAAAAATTATTTGAAACTTAACTTTGTAATTATTTATTATATAAATTGTACTCATTACAGCCCAATACGTTCACAATTATATTGTGACTTTGTGCAATTTTTCTATTATGTTCTGCATTATTCTTGAACAGAATGATGCAAAAAAGAAATAGAAAATAAAGTTCTGGAATAAAAACACAAATGCTATAACTATTTTTATTTTAATAATTTTAATATAAAAGTAGGCAGTTTAATAGTTATAATATTAATTTTTTGAATACTTATTATAAACGTATGCTTTAACCGTAGTCCATGTTCTGCCCTTAAAAAGTTTCGGATACCTTTCCATCAACTTTATGACCTCTTCTTTCTTCGGCGCAATTTTATTTCGAATATTTTTCATAAAATACTTTTCTGTTACTTGTTTCTCTTCTTCACTCCATCCCTTTCTCACAATTTTCTGCTTTCTTGTAGACTGAGAGGTTCCAATTTCATTTTTTGTACTTGTTTGATGTTCATGATGCTCAACATTAACATCATCATTGTCAGTTCCACTCTCTACCCCACCTTCCTCCACTTCATTATCAACCTCAATTTGATCTAAATTTTTACTTTTATATTTATCAAACTCATTTTCTTGGGAGATAAGCAAAAGTTTTGAAACTTTTGCTGTGTGATAAATGTCTGATGGAAGCCGATACCATTCACTATGGGTTTTCATAGTATGGCCCATAAATGACACCAGCTGTTCCAAATCACCATCTTTCATATTTAAAATTTGAGAAATCGTAGAGAGATGCTTTCGCAATTTCATAAATAATTCTTCTTCAGAGTGAACCGACGTATCTGAGTCTAAAAAGTAACAGATTTATGTTTTGTATAAATTTATGTACATTTTTATACAATCAGTCGAAAACACTACACTCCCCGAATCTTCACTTGATTCTTCTGATGGTTTTTGACTTGACTCGTCTAAAGTAGTTTCAGGTTGTGTATCTAAAGTATTATATAGGTAAAGAGTACCTACTTTCCTTTTTTAGGAATTAGAGACTAAAATTTACTTACCTATTAGATTTATCTTTTTTTATGCTAGGACGATAGCACGAGTACGTTGACTACACTGGTTCATATTTCTTATCCTACAATTAGTTTCGTTCTGGACGCTCGGTGTTCAACACAGAAACTGTGCTCCAATGAAAAGAAATGCACCAAGTAGGGAATTCCCTTTTACGCGTAACAGAATACCGCATTGTTAGAAACTTGTATAGGTCATGGCTAATAACAGAAGTTTACATTAGCGATAAGAAGGGAGGGAGGGGCTTTAGTTACAAGAAAATAGTAGGCGCTCTGTTGAACGCTAAAATGGTTTATGTCTGAGTCAAAATATATTTGATGAATAGAGGCGCTCGGCTGACCGCTGAAACAATTTTTTTGTATAAGATATACATCTGACCGCTGGCAGCGACTAGTGATGGCACTTCCGTGAACTATTTTTATACAAGCATCACAAAAATGTGCATCTGAGCGTCCCCGAGATTTTTATGCCAAAAGCTGGTATGGACATCTAGGATTGCAGTGGCAAATTTACAGAGGCTTGCCACCGAGCGACCGTCTATCGGACGCTCGGTGACGCCGGACGCTCCGTGTAATTGAAATTTTACATAGGAGGACGCTCAGTTGTACCATATATATATATATATATATATATATATATATATATATATTTATATATATATTTATATATTTATATATATTTATATATATATAAATTATAATATAATATAATAACTTCGTGACCTTGGTCACGACCTACTGATTAGGTTTACCATATATATATATATATATATATATAGAAAACATAGAAAACTCTACACTTACTTACACAAATACAAAACCACACTGACACACCCAGAGAGAGACGCAAGCTGCCAGCAGCAACCAACACACAAGTTCATGCCCAGAAAGAGACACAAGCTGCTAGCAGCGAACAACACATATGTTCACACCTTGCTATCTATTTTTTGGAATACTAAGGCATGATTTATTATTATTATTGGAATGTATCTTTGAATAATTTAAACCATAGCAACTAAATTATTTGACATTTATATTCTATCATTTATATTTGTTATATCCTTGACAAAGGCATCATTGCCGAAACATGTAGGGTTGTTTTAAATATACCGATAGGTCCAACTCGCAACGGGCCATAGGCAACAATATACGTATGGAACGTAATGCGATGTGGCAACGTGTATACGATGCCTATATTGAGTGACTTTCTTAAAATTTAAATTTATTTTGCAGAATTATTGATTTTTTTACTTTTATCTTTTAGAAAACGTTATTGTTTTTTTATTACTTAGAATTAATTTATATGAAAAATAGTATACCATAAAAGTGTAAACAAAGACAGTATACATTGAAACGAATATTCATTCAATTGTATTGTCATGAAATTGAATTTGTCAATCGTTGTTAAATTTGTTAGAATGAATAGATATTTATATTTATCGGAAAATACTAATACTTAAAGCAAACAAATAAGGTGTAGTGTTTTGTTATAGGAATGTATAATATCCATTTCTTCCGGCATATTGATTATGCAGCTGATGTTTTCGTAATATGCTCATATTTGTATTTCTACTATTATCGTGATGTTATTATAATACAGATACCAAAATCTCACGTAATATTTCCATCAGCCTTTTATTAACAATAAACAAGTAAAGTACAATTTCGTAGGTCGACAAACGCTCCAGTCTTCATTATCACTGTATTATACATGAACTGTAGGCTTAGTTTTTCGTAGAAATTGAAATACGTGTTTGTTCCTTTGTAAAATTATAATAAGGGCAGGGGTTAATTTTATTCTGGCATTTTTAAAAATGCAGAGATCAGTTTTGCGACAGCATTCAGCTAATTACAATCTAAAATAAGCAACATTGTAATGTATTTTGGAATTGTGAATATCCGTAGGTAATAAAAAAAAAGGAAGTATAGTTTAATTACAACTGTAGCTTCCTCCTGGTTTGAAGGAAGTTGGTATGTATCGACCGAAGTATAAGTTGAAATAATACAAATATGAGCATATTACGAAAGCATCAGCTGCATAATCAATATGCAGGAAGAAATGGATATTATACATTCCTATAACAAAACACTACACCTTATTTGTTTGCTTTAAGTATTAGTATTTTCCGATAAATATAAATATCTATTCATTCTAACAAATTTAACAACGATTGACAAATTCAATTTCATGACAATACAATTGAATGAATATTCGTTTCAATGTATACTGTCTTTGTTTACACTTTTATGGTATACTATTTTTCATATAAAGTAATTTTAAGTAATAGAAAAACAATAACGTTTTCTAAAAGATAAAAGTAAAAAAATCAATAATTCTGCAAAATAAATTTAAATTTTAAGAAAGTCACTCAATATAGGCATCGTACACACGTTGCCACATCGCATTACGTTCCATACGTATATTGTTGCCTATGGCCCGTTGCGAGTTGGACCTATCGGTATATACTTTGGAGTAATAAACCAGACCTTTAATCGCCGACGTATTAAGTTTACCATATCATACCAAGGTCACGAAAAGATTATATTTATATATAAAAATATATACCGTAATCGACAAATTTTAATTTCTGGTACGAAAGTAGAAGAGGAAAAGAGCGACGGAGAAAAGTAAAGAAAGACATATAGCGAGGTTGCCAATGAATGTATGCAAGTAGATTAAGTGAGGTACGATAAGGTCAGTCAGATTATAGCTAGTCAGTAAGTCTATTGCTTTAGAGGGTTGTAGAACGCATCTTAGAAATACATATAAAATTCGCCACGAATATTTACAGAAAAATATTTATTTCATGATATATTACTAGTATGAGGATGTACAACAAAGCTTATATTTTCCGCGTATAAATAAAATAAAACGAAATATTAATTCTAAATTATGTAAAAAAAAAATCAATGTAACTCATATGAAAAGAAAATAAATTAACTCTTCTCCGATAGTAATAAAAAATAAATATTCTAAATTAAAGGTTCAAATAATCCACTACATTGTTCTTGGTAGTAGGCCAAGTTTTCAGTTCAAAGTCAAATTCGAAGCATATGATTCAAATCAGTACTGCAGAGTCAAATGAAGTCAGTATTCAATCGCAGAAACAACCGTCTGTCATCATAAAATATAAACGTCATGTATTGCAATATTGAGAAATTTTAGTATGTTAACTTAAGAAAGCATATACATAACCTACATGTCAAAATAATAATAATAACAGTAAAGTGGGAACATGAATAGTTCAAAAGTATTGTTTCTTTTCTAGTTCTGTATAAATAACGAGCCATCGAAAAAATTCATAATTGGAGTAGACTATGAAATTGGGTTGATACTTTAACCACTTCCACATAATGACATTTATTATTTGACATTGAAACTATAAGTTTGTGTCAAATTTTTCAAAACTCTTATTAAGAAAATTGTTTGTGTTTAGATGTAAATGGACAACATTTTCAACAACTTCTGTAGCTATATGTAAATTTTGATTATGATTTCGATATTAAATACATAATTTGTTTTCTTTTTTGTTGTAGTATCATTTCAATGCCATAACCTTTTTTTACAATGAAACCAAATGAAACTGTCAAGCATCAAGTAATGTGTCATTATGTGGAAGTGGTTAAAGTACCAACCCAAATTCACAGTCTACATCAATTATGAATTTTTTCGATGGCTCGTTATATTCTATCCAAGAAAACTATGCGGGAATTATTACTTTAATATTCGAACAAATTATTTTAAATGTTATTTATAATTATAAACTCACGATAATATTCGATCAAAAATTTATAGATATCAAGATATCAATAGTGAAATGCATAGGTATTGAAAAAGGTCTTTAGTGTTAAAAAATGTTTGCATTATATTTATTAATAATGACATACCTACCGAAATCATTTTCTTGCACTATATCTGGGCTAAGAAGATTGGGAATGTATTATTTCGATGTATAATTTAGAATTCTACTTAATTTATATATTGTTTATATTTTAAATAAATTGAAATATATTGGAAAAGAATGTAAAAGTTACGTTCGTAACTCTTCGAAAAAAATTAAAACCTTTTGAGAGTTGTCAATATATGTTTTCAAATTACATTTAAAATTATACATAAAAGAAAACATTTATATAGTCTACATTTAATATTTTATTGTTTCTTAAGAAAATGATGGTATAATAATTCGTCTTGCAGATAATACAATCCAAATCCATATTATCCTTTATTAGATGAAGAACATATTTAATAAACACATGAGGATCTTCTGATAACTACATTTGATAATTGTGCAAGTTAGTGCACCCCCAATAAGAAAAAAACAAACTTCATTCAAATAAAAAATGTTACCTCGAGATCTTTATCGTATAATGTTTCGTTGAACCAGTGGCAGTAATTTCTTCGCTGCTTCATATTATGTGCATGCAAATGATGCACATTGATGGTTTTTATGGCAGTATTAATGTTACCATATTAAACTTCTACAAAATATAAATACAAAAATATTTTGCCAAAATAAGATCTGGTTATTAATGTTTAGTGAACTTTTAGAGAAGTAAGCTTGCCTGTTTCAACCAAATAAAACCTCGAAAATATTACTTGTATTATTTGCAATATGTTATTTTTAATGTGAATATATTACAAAATAAATGAAAACTAGTCAGTTTCTGATTCAGACTCAGAACTTGAGTCATTTACATTAATTATTATTGGAGCACTCTGGCCCTATCAAGAAATTGCTCTCACTCATGCCATTTTTTAATTAAATTTTCTATACGCCTAATACAATTATACCAAGTAATTTCATCACACTGTTGCAAAGCTTCATTCTACATTTCTTTAACTCTTTCATCTGAATAACCATTTCTTCCAATATTTGAATTATAATAATTTTTAACCTTAGCCCAAATCATTTCAATTGCGTTGAAGTCACAATGGTATGGGGGTAACCTTAAAACTTCATGTCCACTTTCTCTTATTATTTCATCTGTAATAAATATCTTCTCTCCTATACAGTACAAATCTCTTCCCTATAGTCACCTACGTGTATTACGTATGTGTGCGTTCGACAAGCGAGGAGTGGGGACGGACATAGCATGTATGTATGTATGTATGTACTGTAGATCAGTTTGGATGTAAGCACTAAGCACATACATAGTATAAACGTCGATGAATGTGGACTTTTTGGAAGATTTTAATATTTTTAACGTTTAAAACAATGTCAGATATACCTATAACAATAACAATAAATAAAGCGGTAAATCATAATAACTTCTATATTCTATACATAATAAATAAAACTAGAATTAAAAAATAAAAAGTAAACTATTTAATGTATTGTATGCTCAAAACGGTCTCCTAATGCAAACAAGCAATGTCCTAATCTGTCATAAAAGTTTCTCTGAACATTTAAAATCGTTTGCGGTTGAATATTTAGGATAGATTCAACTATTTTCGCCCGTAATTATCGTTTCAAACGCAATGGTACGTTGAAAGTTAATTTGAAATACCCGTGCAATTTCTCTTATGCTGCGACCAAGATGATACTGTTTTACGACATATTTTTTTTGTTCAAGGGTAAAAATATCCATCGTGAATACGGACTATTCGCAAAAGTTGAGCAAACCATCCAACTTCACAAGTAAACTGTAACTAATGGCATATGGCATGTATGCATCGCTTCGTGCGTCCCCACTCCTCGCGTCTTGAACGCACACATACGTAATACACGTTTGTAGGTGACTATAGGGAAGAGATTTGTACTGTATATGATATTTTACTAATTGAA
Source organism: Melolontha melolontha (assembly GCA_935421215.2). Lineage (NCBI taxonomy): Eukaryota > Metazoa > Arthropoda > Insecta > Coleoptera > Scarabaeidae > Melolontha > Melolontha melolontha. Next base: position 65,771,978 of record OW285242.1, read on the forward strand.
TTAATTCGTTCTTAGTCAATGCAGGTGAATAGCTTATATCTTTTTTTCTGAAGCATTCCATAATTTCTGTTTTCGTTTGAGGAGGTATTTGGTTGTTTATTTTGAATAGCACTATGATAAGGAGCATTATCCATTATCATAAGTGATGGTACCTAAGCTGATCATTTACCCATTGGAGTCCCCCATTCGTTTCTCCATGGTAATCACCAGTGATTGTTTTTGATGGAAAAATCAGACTAGCTCCTTTAATGAAGCCATTTTCTGTGCCAGCATTTATAATAATAAACAGTTTACCATCATAGCCTTCGGGCTTCCTAACACTTTTTATATTATCATTTTGCCAGGATTCATTCTATTCCCTTTCGAAAATATCCAAGTTTCAGCAAGGAACACGACATGACATAAAGTTGAATTTAAGTTATTCATATATTCCCTTAAAAACACATTTCTCATGCAGACTATATTTAATGTCTCTGTGAGCGCTCTCCTGTTACACTCTTTCTTATATTTAAAACAAATATCTTTAAGCAATATTGCTAAAGTAGTTGTATGTACTTGCGTATGAACAAATTCTTTCATAGCCAAAACATTGCTTAGAGTTTTTAAGGTAAGATGTTTTTCTGAAAAATTTGAACATGTAATAAATGCTTACAATATATTAAAAACATACTTTCTTTATACATGTCATAAATAGTATTTCGAACTTCCATTTTAGTTGCTTCTGGTAAATCTGCCAAGAGATGATAAGACTGGATTCTGAATGCTACAATGTTTAATAGTGTAGACTGTTCTACTAGAAATACTAAGGGCTTCTGCTACCCTCTAAAATAAAACTTATTTTATAACACCGCCTTATCTAACTGATTATGTGAATTACCTCATGAACACGGTCCATGGACATAAATGGTCCACCGTTCTCCTTTTCCCGTTCAAAATAGGCTGAAAGGTTTAATACAAGCTGTTGAGCTTGAGAACCAAGAGGTTTACCAGGCATCTAAGAAATATTCTGTAAAATGAATAGGTTAGAAATGTCAAAGTGATAATCAAACAATTTCGTACTTATTGCCACTAATTGATATTACTATTTATTATCAGTATTCTGAAAATAACAGATTTTGTATGTTTGATAAACTAATTATTCAAATTAGAAGAATGCTTAACCTAGAACTCAGAATACCGGAAACAATTTGAAAGTCAATAAACAACAATATTGAAATAATTTGAGAACAAGTCGAATATCATAAGATTATCTTCTAGACAACCTATCCTTTTTATTTAATATAATATTTCAAAGACGTACGTCTTAACTTAAAATGACAAACGTGTGTAGTATTACAGCGCGTATTCATGTGTGTTAGAAAGAGATAAAGTACAATTTGCGGTTCACACTTGGGCAGTACAGAACTGAAAACTTATATTTTATGAACTGTATAATAAAATTCTTGGCGGACATTACTGATATGTCCGATATGTATAGAAAGAACCGACAATTGAATTATTTCAAATACCAGCCCATACATTTAATTTATGTGGATATCGGTTATGTACAGGTACATTGAAGTGTCTACCGCCAGAATACCATTTAATGATTTGTGTCTTTTCTTGAGTTGTTAAAACATGCATTGTGAAATCGACTATTAATATAGGCACGTAGAGAAATAAGTGTTGTACACCTGGTAAGTGTTTGTTAGGGAATAGGGCATGTTAAATGTGTATGTGCGTCCACCACTCTGCTTCTCCCTCCACTGTTTTTAAAGCTGGCATCGTTGGATATCACAAGCATATACTACATACGCAAACAGAAATTAAAATTTGTGGACTACGGTATATAAGTGTCCCATATCGTTATGTTCAAATTTTAGGAGTGTAAAATAGACTTCATTTCAAGTAACAAAAACGCGAAACTTGTATATCCATTGTCAGATCATGTCAAAAATCATGTCAGATCATCAAAAAATGTAATCCTAAAGTCAATAAAAACTGATTTTATTCGAAAAAGTTCAATTAATATTTTCGGAATGTCGGATATGCTCGGCAGCTAGGTGAATACGATCCAACAACTCTTCCCTTGTGTTCGCAACTTACGCGTAGACAAAATTTTTCATGTATAAATAAAAGTCAAGGGATTAAGATCGGGTGATCTGGGTGGCCATGCAACAGGACCACCTCGACCAATCCATCTTGGATAATTGACGTTAACCCAATTTCGGACAGCAATTCCGAAATGTGGTGATGCCCCATCCATGTGAAGCCACATGTCTCGTCGAACATTCAGTGGGACATCCTCTAAAAGATCTGGCAGTTCAATAAGGAATTGAAGGTAAGTGTCCGCATTTAACCTCCCAAGAAGAACGACTGGACCAATCAACAAGTCATCGATTAGGGCCGCCCAAACGTTAACAGAAAATTCATGTTGAAGTTTAGATGGGCGTATAGCTTTGGGATTTTCTGATGACCACCTGTGCAGGTTTCTCAGATTTGTAACATCACTTCTCGTGAACGCAGATTCATCTGTCCAGAGGACTGTTCTGCAGAAATTAAAATGAAGCCGTGACTGTCTTAATATCCAGGTAGAATAAACTAGACGAGCATAGTGGTCTGCCTCAAGCAAACCGTGTCCCCTGCGATAGTGATATGGATATAAGCCCTCACATTTTAAAATTCGCCAAACTGTCGTTCTTGGCACTTCTAGTTGTCTAGCGATACTCATACTCTTGAGAAGAAAATCGGTAAGGCATTTTGAATAAAGAAAACGTGTCCACTCACTAATAAGCTATTGTATGAACTGAAAACGTAATGTAATCCTTTATTAAAAAATGTAACGTTAACAGTCATCTGAACATTTGTTTATTGTATGATATTCATGGTTCAGCACTTACGAAATAAGTAAGAACCTTCTTTATCATAAATCAATTTCCAGTACTCTTTTTTGTAGATCTCCAAGAAACTACTGTATACACTACGACACGTGTTTATTTATTTTAGGATAACATTTTATTATGCGACGTTAACAATCACAGGCCTGTTATTGAATCGTATAACTTTTTTTAAATAAAAACAGTTTGTATTGCCTTTAGGATTACATTTTTTTTCATGATCTGACAATCACATTCATAGATCTGTAACTTTGAAACAAATAAAAATGAATATACAAGTTTTGCGTTTTTGTTACTTAAAATGAAGTCTACTTTACACTCCTAAAATTTGAACATAACGATACGGGACACTTGTGTATATATATATATATATATATATATATATATATATATATACATATACATCCGTCTATCATTGTCGCGTGCATTAATTGACCATTCCCTATCATTTGGGCGTCCGGCTGTAATCCTGCGTCCATATACGGACGCCAAATTACATTGCCATAAAATTTATTTTCCGAGTTGCTCTCGACGTTCTCTATCATCTGGCAAATTTTTGTTCGGACGTCCAAATGATGAGATAATAAAAAAATCCATATAATTTTGGTTGACCAAAATTCCGTTAGAGGTATCCCAATCGCATACCGTATATTGTCTCTGTATATTTTACTTTTAGTCGGCGCATAATTCGGCGTCCAGCAATTTGGCAACTATGTACATAGGAAGAAGGGTAACCGCAGTTAAAATGATTTTGATCAATATGATACAATATTTACAGAGCGCTAGCAATATCTACTAACAAATAAAAATATTGATGTTAATTTTCAATACTTTTACCTAGTTGGTAGTCGCCTAATAAACTTTTTGATTTAATACAAATAAAAATATTTTAGTAAATAATGATAGGTAGTTACTTATTGAAGTTATAATAAGCAACATTTGTTTATAAAGAAACAGATTTACTAAGTATGCACAGATATCACGACCTGTTTTGTTGCGCTTTTAAACCTATTACAGAAAATAATAAAAAATCTTTATATGTAACAAACATTATTTATATATATTATTATATAAATTTGTTGTATCGATGCTCCTACAGGGTGCATTCAAAATTTACCTGTTTAAAATTTTTCACTGCGGTTTCAGCTCTATCTAATTTTTAAATTAATCTCGTTTAGAAAGAATCACAGCAATATGTATCGGCAACAAAAAGTCTATCGGTATTCCAGCATACACCCAAACCAGCCGAATTCATCTAGGCCCACGCGTTTACCGAAAATCTTCCAGATTTTGGTAAACAAGAAGGGCACAACAAATATAACCAATACAAAAGGATTGACGGATAACAAGTGGGAAATTAGCGTGCAATGTTCGAAAATAATCACGTGACCCGGTCGATATTTTTACAACGGCTACTTCATATCTCCATCTTTTTTCAATCATATGTACAGCTCTAGCATTACAAGTTGGCGAAAGGTGGGAGTGAGTTTGCGCAGATAGTGAAGGGTAGATTGTGTATCATTGGTTCTGAAAAACAACGTTCCCGTATCAGTGGCGTACCTGAAAGTTCTTAATTTAATTTATATTTAAAAAACTAACTTACGTTTTGAATAGAAACAAGTTCCTTTTAAACTTAATTGCTTTTTAATTTAGAGTGTTTATTGTTGATAACAATTTTTGTCCTAATCCGTAATTATAATATATAGGTAATTTGATTTATCAACTTATATGGATTTAAGAGTTATCTCAAAGGGCAATAATCGGCTTAAGGCTTAATGATTATTTCTTGCTAAGAATGCGTGTTTAAAAAGAAGTGGTTAATTTTAATAACATTGTTTTCGTACATGTACACTATCAACAGTTTTATATCTCACCAGTTGATAATTTTCTTATTCGACTTAAACATTAATTCTTAAGTTTTCCATGCACTTATTCTCATTAAATACCCAACACAAGCATCCAAATTGTATGATTTCATCGATTATTGTCTTGGTACAATTCATTTTTAGCTTTTCATAATTTTTAATGCTTAGGATTTAGCATAGTTGCCTTATTAGTTTCAATTAATGAAAATTAAGTGGAGCTACGAAATGGATGAATTAAAAGAAAGTTAAACTAATCACTGTCATCGGAGTATAGTTCATCATTATCTTCATCTAAATTAATAGTAACCTGTTCACAGCGTTCGTCAATCAAGATCTAATTCTGTAAATATTCTTCTTTTTGTTTCATGACATGCTCACCAGTCTTCTATTGATATTTTTGAAAAGTCTTGCTCTATTAATTTCTTTTACATTTTCTAATTTGATGAATTTAATGAATGTGACGTTTCTTGCTGCCACATTATTCTTAATCTGTGCCCATACCATCTAAATAGGATTGAGGTCTGGGTGGTATGGTGGCAACCTTAAAACAGTATGCCTCTTCTGTTCAAAATATTCATAAAAAACTTGATTAAATCATATAATCGTGGTTTCAACATATTGATGTCTAAGGGAATCCCATTAGCTGTCAACCTTTGAACCATTTATATTTTCTGACTGACAGATGTAGGTGCTTTGTTTTCTTGAACGTTTGGCACGGAGCCGTATCTATGACAACGACATATTTGTCAGGCAGTTTTGAAATTAATTTCTCATTTACCCACTTTTCGTAATTTCTGCGTTCATATCATCATGGTAATCACCACTTTTTAAGCCAGGTTTTAATATTTCTAAGCACTCTGGAAGAAAACCCATACTACCGCCCGCGTGTACTATAATTAATCTTTGACCTAGATATATTTCTTACAAGACCTTTTGCACTACTATCACTCCAATATTTCGATGAAATATGGCCACTATGAATATATGTTTCGTCAATATACACTATGGGATTTTTGTTTTGTCTAAAATTTTTTTTTTATTTTGTGTCCACGTAAATCTGAATCCCATCTCAATTTTCCGCAGCGAAGTTTCTGAGCCCTCCCATTCTGATTCTTTAAGCACCTCCTTATGTAAAGTTCTTATAGTAACACGACACTCTTCTGTACGGCGGAAATTATAACTTATGTTTCGCAGATCTCTTATTTGGTTTTCCGACAACTTTGTAACAGAGTAAAGCTGCTGTCTCTTTTTTCCTGGATCGCGAAATTTATTTTCTCCGGGAGTACTTTCTGCTTTGCCTTCGTGAACAATCCGTTCTATACTTCTTATAGATATACCGGTTGCATTCGAAACACATTCTTTTATATCTGGCAAGGACTGTTGTGCGGTGTTTAAATCACAAAAATAATTATACACATTAAAAACTATTTCGCGCGCTTGAGTATTTATCACTTTTCCTTCACCTAGGGAACTCATAGTGATACGATACTGGCAACTCCTATGCAGTAACTGAATCAGACAGGTGGGTGGTACGTTTACTGGGCATCCGCACCGCTCGCCAGCGTATATTGCGAGAGCTATACCTCCTTATTCTTGGTCAAAACGTGTATCTGCGCAAGTGCCAAGAGAATACGTGGGGACTCTATGTTGTTTCGTAATAACCTAACCTATAAAACTTGACAAATACATGAAGGTAGTCACTTTACAGATTTGCCAATATTTCACCTTAAAATCCTAAAGCATTAATTGCATCACCTTTATTTGTTAATTATGCCGTAAATAGCACCTCGTTTGCTGTTGGATAATAAAGATTTATTATTATTATAACTTATAGCAATAATTTTGGCAAATATAGTTATAATTCTCTAGAGAATATTCTTCCCTTCTAAAATAGTAACTTATTTCTTGATGTGCTCATTTTACTTAGAATATTTAATTCATTTTGCTGTAAATTATTAAAAACTGCAATGTTCCGAATAAATTTGGAACTTTGTCGGTAAGCAATAAGTTCATAGCTGTGCCTGCTATTTTATATTGGACACATCTTATATTTTTTATTAAAAAAAACTTTCAAATGTAAGATATAATTGCTAACTTGTTTGTTGCTTTTTTATTGTTAAATCATTTAAATTACAGATATCACATGTCGCAAAAAGAGTCTACATCAGTTTTATCTTGCTGCCGAAGATACGGACAGCAGGAACCATCATTATGGATTCATGCTTTATTTTATTGCGTTGGTACTACAAATCCCCCAATGGATATTCTTCCAGACGTAAGGAACAGTAATATACAGATTACTACAGAAAATACTTTATTAAATTTACTATAAATCTTATTTTTTTTTATATACGAAAATTCGTTTTTACTATTTCAAGCTATTTCTAGATACTCTCAGTGATCGCCAAAGAACAACTTCTTTCACCGCAACTAGTTATAGACGCTATCGGAACGGGGAAATCTAATATTAGTTTAGGTCACATAGTTTCTTACGTATTGAACGAATTCAAAAAAGAACAGGACATCATCAACAACGATTTCGAATTGACGAATAATTACCGTAAAGACATAGTTGGTTTAAAAGAAGAACTGGAAACTCTGAAACATGGCACCATTGTAATACAAGCTTCGAGATGTTCCGCTTGTAATCATCCTTTGGAATTGCCGAGCGTACATTTTCTGTGTCAGCATAGTTATCATCAGCATTGCTTCCAGAGTTATTCCGAGAACGAGAAGGAATGTCCCGCGTGTCAGCCGAACAATAAGAAATTGATAGAACTGCTCAAAGCAAGGGAATACACAAAGGATCTCAATGAAATGTTCCATTCGGAATTAGATAAAAGGAGTGATGGTGTAAGTTTGGCGGCTGAATATTTTGGTAGGGGTGTTTTTAATAAAGTTAAAGTCATTGAAGATCTCACCATTGATAAAACACTTCTGATTTACAATAAAAAAGAACAACAAAGACAGCAGCAGCAGCAGCAGCAACAACAATTCGAAGCACAAATTCCAACGTACGGTTTAGGCGCAGAAGCACGTATTCGGCAGGCGGAAAATGCGAAGTCAATACCGGCTATTAAGCCTACCAGCGAAGGGCGTATGCGAATGCAAGAAAATAGCGTAAGCAGTAAATCGGGTAGTTCCTATGATTCGAACACAGTGACCGTTATGCCAAAGAGAATTGATATAGTAAGAAACACGAATCCATTCGACCATGAGGAATACGACGATACATTGAATCCTTTTAATAAATACGACGAGAAAAGAAATCCATTTAGCGATGAATATGATAAGAATTTAAATCAATACGCAGCTTAGATATTGGTAATTTAATATTTATGTAATTATATGAAATATAATATAGATATATAATTTGAAAATTACCACATTTAAAGTTTTCTCAGAATATTTATTGCAAAGAGATATACAATGATATTTAAAATAAAACAATCTAAAACATATACAGGGTGCCCTTGAAAGAAAAAGACAAAGTACGAAAAATGGAAAGATGCAATTACAGTCGAACTTCTTTTTAGTGAAGTCACAAGATCACCGCAAAAAAATCATTAAATAGAAACTTCGCTATATATAAATAACAAAAATTTTTGGAAATAAGTTTATTATTATACAAATATGTACACACATACTACATACATAACTTAATTTTATTTATATAAAGTCCGTAATTTTTCGCTCTGAACTGCACACTTAAAAAAACGTTTGGAGTTCACAAAAACTTTCACATTTATTTAATGACTGGAATATATGAATATATTATCCGGTAGGTTTTCATAAAATTGCAGTCTTCGTCGAATTGTTTCGAATGCACTCAACATATCATCTGCAGACGGTTTTACAAAGTTGCCATTTTCGTCATCTACTTCGTTTTCTATAACCGCATTGTTTCTATGTCAGGCCATATAAAATGCCTGCATCAGTAGGGTATTCTGCAATTGCTATTTCGAGATAGTCTTCAAGTTCTGTATCTTTAGAAATATGATTGCAATCTCGAAGTCTTGCCCATTTCTTTTTTAATTCGGACTCTTGCAATTCGTCCTCATCCCAGTCAATGGAAGCTAATTGTTTTTTCGGTAACATCGTATGTCCACACTCTTTCCATTATGCTAATGCATTCACGCAAATTGAAGGAAATTTTGTCTGGGGGCTCGTTTTTTACAATTTCTCTAATGTTGTTCAATATCCGCTTACGATAATGAAATTTTATATTTTTTATAATGGCTTGGTCCATAATCTGCAGCTTCGACGTCGTATTTAGCGGAAAAAATATCAGCTTTATGCTTTTTAGCTTAGGTTGCAAACTGTGAGAATGTGCAGACAATTGTCAACAATTATTGCTATTTTTCTATGTGCATTGTGCAAACATTTCGCTCGTCGTTCATGGTTTTTATTGAAGTTGTAGTCTATTTCTAACGACTTCACATCTTTGAAGCATCTTGGATTTTTACTCTTGGTAATTTCCAAAAGATGTAGTTTTTCCGTCACAGTGATATTTGCGCCAACCATAATTGTGATTCGCTCTTTGGGGTTTTGTCCTCCGAAGGAAGCGTTTGTCACCTTTGAATGACGTTTTCTCTGGCAAGCATTTAAAAATTAACCCAGTTTCGTCTGCGTTAAAAAAATATTTAGGATTATAAATATCCAAAATGTTTTCTAACACTGTTTCTCTCCAGCGATGACAGTCTGTTTTACTAGCATCGGTACTTTCTCCGGAAATCACTTTCTATTATACCGTGTCTCTTAAATTTATCTAGGCAACCGGTGCTTGCTTGAAATTCTGAATGTCCCATAAATTTTGCATAATCTAATGCCCTTTCCTTAATTAGCGGACCTGATATTGGTATATTTTTCTCACGGAGCATTTCCACCCATTTTAAAATGGCTCATCCATATCTTTGTATAAGCAAAGTTTAATCCGTTTTCCGCTGGAATCAAATGCATTGCTTTGTTTTAAAATAATAAATAAATGTATAAACAGCTGATTTATACATTTATTATTATTATTGTTCATTTTGCATTTGTGCATTTTTCATACGCTGTCTTTTTCTTTGAAGGTAACTAAGGTAATAATACTATATAGCTCTCTTGTAATAGTTTATTTAAGTTGTTCACTTGATGAAATTACACAGGAAAAACGGTATTGTGCTTATAAATATTTTATATTTGCGAAATTTTAATGATGATTTCTATAAAAGGTTTGTTCCAACGTACAGTTGATGAATCATGCATGTACTAGTTCACGAACCATGCCTTACATATATTACAAATGTTCGCATGCCTTAAATATACGAGGGTCAGTCAATATCTAATGCCTCCTATTTTTTTCTATCTAAATAAAGTTAGTTAAGTGAAAAATTTGAATTTTGCGCTATTTTTTAAACCTACAATCCACTGCAGTAGTAACTTTCTGTGTCAACAAGTGGTAGCACTGCAGTTGTTTGAAAAATGGCCGACATCGATGTTCGTATTAGACTGCGATCCGTGATTTAATTCTTGAATGCAGAAGGTGGAACGCCCATTCACATTCATGAAAGACTCAAAAATGTGTACGGTGTGCAACAGTGGATGTCAGCACTGTTAGACGATAGGTTCGTCGCTGTAACGAAGCTGAAGGACAAACACCGTTGACTGACGAAAAGCGGAGCGGCAGGCCGTTGTTGATTGCAGTGACTCGACGCAACATTCAGAGAGTCGATGATTTCTCTCAGTAAAGGCGGTGTGATGATTAAAGACGGCAGACTATGTGCCAGACAGACAAGAATCATTTCACCATGTGTACTAAATATTGTTTTGGATACTATAATATAAATATGATTTGAAGGTGCATCTGTTATTGCCAATAATACCACTTTTTCTTTAGAATAAATGTTTCGTTCATTGTTAGAAATACAAAATAATGTTTTTTTTAATTTTGATTTAGAACTGTAAAATATATGTTCAAATTCTGTTATCTCTTTGATAAATGGAAATATTTAGGAAACTAAATATAAACTATAACTACTAAATATATGTTTTTCTGCTCCGATATGTAAACAAAGCGAGAGGAATGAAAAATAATATTTAGTACAGATGGTGAAATGATTCTTGTCACCATGCACCGGGCACATAGTCTGCCGTCTTTAGTGATGATGATTATTCAACAACAAGGGTATAAAAAGTTTGTGCAAGGTGGGTACCGAGAAAATTTACCGACCAGAATAAAGAAACAAGAAAAGCAATAGCCTCACAACACTTGCAGCGCTTCCGTTTGGAGGGAGATGAGTTTCTGGAAAAAATTCTGACCGAAGACTAAATAAACATGAGCTAATTTTTTTGAATCCGAATCAAGAGGCAGTCAATGGAATGGCATCACACAAATTCACCGAGGACGAGAAAGTTCAAAACTGTGCGATCGGCAGGGAAAGTTACGGCGACAGTGTTCTGGGATGCAGAGGCCGTGAAAACGTCTGTAGGTCAATGGTTTAAAAAGCAGGACGGTGCTTTTTTGGCACACTGGGATATATGCCCTTGTTAAAAGATGGACTAAAACTGTGAAAATGGGCGGAGATTATATTGAAAAGTGACAAACTAATCATCAATATTGTGGTTTTCAATCTTTGTAATCGCATTTTTATTTCTAAACAAATAAAAGAAAAAAATAAAAGGCATTAGTTTTTTATTGACCCTCGTATTAATATCGAAAAAGATATCTGTAGTAGTGGAAAATGAACGCTAGGAAATTTTCTCGTTACATTTGTAAAATTAGTGTTTTGTGGACAGAATATTGTTTTGTTCTTAGAAGAACCCACTCTTATACTTTGTATAAAAAAGTTGCTGCTATTTTTAAGTATATATATGTTTATTTTAGAACATAACACTAAAAACGTTTACCAAATTTATTCGATTTCAGAATCAAAATCTTGTCCGAATTTTGGTGCGTATAAACCCAAATTCGGGCATAAATTGACAGACCAATCAAAAATTGCTAAGCAACAATTGGATTTTCATTTAAGCAAACGTCATTATAACATCTAATAACGTTAAGGAATATAATACATTAGTATTTATGAAAATTAAAAGTAGAAGCGCTTGAAATTTGAAATTGTAACATGACACGGACCAGGGTCCTGTATTTGTTTCTGGTATGATTATTGAAGCTCCCGCACAGACATTCACAGCAATTTTAAACTTGTTCTGCAGAGAATTTTCTACGATTCAGCTAAGATTCGGCTAGTTTGTCAGATTACCATCCACCGAATTGCTTCAATGTTCTCGTGCCGTTTTCAGCTAGTATGGTTGCAGCACTTCTGAGGAAACAATGTCCGTATATTTAGTTGCTTTTAATAATTTAAGAAATTCAGAAATCATTCTACGCATTTTCCGGAAAGCCTTTTTTCTCGCCGACTGTGAATTACAGTTCCCACTGTGATTAGACAAAAACAAACTGTTAATTTTGACGTATTGTAAAAAAAACAATATAATTCACAGAACCATTCTTTGGGACAATCCTAAACTGCCTGGTCTTATGAATTTTTACTAACAACACTGATCTGTCATCTTGAATACGTAAATTATACAGCTCTTCGTATCAGCAGCCTCTAAATATACCGAAATCTGTAACAACAAGTACGCAATTGATTAAATTTGCATATCATATTATACAAATTTAATAAATTGCGTTATAGGTAAAGCCTGTTTTTAGTTCTCATATGATTAATATGAGAATTAAAAACAGGCTTTACCTTGACTAACAAATAAGTAAGATCCGTTGCCTTTAACTTAAACTCCTCGATTTCCTTTTGTTGAAATATCTATGACTTGTGACATGTTTGAAGTATCCATACATGTTTTTCTCAATCTTTAACATCTGGAGCTTAGAGTAGGCAACACCAAAGAGATAAAGCTTTCAAAACTTTTGGCTATAGAAAACGAAGCACAATTTACCAAGTACATATACAGTATAACCTCCTTATAATGGACACTGACGGGGAATCCTAAAATGTCCAATATATGGAGGTGTCCAAAATGTGGAGGTGAAAAAAAAAACGAAAAAAAATATTCATTCTCATATCAATTTAATCACACATAATAGACGAAAGTCGAAAAAAATTTACAATACTTAATACACATACATACATACATATTTTATGCTAGATTTTACTTGAAATAATCATTAATTGTTGTTTGTTTTGCTTTTTTCATTTTATGTTTAAATATCTCAGATTCACATTCAAGAAGAGCTTGAGAAATATTGTTAGCAATGTTAAAACTGTTAGTGCTTAAGAAATAGTTCTCAAGATCTTTTAATTTTTGATGGGCTTCTGAAATATTTGATATACTAGTTACAAATTCCTCTTCAATCTCATTTTCCATTTCATCACTGATATCAGTAATTTCATCGATACAATCTATAATGGAAACATTAGGATTTTCAGTAAATAGCTCATTATCAATTAATGCGTATGTGCTTAAATCTAAATTAGTGATGTTAAAATTGGGAAATAAAAATGCTAATGGTATATTATCTTCTATATCGCACTCTGCACTTAGATCACTGTCACTTTGATTGAATCCGCATTTTTGAAAACAGTTTCTTTCGGTCACAGGCGAGAGTTTTTTCCAAGCACCTGATATACATATTAATGCAGTGACTACCTTAATGTTTTTTTTTTCTACCATTTCTAGTGAATTTTCAGTATCCATTAACGCCAAAAGCCTTTTTACAAGCATGCTCCTGTAAATTACCTTAAAGTTTTGAATCACACCCTGGTCCATAGGTTGATAATGCGAGGTAGTATTTGGAGGCAGAAAAACCAATTTTACGTTTTCCAATGAAATCTTCGGATGAGAAGTGGCATTATCAAGAAACAAAATTACATGCCTTTTTTCTTTCTTCATCTTGTTATCAAAGTTCTTTAACCAAGCTGACATAATATCCAAAGTCATCCACGCTTTTTTGTTAGATATCCATCCTATCGGCAACTTATCCACATGAGCTCCTTTAAAACATCTAGGTTTCTTACTTTTACCGATGACTAACGGCCTTTCCTTATCACCCTCCATATTTGAACACAACAATATAGTTAGTCGTTCTTTTGCAGATTTTCCTCCGGCACATTTATCACTTCTTAACGCAAATGTTTTTGTCGGAAGGGCGCGGAAAAATAAACCGGTTTCATCAGCATTAAAAATATCTTTCGGAGAGTAATCTTTGCATATTGATTGCAACTTGACATTCCAATCGTCTACATTTTGCATGTTTACATAGGCAGATTCACCACACACACTTTTAAATGATATTTTATGTCTTTGACAAAATTTCTCCAACCAACCATTAGACGCTTTGAATTCGGTGAGTTGTAAACTTTGTGCTACTTCCAGCGCCTTTTCTTTGAGTAGGGATCCTGACATGGGAATATTTTTGTTTCGCACTTTACAGAACCAGTTGAACACTGCTCCGTCGATTGCTAAACCACTAGTATTTGGAAACTTCCTTTTTTGAGCTAGGTTTCCATTTTTCTCGAAAAGTTCTTTTATTTCACTTTTGTTTTTCACTATATCACTAATTTGCGACTTTCCGAGACCAAACTTTTCCGCGAGCTTTCGGACACTTAAGCTTTGCTGTTCACTAACCGCAATAATATCAATTTTATCTTGGATTGTTAACCGCTTTCTTTTACTAGAATCCACGTTGACACTATCAAAGGCTAGTTCAAACTGATTCAAAATATCACTCCACTTATCACCTGACGAGTAGGCCAGTGGTAAACCGTCGTTCCTTTGTATTATGGGAAAAACCCGAGTAGATATACTTCCACGTGTGCACTTTGTACATACATATGTATTATGGGAAAAACCCGAGTAGATATACTTCCACGTGTGCAGCAATAAAAGTACATACATACATACATAATTGCAAAATTTTATTCGGCGCCGCCCGTCTTGTCTGTCCTTAATTAAGAGATATATTTACAGATGTTTTATTGCTTCGGTGAAATAAAGGGTGTCCGCGTCCGATTTATGGAGGGTCCAATATTAGGAGTGACTATTGTTAAGAAAACCCATTATAAAATTTCGTACCACAAAAATGTCCATTTTTTAGAGGTGTCCGATTGTCGGAGGTGTCCATAATTAGAGGTTTTACTGTAGTTACTTTAAATACACCATCTTACCATTTGAAACAAGTATGCCAATCACGCGTTTTCATCGCAATAGATAACATCTTTCTCGCAAAACTGACCATATTCTTTTACATACAATTTCTTCGAGTAAACGTTTTCTGCTTTTTCACTTTCCATTTGGGAAACGAATTGTTTAATAAACACATAATATAAAACATAGTATCCATAACATTAAAACAGACAACTATATACGATCTATACTATCATCGATATAATTCACCCACCCTTTGGCAATTGCCGCAAATACTAAATATTTTTTGAATGTTTGAAAAAGAAAAATCGAAAAAACGTTGTATGTACCATGAACATAATTATTGATAAGTGCCCTCCTTGGTCGGGCTTCTCCTAATTATGCCTGTAATGCGTAAATAACTATAATTTCTTCTGGTCATGTCTTCGACCTTCAGGTTAGTAAAAATCTATGGACTAGTTTGACCGTACATATTTCAACCAAGTTATGTTGGAACGGTACCTTCACATTGCGTATGTAACCATTCACAAACTGATTCGGTGGTATGTTGGAACAAACCTAAAGGCGATTTGAATTGAACGGGGATTTAAATTGCAAATAGTTTTGTTTCATGAATTTTATAATTAGATTTTTATCATGTGTTAAGGACACACACTTCACCAGTAAATATTAACTCTTTTCACAAAATTTTGCATGTTAAATTACAAAATCTTACTCCGACGTGATGTTGACATTTCTTGAAATTACGCGACTAGGAAATTGTGCAGTAAATCGACTATTGTTCGAGCTGTATCGTACGTGGCGCTGTTTTCTTGGAATCACATTTATTCAAGATCCATGTAGTCCAATCGATTATCTTGTTACGGTGATGATCGACATTTACAATACTTGCAGCATCAATGTCCAAGAAAAATTTAATTCTCGTTTTCAATTTGGGCCTCCTTTTACAAATAATTTTAAAGGTATTCCCGCATGTGTATATTATTAAATTTTGTATGTGATATATTCCTTATAAATTGACATAACTTACAATTTAAGTATAATCCGTTTATATAGATATGTGCAATTTGTATATATAATAAACTTAATAGATAATTTTAAAAAATATTGCGTTTTAATAATACATTAAATAGCAGTTAAGGTTTGGAATAGAGATGATCTTAACAGTGATTCTACAGTAAATGCTTTTATATTAAAATTAAGAGTGATCGTGATCCCAGTTACGTATATATCGGTTTCAATCATGGCAACTAAGTATACAAAATAGTGATGCTTTGTCTTTTTTAAATACTGTTGCCAAAATTTTAAAAAATATGCAATTAGGTTTCCTAATTAATAACAATACCGTTATATATTGACTATTAGAATATAATCATAATACATACATACTTTTTTTAATACTACTTTTTTTTAGATGTTTGGTTTCAACACTTTCCTCTTGTATTTTTCTTTTCAAAAAAATTATAATATTCAATTACCTTATACGTATTTTCAAAATCAAGTCTTTAGGTTGAACGCCAATAAGTCGATCACTTGAGCAAAATGCTCTTTGTACCACCGTGAATAAATCTCTCAATTCCATTATGTTAGTCCTGTTGGCTCGATAAAAGCCACAATCCTCCTTCCTCAGGTAATTTGAGTACTCTAGTAGGATCCAATAGATTTGTGCCGAAATGTCTGTTCGATTGCCTTCAGTTTCTCACAAATACATGAAGGCCAGTTTCCTCCTGCTTTTCATATCTCTTGCATCAAGGCTCGTTAACCAAACCCATGCTGTCTGGATGCTTCCCTAAAGGACAATGTTCGGTTATCAAGATGATAGTCTTGATTTTTTTTTGTTGCTTCTAATTAGGTTGACTAATAATAGCACTCAGCTCTCCTAATAGTATCTTAGTATGGTTGGCCTTCAGTTAGCCTCCGCTTATTTTTATGTTCTTTTTCTAGCCATAACCAGATCCCCTTTCTGGCGGAATCCTTAGCGATTAAGATACTCATCTTTTACACAGTTTAACATTGCAATTTCTCAATGATGGCTTCCAGGGACTGTTAAGGTGGCTGCACAATCGAACGAGAACGGCAATGAATAAAGTTAAATCATACGATGTAAATGTAGGCATGCACAATGCAATTCCGAGAACGAGAACGACCAGCTGCACGGTAACGAGAACAGAAAAGTTGGCCAAGTTTTAACTTTATCGTTCTCGGGATCTTCCTGGAACCAATAACGTGTCTGGAAAGCTGAGCGTGCGCAGGGTATGGTATGTGCATGTGGACATTGAACACATAACCATAAATCACGGATATTACAACACGGATTAACAATACAATGGACCTATTTTTCCCTTCTTAAATTTTATTTGAGGTTCAATTTTATGATTTTGACAAGAGATGTAAACAATAAACATGTAAAATTCGCAAATACCACTTAATTAAACTAAATATTTCCATGCGTTCAAGTAATCCTGTCGTTAATTGTGCATTTAGGAAATCTTTCTATTTCCGTTGAGCAGATTGCGGATTGAGCAGTCGCCTTTAATTTCAGTAAAGATTTTTATAGTTGCTAACTAAAGTTTTCTTTCTGGTACAGGTTATACTCAGTTATACATCAACTCTCAGTACCTAAAAAGCATTCAATGAAAAATGTAAACAAAACTTAATAGTGCTGTGACGCAATTCTAACGTTCCTCGTTTGTTTTCGCAAATAGGCCGTATCTTCTTAAACTTTTATGGAAATCAAGGATCCATATTGTCATTAATAAAGCTTGTTATTTTAATACACACTCTGAATAGGTGCTGTTTTAATAACTTAATATACGGATCTCTGGTAGTAGGGCAACATCCACCGAATGATCATTCAAGAGCCTCAGTAAATATTCAGATTTAGATCTGCTCATGCCTTCAACGGTCAGTTGTAAGACCTTTAGTACGTATCCTTGTCGATGGATTCTGAAGGGAACCATTTGCTAGAATTTCACTATTCATGCTGATTCTTTCTTTGCTAGGAAATCCTTGCCAAGTCTAAATCCATTGTGCGGACGAAACGCAGCAGATGCAAACTACCGGGACACTCCCTGGCAGTAACTACCCATCACGTGATCTGTGGAACAGCCACCTATATACACTTGTTATTTAATGCTGTGTTCGATGTACCATAGGAAATAAATAAACTTATGTATTTCTTTACTTAGATCTTTATAAAAAAAATCAAAATATTTCCATAAAATAAATCAATTGCTAACAATAATAAAACATAAATAAAAATATAGTAGAGTAAATTAAGATGGTATCATGCCCTTATTTCTTTTCCATTGCGCCCCACTTTTCCGATGGTGATTAGCCCTGGTTGATTTCTGAACGTTTTTTTTCTCCCTACTATGTACTACTGCCTTGTCTTGACCCTGTCCTTTAGGTTTACCAACAACATTGTAACTTCTACCTCTATTACCGCCTCTGTTGGCTTCTTTTCTGGCTCTGATTACGGCCGGGTCTTCACAAAAAGCCCTCGAATTTGAAGAAGGTGCGGGTACGGATCGTTCATCGTTATCATCTTCTGAATAACTGTCGCTGGGATCACTTACCAGTTCATATTCTTCAAAACGTTTACCCATGTGCTCATACATGCTGGTTTCATCCGATTTATCGTAAAATTTCAGTTGTGGTGCATCATCGTATCTGTCATCGTATTCATCGTCGTACATGTCGTAAGATACATTGCTGTCGAGAATAACGAGAATAAATTAAGAATTTTATTTGTATATTTTTGCTTATAATGCATATCGCAACCCGGCAATAATAGTGACATAACTCAAAAATGCAGCATTTGAGAATGAGTTAAAAACATTCTATAAAACATATTGAAATAATATAAGCTTCTTTTATAATTTAGGCAAATATTTATGTCTGTAAATTCTATAGAATAGTAACATTAATCTGTAGCTTTGCTCTCGTCGAATGTGAGATGTTATCAGGTAATTATGATCAGATGTAATTATAGGTTTTGACTTGTGTCACTTTTCTTGCCGGGGTGCGATATGAGTATAACAATAGAATTTATTAAGAAGGTTTCACTTAAATTAGTTAATGTCTTTATCCAATCAAACCATTGAAATTTAATTTTTTTGATGAGTTAAATAATTACAATCAATTTCTCCAAATATATTGTATTGTGTATTTGCACACAGTCTATCATTCGAGAGAAATGTTTAACCACACTGTCAACATTGGAAACAAAACAGAATCAAACCTGTTACTAAGAATTTTCAAATATTGGTTTTCTTTAGCCAATTGTATCATATGCAGGGTTAAGACATTTTGATGTTTTTAAAATTTAAATAAAATATTTATATGCAAAATTATTTTTTTTTAATATATATAAATAATTATAATAAATTCTTAACGTTAGCTCAACATTATCTGCGTTACAAGGTCAACGAACATAAAAATATTCGGGAAACGATAAAAATGTATATTATCAAACAAAAAATAAACAAAGTAATTTCAAACATACTTGAGTAGGTAAAACTACACCAAATTTTGTATAAAACAAAAAATATTTTGAATAATATAAGATTTTGTTTGTTTGTAAAACGGTTCCTTTTGTTGATTACCAAGAATTGCGTTTCAATTACTGTCATCTATTGTATTGGTTTCGAAATCTTTGAACAATTTACTTAAGAAATATTTTGGAGAAATTCATTTTTCTGACGACAAAGACATAATCGTAATGTGTACTATGTAAAAGCGTTGATTGTAGGAATATATAAAGATGCGCAATAATTATGCACTTTAGCGTAGCCAAAATTGATTTTGATATCTGAGCGCCGCATCGTACTGTTGGTTTCGAGATTATTTCAGTTTTCCGCACCCTGTCGGGTAAAAGCAAAACAATCGCAGACCTATAGATTAAAAAGAACAAATCATTTTCTGTTGGGGCACCTTCACAATTTATTAATATATAAAAGTAAACCGCTAAAAACCTTTATAAATATGCAGCTATTTCATAAAACAAGAGGAAAGTGACTAAAATCAAAAAAAGAATTAACACTTTCTTTGTACATATTATAAATCACCCGGAGCATGTAAATTTATGTTACATAATCTAAAATTCACATTACCATCTGTAAGAACAATTCAAAATTTGTTAAAAGTGTTGAATTTAAAAACAGGCTTAAATAATAATTTAATAAAGAAAATTTCCTTGAAAGCAAAGTGCATGACTGAAAGAGAGAAAATGTGCGTTGTAATGCCCGCATTACAGATGTATTACCCGTATTACAGATGTATTGCAGAAAGCGGTACAAATTTTAATAATATTTAAGTTTTTTAAGGTAGTAACAGGTAGAATACAAGAAAGAGATAAGAAATCTGAAGGAAATAAATGGAAAAGTGATGGATGAAGTCAATGAATTAAGAAGTGAGGTAAAACTATATAATGAAAGAATTGAGAAATTGGAAAGTGTTAGAAGAAGGAAAAACATAGTAGTACAGGGGATGACAATGAATACAGGAGATGGCAATATACTGAAAGATGAAATGAGAAAGCTAATAGAAAATGAGATAGGTGTGAAAATAATAATAAAAAAGGCTAGTAGATTGGGGATAAAAACATGTCTAGTCGAACTAGACAGTGAAGAGAATAAAAAAGAGGTCATGCAGAATAAAAGTAAATTAAAAAATAGACAAGGCAGCCAGATATTTATTAATGAAGACCTAACAAGAGAAGAAAGAGATATCCAGAGGAACATTAGACAGAAAGCAAAAGAAGAAAGGAGATATGGAAAACAGGTTAAATTGGGGTTTGCAAAGCTAATGGTGAATGGGGAGACTTGGAAATGGAATAGACAAACAAGGATGCTGGAAAAGATTGAAAGATTAATAAACAATCCAAAAAACTAACCAGAAAGACAAAGGACGGTAGTATGGAACTGAACAGGCAACGAAATGGACACGAGCTGAAATCAAATAATATTAATGGAAATGCTCTCGAAGTACTGGAAGAGAAGGGAACTGAAACAGATGGAGAAATAAATAGCACTGAAAAAAGAGGCGAGGCAAAAACCCAAAAATGCAAACAAAAAATGAAAGGAAAGGTGTGGAGAGTAGCAACATGGAATATACGAAGTATAACGGGAAAGGAAGAGGAACTAATTACAGAATTT
This sequence comes from Melolontha melolontha, assembly GCA_935421215.2. NCBI lineage: Eukaryota > Metazoa > Arthropoda > Insecta > Coleoptera > Scarabaeidae > Melolontha > Melolontha melolontha. Next base: position 65,793,026 of record OW285242.1, read on the forward strand.
GAAAAAGCAGACATAGATATCTTAGGAGTAACTGAAATAAAAATTAAAGGCAAAGGGGAAAAAGTAGTACAAAATGGCCATCTCTTAATATATAGTGGGGTGGAAATGAATCAAAGAGCGAAAGAAGGAGTAGGTTGTATAATAAAAGAAAACACTATTAAATATATGAGAAAGTGGGAGGCCTTATCAACGAGGATAATGAAGATAGAAATGGAAATTGAAAAACAAGCAAGCACAACAATAATAATTGTGTACGGACCTAATGAGGATGACGCAGCAAAGCAAAAAGAAGAGTTTTGGGAACAATTAGAACAGGCAACAGAGGATGTCAATGCAAGACTAATTGTATTGGGCGATTTTAACGCAAGAGTTGGGAAAAAGGATGAAGAATCAGGAAAAGTAATTGGAATGCAGGGGGAAACAATACGAAATAATAATGGCAAAAGACTTATCGACTACTGTTTAACTAATAATCTAATAATCACGAACACATTCTTTGCCCATAAAGAAATACATAAATACACCCGAGAAGTTAGAAGCAGGGGTGAAAAATCAATCATAGACTATGTACTAATAAACCAAAGCCATAGGAAAGAAGTCGAAGATACTAGAGTGCAAAGAGGTCCAGAAATATACTCGGATCACTACTTGTTGCTGTCAAAAATATTCATTCCAGGAAGGAAAAGCCCAATGGTGACTAAGAACAAAAAACAAAAGTGGTTATAAGAAACTATAAACTCAGACAAAATGAAATAGCGACAAAATACAAAGAAAAAATTGAGCAAGAAATGGAAGAATTAAACAAACTGGACACAGACAATAATGTGGAAATATTATGGACAAATATAAAAAGCAAAATACATAAAGCTGCAAAGCAAGCGTGCGGAATTATAAAAATAAATAAAAACAAAAAACAAACAAGCTGGTGGTGCGACGAAATAAAGGATGCGATAAAATATAAAAAACGTGTGTGGGCGAAATACCTCAAAGTGAAAACAGAAGAAAGCTACGCTGGGTATAAACAGCAAAGAACAAGGGTAAAAGAACTAGTGAGAGCAGCAAAACAAAAGTCATGGGAAGAATTCGGGGAAAGAATGGAAAGTGATAGCCACGGAAATCAGAAATTATTTTATAAAGTATTGAAAACTTTTAAAAGGGATACGAACTACAATAGCAAATACATAAAATCAAAAGAGGGCAAAATACTTGAAGATGACAAAGAAATAATGGACAGATGGAGAGAATACTTTGAGGATATGCTTAATATAGAAAAAATAGTACAAGGATATAATGAAAAAGAAGAACAAATAACCACCCAAGCAACAGATGAAGGTGACCAAGAAATAAAAATAGAAGAAGTAAAAGAAGCAATTATAAAAATAAAAACAGGAAGAGCAGCAGGCCATGATTGTATATCACCGGAAATGATCAAAAACTTGGGTGAAAAAAGCATAGAAGTTATAACTAAACTGTTTAACAAAATATGGACAGAAGAGAGAATACCACAAGATTGGGAAATAGGAGTGATATTACCCATCTTCAAGAAAGGTGATTACCGTGAATGTAAGAACTATAGGGGAATAACAATGATGAGTATAATGGCCAAAATGTACGAAAGAATACTGGAAAAAAGATTAAAAATACAAATAGAGACACAGCTAGAAGATTCACAAAGCGGTTTTAGGAAGGGAAGAGGAGTACAAGACCACATATTTACTATAAAACAAATAATGGAAAAAAGACAGCAAAGCAATACGTACTTGGCGTTTATTGACCTAGAGAAAGCGTTTGATAGTGTACCAAGGAAAGCGATATGGGAAAGCCTAAAAAGAAGAGGTGTAAATAAGAAATTGAGAAACAATGTGGAGTGTATGTATAAGGTCACAAAGAATTATGTACGAACGAGAAATGCAGAGTCACAGATATTTGAAACTAAAGAAGGATTGAGACAGGGTGGTGTACTGAGCCCACCACTATTCAACATAGTGATGGATGACGTACAAAAAGAGATAAAGCACAAACTGAAGAAATTACCAGTGGGTTATAGAAATATGGAAATAACGACAATAACTGACTGCGTCTTTGCAGATGATTTAGTAATATTTGCAAAAAACACGACAGACCTGCAAGAAAACGTAACAATATGGAATGAAGCCCTTCAAAACAGAAACTTAAAAATTAACATCGATAAAACAAAGGTAATGGTGATTGGGAAAGGAAACGGGCAAGCATCAATAATACTGGACAATACAAAAATAGAGGAAGTAAAGACGATGAGATACCTGGGCGTAAATCTACAGAAGAATGGTAAGAACGAAACTGAAATAAATGAAAGAATAGAAAAAGCAACACGGACATACTATGCTTTGAATAACAAATTTATAAGAAATAAAGAAATATCAACTAAGACAAAAATCCTAGTTTACAAGTCTATACATAAACCAATATTAATGTATGGTAGTGAGAGCTGGGTGTTAACAAGGCAGCAAAAAAGTAAAATCCAGGCGACTGAGATGAGATTCCTGAGAGCAGTTAAAGGCATTACAAGAAGAGATAGAATACGGAATGAAACAGTGAGGGAAGAACTAAGAGTGGAATCGATTTTAAAGAGCATTGAAAGGCAGCAACTGAAGTGGTTCGGACATCTAATAAGAATGGAAAACCAGAGACAACCGAAACGGATATGGCTGGCAAGGACACAAGAAAAGAGGACTAGAGGAAGACCGAGAAAAGAGTGGAACAGTGCAGTGGCAGAGTGCTTGGAAGCTAGGGGAACAAAGTGGAAGGATGCAGAAGCAATGGCAAGAGACAGAAGGGATTGGGCAATGTTTTGTTCGTAAATAAAAAGTTTTTAGACGCCTTAACACCTTCGGGTATAATAAGGCTTTATCGATTATATATATAAGGTAGTAGCAGACGAAATATATATTGCATACATGGCTTTCTTTCGACATTAGAAGCAATTCTTTTATTTTGGAAACATTTAAAGAATATGGGGATAAAATATCTACTAACTGAATTATTAAATCAGGATCTTCTGGATTTTATAGACAACAAATATTAGAAAACAGAAAAACATAAAATCTTTTAAACATACCTAAATTTATACTAGTTAATCATATATAAACATTGCTAGTCCTACGTCAGGATGAAAGTGTGAAAGGAAGATTGTTTTTATTATTATTTATAAGTATTTTCGAATACAATTTTATTATTTAATTTGTAAATAAAAAGGAAGAGCGCAAAGAGGTCGATCGTAGATAAGACCACAGGTACACCTTTCTTTCGTGTACAATTGCAATTCCTATTATAATACAAATCATTTATTTCTGTTAAGATTGCATTGTAAAATATCGTTTTTCTTTCGCATTATCGCTGTTATCCAAATAAACGCAATTGTTGTAAAAGCTATCGCTTTGCGGTGCCACAAAACATTGGGGTAAGACACGCTGTAGCATATAGCGTTCCGCATCTCTATATATTCCTTCAATCAACGGTAAAATATTATCATCCTACACTATATATCATTTGTTGATTTCGTTGGTAATATTTTTTTGAATTCCAGTGTGACATTGGCGAAGTCTTTTAAACTGTTACATCTTGATTTTTTGAATAAACTTCCTGTCACTAGCATTAAATTTTGGTCGCTAGTATCATTAAAAACTTTTTCTCTTCTGTCACGAATTAAAAATTTCCTCTAATGGCTTGAAACTGGATTATCCGAGGCTGCGGTAGCAGTTTAAATGGCAATGTCCAAAAGTTCGGTAAATTCTATAGTAAGACGTTGGAGGGACAGAGGATCTCTGGAAAAGTTACCTGGTTCTAGACGTTAATGCACTTCAACACGTGAAAATGATGATAACCTTTTAGACATTATTAAAAATAGTCCCTTTACAACTGTCGTAGAAGCAGTAGATTTTACAAGTTATCCTGCATCTGTACATACAGCTCATCGCCGCGTTCTGAAAAGGAATTTAAAGAGCTACTCAGAAGTTAGAAAAGTCAAACTTACTGCCAGGCACAAAGAAATTAGAATGGGTTTTGCTCTAGAGTACATCGTTAAAGATGACAATTTTTGGAAACATTTTTAGCGATGAAAAAACGTTCAATTCATCTAAATCTGGACGATTGAGGGTTTATAGACCAAGGAACCAAAGTAATAGAAAACGCCTTACAAGTCCAGTTTATATACATATTTTAGAAGGCGTGTTGTTACCTTCTATGCGACAAGTTTCCTCCAGAAAACAAATTTACATTCCAGCAAGATAACTGCCCAGTTCACACATCATATCAATTAAAAGAAAGGTTTCAAAATCATGAAGTAAATGTGACTGGTCGAGTTTAAGCCCGGATATAAACCCAATAGAGAATATGTGGAGAAGATTGACGAAACTCATAGGAAGCACGCGTATGCAATATCAAAATAAAGAGGAATTTTTTACCGCAATACATGATGCCTGGAATCTTCCTCAAGATTATTTTAGAAATTTATGCTTGTCCATGCCTAATTGTTTAAACAAAATAATTGAAACTAATGGAGAAATTGCGAGATATTAAATTCCTTTAATTTTTTTTTTATTGTTCGTGCCATATTTTGTTGTATTTTAAACATTAAATAAACATGTTGTATTTCATGTTCAATTTCTTGATCTGCTCTACATAAAAAAATGACAGTATTGACAACGTCAGGCAAGTATTTGAAATCACTGATTGTAAGGTTTATGACCTACTTACTATAGAACATTTTCGGTCGTGTCAGAAAATGACATTGGCGACCAAAATTTAATGCTAGTGACTGTATATATAAATATATGTTGGAAATGATCCTATCCGACACGTTAATATTGCCAATAATTAACATAAACTTTCGGCAAATTAAAAAAATCTGTACTTATTTAATGAAACAACAAGGCTACAGATTAACAATTTTCTCCGACATATTTTGTTTCGAAATGAGATTTTACATCAACTTGAACATAAATATAAACAAGTATAAACAGAAAGTTAGAAAAGTACCTGACTTTAAGAACAAATTTCTTAACTTCTTCCATATCTGATTTGTCATTTAAGAGTTGTCCGGCATCTTTATAATCTGGCTTCTTGCCATGGTAACACAAAGATGGTTGTTCGGGCTCTGGCTCTGGTGGAACGTACAATAGATCCCTGGGAAGTCTGTTCAAATGCGGTGGTAAATTTTCATCCAAAATCGCAGAGATTATCTCAGACGTATTGTAATTGTAAGTCTTTAAACATTCTCTGATGAAACCTGAATTTTGTATTACATTACGGTTATTTAATTTTTAGTTTGTTAGCGAATCTCGATTATCCAGAGTGTTATTAAATTAGTTTACAATCAACTAAGAAGATCTGAAGAAGCAAAGATCCATTATACTTCGCAACTAAAGCTGATAAGTTGGAATTGTAAATACTTGTAAATAAACTAGATATTTGATTACGCGCTCTTAAAAAATCATTAAAAAAGGCTGGAAGAATTATATAAAATATTCAAATTTGGATATTTGGTGATGTCAACAGAAGAGAAGAAGGGTCAACGTTGAGACGAATCACAAGATGGAAGCTATATGGAGCACGAACAAGAGGTAGACAAAAAATTAGGTGGGAGGACCAAGTAGTGGATGATATCAAAGACCTGGAGGCCGTAGCAGGGAGAGTACTAATGTTAAATAGAGAAGAATGGCGAAAAATAGCGAAGAATGCAAGAACACATCTATAGACCACAGAAAATGGAGTGACTCACCAAAAAACAAGTCCTACGAGCTCAAAGAGCGACTGCAATTCCAGAGTGGAATGTATAGTCTTATATACCATGTGGCCGCGTGCGTCTGCAATATAGCGATACCTGTAGTGTAAGCAAAACACACAGAGGTGTCCGTGTGTTAGAACGGTAAAGAAGTAGATGCAATGTTCCAATGTGTAGTCGCGCAAGCGCATTAGCCTGACGATATAAACATTGCAACTAACACCCATATGCGGGAGCGACAGCTAATGCGCTTGCGCGACTACACATTGGAACATTGCGTCTACTTCTTTACCGTTCTAACACACGGACACCTCTGTGTGTTTTGCTTACACTACAGGTATCGCTATAGTGCAGACGCACGCGGTCACATGGTATATCCAAATTTGGTTGTAATGGAAAAAATTCAATGTACAACCAATTTATTTTACAGCGTGTTATATCTTTTAAAATCAGATCTTGACGAGTTAAAGGAATAGTTTGTTTACGAAATATGTCCTTAAAATCATAAATGGAATAGCGACGATTTCATAATTTAAAAAACGCATGAGAGATTGTATAATTAGAAATAAAAATTTACGTCTTTGAGAATGTTTATAATTTTTTTTCAATAATTAAAAATAAACTCATTCTAAATTGGCGGCGGTCAACTTACGGGCAGCCAAGGAATAGTTAAAGTAGAAACTTAAATGACGCTGTATATCTAGTTCATAAAACCTGGGTGTGAAGTTCACAAGCATAGTTATTTTTTAAATTTGGCTCATGGTCGGCCACCGCTGTTCTAAACTTTACATACATAATTCTGTAAAAATATTAATATGAGGATAATTTAGATATGATATATCAGAATATATCGGAATATATATATATATCGGAATATATCAGACCAATTACTTCATTTTTCTTTTTACAGAGAGTAATTACTCAAGTTTTTAGGAAACAAAATTGTGAAACCGGTTTAGATTTTGATCTGATTAAGAAATTATTTCTTCTCAAAGATACAGATAAAATGGTGGAATGCGCATTGCCAAGGGCGCATGTAGGTGGTTGATTTGACGGGAGTCATTTATCAAAAGTAGGCAATATTTTCGCCATGATGAATATATTCCTGACTTCAATCACCCATGCTTTAATAGCCTACTGTCAAAATTTAATAAGGTTTTATAATCGTTTAAAATAAACTATTTAATATTCTTTTTAATATTGAAGAAATCGGGTATTCATTAAATATTAGAGTATTTTTTAAGTGGAAGAGCATCGAAGAAACTGAAGAAAAGTTACATAAATATTATGATGGTGAATCTGCGCCTTTCCATGGAATGATTTGTAAGTGGTTCATTACTTTTAAAAGTGGCTACATGACCACAGAAGATGCCTCATTCAGTAACTTCTCCAGAAATGATTAACAAAGACTATACCATTGTAAAGAGTGACCGCCGAATAAAAGTATATGAGATAGCTAATGCCCCAAACACTTGAACACATGTTGTACACAATATTTTGTATTAACATTTAAATATAGAAAACCTAATCGTAAGATGGGTGCTATGTTTGCTTACTTTTGAGCAAATGCGAACTCGTGTTATAATTTCAAATGAATATGTGGCTAAGTTCAAACGAAATCACCAGAAACAAAAACACAATCAAAACAATGGATTTCTTCTAAATTGACGTGCCCCAAAGAAGGTAAAAACTGTTTTTTCGGCTAATAAGATTATGGTATCAATTTTCGTTTGTTTCCAAAGGAATAATCATTGGAGGAAAGTACAATAACCGACCAATATTATACTGATGTACTGACATGTTTTTAAGCCGAACTGAAGAAAAAACGACCACATTTATTTAGAACTTGTTCCATCAGGATAACGTGCCATGTCATTCATCCGCTATTGTAATCACTAAATTTGTCAAATTAGCTTATGAATTGCTGCTCAATTTACTATATTCACCAGATCTGACTTCGAGCGATTTATTCTTGTTCGCAAACTTTAATAAATGGGCTGGTTAAAAGAGATTGAGACAAATGAGAAGGTGATAGGCACAATGAGTGCTTATTTTGATGAGCTTCCGAAAGATTGCTTTTTAGTAGGCTTAAAAAAATGGAAGTCGCCTAAATACAGTGGACCCCCGCTATTCGCGCCCCCCTGTATTTGAGAATTCGCTTGTTTTACTGACATTTCTCGTTATGCGCGCTCCGTATTCGCGGTTCAGTATGGGTAGTTCCTCTAAGGTTTCGTTATTTCCCTTGTTCATTTATTTCTTTAAAAGTTCAAAAACTGTATTTGGCTCTTATACGCAATATGTATGTATGTATATCTATTTGTGTCGATTACATACATATATACCTGTAATTGATATGTACATACAAACCTATTATTTTTGTACCCCGATATTCGCGAATTCAATGTTCGCGGTGTTTTCGTGGAACGCAACCTCTGCAAATAACGGGGGTCCACTGTATATAGAATAGATAATATAATGTATATTTTTTATCCTAAAATAATTATTAAAATCACTAGTGTAAAAGGCAAATGTATCCAAACTGTTGACGAATTTCCGCGAATGATGCTAGTATTCAAAAAGTCAATTTAATCGTCGAGTAAAATGTCGGTTGAATGGAATTAAGAGGTTTATAAAAATATGACTATGGAACGTGTTTTAATAAGCTTTTGCGACTTTTTATTGTAGAACAGAAATAATTCCGAATTAATGCCTCAAGGAAGCTGTTTTATAGGCGTGAAAGAGTTCCTGAGTTCATACAGGGTGCGGCAAAATAACCTCCCTATTTTCGATGCTCGGTAGCAACTGGAGACACTTAGAGTAGTGGGGATAGCAGCAGTCGACGCAGGAGAGTGGGAAGTTTACGTTGCATTCGGCACGTAGGCACCAGTCGCCATCATGGCGTGGATGAACGCACAGAGCTTATGTGGTCGAAGCGTTCATTCGCAACAATGAGTCGGTTGTCACGGCACAGCGTGCTTTTCGAACGCGATTTCAAATTCCTCCGTGTGAGTCGGTACCGGACAGAAAGTCTATTTTGTTGTGGGTAAAAAACTTTAGAGAGACTGGTTCTGTTGTTAAAAAACGGGGTGGAAGACCTCGTAGTGCCCGTACACATGAAAACACACTGAAAACATCAATGAAAACATCACTGAAAACATCAATGCGGTTAGACAATCAGTTTTGCAGTCTCCTAAAAGATCAGCTCGTAAACATGCAGCCGCCCTTCGAATGTCTGACCGTAGTGTTCGTTGAATCCTACACAAGGATCTTCATTTCCATCCTTACAAGATGGTTGTTGTGCAAGAACTGTCACAACGTGATTGCCAGAGTTGCACGGAAGCATGTCAACTCATCTTGGAAAGTCTTCCACCAGACAGCATTGTTCAAACATCGTCCCGGAAACCTGCTAGACCTGAAAGAAGCAATTCGCGAGGAAATTCATCGCATACCTCAAGCGATGCTTGAGAGAGTCCACGAGTGCTTCAATGTTCGCTTGCAGCAGTGTATCAACAGCCACGGCCACCATTTGTCAGATATTATTTTCAAAACCAAGCAAAAAAAATTCCCGTGTTAAAGAATAAGTTGGTAAAAATAAAATTGTTTTATCTGGAAAAATGCTTTTTTATTTACGTCAAAAAATAGGGAGGATATTTTGCCGCACCCTGTATTAAGGTGCGATTTCATTGTGTCCCGGGGGAAAGTCCCGTGGTAAGCATTATGCGAAATGCTCTGCGAATTGTGGAGGGATAGACCGTCAATCCACAAAAAAAAAGTTGGTAGCTTTTACTAACATGAGAAAACTAAGTGATCTGGGCAGCGTAAGACTGTTCGGACAAGAGTTAAAACTAACCAATGAAGTGAAGCATAACCACTTGATGCGAAACTGAATTGGAGCCGAGACACATAGTCAAAGTGACAAACAGGGCGGCGCAACTCTTTGGAGACGTAGAAGAGCTGTTGGTAAGACCCGGGGACTAAAACCGCGTGTGGTACATTGGTTGGTCACAGTAGTAGTAAGACCAACGATTACCTATGGGGCAGTTGTCTTACTTATACTGGAGGAGAATAGAACTGACATTGGCAGTGGGGCTCCTTATGACTCTCCAGCTACAGGCTCTGTTGGGAATCACGGAAGCTATAAATAGCACGGGAACCGCTTGGGCTAGTCGTTTATTTACTAAAATAAATTACTTCATAATGAAAATAATCTTGAGTGTTTTGTTATAAATGCAATACAAAGGCGAAGCTATAATTAATCTCTGCCGAATTAACGAAACAATCTGGATAGCGGAGATTTTATCTTACTTATTACCGTCTCCAAGATGCGGTAACGTATCCATAACAGATTTAGTTAAATCCATTATTTCATTTTCATTATAATTAAATTTCGATGCAGGTTCCACTTCGTTGAAATCATTTTCTTGAGATGTACATGGCTCTATTGTTGCATTGTCAAATATTTCTGGTTTCTCTAATTTCATTTCCCTCAACTTTTCTAATTTCGGCAATGTACTTAAACATTCCAAAATATAATTAATCCGCATGTGATCTCTAAGTTTGCCGTTAAGGTAATTAATATGTACATACATAATGTTAAGTATGAAAAACAGCAATCTGAGTTTTGTATTTCAACTTTTTTTCGACATAATCCCCCCGCAGTTCAACGCACTTGGTACAATATTTCTCTCCCGATTCCTTCTCTGAAGCGGTTTTTTTAAAGCCCTTAAAATAGTCATTAACCGTCTTCAAAATTATTGTCCAGTCAGGAAAATCATGAATTTCGGGAACAGATGGCAGCTTGAGAAGACTGCCATCAAATAGGTTACACGCGGAAGCAGTTTAAAGTATATTTCGGTCAAATCTTGCCGTGCTTGAATGGACTGCTGCATTATCATGGTAGAACCAAGACAACTATCTAATTTTAAAATTGAATAGTTATAAGTTGGCTAGATTAGTAAAAAATATGACACGGTTAGGGTAATTTGTATTATCTTAAGTTAAATTAAATAAAGGGGATAGAACACCTCTTCTTGCCCATTCCAGAACGCTTTTCGGCGATCACAGCCTTAAGTCTGATCAAAAGGGATGTGCAGTATACGTCAGTGATGTTTCTTTCCTTCTCGAGGTAGTAAATCAAGAAAATTCCTTTCGCATTCCAATAGACTGACGTCGTCACCGTCCCAGACGCTGGAACGCATTTTGCCTTTTTAAGAATCAGTTCTCCTCATATGGTCTATTCTTTTAACTGTTATTTCATTTCGGGCGTATAGTGATATGTTCGCATGTGATTTCGTTTCTACTCCAGAATGAAAAAATGCGACACCCATCTTGCGCAATTTTTTCATGTGCAATTTGTGCGAAATGAAATGTACTCCATCAAGTGATGTGATTATGATTGCTAACTCGCCCATTTGCCCTTGCCTGTCGGCCAAAACAATATCGTAGACTTTGGTCAGTGCTTTCTGGTGTTAAAGCAGATTTTGGAGCCCCAGAACGTGGTCGTTTTCTATGTTTATCCTGCCTCGTTTGATTTCGTTGACCCAAAAGCTGACGGTCTCAGAGGAAGGGCATGAGTCACCTAATGTAGGCGCAATCCTTTCACGAATTTCTTTTGCTTTTTTCCCTTCTATATAATTGGATCATACCACGAATTCCAATTTTATTCATTTTTTACTTTCACCTGAAACGCTTATGTTCAAGCAACTGTAAAAAAATTAGCTAGTGTCAGAATGACTTGTAACTGTAGATTTCATTCATAGGAAGGAAGCTTCCTATCTACGTATATAGATGTCGCTGTCAACCTGTTAGTATCCGAACCAAGTTAATTGCCGAACCACCCCTGAATAATGAGTTCAAATTTTAAAACTAATAAGAATTATCTCTTTTAAATTATAATTATGATTAGTTTGTTTGCTGAAATTATTTCTAAACACAAACAAATGATTATGATACATTCATTCATCACAATATACGAGGTTCTTTTTTTATCACTACACATACATTCATCCCTACATGTAAAGCTAAAAAAAGGAAATCAATGCATTGGTGGCATAGTAGGCAACCAGTTATACACCAGTGACGTATTTTTCCAACTGTCAAATATTTCTGATTTTTCATTTAGACTTCTGAATCTGAAATTAAATATATTTTATTGAAAACTAGATAATTTATTTAAAACAGTTAATTATCTCAACAGGCGTATACCTTGTGGGAAGACAATTTTAAATATTTTTAACAAATTCAAACAAGATGGATAGTATTTCTTTAAGGATGAAATATATTTAAGATAGTAAAATTAGTGTATTAAAAAAGGTAGAAAATATGAAAGCGTTGATAATAAAAAAAAGTACGAATAGATTTGACCATTTTATGAGATTGTAGCATTGTCGCAACCGGTCGCACGTTCTCACATTAAGTACAGCATACTTCTAATGTATTACCGAACGTAACCCACGTATTGGCGGCATTTCACTAACACGATAAAAACAAATAACACCTCGCGGTATCTTACGAATAAGTGGTTTTATAAAATGGAGAATTTATATTAAAAAGTAGTAGTAGGGAATTCTTGTAGGTAATAAATATGTTACTATTTCTTTAATAATCCCAATAACTTTTGGACTGTACAATTACCTGACAGCATCACTATTGGAATTAAAGATTGAGGATTGGAAGACATAATGCAATAAACTTTTGGAATCTATTAAAGCAAGGCTATTTTCATATGAACAACAATCAGTTACTAGAGTAGCAACTGTTTTACACCCTCGATTTAAAAAAGATTTTCGTAGTACTGAAAATGCTACTGGGGCTACTTCTTTTCTAGAACAAGAAATGTTTAATATTAACAAATTTAGTATAAAAAACACACTTGGCTATTTCACAATTTTTTATTAGATATATTTCTAACATATGTTTCGGCTGTTATGCCATTGTCAAAGAGGATCTTAAAACTGACTTACAATACGTGCCCTTGTAACTTTTATACCTATTTTTTAGTGCTGGGGCGATGGTTAAGACATATTTACAATCGTGTCTATTATGGGGGTGTTAATAAATTCTAACTGTGTATTTGTAATTATTATATTTTGTTTTTGTGCTTTTTTAATTTCTAGTATTTCTAATAAGTCTAGTTTTCTACTTTTTATTACGTTATGAAACACGGTGGAGCTATTAATATCAGGCAAATGGCTTTGTTCGATACAGTGTGTCGAAAAACCTGTGTTTTTAATACTATATTTTACGTCTCTTATGTGTTCGGATATGCGTTTTTTAATGGATCTTCCACTTTGCCCTATATATATAGCTTCACAGTCGTTACATTTTATTGTGTATACTCCTGATTTTTCTATATGTTCTATTTTATCTTTGTTATTATTTAACATTGTACCTAATTTTGTTCTATTGCTACATATGATTTGAATATCTAATTTTCTTAATATTTTGTTTACTTTGTCTGTGATTTGGGGAATATATGTAATTGCGTGCCAAATGGGTTTATTTTCTTTTATTTCCGGATATAAGAATTTTTTCTGAATATTCTTTTGTTCTTTTCGGTTTAATATTTTGTCTACTATGTTGGGATTGTATCCATTATTTTCTGCTATTTCTTTAATATATATTATTTCTTCTTTAAAAGCATCTGTATTCAATGGTATGTGAATTGCTCTATGTATATAACTATGGAATGTTGACATTTTTATTTTAGTATCTTGTTTCGATTCCGCCTGTATTATATTATCTGCAAATGTTGGTTTTCTGTAAATTTTATATGACAGATTGTTATTGTTTCTGTATATGGAAATATCAAAAAAAAATTAATTTGTTATTTTCTTCTTTTTCTATTGTGAATTGTATTTTGGGGTTTAATGAGTTTAATAATTTCAAGAATTCTGTTAGTTGCCTGTCTGTACCTGTCCAGATGCAAATTATATCATCGACGTACCTGGCCCAGAAAAGGATTTGTTTGATTAGGTTGTTATTTCTGTTAAATAGACCTATTTCGAAGTTATGCATATAAATGTTAGCCAATATTGGGCTGAGAGGATTTCCCATAGGTAATCCTTCTACTTGTGAATATATATCATTATTAAATTTGAAGTAATTTTGATCTAGGATTAACTTTAATAACTCTCTTAATTGTGTTTTCGCTATGTTGTCTGAAATATTATCATTAATTTGGTTTTCTATTATGTCTTTTATCTCCTGTATTGGTATTGAAGTGAACAGGCTTTTAATATCAAAGGATACTAATTTCGCGTTATTTGGTAATGTGATTTCTTTTAATTTATTGGTTAATTCAATAGTGTTTTTTATTGTATAATCAGATTTCAACTTTATTTTTTCCGGTAATGTTTTACTTAAATATTTACATAGTTTATATGAGGGTGCATTTACATATGATACTACAGGTCTCATTGGGGTGTTATTTTTATATAATTTCGGTTGGTCATATAACATTTATATGCATAACTTCGAAATAGGTCTATTTAACAGAAATAACAACCTAATCAAACAAATCCTTTTCTGGGCCAGGTACGTCGATGATATAATTTGCATCTGGACAGGTACAGACAGGCAACTAACAGAATTCTTGAAATTATTAAACTCATTAAACCCCAAAATACAATTCACAATAGAAAAAGAAGAAAATAACAAATTAAATTTTTTAGATATTGCCATATACAGAAACAATAACAATCTATCTTATAAAATTTACAGAAATCCAACATTTGCAGATAATATAATACATGCGGAAGCGAAACAAGATACTAAAATAAAAATGTCAACATTCCATAGTTATATACATAGAGCAACTCACATACCATTGAATACTGATGCTTTTAAAGAAGAAATAATATATATTAAAAAAATAGCAGAAAATAATGGATACAATCCCAACATAGTAGACAAAATATTAAACCGAAAAGAACAAAAGAATATTCAGAAAAAATTCTTATATCCGGAAATAAAAGAAAATAAACCCATTTGGCACGCAATTACATATATTCCCCAAATCACAGACAAAGTAAACAAAATATTAAGAAAATTAGATATTCAAATCATATGTAGCAATAAAACAAAATTATGTACAATGTTAAATAATAACAAAGATAAAATAGAACATATAGAAAAATCAGGAGTATACACAATAAAATGTAACGACTGTGAACCTATATATATATATAGGGCAAAGTGGAAGATCCATTAAAAAAAGCATTTCCGAACACATAAGAGACGTAAAATATAGTATTAAAAACACAGGTTTTTCGACACACTGTATCGAACAAAGCCATTTGCCTGATATTAATAGCTCCACCGTGTTACATAACGTAATAAAAAGTAGAAAACTAGACTTATTAGAAATACTAGAAATTAAAAAAGCACAAAAACAAAATATAATAATTACAAATACACAGTTAGAATTTATTAACACCGCCATAATAGACACGATTGTAAATATGTCTTAACCATCGCCCCAGCACTAAAAAATAGGTATAAAAGTTACAAGGGCACGTATTGTAAGTCAGTTTTAAGATCCTCTTTGACAATGGCATAACAGCCGAAACATATGTTAGAAATATATCTAATAAAAAATTGTGAAATAGCCAAGTGTGTTTTTTATACTAAATTTGTTAATTACAAAATGTTTCACCAAGAAGTGTCTGCTACGTCAATTAATGAAAAAAAAAAAAAAAGTTTAATATTATGAAGAAAATAGATTCCTAAAATAAAGAATAAATGCCTGTAATCGAAACAGACATTAGTCCACATCAAAAGTCACTTTCATTATTTGGATTTTTGCAAGAAGGAATAAGAGAAAGTAAAATCAATTACAGCCGATGTAATAATAACTAAAAGGCAATACATCGAAAGGCCACATCAAATCAGTAAAAGAGGATCTACTCTTTTACTTTGGAAGGTAAGTTTTAAAAAAAGGGTAATTGCATTTTTTATTTGGATTTTCTTTTAGGTAACAGGAATGGAACTGAAACCCTTAAAACAATGTGATAGGAAATACTTCTGTATTCCAGTAAGTTCAGCAGAAAGTGAAAGTGTATAGTAAGCTCGTTTAATAGTAGAAAAAAGGCAAGACTAAAACCGACAAATGTTAAATGATAATGTTCCTAAATAAAAATTTTAAAAATATTAATAAGTAACCTAATATTTATTTTATTAAAATTACACCCAACCTTTTCCTATTAGCTAAAGAAATAACCCTATGGGTTTCATCTTACTATGCTTTCTAACTATTAAAGATATGAATGTTTAAGCATTCAAAGGTAAATTATTTAGATTGCCATACAGAATGTACATGAAACTCTTTAAATCTATTACAGAACGTTTGTTTTATCAACAAAAATTATTTTAAACCAAAGAAAGTTGAGTATATCAATACGTTAAGCACGTATTACGGATTTGTTACAAATAAAATAGGCACGCATTACACACATGTGTATCTGTAAACATGGGCATACATAATTAGAAAATACGAGATGTATGTCCATGTGAACAGATACAGATGTGTATAATGCATGTCTGTTTCATCTGTAAAAATTATTTTATCTAAAATTTTTCCGTTTTCATTTAACAAATTAAACAGTACATATATCACAAAAATCAGTTGGTTTTACTTTATCTTCATCGGAAAACTCTTGCTGGTTTGATATCTTGTATGGCTTATATTTGACTTCTTTCAGGGTTTACACACCGAACTGTAGGATACTCCAAAATGCCTGGCTACATCTAAAAGCGATCCTACAGACCGTTCTTCTACATAACACAGGATATTCAGCTTTGTGTGTTCTGTTAACACGTGATTGGCTTTATTTTTTTTTTGTGAGAATTTAGAAAACAACCACCATCTTTGAATTTATTGAAAATATTTAAAATTGGCTTCGCACAAGGTTTACGCCTGTTGGGATAATTAACTTTTTTAAATAAATGATCTATTTTTCAATAAAATGTATTTCAGATTTAAGTATGAATGAAGTCAGAAATATTTGACAATTGGAAAAATACGTCACTGGTTGCCTGTGCTATGCCACCAATGCATTGATTTTTCTTTCCTTTAGGATAGGCATAGGAATAAATGTATGTGTAATGATAAAAAAGGACCCGGTATATAAAATATGTGTATGTAGACACTGTCACTCACAAGTATTTGCTCATGTATATATTATAATTTTTAAATACATATTTGACTTTCTAAAAAAAATGAAATGATGATTCGATGCTCTTGTAATAACTAAATGTAACGTACAATTTAGAGCAATCTAATCTTAATGATTTAGTTCTTGAACGAGTAAAGTGGAAATCCTTTTTTATTAATACCGAGTACTTTTTAAAAGTTCGTTGATTCGAGAATTTTTTGTATTACTAATTGTGATTAACACAATCTATGTTTAGAGTTTACGCATTAATATTTGTGATTATCGCCGTACTTTTACCGTGAAAACACTTTTAAGTGGTTTGCGCGTGTGTAATTAATAAATATGTCGAAGACTAAACAACTATCGATTCAAATGCGAATAATAATAGTAGCCTATTATAAAACTGGTAAAAACAATAGTAAAATTGCCGGGGAATTGAAGATTAGTTGTTGAATAGTCGATTATAAAATTCGGAATCTGACATATCTTCGAATAAAAAGAGAAGCTAGCGGCCCAAAGTAATCACTTTAGCTGATGATCGTCAATTTGTTATAATAATAATTAAAACCTTAGTATCTCTCAACAGTTCAACGTGAATTAAAAAGAGCTTTGGCAAGTGATGTTATTACTACGCCCGCGCATGTGGAGAGGCGTAAGATATATTTAGCTGTCGGCATTCACCTTAAATGAGAAAGAAAACCACGAAAATCTTCTTGGACAGCCCTGGATTCGATCCCAAAATCCTCGGAATGATAAATCAGTGACTTATCACCTCGTTATCGGTCGACGTACTAAGGAAAGCAGCCACAGAAATTGCAACGCAAGTTAATGTGAGACAAGAAAAAACATGTGTGGC
Source organism: Melolontha melolontha (assembly GCA_935421215.2). NCBI lineage: Eukaryota > Metazoa > Arthropoda > Insecta > Coleoptera > Scarabaeidae > Melolontha > Melolontha melolontha. Next base: position 65,810,796 of record OW285242.1, read on the forward strand.
AACCATTAAAAGAAGGCTAACAATTACTGGTATACATGAGCGAATTGCCATTAGAAAATCCTTGTTAAAGAAATAGAACGTCTAGAAGGCGTTTAATTCTATTCATAGAATGGCTTGACAACATAAAGATTGGATCTTACAAAATTGAAGTATTGCCTTATGGACAGATGAGACTAAATATGATTCTTATGGATCAAAGACGTAATTTTTACGAAGATCTTTTAATGAACAGGTATCAGATCATTGTGTGGTATTTTGCAGATAAATCTATACGCGATATTAAAAAAATCTAAGGAATATTGTACAAAAAAGTGCTATAAACTATTTTGGAGGACAACGCTATTCTTTTAGGATTAATAATTATTGTCTAAAACTTTATATTCCATAAAGTCAATGGTCCAAAACACACGTTAAAGCTTTGTTGTGAAGGAACCTTGAAAATAATGTAAAGGTTTTCGCAATCTTTGGATCTGAATCTTGTAGTTTCTATGGAATAAACTGCTTCGACAAGTTATAAAAATAATGCGTAGGTCGGCGGAAACACTATGAACCATATTACAAGAATTGCAAAAAAATATTTTAATGCACATTAGCAAAATTAACAGCGCGAATGTCGAGACTATGGGCTGCAATTATTCAAAATAAAGGAGTGTATTTTTACGAAAGCAATATTTAATTACAAATATAAATATGTATGTATAACTATTTATTAGTAAACTTTGTTTAAATTAAATATAAATTTATTATCAAAGCTAGTGTTTTATTTATAATATTTTATGAATCATGGGTGGGCAAATACTTATGAGGGGTAGTGTATATATTTGCTTTCCTAGGCTATTTTTTAAAGAACAAACCCACCTTAGGAGAATATATATGCGCATTCATTGAATTACCTACTACAGTGAGTAAAATAAAGTGTTACCACTTTGCTTATCATCAATCTTATCTCGTAAAAGGATACATTTGAGGATGAAAATCGGATAATGTTTGTAATTGAACGTCGATACTGTGAGTGTTTTGATAGTCGAAAATAAAGAATTCATCTTCTAAAGCTGCAGATATTGCAGACAAATACTTTTCCGTAGCGGCATCTTGTTTTTCATTATCGCCCCTAAAAGAAAGAAAGAACTATAATATATAATACCATTAATTAAGACTATTGGGCTAGGCTCGGGAATAGAATAACCAGGAAATGCATTAGTGGAGTGCCGTTCAAATTTTTATCGAAGAATTATGTTTTGTGTTATAACTAAATCGGGGAATAGTGGGCTGCCTGCCAGAAGCATAGTATCTATATTGAGAGTTCCGTAAACGGTGTCGATCGTCAGTAATAATTTTATTGCCGATTTGGCGAACGTATGTCGAGCGCGGTGCGTATTTCTTCGGATGTGTAGATTTCTGTACTGACTGTTGTACGTATGTAATAATGTTGCAGTTACGTAGTTCGAGAAAACGACCGTTGTCAGATGCAGTGAATAAATTAATTAAAGATTTACAGGATTTAATTTACAATTGCGCAAAAAATAAATTTTAACCATGTTTTATAAATTACTACTTGTTATTTAATTTTATGTACCTGCTATCAAGTGCACGTCTCTGATGCAGTTCGATTTCGCTTCTTTATTTATGATTCAAATAAACTAGGACTAAAAATATAACTCAACATTCACTGCATTATGATTTTTCTTATTCTATTCATGTATCTAACAAGAAGTATTCAAGTGATTGGTAGTGGCATTACTATTTTGTCAAATTTAAGAACAAAATGTCTCAGTTGTATGGGTACTTAGTAATATCAGTAAAATTTGTTTCAAAAACATCCGATATTTCAATGAAAACAGGTACCCTTGAAAAAGAAAGACAACGCATGAAAAATGGAAAGATGCAATTATATAGAATATGGATCCAAAAAATTGTGAGTTAATTACGACGCGAGCCCTGAAAATTGTATTATGTGTGGCCATGGATTCAGAATGTCTATATTTCTATTGAATTTACACGCAAACATACACTAGTATAGCTGTTATAAAAACTGTAGAAGATAACATTGTTTAGACAGCTGTGGATGTTATAAAAACACTACAAGATAGCAGCTTTGTATACAAAGTGTTCAATAACCTCAATATATTTACGTACGAAAATATCAGCTATAAATTTTTATTTTGTATGCAAGGGAATTATTAAAAATTAATTTCATTGCAATAAAAATAAGAATAAAGTGAAAATAGTCAAACAGAGTAGTTAATGCCCAAATGCAAAGCAAAACGATCTCTATGCGGACAACAAAAGGGTGTCCTCAAGAAGGTGTATTGTCACCGCTACTATGGAGTCTAGCAGTGGATAATCTCATCAAAATATTAAATGGCCAGGGAATATGGACGCAGGGGTTAGTCGATGACATTGTCATTGTGTCCCGGGCACAGTGGCGAGCATCATGCGAATTGTGGAAAGATGGTGCCTTGAGGGATTAACTGTCAATCTTCAAAAAAACAAGTTGCCTTTTCCAACATGAGAAAACTAAATGATCTGGGCAGCGTAAGGCTGTTTGGACAAAAGTTAGAACTAACCAATGAAGTGAAGTATCACAGGCATAACACTTGATGGAAAACTGAATTGGAGCAGACACCCAGTCAAAGTGGGCGACACAGCTCTTCTGGAGATGCAGAAGAGCTGTGTCGGTGGTACATGTGGTACACTGGTTTTACACAGCAGTAGTAAGACCAACGATTACCTATAAGGCAGTTGTCTGGTGAAGGAGGACGGAGCTGACATCGTCGATGGGGCTCCTCACGACTCTCCAGCGAGAGTCTCTGTTTGGAATCACGGGAACTATGAACAGCATGGGAACTATCAAGGGTCTCCCTCTGCTGGAAATATTTGTGTAAGCGGAGGCCATGGCTGCGATCCTGAGGCTGAAGGCCAATGGCGTATGGTATCCTAATAAGCTTGTAGGGGGCCATACAGATTTCACAGGAACTATACTGGAAGAGTCGATATTTCAAATGCCGGCGGACAGTATGGCACCTGAGATTATGTTTACAGCTAAGCTGAATATATTTATACCGACCAGGGAACAGGCAGGAAGTCGCTCGAGCGATTGTGGTGCCGGCACCTGGCACACGGATGGATCACAATCTAGTCAGGGGGGCAGGTGCAGGCATATGCGGAATGTGCCCTGGAAGGAAGATGTCGATATGTTTGGCAAAACATACGACGATTTTCCAGGCCGAATTGTTTGCAGTCGCAGCCTGCGCCGAGGAAATTTAGGAAGCCGGCTGCGCAAACCAAAAAATTGACATAATGACTGATAATCAGGCAGCTATTAAAGCCATAATGAATCTATCTAACAGGTCTAAACTGGTGAAATATTGCAAACAGGTCCTCAATAAATTGGCACAAGACAATTCATTAATTAAAGGCAATGAGATATATGACGAACTGGTCAAAGAAGGTACTAATAGGAACTTCATAGGACCAGAACCTTTATGTGGAATCGTTAAGGATTTCGTTAAAAGCGAGATCTGGTTATGGCTAGAAAGACAACTTAAAAAGAAATGCAGGTTAACGGAAGGCCAACTCCATACTAAAACACTACTAAGGGAGCTGGACGGAAGGTTTTCAGCCAACCTAATTCGTAGTAACAAAAAAGAAATTAAAATAATTACCGGGTTAATAACCGGACCTTTTAGGAAGCATCTGTACAGCATTGGCTTGGGTAGCGAGCCCTGTCGTAGGAGATGTGAAAAACAGGAGGAAACTAGCCTTCATGTAATATGCACGTGTGAAGAACTGAAGGGATTCAGACAGAAACATTTCGGAAGAGGGATCCTACGAAGGTACTCAAACTTCCCTTGAGGAGGATAGTTGCTTTTATCGAGGACACAAGACTAACAGAGTGGAACTGAGGACTATATTGTGGATAGTACAAAGGGCAGTGTGCTCAAGTGTCTGGGCGTGTTGGCGTCCAACCCAAAACCAGGCGCGGCTCGTGATGACGTACTGTGGGGGTACATACAATTATGTGAGTGCCTCGTGTGTTTTCGGTGTTTACTAAGAAAACGCTACAGTTAGTACACGAGAATACACGAAGCACTCGCATCATTGTACGTGTCCCCACAGTACGCCATCACGAGCCGCGCCTGCCCAAAACAGAAGAAAATAGTCAAACAAGTTTTAATGAAATAAATATCGTTTCAAGTATATTAAAATACTTCAAACATTAAAGATAGTTGTGTTAATAATAAACAAAGGAACAAATTAAAATTGAAATTAGAGATGTAGATTTTATACCAACTTCTTTGCAATATTTTCTTCTTACTTCCTTTTCCCATCCAATTACAAAAGCTATAAAAAAGAGCTTTTACAGCATGAGAATAATTCGAGAGCAACATATGTATTGCCTAAATGTAATAAAATGTTTACAAATCAAATCAAGTACTAACAAATTTATTGAATCCCTATAATTTTTTCAAAAGTAACTCTCTTCAATCTAATTTATTTCCCAATAGTTTATTCTTTTTGTTTTTTAATAAATCTTAGCTAAAACAATTGTAGTCCATTGCTTTTTAGTACTCTAATTTATTAAAATATTTTGGATAAAAATATATAGTCCCTTGTCAATTTATTAAGACTGCTTGCTGATATAATGATTTTATTAAAAGTACTATTTTTTTTACTTAAAGCACTTTATAGAAATATCTAATCATTTAATCATATAAATAATTCCATATTGCACGTTCAAAATTTCCTTCTTCTAATTCTTCTTCGTGTAAAGGCTTTGATGCTCTCTTTAATTTTGGGGACATTTTTCCCAATATTTTCAATATTTGCTATAAGTATGTTACTTCGTAATGTTGTTTCTTAAATATACACGTGATTTTAAGACGCTCCACGTTATCAATTTCATTTAGATAAGAACTTTCTTACCATGGTAATAGTTCTAAATTTACCAGTTTTATGACTTTAAATTGATTTTGAATGTGGGGAGTCGTTATTTGGATCCAAATAGTCTATATGTGGCAACAAAATTTCTTCCATGATTATATTATTTTTGATTTATCGTAACTTCTCACAAAATAGTGATGCAGGGCCTTCTGATGCTGTCCATCAGGCGCGGCTCGTGATGACGTATTTGGGAGTGCAAGTACAATGATGCGAGTGCTTCGTGTATTCTCGTGTACTAACTGTAACGTTTTCTTAGTAAACACCGATAACACACGAGGCACTCGCATCATTGTACTTGCACTCCCAAATACGTCATCACGAGCCGCGCCTGCTGTCCATGATCAAACCATAATGGATATTTCAGTTGTGAATATAATTACATTAATACGTGTCTTCTAAAGAACTCAGATCTTTCAGTATCACTATCTGTATTTTTGTTTTATCAGTGAATAAAATTCACAATATAAATTCATATTTACTTTATACTTACTTGCGCCAATCATGTTCCTCAACGTAGATGTCAACTACATCTTGTTCTTTCAAATAATTCCTGTTGGTGAGCGAGCTTATTATTGCTCTTTTCGTACACCATACACAAGTGGGTGCCCTGTAGTTGCAAGATTTGGAAAAGAGGTAAAAAAACAATGGTTAGAAGACTCTCCTTGTGCCGGGGCTCCGGCAACATATTACACATCCCGAATAGGAGCCTCGGAAAACAAGTACCAAAACCAAAAGACAAAAAAGATCAGAAGGGAGGGTATGGTTAGTTAAATATTAATTTTGTTTAATATTAAATACAAATATAAACACATATATACGTTAAAAGATGCTGATAAAAGTAAATTATCGACCTAAAAAGCTGGGAAAATTTTAATTTTATTAAATTTTGAATGAGAACATTAATTTGATTGCGGCGATTAGAACAATTGAAGAGAATGTGATTGATACCATTGAATTCTCCAAAATTACAGTTAGGGGAAGTTAAAATTTGAATTTTGTTGATATGGGCAAACCGCAAGCGAGAGAGTGTTGAAACAAATTATAGTGAAACAAAAGTAGTTGTTAAATTATGAAACCAAGGCCTTTTTGGGATAGATGGTTGAACAGTAACATAAAATCTTATTCTAACCGCAGAGGAAGTTTGCCAATGATTCTGCCACTTAGTCATAAGATTATCGCCTAACACTGGGAAAAGGTCATTATAAAATACCTTCATAACAATGATCGATTTAAATCAACCTAATTTTGCTAATAAATCAGCTTTTTCGTTAAATAGTATTCCTTTATGACTGGGAATAAAACAAAAGCAAATGTTAATTTTATAAGAATATGCGTAAAATAGTTTCTCATTGATGAGCCATAGTAAAGAGTTTTGTGTTTGTTTATCTATTTTGAGAGCTAGGAGAACACTCTTGCAGTCAGAGAAAATTACATTGAATTCATGTATAGAAGCAATAATATAGGATAAACAAACGTAGATTGCAGTTAATTCGGCTGTGAAAATAGAAACAAAGTTGCTGATGGCTGCTGAAAAATGTAAATTCGAAGTAGGAGAGAAAATGCCTACAGAGGAGGACTTGGGAGAATTATGAACGGAACCATCCGTAAAGTATAGGTTGTAATTGGGCCAATGATGTTTTAGGTAAAAATTAATCTCTTGATTAATAACATGAGTGGACCAAGAAGAAAAGTCAAAGTATTTTTTGAGCACCTACGAGCAATGAGGTAAGAGTCCATAGATCCAGAGCCTTTGAAATTATGAATTAGATTTTTTCTCAAATGGATTATCCTAGAACATTCTTGATCCCACCATGGATTATAATGAGGATGATGAAAGTGACTCTTAGGAATGGATTTGTTAGCCGCACTTAAGATAGTCGAGATAAAATCATTGTACGAAGAAGGTTAGTTTTTATTAATATTCCCAGTAAATGAATCTCAATTTGCTTTCTGACAATTATAACGAGGACGTCGGAGGAAACCCGCTTGAGAAGAGGCGTTAAAAGGTCCAAAGCTATATGGACAGGAAAATGGTTGCTGCCCAGTGTATGATCCAAAATACAGGAGTTCGGGAACATAGCTAAATCTTCAGAGCAAAAAATAAGATCTATCACGCTAGGTCCAGAATTAGGTGGCAGCAAAAAAGTAGATTTGCCATCGTTAAAATTGACAAGATTTAAATCCTCGCAGACCTCAAATAATATTTTACCTCTACGATTAACTGTAGGACTGCCTGAAGAGGGATAATGGAAGTTAAAATTACCTGCCAATAAGAATGGTGGCTGTACTAGAGCAAGTACAGACTAAGCCAATAAGTTTGAGGACAAGTAGAATTTCCGGCTGTTTTCTTGTTATCTTAGATTGGTCGAAGTGATTGTAAATCTTCGAAAGACATATTTCGGCATATTACATAGTTGGCTTGTGTTTGCAGGTGTTTGGCGTCGTTATAAATATAAATTTATTCTGCTTTTCATTCAGCTTCTGCATAAGATTTTTGTTAGATTTTATTAGAACTGTATTTTTTTAAAACAAGCAGGGAAGTTGTGATGAAAGAAAGGTATAAATTCAGAATAAAACATTAGAGGTTATATTGTACTTCCTTATCGTCTTTTTATTTGTTATAGACAACATGCCTTTATCCGAGGAGCAAAAGGCATTCATTTTGAAAGCTTATTATCGAAGTGCCATACTTATGGTCATACTCGATAGAATCATGTAATCAACAGTTTGAAGAAGCATTTCCTGATTTACATGTTCCATAATAAAATGTTTGTCCAGCACAAGGATCGAATTGTTTTGCACTTTGAAAATAATAATTGTGTTTACAAAAAGAAATCAACTAGTCAAACAAAAGTTCTTGTCGAAGAAACTGTAAATGATTTACGACAGAGAATAGAACAAAGTCCAACTATATCATTGAGAAAATTAAGTGCTCAATCAGGTAACCTTCACTAAACTTTCATTTATATTACTACATTAAAGTTAATTTTAGTAAAGTTGAAGATGCGTCTTTCAATATTACTAATATCTTTAATTATATTTTACTGTATACCAAATTTGTTCTATAGGTGTGGCTTATTCAACTTGTCATAAAGCTTTGATAAATAATCTACATATGCACCCCTACAAAGTGACAGCTATGCAGCAGTTATTACCCATTGATCATGGACTGCATATTCAATATTGTGAATGGTTTAACAATCACCTGAATAATGACGATACTTTAAATCTAACATTTATGTCTGATGAAGCATGGCTTCATTTGTCAGACTACATAAATAGTCAGAATTATCGAACATGGGCAACAGATAATCCACACACCTATGTCGAAAATAGTCTGCATACATTGAAGATAGGCACATGGGTTGCATTGTCACGGCGCAGAATAATTGGACCATATTTTTTCAATGACACAATAAATGCTGAACGGTACCGAACAAACATATTATAGCCATTTATAGAGGAATTATATGAAGACGAACTTAGGAATGGGTATTTTCAGCAAGATAGCACACCACCACATACAGGGAATTTGACTATGGAGTTTTTGCAACAATTTTATGATGAAAGACTAATCAGTAGAGGAATCTGGCCACCACGATCACCTGATTTCACACCATTAGATTTTTTTGTTTGGATATTTAAAAAAAAAAATTTTTGAAAATCGCCTACATAATTTGGAAGAATTGCAAGATGCTATTGTTAGAGAAATAAGAAATATCAATGCGAATATTTTGACAGTGTTATTTGAAAATATGAAAAGACGTGTAAATTTGTGTTTAGCAAGTGATGGTGGTCATTTTGAACATTTATTATAATACTGTTTTAACATAAGATTATGCGGTTTATGTAAGAATAAAAGAAACTTCTTATTTGGGTTTATACTACTTCCTTATTTTTCATGTCTAATGTATTTTTATTGTACTAAGTGTTATTTATTTGTTTTTTATCAATAAAAAGTATGCTAGATCATAGAATTTTTCCAGTTGTGTTATAAAAAAAAATCTTAGCAGATTAAATATTTTCTTAATATTGTAGTTTTAGCACCCCTTTAAAAATGTTCATTGAGAGAGGTTGGCCAATTAAAAGAATTAAAAACTGTCGGGAAATTCAACTTGTCCTCATTCTTATTGGCTCACCTTGTATGTTATGCCATTGTAAAATAGTTCCATATCACGAAGGATATAACACGCAACAATATTAAGAAAAGTGGTTTTCATAATAAGAAAATGGCATTTCTCGGGAAGGTCGCTATCCGGGATGAAGCCAGTAAAGTTAATACCTCGTGTAAACAATATGGAGGTATCTCCTCTTCGATTATTTGGGCAATTATGAATTGCGTTATATCTGGCAGTAGTGGTTAAATCACCTTTCTTAAGCCAAGTTTCTGTCAAGATGAGAAAATCTAATTTTAAATGAAATTCTTTAATGAAAGCGAAACGTTAGCTTTATTTTTGGAGAAGCTTAGCACGTTTCAAAGAAAGATATTTAATGAATTAGAGCTTGAGTTTCCTGAGTTTGTGTGATCCGTGAAAGTTTATTATGGTGAAATGAAGGAATAAAGTCATTGAGAAAGTTAACCAGTGTATCACAAATAAATGCTTCTTTACGAGAATTAATCACTGAATTATTTTTAGACAATTCGGCGAAAGAAATATTGGAAAGAGAGAGTTTATCAGATAACTCATGATTAGCCATAGTTGAAGAAATATTTTTTGAATATGTAGCAATTATAACTTCCAATTGCTTGCGTCTTGCGTTGAGAGCAGAGCCGTTAAGCGAGGTATCCTGAATTCTGCCGTTTCTGTTAATAGTAAATTCCTTATAGAACGGATTTTTCCTTTTAGGAGATTGCTGGGCAGACATAGAAATAGCGCTTGTAAAGGAAAAATTTCACACATCTTTGCATTCGCTTAACACTAAGGATTGGGGTGTCATCAGATGTTTTTAAATTTTTAAAGATAGTTTCAACGTTTAATTGAGGGTCGACATTCCTTAAAATCCGCCTACATGATATTAAAAAACTAGGCATATAAGATTTGCAATTATTTTGTGTTGCGAAATCAGAAGATAAAAAACTATTAACATATTTCAAAGAAGAAAATTCCATTGAGATTTTATTTCTACCTCTTTTTTTCTATCCTTTTAACTCCTTTAATACCGCTGTTATAAAAAAGTTTTCCGATCTGCATATCACGTAACTAGCCAATATTACCATTTAAAGATTGTAAGTAAACAATAATAGGAGAAACATTTCTAATTTCATACTTATTTGCATAATTATTAACTTTATGAAGAATCGCTTTATTATTAAGATCTTTAATAACTTGTTTGCTAAGAAAATAAGCTTTTTTACTGATAAGGTCAGCATTGAATAAATCTGTTTTGTTCGAATTTTTTGATGGCGAATAAAAACCGGTGTCGACAGTATTTTGTAATTCTGGCAATAAAGAAATAGGGACATCTATTTGTGGGAGCAAAGAAAGATCGCTATTAGATTTGATTTTCGTTTCTAGACACTAATAATGGGACTGTTTCAGAAAAAGATAATTTAATTAAGTATCCATTTGAACATCTGAATTGAATTTTGGATTTAAATTTACCTTAGTAAGGTTTTGAAGGGAGTTATCTCCCCCCGCCACTATACTAATTAATTAAGACAAATACGGAATCAAAATAAAAAGAAATTATAGAAATTAAATAAGAGGGAAAAAAAGAAAAGGGGGAAAAATATAATTAAGAAATGAGAAAACTTACTATAGGGTACCTCGCACTATAACAAACGTCCGATACGTTTTACCCATTGAACCGAACTTAGATCTCAAACTACAGTTTTTTAATAAGACGTTAATACTCAGTGTTCAGTTGCCATTTTAATCTCTTGATCATCTTTATTTTCAGTAACCTTTTTATTACAAAACAATCTTCCGCAGCCTATACTGTGAATGTTTTTTTGTAATCAGTGGCATTGCTTCTCTAATTACACTCTGATGATAATCACCAATAATATACTGTGTGCTGAAATGCGCACTTTTTTCATTTGATATGTCTTTCACTTTAACTATAATACTGAAAGATAGACATAAACAAATTTGGCACGAATACCAAGTAAGCTTTCATGGTGTCACATGAAATAATAAATTTTATTACTCTCAATTGATAAAATTATACTACTCAAAAATTGTAATTTACAAGCTAGTCTTAATAAATTGGCTTGGGACTGTATCAACTTGTATACATTTTTATATGATTTTTCATATATAACATGTTAGGAATTTAATACGTACAAGGTTATGATAATTTCATTTGATAAATACTCTGTAATTGCATGAAAAGCATTCACAAATTCATTTCGGCCCATTGCAATGTGGTCTAATATTCTAATTTTAAGGTTAGGCCAGTCATTCGATGTGTAGGCCCTGTCATGCATCATTTCATATATAATTGGGTACACTTGGCTGTAAAAGTTAGTTAACCTGTAAAAAAAATTAACATGAAATATTATTTTTATTTGTTTGAAAGTTTATCTACCTGTATGGAATCCCTAAATTAATAGCTATTTCAACTGATGGAGAACAATTAGATAACAATGAATTCAAAACTGCTGCTGTATCAAGCAAATATGTTACAACTTCTTCAATCCAATAAGGATCATAAACAGCCGGTTTGGGCCTGATACCAATTGGGACAATTACAGCATCTTTTTCAAAACCACAAATTTGACCAGTAACCATTTCAAGCACCTGATAAGTATATACATGTAAAGATAGTGGTGAATAAAACAGCAGCTATTGCTGTTTTTATATTTATAAAAAAAATATTTAAGGGCAACTTACTAATATAAAATGTTTAAATATTCTATTTATTTCTCTAGTATACTTATTTGTTTGTTTATCATTAAAAAACAATTCCTGAATTTTAAGAATTAATTTTTGGTTTGTTTTATTGTATAGCATAAAAATATTTGTAATTTCTGCAAAACTAAATATTCTATGTATTTCCAATAATTTCATGATCGTATCCTCAGACATAAATTCTATCTAAAATATAAACAATAAAATTCTTGATTGTAGATATTAAGTCAAAAATTGTACTTACATTGGACTCTTTAAATGTTAATAATCTTAAGTATATATTAGCTACCTTTGTGTATATATCATTATATAAATTTAAATATTCTCCATCTAAATACTTCAATTCATATATTTGAACCGGATTAAATATGAAGCTTTTTAAAATGATTTTGACACGAGGTTCAAATATAATATAATTCCAAAATTGATGGTATGTACATTTCAAAAGAAATTTTAGATTTTCTTTGAATAATTTGTTTTTTGAAATGTATAGTTCATTTTCTTCTTTAGACATTTCAGAATAATAGGGTTGGTATTTACAAAAGGAATGTTCGTTTTGTATCCAATAAGTATTCTGAAAACATGAATAAATTATTTCTCTCCCGACCGAGAATAAAGTGTCATCATATACATTTGACAATTGACATATATTAGACTACTTTATTCTCTAGGGAATAAAATATTCGATTTTCCCTAGGGAATAAAGTGAATACTGTAGTGAATGACTTTTGGTTCATTTATTTAAGTCAAAATTAATTTAACTGTCAGATTGACGAAGCATTTAAATATATCAATCAATTTTATTTTGTAATCGTAATAGTAACATTAGATGAGTTTACAATATTTATATATGGCAATCATCTGATATCTTAACTTGGCAGTTGCTTACAGTAGTGCTTGTGCAAAAATGATCTCCTTCACTGCCATTAATATTCATTTTTGCACAATAACTTAAACGGACTGCATTTTTTTGGAAAAAAATAAGACACAAACAAACTCGTTTTGCCTTAGTAACCAGAAACTATGCACATTTTCATGACAAACCAACTTAATTGAATGACGTCAGATCAATCTATCAATCAACTGTCAAACTAATAATTAAATAAATTATTACATTTAAGGTCGGGAGAAAAGTTTTGTATGTAATTCGGGAATAAACGTCTATAATCCCTCAACAGAAAATGCCCTCGCTCCCTTCGGTCGCTCAGGCATTACTTACTGTCTCGGGATTAAAACTGTCGTTTATTCCCTTAATACATAAATATCTATATTGTATATAATGTATAAGATGTGCATAATTACCAGTGCTGGTTTTTTCTCTAATCTTACATCGTAATTTTTATTTAATGTGTCTTTAACATCGTCTAGGCTCTAAAAGAATTAAGTAGACAAATTTATTTTTCATTAAAATTAGAATTATGTTAAAAAAATATAACCTTGTCTACTTGGGGTTTCTTCTTACGTCTTATTATCTTCACTTCTAATTGTAATTCGTTTAAGGGTAACTTGTTTGGATTCTGTAACAAAAAGCTTTTTGTAATTTACGCATTTTTATATGTACTATTTCAATTTTCCTATTAACCTTAAAGAAATCCTGTTGCCGACATATGAAGTCCATTTTTAAATCTTTTAAAAGAATATATAAATTTTCCAAACCAAGGAAATAGAAAGTAACTAGAATAATGATCTCAACTTAATAGAGATAAATTCACCGACCCTAACACCTCTATGCGCGTTTTAGTGTTGACGTCTCAAGCGCCATTTTATTATGGAGGGTCATTGTGCATTATCCACCTCGATACAATAATTGGCCAAGGGTATCTAATTATCCAAACAATTTTTTTTCCATGTTTTGCCTATTTACTGAAAGTTTATTTATGTTTATTTAAAGACCGTTGTATTTTAAAACTTGAATCAACTGATATAAGTAAGTTTATATACAGGTGTAAACGAAATATGTTGACATAATAGCTGTAATAATATTGAGCATAAAATGCTAATGCATGAAAACTCTATTTCGAACGAGATCTAAGAAAAAAAAATTATTAATGCGCGTGGCTCGACCCGACTCTGGTAAATTTAGTGTTCCTTTATAACTGTAGCGCTACCCCTACTGAAGGGTAATGGTGGGAGTTGTAGATGCGATGATACATACTGTCAGAAGTCAGTCTGGTATCAAGTTCCGTGAAGTATGGCTTATTCTAATCACGTATTAACAGATATCGTCTTTTGATACGGTGAAACAGGTGGAAATGTTAGAGCTAATACACGTATTTATAAAGAGTGGTTTCCGAACCGAAGATGCCCATCAAATGATTTAATTTTGCAAATCTTGTACAGATTGAGAGATCGCGGTTCATTACATCCAAGTTATTGTGAAAGCCGTGACCATGAAAGATGATCTTCAGTATCGTATTTTTCAAGCTGCGGACCATATCCGTGAAAACCGAACCGTGTTAAATCCTGTCTAGCAAACGTCAATTAAGTTGGCGCGAGGAGGGGTAAGTTCGCGCAGGATTAGAAGTAGTGGGGAGATTTGTATTTGGTTTTACATCAAATGTCAGATAATTCTAACCTCAGCGTGTATCACTTTATGATCCCCTAGCAAAGACATTATATTCCGTCAAACGTCAATGACAAATGTATTCTGACAATTACTTGAGTAGTGGGGGTGGACGTTTTTAAAAACGGCTTCTGCGCACCCCCTACTCGCGCCAACTTAATTGGCGCTTGCTATACTTCGACAGTTTACGGATCGGTTAGAAACTTGTATTTCTGCAAATGACAGCCGCGTTGAACATCTCCTTTAACCATTCCACCTGTTTCAAACAAATCTGACCTTTTAGGGCAAAGTAATTGTCATTAAAGAAAGAGCCAAATAGAACACAGAAAAAAAAAGTGAACATACAATTAAACATTACAAATGTAATTTATTATTTCTTGTAAATTTAATATTAAGACATTTAAAGAAACTCGATATAGTATTTTTTTTTTTTGAAAGGTTAGGCCATTGACGTACTTATAAATAACAGAACAGCTGCTGCATAAGAAAATTTATATCCAGGAAATGTTTATAAACTTTTAACACAAGTACAGCAAACGCCAATTAAGTTGGTGCGAGGAGGGGTAAGTTCGCGCAGGATTAGAAGTAGTGGGGAGATTTGTATTTGGTTTTACATCAAATGTCAGATAATTCTAACCTCTGAACGTGTATCACTTTATGATCCCCTAGCAAAGCATTATGTTCCATCAAACGTCAATGACAAATGTATTCTGACAATTACTTGAGTAGTGGTGGTGGACATTTTTAAAAACGGCTTCTGCGCACCCCCTCCTCGCGCCAAGTTAATTGGCGCTTGCTATACGTGTTACATTACTGAAATGTGAAGGGGGTTTTTTTAGTAAACTTTAACAAATAAAAACTTATTTGTTTGTTGAATCGACAACAATAATTTATATTTATTTAGATTGAATCTGCATACAGGACCGTATTTGTAAAATTTGTGTTCCAAAATTTCCACAAAAATTAAAGTTTCGATAGAATAATTCTTTTTGCGGATTTAAATAGCTGTTTTACGTATCTACTATATATCATCGAACGTCGGCATATTTCGTTTACACCCTGTTTAATAGTATCTATTATAGCTATTATTTTTTTAGTGAATTTCGAAAAATTTGAAATAATTACAATAATAGTACGAATGGAGGAATAAATACATGTCCACCGAAAGTAAAGTCCGCATATATAAAACAGCCGTAAGACCGGTGATTACATACGCAGTGGAAACCCGAGCGGACACAACAAAAACGAAGAGTATGATGAGAGCAACGGAGATGAGGACCTTAAGGAATATCAGCGGAGTAAGCTTGAGAGATCATGTAAGAAGCAGGGATATACGAACAGACCTTAAAATTCAAGACGTGGTGCAATTCACGAGAAATAGACGAAGATACTGGCGAGACCACGTCGACCGAATGACGGGGGATCGATGGGCAAAATGGTCAAAGAACGAAAAACCGAACTCAAGGAGACCTCCAGGCCGACCTCCCAAGAGATGGTGCGAGAGCTGGACATCTGCTTCCCAAGAGGCTGAACAAAATTGAAAATAGTAGAAGAAACAAGACTAAGTCTTAAGGAAAGAGAAAGAAGAAGAAAAAGTACGAATATAGTATCTGTAAATATTTTAAATCACATGTAAAAAGATTTCACACTATCAAAAGTTTGGAACCTTATCAATTTCTTTCAGATGTTCCTAATTTTAGGCTCTGAAGGAACTTAAAAAACTTACATATGTGTCTTTGATTGTGCTGTTCATAATCTGGAGCTCAACATATCACTACTAAAAGAACAATAGATATACGGGTTGTACATTTATTATAATTATAGCAATTCGAAAATGCTATCAGGGAGATAAGCGGTAAGGAGTTCGTGTAATAGTTGTCGTGGTCGCGCTCCGCTCTACCAACAAAAAGTTTCTTATTATGTTATTTACTATGATTATATTTACTTCTTATTGGTTATTTAACTATAGGAACAAATTAAAACTAATATAAAAATCTCTTATGGATAAATACTATTGTATCGATGTTTGTTTGGATAATGCACATCGACCTTCCTTAATATAGGCGTGTTAGTCTTTTATTCTATAAAATATTTATCTTTTATTTTTTGGATGTAATATAACTACATGTTTCTTACTACAAATGCTTTCTTTGAAATAGGAAGGGTGTGAATATATCACATTTATGTAACAAAATGTTTAACGTCACAAAATTATGAATGTGATATGTACTATCGAATTAAAAAAAAAGTGGTACACTGCCCGATATATAAAACCCGTATACTAACATATTATCAATGTAATCCAGCCTTCTCAAATTTGACATATCTTATTTAACTTGTCAAATTTAACTTAAGTTATAGGTATTACATGTAGCAATGTATCACGCAACCGGAAAACGCTGACTTTATGCTCATAAGAGTTGTACGGGTTTTATATGTCACGCAGTGTACAGTAGTTAAGTTATATGTAAAGTCAATTTTTAATCATTTTGCTAGCGTACACTGCGCGACATATAAAGCCCGTACAACTCTTATGAGCATAAAATCAGAGTTTTTAAGTAGCGTAAACGGGACAAATATATTCATACTGTCACTTATAGACTTCATAGGTTATACATCAGTAACATCAGTTATAACATCCATTGTTACATCCATTGCTAATACCTACGTGTAAAACTGAAGTCAAATTTGACATGACAAATAAAACATGTTAAAGTTGATCAGCCTGGCTTACATTGATAATATGTTAGTGTACGGGTTTTATATGTCGCGCAGTGTACTTAAGATCGTAGTAACGTGCAAAACTCATTTTTGACACTTATGTACGTTATTTAAATATTTAAATTTGTCGCTTACATTTAATACCTACTGTCGTGAGCAAAAAAATCGGGACAGTTTCAAAATCGTTGTCAATTTCCTTTATTTTTAGCGTTGTAATTTTGACGATTAACATACAAACTGTACGTCAAATCACGTATGTTAGAATCATAATTGCTAATTAAAAATTAAAAATGTCGCATCTTTCGAACATTGATAAAGCCATACTTTTTACATACTAGTTTTGTATAATGCAAGTATTCAAAATGATCATTTCTATTTTTTTTAGCAGGTGATTATATTGGGAATAGGATTATTATACACATTGCATCAAATAGCGATGTATTTACAGAGCAAGTATGCAATTACCATTTTGTCAACCAAGATGTAATTAAAATATAACTTTGTTACCGCTATTTACAATAGTATCTCTTTTGTTACAAATAATTAATTATATATATTAATTTATGAAATAACCAAACTCTAGGTAATGTTGTAATTGTAAAATTGTAATGTTATGTTTGAGTTTCTTATGAAAGAGTTATACATTTTTTAAGCATTTAGTTCTTTATTTAAGTTTTAAATATACTAATCTGATGTTTTTGTATAAACAATACCGTTAATTATATTATCTGCTTACTGCTTGTATATAAGGGTATTCTAAATTGAAATTTTTCAAAATCAGTAATTTAGGGTACAATTTCTTTAATCTAAGTTTTCTGTAATTAAAAAAATATATATTAATAATACCTATATTTCACATTATCATTTTTAATGTAATATTTGAAGATACTTTTGCCTTTTAATAACTATATTTAATTTTTATAATTTACAAGGGAAAAAACTTAAAAAAACAAAATATGAAGTGTACTCAAAAATAAATTATATTAGTTTGTAGCAGGGGTATCAGCTCTTACGGCCAGGTTTATTCGGCGCTTTAGTTATGGTGAATTAAAACTGATGGCGCTAGTACAGGAAACTATATCGTTGGCTGAGCAAGCCATTGTTATTTAGGTAACAACAGATTTAGCAATTTTATTCAGGCCCTTGGAGGCTTTACGGTCAAGGACGTTAAGTAATTTAGTTCGCGACCCCAGCGTTATAGCGCTGTTTTCAGTTGTTTGTTTATTTTTACGGCCATATTGCGGCATAGTTTTTGTTTTATAGTATCAATATTGTTGTTGTTTAATTGTTTTAGATAAAAACCAGTATTCTCGAGCTAAATACGGATGTTTATTTATGATAGAGTTTTAGACTTACATTTCGAGATCATGAGGTTAGAAAAACAACCTAAATTATGTATGAGCTTAGTTTCATTCACTTCGTAGTTATGCCAATTATGGCTTTTTAGTAGAGATTAATCATATATGTTTTATCGATATTGAAGATATATATATATATATATATATATATATATATATATATAAAAAATAATAGACTTTTTATTGGTTTAGCGACCTTTTATTGAATTATGATGTTTTATTCTACGACGTTTCGACTTTTACTATTTTTCAGTCTTTTTCAAGTATCTAGAAACAAGAATTAATACCATGAGAATATGAGAATTGTGTTTGCTTTTGTGAGATTGAATTAACAATTAAATTAACAATTAAAATTAAAATTAGATTAAAGACTGAATTACCAATTAGATTAAATTTTAAATTTTAACTTTAATTGTTAATTTAATCGGTAATTCAGTCTTTAATCTAATTTTAATTCTAATTGTCAATGTAATTGTTAAGTCATTCTCACAAAAGCAAACACAACTCTCACGTTTTCAGTGTAGTAATTCTTGTTTCTATTTACCTTACTGTATTGTAGCCAAATTCAAATTTTTCTATTCATTTACACAGATGTAATCACTTTAATTGTCCTTACTCATTATTAATCTAATTTTAAATTTTAACTCTAATTGTTAATCTAATTGGTAATTCAGTCTTTAATCTAATTTTAATTTTAATTGTTAATTTAATTGTTAATTCAATCTCACAAAAGCAAACACAATTCTCATATTCTCATTGTATTAATTCTTGTTTCTAGATACTTGAAAAAGACTGAAAAATAGTAAAAGTCGAAACGTCGTAGAATAAAACATCATAATTCAATAAAAGGTCGCTAAACCAATAAAAAGTCTATTATTTTTAATATTAAGACACGGCCAATAAAATAAATAAGAAAAATAAAATTCTTATAAACACTAAATATATATATATATATACATATATATATATATGTACATATATATATATATATATATATATATATATATATATATATATATATTATATCAAAAGTAGCAAATCCATACAATTTGAAATTTTCAAATATTGACATTAAACTTAACTATTAATTATAGTATTGATTAATCGAGAATTTCGTAGGAAAATGCGTACTAACTAATGACTACAAATAGTTTATACGCCTTTTTCTATGAAATATCCGAAATGTTTTATAAAATTAAATCTACTAGATATATATCAAGATTTTAATTTGCCGCCTATTTGATAGTTTGCGACTCCAGCACTTTAGCGCTATTATGTACGTCGATAAACAAAGATAGCTTCCCATCTCTTTAGTTATGTTTTATCTATGTTCAAATTGCCCGGGATATGACTTAGTAGTTAGGTGAAAAATATAGGATGGCGCTGTAATACGTAATAAAAATTTACAGGGAAGTAACTCACTTTAGGGATTGTCTACTAGATATTGTCTACTAGATATATATCAAGATTTTAATTTGCCGCCTATTTGATAGTTTGCGACTCCAGCACTTTAGCGCTATTATGTACGTCGATAAACAAAGATAGCTTCCCATCTCTTTAGTTATGTTTTATCTATGTTCAAATTGCCCGGGATATGACTTAGTAGTTAGGTGAAAAATATAGGATGGCGCTGTAATACGTAATAAAAATTTACAGGGAAGTAACTCACTTTAGGGATTGTCTATGGCATAGATAATTATAACATGTATAGATTGGAACTGTCATGGCGTCTACAAGGAAGTTCTCCGTAAACGTAAGATGACTCTTATCTAGCAAATACAGAAACCTAGCGCATAACTTAATTATGTGACACGTGATAGTGACACAGGTGACGCTTTATTTTTAGATCGTTTTTTGGTTAGGATCAGTAATTTTTTCATTAAACAGTTACTTCGCGTGTTTTTGTATATTTTACTATTATTATTAATAGAATTTTGTTATCCACATCACACTAATAATACCTACCATGTAAAACAGTGCGGTCATAAGTAGTAAGTAAAATATTGTTTTAGTGTTTAGTTTCTAAAAAAATTGCTTGTAGTTTTCGAAATGGGAAAGGCTGGTTGTGTCGTATTTGGATGCGGTCCTTCATAATCAGATTCTCGTCATTGTTTTCCCAACCCTGCAAAGTACGACGAACTGCAAGAAATGGCTATCATTTATTGGAAACAAACAACCTCTTGAACTTACCGATATGCACTATAGAATTTGTAGTAATTATATCTTGAATACTGAAATTGGACCTAATTGAATATTTCAAAAAATGGTTTACCCTAAACTGTTTCTATAGTCTATTTTTAAAGTAGAGAGACGAATTTTTGAACGTACGCCTGGCCCAAAGTACATGCACGAAAATTTTGAAAACAATTTGTACGCGGCAAAATTCAAATAATTTTTGCATTTGTGACACGCATATATTAAGTATAGACCTATGCAGAAATCAACAACAGGAATTTATCTAGGATGACAGAAGAGGAAAGAAATTAAGTAAATATTAGAAAGTGTAAACGGAGAATAGATAAGATACATAACATTTATTTATTATAATACAAAATATACATTAATAATACATTTATTGTAAACTTACTGGTTCAGCAAAAATTACATTCAAATATTTATTTACAGAAATGCAAATGTAATAAAAATATTTATCATAAACTTATGAGCTGCTCATAACTATTAGAAGTAAATTAATATATCTCTAAATTATGATGATGATATCGAACTACAATCAAAATCTTCACTGTCACTATCCTCTTCAACTCTAATGATGAATGGTTCTACTACTTCGTCAATTATTGCATCAAGATCTTTCATACGGGATAACATGGTTTATGCATTTTAGCCAAGTAGTAGCTGTTACATTTCCCAAGGCGTCAAGTAATAATTGTCTCACTTCAGATAATTTAAAGGTTTTGTTTTTGGCAGCCACTTCATTCTTTATTTGGGCCCAAACAAGCTCGATAGGGTTCAGTTCGCAGTGGTAAGGAGGTAATCGTAACACAGTTTTATTTTGTGATTTTGCTAGTTCATCAATAACATAGGAATTATAAATATTCTTATGAATTTTAACCAAGTTTAACAGTTCAGCTCTGACCATATCCTCATCATATTGTATTTCCTTACTTGTTAGCCAATTTTGAATATCCACCTTTCTCTATGATGATGATGGTGGCTTTTCTATTTTACGACTATGATACGATGCATTATCTATAACTATAACAGCGTTGTCAGGTAAATAGTTTAATATTCGAGAGAACCATTCTTCAAAAACAGTGGCATTCATTTCATCGTGGTAATCAGTGGTTTTCTTTCCTTCAAATAATAATAAGCCATCTTTTACAAAGCCATTACAACTTCCAATGTGCAACAAAATAAGACGACGTTCCTTTCCTGCTGGATTTTTTAATCCAGTTGTAAGCCCTTCGATAAAGGCTTGTCTACGACTGTGAATACTTGTGTCAGTCCACACTTTCTGTACTGTATGACCCTCATTCACCCAAGTTTCATCCAAATAGAAAATTGATCTGTCCTGAGCTCTATATTGTGAAATATCTCTGAGATATTGTCGCCTCCACCTTACAATGTCATCTCTTTCGGTCAAAATACTATTTCTGCTCCTTTTTAAGTATCTAGAGGACATAGCACAATTATATGCATGTATTTCTATATAATAAATATTTCTTACTTAAAATTCATTTGCTTTATTAGCAAATACAATGTTGATCGACTCATGTTTGGCAAATCTTCGTCATTTCTTACTTGCACCACCACCTTATCTAATGTCGGAGGTTCATTTTGTCGAAACATATTGTGAACTATTTGGCGTATAGCGTTTTCACAGTCTCATCAAAGGATTTCAGTAAAGAAGGCCTACCACTAATCTTTTTAGGATCTGCACATTTTCCAGAGGCTTTATACTCCTTAATCACCCGATACACTGTTGCTCTTGAAATTCCTGTAAGCATACTCTGTAAAATATAGATCATATGTAATAAATTGTATTCACTTGCCTACTACGTCAGAAATTTGTTTTATCATGTCAAGTTTCTTGATATTGGGTGTATCGGCTATAATTTTCTTGTAAGCATTGATCAGGGTCTGCTTTTCGGTACTACGCAAATGATTCGTATTTTCACGCTTTTTCGGAGGAGAACAAGCATGTTCACGGCCAGCGGCACTTGTACTTGGTTGTGCATCCATATTGGAGACCAACTATAAAACTCTTTTAATTGTATTAATTTCAATATATTGCTTATAAATTACTTACGAGTGTATCTGATAACTATTACTGTCGAACTCCGAAAAGAACTGGTAAAGTATATAATGAAATAACGGAGAAATAATAGAAACAAGGCTTAATTATAAACAATGTCAGTTGATCAGAATCTGAGCAAGATTTGTACGGTGTCATTTGGCCTTTCTTTCAACCAATGAGATTTCACTGTCAAAGTGGTCTGTTCAGAAATTCGTCTCTCTACTTTAAAAATAGAGTATAACAGGTATTGAATATGTTTATGTATGTACGTTAATTAAATTGTATATTATGCAAGAATTACAAATATAGACTAATTATTATGAAAGTGAAATTAATAAGCTTCACAAAATTGTTGATCTTTAATTATCCGAAAGGTGCAAATAGAATACTTAATGGAAAGGATCGCAGACCTGTACCCAGTAAAGTTACCAATTTTTACAAGTAAGCTTTTTCCATTAACAATATAGATAAAATACATATTTGTTTTTGAATTAATTTTTACTATTACAATTGTTTTAAATTAATTTCATTGAAATGATTGTAAACCATACAAACTTTTAAGATTAAAAAACCTTATATAATGAGTAGAGTCTGGATTATATGCAAAATATGCTTTTTTTAATTGCCTTATTTCATTCAAAAAACATTAAATAAACCCAGAAAACTCATAATTTTGTTGATATACCTTTTAACAACAAAATAATGAGTTTTCTGGGTTTATTTAATGTTTTTGGAATGAAATATGGTAATTAAAAACATTTTGCATATAATCCGGACTCTAATAATCAGTAATTTTTTTACAACTTTGTTGTAAATGTAGTGTCACTATATTTATTTGATTATAAAAATATTTTGATACTAGTTTTATAATTACGTTGTAGAAAAAATAAGTTACGCAAAAATATTTAAAACAAAATGAATAAATTCAGAATTCAAATTTTCCCGGGAAAAGTTCTCCTTAACCGGTAGATGACTCACTTTGTTTTGTGGGTTCATCATTTATAATGGGAGCTTACATTCTTTACTTGTTATAATTATCTCTGGTCTATGGGTTGTAGGTAGCGAATAATATTCTGCATAGAAAATTACTATCGTAATAGAGGTGAAGTTAATGTTAAATTGTTCGATTGCTTCAAAGCGCCATCTAGCGTGGCGACAAAGAAACTCTTCTATGTAAACGCACTACGGTTTTAAAATTAATTATTATTTTTAACGTTAATTTGCTTATGATTTAAAAAGAAATTACCAAGATTAAATCATAAGCAAAGAATTCAACATAATTAATCATCTACTTCGAAATAAACAACAAAAATGAAATTAGAATATCAGTTAAACAATTTTATTCAAACCATCTCAAATTACAAGAAAATAAAACTAAATTTGCGATTTTATCTACTAACATTACAAAACTATTATACTAAATTTATTATATAGTTTATAGCTATATAATTTACTAATGAAGACACAAGACAAATACGAAATGTAATTAAGTAAACACTCAACAAATTTCATGCACAACAAAAATAGTATCGATACAAATAAAATCATATAAATAATTGGTTGAAACATTTTATGTATGTCTTGTTGATCTGTAATATTGAAGTACATCCTTCTGCATGATATCATACACAAGACTTTTAACTTCACTTTCTTTTCCAATTAGTAAATGATTTAATCTTTTAATATAATTATACACTACCAAATTGACAAATTTATCTAAGATGATTTGTTTCAAATTTTCTTCATGGACACAGAATTTAAAATGAAAGTTTACCTCTTGTACTATTACACTTTTTATATTTGCTAATTAAATTTGTCATACATTTATTTTCGTTGGGAGAATGTATCCGTTTTGGTTTCACATATTTCTTATTAGCTAAAAGTAATGATTCTGGCATCATAGGTGAGATAGGTTGTTCCACAAAACTGAATGAGGTTGATGGCTCTGTTTCCATAGCTGTCGTAGTTGGCTCAACATGTTCATACATTGTCTTACACACTTTTTCCATATGGAAAAATATAAAAATTGTAAAAATCTATAAGATATATAAGGATAAAATTAAGTATTTGAATTTCTAGCTTACCAGTATGTAGTAATAAATCGGTTTTTGGGTAATGTTTTTTTCCTTGGATTTCCTGTCTCTTCTACAGAAGTATATGATGTGCCCCACATTTCACGAATACTGGGTTGTATGAGATTTTTATTAACTTGTTGTTGACACAGGCAAATCCAAGATTTCAAAGCCCCAAGAATTTGGAATTAAAACAGGATCCACAAATTAAACATGTAAAGTGTATAGTTTTGCTTCACCTTCTATAATAAACACATAAAAGCACAATACTAATCTAAACAATTTATATCAAAACTGGTTCTTATATAAGTATGTTTTCATTTTAACTTACCTGGCAAGTTAAATTTTGGAATTACACCAACTTTAATTTTTTCCCCAGTTATAGCTCCATAGCAAAATGATTATGACAAATTCTTCTTAATCTAAGTATTGATTTGGGAGTTTCTTGCAATAAAGTTGCATTGCCACATAAGCTAACCCACTGCTTAAATTCATCTAGTGCCTTTTCATAATTTGGAAATTTATGTAAAATTGTATCTCCTCTTTTAGAAGTACAACCATGAAATGTACAATGACGAATCATTGTGCTACAAAAGACTTAAAGAAGATACACTGATGTAAACGTTAAATTTATTCTCATACTTACTTAAAAATAAATAAAGAAATAAAAGAAACTTCAGAACTTTACACACTTAAAAAATTACGATAACGATAACAAAAAACTCGTAGTGTTAGATATATCCAACAAAGAAAGGAGTGATAACAATTAAATAACGTAAAATATTGAAAATAGTAAATAACTTAACCAATAACACCTAAACAACAAATCGAAAATTGTGAAAATTAGCTGTTATTGCAGAATTAGTTGTTAACGACTATGCAAAAACAACATCAACAGCGATATCTGTTGTGGGGACAGTTTACGTGATTCAAATTGACCAATGAAATTGCGGCCCAATTTTTGCTATTTTACTTACAACCCCATGATATTCTGTGCCTGAAGCAATCGTAAATCTGGCAATTTGTAATTCTAACCTATACTGTATTTTTAGTAGATTTTCCATAATTAATAATGTCGAAGACTGATGTAGTACCACCATTAACCTCAGAAAATGCCATACTAATTCTAAATAAAATGATCGAAGAACTGCAAAGGCCAGGAAATACAAAGAAAATAGAGGAAGCCCGAGATAATGTGGGAAATGAGATGTTAAAAATCATGCAACATGTTTTCCCTATCGTAATGCAAATACAGATGGATGTTATTAAGGAATTTGGGTATCCTGAGGGCAGAGACGGTATAGTCAAATTTGCACAGATGTTGAAAAATCTGGAACGGGAAGATTCTGAAATTGCTAGGTTGCACAGCACAATTAAAGCATATTATTTGCCGCCTGTGTCAGTTAATGCAGCAAATGAATCAGCTACAGAAGACTAAAAATTTGAAGTTTTTTTATAATATTGTAAGGTTATGAGCTAAAATGTATGTATCTAATTTATTTACCAAAATTGTCATTTATTTATTTGATTCTCTTTAAATAATTACTGTCCCATTAATTTTAGTAAATTTTTGGAATGAAAAACTCAGAAAATGTGATTTACTTGGAGAAATGAACATTAAACATTGGCATATTTTCTTTAGTTTATGGGTTATTACTAATTCGTAATTGCACTTATTTATAATGCAATAAAATTACAGTAAACAGAAAAATAAGGTGGATTTTATAATCATCAGTATTTGAATTTGGTTAAATTGACTAGGAAGTGTAATACATATAGTAGTGACAAAGCTTCAAATAAGTCAAAAATCCATAATACGACTGAAGTTTTAGTATTAATTATAATTTATTTGTAATTTTGGTTTCTACATTTTAGGAAATACATTTTAAATTTTTTTATATTCTACATAATAAAAATACTTCTTGTTCAATTTTAACTTGTAGTTTCAGTAAGATTATTAAAGACTCGGCAAGTTAAAGAGAGATCATTTTTATTTCTAAATTGGGTAGTAATAATAGGCTTGAAAAAGCCGTCAGTATCGTATGATAAAGTCTGGATCGCTATTTGTGTGGAATTTACGAGATATCTATGAAATTATTTATTTCAATTAGTTTTGACATTTACTTGACAACTTTCAAGTCAGCTGGTTATAAAATATTCATAAAATGCAACTAATTACCATAACCTAAAATCTATTTTATTTGTGACATCTGTACTTCAAAGTACAGAAGTAAATAATTCTATAGATGGTTTTTACACTTCATGGCTATCGCGATCCAGACTTTTTGATCATATATTAGTATGTTCCGAGAAAATATGAAACATCAATAATTTTGTTTTTTCATGAAAACTCGAAATTTGCATTGGGTTTTTAATTATTATTTTTCAAATTTCACTGTTATTAAAGCAAGAAATACATAGATAGCGCTATTTGATAAAACAAATGTTGCAGTGTTGCCAACAGTACGAGAATATCGTATATGTACGGTATTTACAACTACAATACGGTATACGGTCCTAATAACGGGTGTTCATTTGAAAAGTCAATCTAGTAGCATGTGATTTACTGAGAACATTTTGAAGTATGTCGTAAATTAAAATTTACTACTTAACCTGCGAAGTCGTATATTTTGACAGTTTCATACATACAAATAAATAACAAATGTGATTGACATTATCAAATGTCATTTGGATTTACGTTTACGGAACAACAAACACATACTAATATATTTGCGTCTTATGCAATCAAAATTTCAAAGTAACCTAGATTGACTTTTCAAATGAACACAAGTTAGAATTACCGTATGCATTTGTACGGTAATTTGTCAATAATTAAGATAATTATATTTTTAATACTACTAAGTATGTTTTTTGTACCATCTACCAGGTTAAATCACAACTCCAAATTAGAAAATAGTATATTAAAAAACAAGTTTCATAAGGCATCATTTTGCCGCACGAGATCAGTTTAGAAAACGAGCCGCGATAGTGGCGAGTTTTCTAAAGAGCGAGTGCGGCAAACGGCCATATGAAACGAGTTTTTTATACTATTTTTTCTATTTTGCGTTTTTTACATTAATAAATTGCTTAAATTGGAATTATTTAATTTGAAAGTTCAGAGTTTAAGTTTTATATAAAGCATGCAGTTGGTCACATTGATACTTGACATTTTCAAATTTAAATCTTGCTATCCGCGAAGTATATTATATTACATATTATTTATTAATTTTCGTTAACATTACTGTATATTTCATTTAAAAATATAAACATGAGTGACAAAGGAACATATATATGTTGTTGTCAATTGTATACAACATACGTTGTTTGTGTAAAATACGGACACACTGTCGTGAGCAAAAAAAACGGGACAGTGTCAAAATCGTTATGTCAATTTCCTTTATTTTTTAGCGTTGTAATTTAACATTTGATTAACTTTCAAACTCTACGTCAAATTATATATCATAGTTGATAATTCAAAATTGAAAATGCCGCATCTTTCGAAAACTGATAAGGCTAGACTTGTTACTAGTTTGAAAAATGGGAAATCATTAAGAAGTGTATCGGTTCAATTTAATATTGGTAAAAGTTCAGCCGCAAGAATATGTAAAAAAAATGGATGGAAGAGGATAATTTAAATCGGAAAATAATTTCCGCACGTAACAAAATTTCGAATACGCAGGAAGACGAAACATTAGTTACTGAGATTAGGCACAACCCTTTCAAAACATTAAAGGAAGCCATAAGAACAACACAATTTCCTGTCTCATCTTGTAACACAATGGTTACAAGAGAATGAAATTTAAACTTGAGATATCCATCCCTACAGTCCTTATCTAAATCCCATTGAAAATGTATGAGGATTAATGAGATAGAGCTTCTACCCAGGAAGAATTTTGGAAGATTTTTCATAATGCTTGGCATCAAATTTCTATAAATTTTGTACAAAATATTGTCGCTTCAATGCCTACAAGATTAGATTCAGTTAATAATAACGATGGAATGACGAAATACTAATTATTTTAATTTAATAAATAATCTTTCTCTATCGTTTCTAGTAATTTTTATATTTATTTCAAAAATGTTTAATAAATGTCAATAAGACACACATTTTTGACAATTCCTGACTTACTATTATGAGTAAAGATAGCCACTTAAGTAGTCACAATTTAAACCCACGCAGAAACAGTGTCCCGTTTTTTTTGCTCACGACAGTATATCATATCTGTCAAATGTACATAAATTCTTAAAATCAAATGACAGCAATGATATTTATTTCTGTATTCGAACAACGCCAACATTGAAAAATGAAAAAAAGCGTATCGAAATGAAGCTCATTTCGATACTGTTTTGGGTTTCATAATGAGTTCATTTCGAACGCAAAATAGAAAAAAAATTTTAAAGAAATCATTTTGTAAGTTAATGCCCGAACAAAATGCAGCGCCGCCGGACGGCGTGAACTGTCACTTTGTTTTTCAAGACGTAGATTTGGGGAGCTCACAGAATGAACTGCGTCGTGTATCTTTGAGTCATTAGTAGAGCTGAGGATGTTTGCGGTATAACCATGGTTACATCATGTAACCATAGTAAATTACTATGGTTACATGATATAACCATGGTTATACCGCATACCGCAAACATCCTCAGCTCTAGTCATTAGTATTAGTCATTATTAATATGTGTTTTGCAACTCTTCGTAAAAGTTTTAAAAATGTTTAATACTGAATTCAAGTGACTCGAATCAACCGAAAAAATTGAAATCCTGCCACAGAACACAGATAGGTACTGTTTTTTCTAAAAGAAATAAAAATTATACTGGTTTTTACAGAAATTTAAACAAGCATGGGTCGAAATACTAGAATATTGAGTTTGGCTTCGACCTGTAGAAAACAATAAATGTAGAGGAAAATGTTTATGTGATACTGAATTTGTGAGTGAACTATCTACGATTAAAAAGCATCATATATCGCTCAAACGTTAAAAAAAACTAAAAGGCGAACGAACATTTTGACATTTATGCAGACTGCCAGTACAAGTACATTACATAATCATGAAGAAAATGTACAGGCAGTAGAAATTAAACTTGTTGGGTTCGTAGCAGAGCATAACATTTCGTTTTTAACTATTGACTATTTCCCGATTCTTTGTTCTCAAATTAAAAAAAGATACAATTTTGATGATTATTTCTTGTTCAATATTTTTATCTTTTCACCACAAAATGCAGTTTCACATCGAATTCGAGAGCAATTTCTAACTCTAGGAAACATACTACATTTTGTACCTCGATTTTTTGATTCCACTAAGGCTCAATTAAGTGGTAATTGTATTCACTTCACATGATCCAAATCTATGTTGCCTCGAATGACCAAGTACACCATGTATCCTCAATTACAAGAGGGTTCTGAAAACACTTACTAGTGACGATGAATTTACAATTCTACCATACGATCATTTAAATTCTAAATTATAGCAGGCGGGTTTTTTTTATTAGGTTGTCCAGAATGTCAATTATTGATTAATTGAAATTTGCGGTTATGTTATACTTTGTGACATTTGTCAATCTTATGTGTAATCGATATAATTTTAATGGAAATGAAAGCATTACAAGATAAATTAGTTTTATTGTGAATTACAAAAGGTGTTCAAAGTGTTCTCCCCCTGTTGCAATGCAACTGTTAATCCTCCGTTTCATATTTTCAAAAGCATTTTCCAACATCTGAACGGTTATAGCGTTGCATGTATTAGAAATTGCCTCTTGTAGTTCTTCAAGATTATGTGGGTTATTTTTGTAAACTGTGTTTTTCAGATACGGATAAATGTAATAATCAAGAATCGTTAGGTCCGGACTGCGAGGCGGAAATTCAATGACCCGATTATCATAAAACTCGCGAATTCGAGCCACACTTTCCCTTGTTTTGTGAGCTGTTGCATTGTCCTGTTGGAAATACCCATGTAAAAGTTCGTCATCATGAAGATTTTGGAAAAACGGTTCAAGTAAATTATTTCGATATCTCTCAGCATTTATCGTTCCTTCAAAAAACACAGGTCCAAATATACGCCTTCGAGAAACCGCTAGCCAAACACCAATTTTCTGCGGATGGAGAGGCGATTGAATAAACTCATGAGGATTCTCCGAAGACCAAATACGCATATTTTGTTTGTTTATATAGCCGGATAGGTGAAACCATGCTTCGTCCGAAAAATATGTTAAATCCAAAGTGTTGCTGTTATTTAAATTATTCAAAAACCACTGACAGTATTCTATTCGGACAGGAAAATCTCGAGGGAATAGCTCTTGAACGACGTTAATCTTATAGGGATAAAGATTTAAATTTTGTTTTAATATTTTTTGACAAGTTCCATATGATAGGTTTATTTCTTGGGCTAATCTGCGAAGAGATTTTTTGGGAGACTGTTCCATTCTTACTGCAACATCTGCCACCATCTCAGGAGTTCTTTTTTTGGGCGCGCCACTACCAACTTTCCTACCTACAGTTCCAACATTACGAAATTTCGCCACACATGTGTAAATTTCTTGGACTAATTTTTGATAATCCGCAGGAAAATTAGGGAAGGCATTTTGAAAATCATTGATGCAGTGCGGTACTGAATATGTCCATTCACCATTCTCTTGTCGTTCGGCGTTTTTAAAATAACATTCTGTAAGAAAAATCTTATGTTCTAAATCAAACATTTTGAAACTTCACTTTGACAATTCAAATTATAAATTAGTACTTATATACCAACTTAATTTAAATTTCACAAACTGCTCTAATTTAGAATTTAAATGATCGCGTAGTATAATATGTGTACCTATGTGTATTTGTATTTCATTTAAACTGAATAATATTGTTTTGATTATTTATTTTTTTTAAACTATTACCTTTTATTTAAACTTTTGTCTTAATTTACTGTATTTGGGTGTACGGTATTTTCATGTTAAATACGGTAATTCTACGCGCGAAATACGGTAATTTTTTCTCGTCAGGTTGGCAACGCTGCAGAGAGCTTAGTTCAGCTTAGTTTTCGTAGGCATGTTGAATTATTATGAAAGATGGTTTTTCTTTGTTATCATTGTTATCAATAAATGATCAGGTCGAATGGGTGGATATGCTATACTCATGCTATATTATATTCACTTGATATTCACTCAAAGTATAGAGTAATAATAATAAGGAACAGATGGCGCGGCAATCTGAATATAATTTACACTGGAATTTCAAAAAAGTAGATAATTTGTATGTGAGGTTATATACCTACTAACCTATATAAAAGATTATTTTTTGACGTTTGTTTATTAACATATTTATTATTAAGAAAGCTTAGACTTTAATCATTTTATTCAAGCAAGAATTTTATTCAAGCAAATATATACCAATGCAAGGTATTAGACTTATATAAAATATTTCAATCAATATCTTATAATCTGTTATTTATTGTTTGAAGGTGTTGCATCTACAATAAATTTGTGCGTAAATACAGTGAGAATGTGTTAAAATTACTACAGGAGAAATATTTACATCTTTCTTTGATTTTATTAGAGAACAAACCTTTTGAGTAAATGTGAAACTAATAAATCTAAAGCAGCGATGCACATACCGCGGCCCGCGGGCCGTATGCGGCCCACTGTCGATATTTATGCGGCCCGCCAACGAATTTTAAAAATTGTTCGAAAAACTACAAAAGTATTTAAAAATCCATTCAAATCAGTATTTCTTAACTTTTTATTTTATTCTAACTTTTGTAATTGTTAGTAAGATATGTATCTTTAAGTACCTACTACTCGTCGTTCCAAGCATATTGTTACGAGACTAGAAATCTGTCGAACCAACTAGATTACTCGAAGATTCGCGAAACACGTCGGTATTATCCCCGAACAATGTGGTAGGTTCTCGATGTTAGGTAACTCGTATAAATACAACGCATCGCCCGCTATCGGGGCAGTTAAGTTTTAACTACGGACAAGCGAACGTTATATTGTTTCTGTGAATTGTATCTGTGAAGAATAAATATTTCGTCGTTCGACTTGGCATCTACCTACGTAACAATATAATATCAATTTTGATATGGATAAACCAGGCCCCAGTAAAAAACGTAGTCGTAGGTTGAAGATGAAAATCAACAGTTTCAAGATATTTGGACCGAAAAATACTTTTTTATTTCATCGCATAACAAAAGTGTCTGTTTAATATGAAGGAATATAATCTGAAAAGGCATTATGAAACCCAGCATCATACTTTTACCAAATTAACCGGCGAAAATCGAACGCAAAAGATTTCCACTATACAAAGGGAACTAATAGGCCAGCAAGCTATGTTTACAAAACCAATTCAAGATGCTGGAACAGCTACTGAAGTTAGCTTTGAAATATCTCGAATAATAGCGAAAACTTGTCGGCCTTTTAAAGATGGTGAGTTTGTTAAGCAGTGTGTTACGCTCGAAAAATGATCCTGAGACCTTTTGGGAATTTTTAATGAGTTAATTACCTTATTTGCTATTGTTAAGTCATCATAGGCTATTCAAAATTCAGTATTTTCGTTTAATATAATTTTATTTACTTTATTTACTAATTATCGATCAACTCAGGCCATTTCAAACTTTGATATTTTCATATAATTTTCGTATGTTCAAATATTTTGGATGTCATTATATCCATATTCTTAACCGGCTATTTTTCTATACTTCGGTGCAGTATACTCCGATCTTTTGGATATTTTATGCGAAGTCATGCTTCATTTATTTGAATTGCTATTTTTGCGTTTTGTTTCTTCTTAAACAATTAAAATTAACTGTACAGTCATTTTTTTTTTTTAGAATTTTGTAAATTTATTAGGATGCTTGATTTGATTGTTCAACCTTTTTTTTTAAACTTTATTTTGGGTTCTCATTGTCATTGGCTCAAAGCGCCATCTTCGCGACATTTAGTTTACTTCCGATTACAGATCGCTTGACGGTTGGGCGAATCTTATATTGTCTTTTTACCCGTTATTGTTGTTAATTAATTTACGAATTGTTGTTTGATAGCTTCCGCAATCACTCTTTAACCTCGTTAGGGTTTTTGGGTAATTATTTTCTTTTCTTTCAAATATTCCGATGGGAATAGTGTTTGTGTGACTTATGACCGATTGCGTTCGGTTAAGCGATTCTTGAATCGCTCGCATTTGGTGCAAGATCTTTGTCAGCGCTAGTTGTGTGTTATTTTTAGTGTGAGAACCTTGTCTTGCGGTAAGAGGTGTAATAATATTTTGAACTTTGTCTTATGTGTTTCTTTTATCATTTGTAGGATATAATTTTATTTTACCGTCTATTGGTTTGAGAATTTTCCTGTTTTACAGCTGTATTCCTACGAAGTTAAAACCTCGTGAAAGGCTTTGCAAGCGGACACGTTTTCCATTATTAGCAGATCATTTTTATACTGGATTTTTTAAGGAGAACCCGGAGGAAATAACCACTTTTGACCACTGTAGCAATTATTAATTTCGGCGTGGCCTTGGAAGGCTTTCTCAATAAAGATTGAATATTAAACAATGATTGGGACAATTTAAAGTAGGTGTAGAATTTCTTTTTTGTATTTGGTTTTTAATTAGACATGTGCAAACCAATTAAATTGAACTAATTATCAGTTTGTTTACACTTAAGTAAGGCTCTAGAGAAGCAATTCACTTATTATTTGGGCAGACGTTGTAAAGTAAACTCTTCATATGTAAAAGTATCGTAAGATCTAGATTGTAGTATTCAGGTTAGTTTTTATAGGGTTCGATTATTGCAAGAACTTGATTATTGATAGAATTCAATAATAATTTGCAGACAGTTTTTAACTTTACAACATTTGTTTACTTCTCTGTGTCACTTATTATCTTTTAGCGTAAAACTTGTATAGCGAGCAAGGCAATATTAATTAATTTTAGAAGTTAGGTGTTTGTACATCTGGATACAAGCATTTGACTGAATTATTATTTAAAACTGGGTGTCTAGCTTCTCTGGCAACCAGGTGTAGTTAGTTTAGTTCTATTGTACGAGGCTAAGATCCTTCAGACGGGCCTACGTACAGTATATTCAATAACTTGGGGTACGATGCTAATTAATATTACTTATGATTTAAACTTTGTAACCATTTTGTAAAGAACCTATGATTACGTATACTTAATTTGTGTTCTGCTATACTCTTGTTTGGATTGTTATTCAAATATATCATAATTGATCACAGTAATTCTTCCTTATTATACAGGCTGTTGTTCTGACATGTGAATCTGTTTTCTAGAATTCACTGTATTGCGCCTGGAGCGTTTCTATTGAATTTTGGGGTATTAATCTGGGAGACTTTATGCTAAATTTAAAATTAATCAAAGCTTAATTATTGCCTTGGCGCTTTTGATATGTATTGTCATTTCTTTAATTTTTGTAATTACTAACGATATTCATTCTTACTATCTATTGTTCATTGCTCGTTCGTCGCCAGTTTATTTTGTCATTATAAATTTTCTGAACCTACTTTGATTTGTTATTAAATTTTATTATTGTTGATGACATGTGTTTATTTGATACCTTTCCCTCAAGTGTTTGAGTTAAGCAAAGATTAGATTGATTCGGTAACAAGTAGTAAAGGGGCATACTCTTTTGCTTTTGGAGCTACCAGAGTCCCACCCGCTTCCGTGTTTAAGGGTGATACTTTGCAGGAAAATACGGTGGCGTCACATTCACCATCTCGCGACACACTCCGGAAAACGTTAGAGCTGGCCGGCAGAGTATTTTCCTCGGGACGTGCACCAACAGGTAGGTTCGGGCTAGAGAGGGTGGCCCTGTTGAACATCCCGCAACCACGTAGTTACTTGTTTTATATTGATTTGGTCGCGAAAAGTGTAGCAAATATTTGGCGCCTCATGCGTGGGGCTTTTTCTTAAAAAAAAAAACTTTGCTTACTCACACTTGTTGGGGGAATCAAATAATTTTTGTGTTGCCTTCACTGCTACTATTATTACTTTGAGGTCCGTTAGTGGTGAATAGCTACTTACAGTGTATTTCGAATATTTTTGGTATCCCACGTTTCGATAAATTTTTGACCATCTTCAATTTTCGAATTTCTGCTTTATCCTTTCTCGAATTTATTTTTAGGTACTTTTGGACAGACCACGTTGTGGAGTTATATTTTCAATAGTTTCGGTGAGCTTTTGGAGTTTTGGAAGTATTTTTTTTAGAGATTTGTCGAATTTTTCGTAATTTAGAGTTTTCTGATTTATAGTTACGATATTTTGGGGGAATATTTTTCTTTTGAGAGTGTGTCTTTTACTTAAGTTATTATGGAGGGTAAAGTCGAAATAAATAGATTGGAACGTGATGAGTTGGTGTATGAATTAAAGGTTCGTGGTGCGAATGAGAAAGTGCCTGTAAAGACTATGCGCGCTACTCTTAAAAGCTTGTTACAATTAGAAACTGGAGGTATACAGGTGTCTAAACCGACGAATCCGTTTACTTTCGAGGAAGATGCACGCGAGGTTTCGCAGAAAATTGTTGAAATCGAAGATCTTCTCGAACAATTTTCTGAGATTGAGACTAGTTTAAAATATCGCAAAATTAATTCAAAGATAATTCATGCATTTTCTCGTATTAGGCGAGCGAAGCCAGTAACTCCTGAGAATGAGGAGGAAGTGGCAGGTATTTTGGTGGAGTTAGTAGCCCTTCAGGCGACCTTGAAATCCAAGGCGCGAAAGGCTAAAAAGTCTGCTTTAGCTGGTGCAGTTCCAGCGGACATGTCTTTTGTCTTTGCTTCCACTAGCGTTGCGCATGGGCCACATGACTCTAATAGCGAGTTGTCTGATTCCGATGAATCAGTGGGTGAACCCATTCTGTCTCCTGTACGTTCGACAACGACTCATGCGGTGAGCGCGGCGGCAGTTTCTGCTCCCTCTCCTGCTTATAAGATTATTCCAGTGTCAAGGTGGAACTTTACCAAATTCGATGGAGAGAGTTCACGACAGTCATTGAGTGCTTTTCTCGAGACTATCGAAGATAAGTGCATTTCGAATAATCTTTCTAAGGAGCAGTTAGTTAGGTCTGCTACTGAATTGTTTTCAGGGAAAGCCCTAATATGGTGTCGGTCTACGCGCCAGAAAGTAACGTCATGGGTTGATTTTGTACGTGAACTCCGTTTACAGTTTCAGCCTCCGAACTTTAATGAAAAGTTATTCCTTGAAATTAAGAGACGAACACAAGGTCCTAATGAAACCATCGGCATGTATGTTGCAGTCATGAAGAACATGTTTGGACGGTTGACGGTTCCAGTTGCCGAAGCTCTAAAAATAGACGTGCTAATGCAGAATATCGCGCCTTTTTATCAGAGTCAGTTAGGCCTTACTGAGGTTAAGTCAGTAGATCAGCTACTTGAATTATGTAGGAAATTAGAAGCATGTAAGCTGTCCATAGAAGCTTTTGTTCCACCTCCTCGCATTAAGACTTCTCTATGTGAGCCCGATTTAGCATACGCGTATTCTCCATCTTCTAGTGCTGCAGCGGTATCTATACCTTCGACCAGCAATGGACCTAAATGTTGGAATTGTAATGTTGTAGGTCACTTGGTGAGGGATTGTCCGAACTCTCGTACTTCTCGCTTTTGTTTTTATTACTAACTAGGGCTTGACTAGGGATAATAATAATGAAATTATTTGATAGATAATAAAATAATTACGGATGCTGGTGAAGTCTCATCAAGGGTCCAGGACGTGCGTGATGATGGTTAATTAAAATAAATATACACCAACTTAGTTACTAAATAAATCACATGTTGTCCTTAAAGTTTGTATTTATATTTACATAATAATAAATTGAAATTCGTATATTTAAAAGTAATTAAAACAAAAGTAATATGTACACGAGGAGCAGTAAATAATTAATTAAAATTAACACCAAAAATATACTGAAAAGAATGTTAAATGGAGTAGTAAATTAAGGGTTAATTAATGTATATAAAATAACCTCTGTATCGAAGAATACAGAGTTACCTTTGATTTGCGGCGGCCACGTGGTCTGAAGATATACTCGGACAAGTATATGCAGAGCGGTGTTGGCCGGAGGAATAAGAAATTAATTAGTTCAAATTAATATGGATTCGCTTAAAAGAATAATATATATTGAACAATACAAAATTACCTTAGAAGCGAAGAGACACCGGACGGCGTGGCATCGCGAACTTGAACAGTTACGATGAGTTGTTTACTCACGAAGGTTCGAAAAGAGAAGAAGGACTGATAGTTTTGCGTCGATAGAAAAGTCTAGAAACGGTCTGTTTTATGATCTATCGAAGAGAGGGATCGATATCTTGAATTATAGTTAATTAAGAGCGCGACCTGACGAGGACTTCTATCGATGTCATAAATATTATTAGAATAACCCTTGTGACATAAGCTTCCTAACGATATCAAACACAACATATGAAAGAAGAAGTATGTAATATTAATTAAAAAAATTTAAAAATGGAATGTACTAGAAATAAATTCGACAGTGACGGTTATTTGATCAGGTAGATGACGAAGGGTCTCGTCGGTCAAGAATATATAACAAAAGAAAAACTTTCTTTTTGGACACGAATATGTACGGTTGTACAAATGTAAAAATGTCTTAAGTTAATATCGAGATATTCAAAGAAGAAATATTATTTAAAATTATAGCAAACGCCAATTAAGTTGGCGCGAGGAGGGGTAAGTTCGCGCAGGATTAAAAGTAATGGGGAGATTTGTATTTGGTTTTACATCAAATGTCAGATAATCCTAACCTCTGAGCGTGTATCACTTTATGATCCACTAGCAAAGACATTATGTTCCGTCAAACGTCAATGACAAATGTATTCTGACAATTACTTGAGTAGTGGGGGTGGACGTTTTTAAAAACGGCTTCTGCGCACCCCCTCCTCGCGCCAACTTAATTGGCGATTGCTATACATCAAAATATTTCACATGCTAAGCGTAACAGTTTTAAATGTGGTGCACGAGGTCATACCATAAATTCTTGCCCTCGATGTCGATCTTCTAATCTTTCGGGAAACAGCAGAGGGAGACGTCAATGAGATCACGTACGTTCTCCTATCCCGTTACCCAACGAAAAAGCGATCTCCGTGAGCCGATTCAAGCTCAACTTTATTCATTGGAGGCCGTGCCTGATACCACTGATAAATGGTATATCCGTCTTTCTCGTTGTGTTAAGGAAACTCCTGATAAATATCCCGCTTTTCAAGTTATTAATGGCAAACTTTGCAAGTACATTCGGCCTTCTCGCAACTACTTTGGTAGTGACGGTGACTCCTGAAAAGTTGTGGTTCCCAAAGAGCGTCGTTCTGAATTAATTAAGGCATGTCATGATCCGCCCACATGTGGACACTTAGTCATTTCTAAAACTTTGAGTAGAATTGCCCAAAATCATTATTGGCCTAAAATGACAGCTGATGTCATTCGTTATATTAATCGCTGTCGCACATGCTTGAGAACGAAACCAGAACAACGGAAACCGTCTGGTCGTATGGGAGGTCACACTCGTATTGATAAACCTTGGGAAGTACTTAGCATTGATATCGTTGGTCCCCTGCCGAGATCTAAGCGTAGATTTAACTATATCCTGGTAGTATCAGATTGTTTTAGCAAGTTTGTTCTAACTTTCGCACTTCGTAAAGCTACTGCTGCGAACGTTATAAAACATCTTGAGAATGACGTGTTCTTGCTGTTTGGCGTGCCTCGTACGATCATTTCCGATAATGGGGTTCAATTTAGATCTAAAGAGTATCGTCAGCTATTAAATCACTATCAAATCAAGTCAGCTTTTACATCCTTCTATCACCATCAGGCGAACCCTGTCGAGCGTGTTAATCGAGTTATTAAAACGATGTTGATCTCTTATGTGTCAGAGAATCATCGGGAATGGGACTTAGTTCTTCCCAAAATTTCTTGCGCTCTGCGTACCGCCAAGCATGACGTAACCGGTCTCACACCATATTTCATCAATTTCGGTAGAGAAATGTCAACTACCGGAGGACGTCCACTTCAGAAATCTGAAGGTGGCGATACACCTAACGTTATTTGTGTTAGAGACCCTGAAGAACTTATGTCTAGATCTTACCAATTCTCTCGATTATTTCAAGATGTAAAACTTCGACTCCAAGCAGCTTACGAAAAAGCTAAATCTCGATATGACTTGAGACATCGTGCAGTAGAGTTTCTACCGAATCAACTAGTCTGGCGTAGGAACTTTGTTTTGTCAGACGCTTCTAAGTATTATTCTGCCAAACTAGCTGATAAATTTGTTGGTCCTTTAATGATCCATCGTCGACTGTCAACAGACTCTTATGAGCTTAAAACCTGCGAAGGCGAACCTCTGCCTGGCTCTTGGAGCAGGCACCTTAAAGCGCAACCCAGTGACGATTAGCGAGTCTTTTTTTTATTTAGGCCTGTCTGGGGGTTTGAAGAATACCCAGTCGGGTGTAATCTGCCCTGTCGAAAAAGGCGACTAAACGGAATCCTGGTCAGCTTTGTTTCATTCTTTCTTGTACACTGATTTATGGCCTGTTTGGGGGCCGGACGAATACTCAGACTGGCGTGTCTCGCCGAGTCGTAAAAGGCGACTAAACTTTTTCGGTTCTCCCTGTATATAACATCATTAGGGTTAGTCATTTGAGCCCTGTCGCAGTTTGCGCTATTGCTGTATTTAGACGCCGTGGCTAATTCTATGTGGAGATAATTTTGTGGGTTGTTAGCTTTCGATTTTCGTTTGTACTTGAGAGAGTCTGTCGTAACGAAAGCTTTTCGATTTTTGTCACTCTTATATTTTTGGTATATCGTTTCAAGTTTTGATAGTATTTTGCGAATACTGATTTTGGCCTGTAGGCAGGCTAGTCGAATAAAAACCGGTTGACATGGTTTTTAATTTCGAGGAGTAGAAGGCTCTTTTAATTTTGACGTACCCATTACCGATTTTGACTTTACTGGTTGTTGTAGGCTTGCGCTTGACTTTTGTTCAAGTACGTGTCTTGATTTAACAAATTTCGTTTCGCAGATCCTTTTGTTTTGGAATGTTTTGGTTCTAGCTGCTCGTGCTAGGTGTTGTTGGACTTATCTTGTGATAAGTTTGTTATTCCAAGTTGGGTCTGGACTGCGAAAAATTCGTTGTAACGTTTGTCGAATCTTAACGTTGTCGATTATTATTTTGATTTTGACATTTTCATTTAAAGATTTTGACTTTTATATTTTGGGATAACTTTTGTTATCGTGTTGACTCTGTTAACAATCTTGTAGATTGGTTAACTGTGAGATTTTCGAGTTTGGACGTTTTAGGGTTTAGAGCTGTTGTTAGTGTGTTCCATTTGCCGTTGTTTCATCTCTATTTGGAGGATTTTGGGTCCACACTTACACACAGTTCTAACCAGTTAATTGAATTCCTGCCGTTGAGAGTTTTATCGTACCGTTTAGGTTATCCTCGTGTGAGGGCTTTTGTAAACTCTTATACGGGCTGGACGATTTATGTTTGTCGTTTAGATCATTTACATTCTGATCTATTTTTACCGATGGAGAGGTGTTTTCACACCTTCTTCAATTTTGACATTTGGTCTTCCGTTTTGTTTGTCGTAGGACGTTTGCCTAATGTGTTTAACGGTCGATCCATGATTTCCGATTTTGACGTTAACTGTTGGTTAACCTTTTGATTACCGATTTGGACTTTTGAATTTTATCCCTTAGAGTTTTAACACTTGAGGTCTGTATTTAGCATTTTGGATGTTCTTTCCTGAGAGACTGCCGTTCCGTTCTCTTTTAGACCATTGTGTGTTACTCTGGAGGATAACTTTATTTTGGCTTTGGATACATCGTTGATGTGATCCCTTTTCTAATATTTTGTCGACATTCTCGTGTGTAGAAGCGGGGGTGGACATCAATAAATTCTGTCGTCCATTCCTTAAGGCTTCATATAGGGCTGAGCCTGACACCCCTCGTTACGTATCGCGTACTTCTTTTTTTCGGTCATGGACGTGTCTCTGTTTGTTTACATAGACCTTTTGGGAATTCTTAATGAGTTAATTAACTTATTTGCTATTGTTAAGTCATAGGCTATTCAAAATTCAGTATTTTCGTTTAATATAATTTTATTTACTTTATTTACTAATTATCGATCAACTTAGGCCATTTTAGACTTTGATATTTTCATATAATTTTCGTATGTTCAAATATTTTGGATGTCACTATATCCATATTCTTAAGCGGCTATTTTTCTATACTTCGGCGCAGTCCGATCTTTTGGATATTTTATGCGAAGTCATGCTTTATTTATTTGAATCTTCGCGACATTTAGTTTACTTCCGATTACAGATCGCTTGACGGTTGGGCGAATCTTATATTGTCTTTTTACACGTTATTGTTGTTAATTAATTTCCGAATTGTTGTTTGATAGCTTCCGCAATCACTCTTTAACCTCGTTAGGGTTTTTTGGTAATTATTTTCTTTTCTTTCAAGTATTCCGTTGGGAATAGTGTTTGTGTGACGTATGACCGATTGCGTTCGGTTAAGCGATTCTTCAATCGCTCGCATTTGGTCCAAGATCTTTGTCAGCGCTAGTTGTGTGTTATTTTTAGTGTGAGAACCTTGTCTTGCGGTAAGAGGTGTTATAATCTTTTGAACTTTGTCTTATGTGTTTCTTTTATCCTTTGTAGGATATAATTTTATTTTACCGTCTATTGGTTTGAGAATTTTCCTGTTTTACTGCTGTATTCCTACGAAGTTAAAACCTCGTGAAAGGCTTTGCAAGCGGACACGTTTTCCATTATTAGCTGATCATTTTTATACTGGATTTTTTAAGGAGAACCCGGAGGAAATAACCACTTTTGACCACTGTAGCAATTATTAATTTCGGCGTGGCCTTGGAAGGCTTTCTCAATAAAGATTGAATATTAAACAATGATTGGGACAATTTAAAGTAGGTGTAGAATTTCTTTTTCGTATTTGGTTTTTAATTAGACATGTGCAAACCAATTAAATTGAACTAATTATCAGTTTGTTTACACTTAAGTAAGGCTCTAGAGAAGCCATTCACTTATTATTTGGGCAGACGTTGTAAAGTAAACTCTTCATATGTAAAAGTATCGTAAGATCTAGATTGTAGTATTCAGGTTAGTTTTTATAGGGTTCGATTATTGCAAGAACTTGATTATTGATAGAATTCAATAATAATTTGCAGACAGTTTTTAACTTTACAACATTTGTTTACTTCTCTGTGTCACTTTATTATCTTTTACCGTAAAACATGTATAGCGAGCAAGGCAATATTAATTAATTTTAGAAGTTAGGTGTTTGTACATCTGGATACAAGCATTTGACTGGATTATTATTTAAAACTGGATGTCTAGCTTCTCTGGCAACCAGGTGTGGTTAGTTTAGTTCTATTGTACGAGGCTAAGATCCTTCAGACGGACCTACGTACAGTATATTCAATAACATGGGGTACGATGCTAATTAATATTACTTATGATTTAAACTTTGTAACAATTTTGTAAAGAACCTATGATTACGTATACTTAATTTGTGTTCTGCTATACTCTTGTTTGGATTGTTATTCAAATATGTCATAATTGATCACAGTAATTCTTCCTTATTATACAGGCTGTTGTTCTGACATGTGAATCTGTTTTCTAGAATTCACTGTATTGCGCCTGGAGCGTTTCTA
The DNA here is from genome assembly GCA_935421215.2 of Melolontha melolontha. Taxonomy (NCBI): domain Eukaryota; kingdom Metazoa; phylum Arthropoda; class Insecta; order Coleoptera; family Scarabaeidae; genus Melolontha; species Melolontha melolontha. The sequence goes on from OW285242.1 coordinate 65,854,250, forward strand.
TTGAATTTTGGGGTATTAATCTGGGAGACTTTATGCTAAATTTAAAATTAATCAAAGCTTAATTATTGCCTTGGCGCTTTTGATATGTATTGTCATTTCTTTAATTTTTGTAATTACTAACGATATTCATTCTTACTATCTATTGTTCATTGCTCATTCGTCGACTGTTTATTTTATCATTATAAATTTTCTGAACCTACTTTTATTTGTTATTAAATTTTATTATTGTTGATGACATGTGTTTATTTGATACCTTTCCCTCAAGTGTTTGAGTTAAGCAAAGATTAGATTGATTCGGTAACAAGTAGTGAAGGGGCATACTCTTTTGCTTTTGGAGCCACCAGAGTCCCACCCGCTTCCGTGTTTAAGGGTGATACTTTGCAGGAAAATACGGTGGCGTCACATTCACCATCTCGCGGCCTGGAACTCGCGACACTCTTAGAAAAACGTTGGAGCTGGCCGGCAGAGTATTTTCCTCGGGACGTCCACCAACAGGTAGGTTCGGGCTAGAGAGGGTGGCCCTGTTGAACATCTCGCAGCCACGTAGTTACTTGTTTTATATTGCTTTGGTCGCGAAAAGTGTAGCAAGTGTCCGAAAGATGCAAAGAGGTTTGAGAAAATTCAATTAAGTCGCATGACTGTTCAAAGAAGACTTACCACATTAGCAGCTAATATAGAAGAGCAATTAGCTACAAAATCGAAAAGTTTTGAGTATGTTTCTATAGCCCTCGACGAATCTACAGATAAAAGCTCCACTGCTCAAGTCTTAATATTTTTACGAAGTGTAACGCAAAATTTTGAAGTGAGTGAAGAACTGATTGGTATGAGTTCTTTGACAAGTTAAACCAAGGGGAGTGACATGCTCAAAGCTCTTCTGGAAAAGTGTTCTATAATGGATTTGGATTTAACGAAATTATCTGGAATTACGACTGACGGAGCACCTTCAATGGTTGGAAGTAAATCTGGGATAATAACTATGTTAAAAGAGTATTTACAAACTAAAAACATAGATACCAAGGAATTAATGCAGTTTCATTGCATTATACATCAAGAGACCCTCTGTTCAAAATTATTGGAATTTACAAATGTGATGAAAGTTGTAGTACCTACTGTAAACTTTATAAAATTACGAGGTCTCAATCACCGACAATTCATACAATTTCTCGAGGATATTGAAAGCGAATATGCTGATCTCCTGTTTTACACTGAAGTAAGGTGGCTAAGTCGTGGGTTGTCACTAGAGCGGTTTCTTAACTTGATTGAAGAAATCAAAATATTTCTGGCGGAAAAGAAAAAGGACGTCTCCGAACTCGACAACCCTGATTGACTGTGTGACTTAGCGATTCGTGTGGACATCACAAATCACTTGAATGTCTTAAATACGCGACTCCAAGGCCAAGATCAATTGATTTCGCAGTTATACTCTCATGCTTCGTCCTTTCAATGTAAAAAAAATGTAATGCCTATAATTACAGTATTCAAATCAATTAGCAAAAATAGGTAATGTATGCAATAAAAGTGTTCAAATAATATTTATGTATAACTCAAGGTTAAATTGAAACGGCTACAATTGTTCGTGAAGCGAACGAAAAAGGTATAAGAAATGACCTACAAAAAAGAAGGTCAGGCCACACAGGTTTTTCCGTTTGGAAAACACCTTGGACTATTTGACGACGATCTATTAATTAATAATAATAAAATTTATATATGAAAGAAATAAGAAAGTTACGAATGACAATTGAAAAAGAATAAAATTAGCGAAACGAGAGCTTATCTGACGGAAGAACTGCACTCGGGTCCTTCTCTCTCCAGGAAAAAAGAAGCGTCACTGGCGGGAACAATCAGTTGATATTTCGGGATTGCTTGCCCTCGGGTACACCATCTAAATAAAGAATAACACGAAAATAAGCGAAAAGAAAGTTACAATAGAGAAGCCCTATACATACCGGATATTGCGTTCGATGGTAGTTAAATTGAAGCAATGTTGTTTAACGTGTTACAAGTTTTTTCCTTCCCAACACTATAAATACTCCCAGGGAGATATCGCATTTAGCGAATTTTTAGATATGCTGATCGATTAAAATCCCTCACGGGGCCTTAATTACAATGATTACAATAAGGCTACATCGATCGATATCGGTGTTCGGAAAAGAACGTAACTACGTTCAGAGATCGATAGCTAACGACGAAGTGTCTAGAGAGCGGGTATTGCACTTTTCTGTTCGAAGAAAAAAAAGCGAGCACTTAGGTTCGAGAAAAAAAGGAAAAAAAACTTGAAAGAAATTAGATATACATTAGAATAACGAATAACGATACCTATACAGGTAGGTTCGTTTGAAATGGAGCGAAATATATTGAATATATTATTAATTAAATTACAAAATAGCGTAATAAAGCGTTAAGCGTTACGGACACGTAACAAGTGTGTTCTTTATTGATATAATTGACAATTAAATGAATTTCTCTTGGAGTATGGGGTAGAAATTTGCCCCATTCGTTAGGGTGCCATAATGTAATAACGCTGACAGATGAATGTATACGCCCCTACGTTGGGCTGACATAATGTACTAACGCTGACATATGATTACATACGCCCCAACGTTGGGCTGACAAAATGTAATAACGCTGACAGATGAATGTATACGCCCCTACGTTGGGCTGACAAAATGTTCTACGGCTTGTATAGAGTCATAGAGACAAAATACTGATAATGATGTAAAAAAAATACTTAATAAAATACTTATCTTATAAATGGCTAGCTCTTAATCTTCAGGGTTTAAAAGTCGGTTCAAATCTATCCACTCCAGTTAACTTATATATCTAACTGATCAAATTGAACAACACTTCAAGTAATGAAAAGGCAAAAATAAAGCAGTAAAAAAAATGAACTTTATTGTTTAGGTTAGTTTAAAATTCAAATTTCGTATTTCGTGGCACAACACTCAATTAAATTGGTGACTAAAATTGGTACTAATATAAATCAATTTCAATATGGTGAATACACATATGATTATGATTATCGATCTATTAATTTTTTTTATATGTGCTAAATTAAATCAAGTTTTAAAATTATGAATAGTGCAAATTAATATTAAACAAGTTTTATAAAGGATTACAGTGTTTGAAGAACAGTTAACCAAAATGTAAGTACTAATAGATTGAAAAACAAGTTTTCTGTGTGTTCATGAATGTTCTTAATGGCTTAGATAAATTTGTTAAATAACCTGAATATACGGGATATAATTTCTTGCAATCTCTGACAATAGGTAGTGAATGGGTTCTCAAAGTAGGAAACAGGAAAATAAAACAGGAAAAGTCCCTCTGGGTGGCTCAATATTCAAAGTTTTGAGTCCGACGGCAGCTTTTTTTTGGCGGCTTGCGTGGCGTACTACAGATCGCTCAGGCTCGGTAAAATTTTCACTGCGTACTTCGGCGTGTGTTGTGTGCGTCCAAATTTTTGAAAATTAATAAGTCAGGAACGGAATGGTCTCGTGTATTGAAACTTGGTCAAAAGGTAGTCAGCAGGTAAGAAAATAGTTTGATATACTTTATATTCTCGAATATTAGGTATTTCCGCAGAAATATTTTAATTTTGTCGGAGTAAATTTTGCGTGACCTCTTATTACAAATACCGATGGAATAGACGCCGTTTTCACTTTTGTTATTAAGTAAATAACTTGTTGTAAATTGCCTTATTTTTACTTACATCATCTTTTGATATAAATTAAATGATATTACATTATCAATTGGTTTATAAAATTATTTTTATAATTATCAAATATGTTTGGTTAGGAATCATATGATTGGTTTACAAAACTCTGTCAAACATATTGCTATGAATTGTGATTTTAAATATTGCTTATTCACAATTCACAACCAATCTGTCCAGCTTAGATATTCAGTCGGTCTATATTCCAGATGAGACTGCTTTTCCCTCAGGGTTCCAATTGGAAAACGTGGTTTTTCTCTTCTACAAATTTATATAGTGCCAGTACAAGAGTTCAAACAAAGGTAAAAAGAAAATCACAATAAAATTAAAATGAAATTTTATTACATGAATAAAAAAAAATAAAAAAAATATCGTAATGAAGTATTAAGATAAATATTGCATCATTAAACAATATTATTAAGGTAAAATTATTATACGAAAATGACCGTAACGTATAATTAAACTTCCTCATTGACAACCGAGCAAAATTAAATCTAATAAATTGCAAAGAAGTATTTTAATTTCTCCTACAATAAACAAAGTAAACAACCAGATATGACAGCCCGAAAGAAACTCTAAACGCATGTGCAAGCCACATAAAAAAACTGCCCTTGAATGCAAGCCAACAAAATTTATCGTTACACAAATTTTTTATATAGAAATTTTAAAAAACGTTCTTTGTCATTCAATTCATATAACTAAAAATAAAATATATACATATATCAATACATACAAGTTAATAATATAAATGATAATAAGAATAATATACTTTACTTACGTAGTATAAAAATATATATTTTTTTTCTTTTCAAGACACGTTTGTACGCTGAGTTTAGAAAGGTCATGTTTTAAAAGATAATTTTTTTCTTTGATTAGTAGCTTCGTGATTTGATTTAATTAGTTTTGGTGTTTGATTTCATACCGATTTATTGACGAGTGTGTTGAACTAGTTATTGTTTTAATTTTTGTAGCTTTCTAACTCAGGTGTCTTGAAAAGAAAAAAAATATATATTTTTTATACTACGCAAGTAAAGTATATTATTCTTATTATCATTTATATTATTATCTTGTATGTATTGATATATGTATATATTTTATTTTTAGTTATATGAATTGAACGACAAAGAACGTTTTTTAAAATTTCTATATAAAAAATTTCTGTAAAGTTTTAGGTTTGAACAGGCAAAGCTTGTTTTTAAAAAGAAATAATTTTTATTACATTTTAAAGCAAAAGTTACAATACGACTGAATTAATAACATCAAAACATTTTACAAGTAATCTTACAAACTACCGTTCTCTGTTCGTCTATCTCTTTGTTGAGATAAGGCACGCGCGTTCTTCCTAGTACAGAGTCGTATGATGTCCATATTACTGTAACGATAAATTTTGTTCGCTTGGATTCAAGGGCAGTTTTTTGATGTGGCTTGCACATGCGTTTAGAGTTTGTTTCTGGCTGTCATATCTGGTTGTTTACTTTGTTTGTTGTGGGAGAAATTAAAATACTTCTTTGCAATTTATTAGATTTAATTTTGCTCGGTTGTCAATAAGGAAGTTTAATTATACGTTACGGTCATTTTCGTATAATAATTTTACCTTAATAATATTGTTTAATGATGCAATATTTGTCTTAATACTTCATTAAGATATTTTTTTAATTTTTTTTTATTCATGTAATAAAATTTCATTTTAATTTTATTGTGATTTTCTTTTTACCTTTGTTTGAACTCTTGTACTGGCGCCTATATAAATTTGTAGAAGAGAAAAACCACGTTTTTAAAATGGAACCCTGAGGAAAAAGCAGTCTCATCTGGAATATAAACCGACTGAATATCTAAGCTGGACAGATTGGTTGTGAATTGTGAATAAGCAATATTTAAAATCACAATTCATAGCAATATGTTCCTACACCGTTCATTATACCGTTTGAAATGAAGGCGGGGCTTAATTTATTTTAATATAAATACGTTATGTATATATTTAATAAAAACGCGTTAATTAATATTTTGAAATAGAAAATGAATAGAAACATAAATAATATATATAAGAAAATATTAATTAATTATTTTAAGGTAAAATGTGCCGTCATAATAATGTATTTATACTTTGAAGTAATTTTTCCCCTCTTCTGTATGACAAATATATTTTACACACGAATATACTTAATTAATAACCTTTTTGTATCTCTTTCAGAGGAGGAGCCTGCTCGTGAAGTGTATCAATATATATATATATATATATATATATATATATATATATATATATATATATATATATATATATATATATATATGTTTATACTAGCAGAAAACCATTATTGACGCTTAAAAAAGTACTTAATTTGTTTCCTGAATGCCTTTGTCTCCAAGGATTTGTAACAAGCCGGAATGGAATTCCGGAATTGTACAGCTGACAAATGTTATGCGTGAAAGATCTTTCAAAAAGCGTCAATCTGTGTTTGGAGGATCTAATCAAGTTGGTGTTTCGAAGATTTATATTATGTACAATATGTTTCAAAATAAATGCGAAAACTACGAAATATTTATGAGCAGCCAACATCGCACTGTTGTAATGTTGGTGATCGCCTCTCTTCATACCTAGTGATACATAATCCGTAATTCTCTGTTAATATATTTAACGTGACTACATTTTCCTTTATTTTTTAATTATTTTGTAATTTTTGAAATTCTAAATGTATAAAATGTGTTGATAAATAATAAATTAATTTAAAAAAAAAGGTAGAGTCAATGTCTATAATAACTGAACGTATTCTTTAAAAATTGTCATCGGGGAATCGATCGTACGTCTCTGTCGAAAAGCCTTAGATAGATAGGGTATATAAGTGCATTTTTATACTGGAGTAGTTGCGGTATATATTATACATATACGTGTATTTTTGTAAGAGCATGGGTAATACGTTTTATGTATTCCTTAATGAGGGCCAGCGCTCTAACGTTGATATAAATAAACATATGTTGGATTCATAACAATATACAAAACATCTGTTTCTATGTATTTTTTAGGAAGGTGACAACATAATATTTCAATTTTTTTTTTTGATAAATACTATGCGATTTTCTGTATGATGTTTTAAAAACATTTTAAAGGCTTCTTGTAATATTGAAGTAAGTTCTTAAATTACTTAATATTTCAATAAACATGTTTGACATAATAAAGAAATTCATTTCTATTTGTAATTTAACCAAATTTACTTTTGTCCATATGGAATTAGTAATTTGGTTCTTATTTCATTATAAAAAATCTCTATCAATCTTGATAATGTTCATTCGTATGACTAAAAATATGTATGCGGACGACAATGTATTCTGCGTATATAAGATATACCTTTTTTTATAGTGATAGGGTTTATAAAGAAGAGAATTAAATAAAAAAACGCAACTATTCTTATAAATACTAACATAAAAAAAAAATAAAAAAAATTACAAAATATTGAGGAATTAAATTGGAACAAACAATAAATTCAAAATAATATTGTAAATGCAAATATTTTTCAATTAAGAACAATATGCTCTGAAATTTAAATGAGAATAAAAATTCTTTTTTCAAAATACCAATTTCCACATACTGTTGAACAATTTTAAAATAAATGCTTAAATGGGTTTCACCCAAAAAAGAAGCAACCAAAATGTTGAAATAATCTATGAATAAAAGTACATAAACAGACTATTATTATATGATTAAATATTTTAGTACATACTATATTAGGTATGGCTCTTAAGAAAACAGCGATTAAAAGAAATAAATTTAAAATTATTAACAAATTATTTGCGAAAATAATACGCGTTGCCTTCCGGCTCTAAAACTATATTTTAATATTTGGTCCAACGAACATTATTATCAATAGTTGATTGCAGTCGCCTTTCCATGGAATTTACTAGGTTTTCAAAAATTTACGTAAACCTGTAATGCTCCCAAATTGTGCTGGCATGCAAATAAATTTCTCATACATTTCTTATGCGAATGTTTCCCCGGAAGTCATCCCATCGCCGCACAATGTCTGCCCAAAGATTTTCAATGTGGTTAAAGTCCAGGGATCTAGCAGGCCAATTCGTCAGTATGAATTGAGGGTGGTTGTCAAACCTTTCTCTAACAATTATAACAGTATGCACCGGACAATTGTCATGCACATACATTAGAGCTGCGTCCCCATAAACTGCCTGTAAGCTCGGTAGCATGCTATTTTCTAATAATTGCACATACACCTTTGCATCCATTCGTGGGTCTACGCGTACAAGTTCTCCGGGACCTGCTACAGACATCCACCCCCACATGTTAAGGGATATTCGGCCGCTCCTCTTCTTTTTGAGTACATTCCGCTATTGGTATCTCGAATTCGGCAACCTGTACAAAGGTTTCCGAGACCTAATTTCGGAAGAGAACACCTTTTCGTCCGTAAAAATCGTGTTGTCCCAATTGTGTCCTATGTTTGCTTGTGCGAACTGCAATCTGCGTTCCACATGAACCGGAGTGAAATCGATTTTCTGTGCTGGACGTCTGCATTTGTATCCGCTGTCCTTGAGTCTCCTCCCAAGTGTTGGGCGGCTGCAATTGAAATTATTTATCTCGATAACCGTTTGCATGGAAGAAAACGGTTGTTGAGAAACGTAGTTTATCGCGTTATTCAAGACATTTTCATCCAGTACTCGTTTCCTTCCACATCTAAGCCGTTTATTGAAGAATTGAATTGCTTCTTCGTCTCATTTCTTTTTCCATCTATAGACCTGCGAGACACGTGAAATAAAATTAAACGAATATATAGTTCGTGAAGACGATTTTAGAACAATCTTAAGAGCAATATTTACATTAACATTATAATGTTAAAGAATCTAATTTAAAACGTATTTTGAACATAATTATTAAATACATTTTTTAATAACTTTATAAACATAATTAAAATATTTTTATTGTAGTAATTCCCCTTCAGGAACATTTTTTTTATATATACGGAGTGAAATACAGCTTCCTTATCCTAATAGAATCCCTAAGTAGCTCTTCCTAAGCTGTTTATGGAACACATTGAGTTAAGGAATAAATCAAATGAAGATACCTTTTTTCAAATCTATGATTTTTTTAATATGGGTTTCTTCGAATTATATATACATAAATTAATAATTTTCATAAAACAAAATCAAAATCGATTTATTCGCTTATAATTATTTTATTGTTGAATCGAATAAAACTATTTAACAATAAGCATGCTAGACTGATGTTTTTAAACGTTAAAAAAACAAAGTTTATTGATTACTTTATTCAATTTTTTTTTTAATTTGAAAATTATTAAATATTGTTTGAGAGTGATTAATGGCTCATAAAAAATTGTATCAATATATTATATTGCAACGAAATATTTATTTTTTACTGTTACACCTTTCAATCCGTATAATAATAAAACTGATAAATGTCTTTAAGTTAGCCAATATACTAACTAAAAGACCACATTCATACTGTAGGAAAATATTGTGAATTATAATGTTCGCCTCAAAGTGTAAAATGCTATGTGAAAGTGTGTATGTATATACATTTTTAATGGTTTGTTTTCCCCATTTCAAGAGATGTGTTAGTAATATAAACAAAACCAGATGTAAAGGGACGAGTAGAATTACGCGCCTGAATGAGACGAAAATTAGAATTCACATGGAAAGGGGGCTGCAATCTACTATTGATAATTATGGTCGTTGAAACTATTATTAAAGTTTAGTTTTAGAGCCGAGAAAGCTACGTTTTTTTTTTCGGCAAAAAATTGTTTATAATTTTGAATTTTTTTTGGTCGATTATTATAAATACTTATATTAGCAATTTAATGTCTCACTATTAGTCAAAATTATTTTTAGAGCCCTACCTAACATAGTACTAAAATATTTATTAATAAAATAATTAGGGTTTGCTATATTTTCTGTGACCACGCGCGAATTACGTGCACATGTATTAATAACCCATTGAAAGCAATATTATAAATAGAGTGGACCAATTCGGAGCGAAAGTAGAGGCGTGACCAACGAATTGGTTCCCGTATGCTTAACATTATTAATATCTAGAGAAATACTATCGCGACCGAAGCTGTTAATATCTTAGATACAAAACAAATGTAAGACGGTTTTTCTAGATTATGAAACGTTCTCGATGATACGTATAAAAAATAAATTTTAAAATGTATGTGATTCGAAGAATAAAAAAAAATATTACCGTCTTATGCGTTTTCCGTGTCTTGAAAATCTGGAGAAGCGCGATGAAATATTGTTGACGGAAGGTGCGTCTCCAAAGTTATTTCTCGAAAACGCGTCCGCCATTAGGAAAATATGTGCTTGTATAAAGAAAACGATCGCTACACATCTAGTGATGTGATGTTTGCATAATTGAATTAATCTTTGAAACAACTTAATACATCTGCAGACGAACCATCATAAATTTGTCTAAGTCTGGCCAATTAATAATATTTATCTAAAACACTTTCAAACTTACTAAAAATACACTCATTTGTTGTGTCTTCTTTCGAACATAGCTGTGCGTGTGTATCTCTCACAACTAGCACTGATTCCTTTAACGATAGCGAAGAATTTTGTAGGTTTTCTAATGCTTGCACTATTCCGAAGTAATTGTTGTGAATAGTTTGCAAATCACATTTAACCTGACTATTTTGAATTTTTAGTCCGACTTAAAAGGTCACAAATACGCAAACAATCAGACAGCTTTAAAAAACACACCAGATGACACAAAAACATAACTTTGATTTTGAAAATACCTAAATAATAACAAAGCACAAAAATAGAAAGGATAGGGAGGTCTTAGAAATGATCCATATTTTCAAAACCAGCAGAACAATCTACGACCATGACGAGATTGATGGACTTTCTAAACTCTATAATCCACTAATTAAACAATAGAAGACAACTAATCCCACCCACACGCCCCAAAATTAAAATTTTTTTTTTTGTTTTCCGTTGTAAATATATATATACTATGATTCCCTAATACATGGCTTGACCATGCAAATTTCAAAAACAAAAAAAAAAAAATCCTTTATCCAACAAAGACATTTAGTCACACAAAATATTCGGAATGACGCGATCGACCCTGGAAAGGTGTCGGGCAGGTCCGACCATACAAGTACACAAGTATGTGATTTGAAACGTAATAAATCGGTGAGTTTTATATCATTTAATTTTCCTTACTTTATTAGTATTTTAATTTTAATTTCTTATTCATTCATACAAATGTATAATTATTGTCTTACCTTTCGTTGTATTAATTTTTTGTTTCTATTCATTTAAGAAAGACTTAATAATAAAAAGAGTCGAAACGTCGTAGAGAAAAATCTTGAAATTCATGAACGGTCGCTAAACAAATGAAAACGCCTATTATTTTAAATATTAAGACACGGGCAATAAAATAAATAAGATATTTAATTCGTATTAACATTAAATAAATAAATACCTATATATATATGTATATATATATATATATATATATATATATATATATATATGGTAAACCTAATCAGTGGGCGATTAAAGGTCTGTATATTACTTCAAAATATATGTATTTAAAAAACTCTACATGTTTCGGCTGTGTACGCCTTTATCAAGAGAACACAAAATATGAATGACAGCATATAAATGTCAAGTAATTAAGTTGCTATGGTTTAAATGGTTTAAACCATAGCAACTTATTTACTTGACATTTATATCCTGTCATTCATATTTTGTGTTCTCTTGATAAAGGCGTACACAGCCGAAACATGTACAGTTTTTTAAATACATATATTTTGAAGTAATATACAGACCTTTAATCGCCTACTGATTAGGTTTACCATATCATACCGAGGTCACGAAGTTATTATATATATATATATATATATATATATATATATATATATATATATATATATATATATATTTATATATTGATGTGAGTCTCCTTTCTTCTTTAATAAATTCTTTTACTAATAATATTTCGGTTTCAAGAATGTTATATCTACAATATTCAGATTTGTGAATTATTACTTTAACGTTAGAATTTTGTAATAAATTCATAATTGGTATTTCAAATCATGATACCGTTGAATATTGTATGTAATATTTAATCTATTTGCTAATTATCAAAATTAACTCTAATTTATTTTCAAGAGGACTTGAAATTTCTAAAAAACCAACTAAGTTTTATCTTACTTTTGAACATATATCTTCAAATTATGTTATTTGTTTGGCTTCTTTGAACTTCATTTTCATAATTTGTAATTTAGATTACGTGGGTGAATTTGAATATTATATTATATTTAGTATTATTTTAGAAACCTTTGTATTAATTACATAAAATATCAGATTGATACTTTTACTAAATTTCTGATGTGAGTCTTGACGGCGAAAACAATTGGCATTGAATAAAATTGTTTGGGATGGATTGGAAAAATTTTTACCTTCATGACATAAATATTGTTTTTTAATTAATATTCCCTTTATAGTCCTCATATAAATTGTTTATGGGAATATATTTATCAAGCAGAAGCAGTGTAATAAAATACAGTTGACACATGAACCATATAAGGAGAATTTTAATATACATACGATTGCGGAAGAATGGATTTATGTTAATGCAACGCTCATAAAGAAGAATTCATATTTCTTTTCAATTATTTTGGAGAAGAACACCACTTCAGGATTTTATATTGAACATAACCAGGTGGTATACCCTGCAAGATTGGATCATAAATTTATCAGCGCCTAGGAAATTATCCAGCCATTTCAATCAAGAAACTGACAACCAACTTTGATGTTCCAGTTGGAAATATTCCTGTGAATCTCGTCCAAAGAACCTGTTGAAATTGATATCTTCAAAATTTAACGCATCCATCAGGTATTTAAGTGAAAATTGTAAAATATGTGTTTGTAATAGATATAACATTTCTTGCAATCACTTTTCTATATATCATTTAATCACGTCATCTCAAGTGTCATATCATTTAGCTTTTAAATGTCAGATTTGGTAGTTTTATTTTAAAATCTTGGAACTTGTTTAATTTAGATATAGACATAGGATTAGGTTTTCTATTATTTGAATAGGCAATACATCTCTTTAAAAATTTTTTTATTATCTTGTGATAATCTAAATAATATCATTAAATAGATTGATATACATAACTTTACCTTTTACGTTTTATTTTATGTATGTTTAAGTGTTTGTCTGTGTATCGAGAACTTACTTCGAGACCCTTGAGTTTAAGTAGTTTTCTGGCATTCTTTTTCATTTATAACCTAACTATCTTTTTTTACTTGAGCTAGCCATTCTGTTATTACATTGAATTTTCTCATTCCTTATTATTGTATCGCATTCCGCGTTACTACAATATATATATATATATATATATATATATATATATATACATAATTTGATACATTACATTATTATAGTTTTTCGGCTTTTATATGAAATATTTACAAATATCGCTCCGGCTTGGTCCACCATATTTATAATATTGCTTTGAATGGGTTACTTACACATGTCTATGTGATTGCCGCGTGGTCACGGAAAAGATCGCAACCCTAATAATAATAGTCTGTTTACGTACTTTTATTCTTAGATTATTTCAACTTTTTTGTAGCTTATTTTTTATGTGAAACCCTATTAAAACTTTTTTTAAAAAATTATTCCACAGTACGTGGAAATATTATTGATTCGCTTGATATAAAAAAAATTTTTTGATTTCTATTTCACAGCATATTGTTTTTAATCAAATAAAATAGCCTGTACAATATTGTTTTTTATGTTTTTACTTCTTTTGTTTATAAACCTTATCAATAATAAAAATAGTATATATTATATACGCAAACTAAATTGTCGTCCGCATACTTCTTTGTAGTCATACGAATGAAAAGTATCAAGATAGATAGAGAATTTTTATAATTAAAGGAAAACCTATTTACTAAATCCATATGACAAAAGTAAATTTTGTAAAATGACAAATAGAAATGAATTTGTTTATTATGTAAAACATGTTTATTGAAACATAAAGTTATTCACAAACTTACTTTAATATTACAAGAAGCCTTTAAAAAGTTTGTAAAACATAAAAAAAGAAATCGCATAGTATTTATTTAAAAAAATAATTGATATATAATGTTGTCACCTCCCAAAAAAAAACACACAAAAAGAGGTTTTGTATATAGTTATGAATCCACCATATGTTTATCTCTATCAACGTTAGAGCGCTGGTCGTCATTACGGAATACATAATACGTACTACCAATGATGCATATATATATGCCGCAACTACTCAAGTATACACATGCACTTATATACCCTATCTATCTAAGGCTTTGCGAAAGAGACGCACGATCGATTCCCCGATTACAATTTTTAAAGAATACGTTCAGTTATTATAGACATTGACTCTACCTTCTTTTTTTAAATTTATTTATTATTTATCAACACATTTTATATATTTTGAATTTTAAAAATTTCAAAATAATTTAAAAAAAAAATGAAAATGTAGTCACGTTAAATATATTAACAGAGAATTACGGATTATGTATCACTAGGTATGAAGAGAGGCGATCACCAACATTACAACAGTGCGATGTTGGCTGCTCATAAATATTTCGTAGTTTTCGCATTTATTTTGAAACATACTGTACATCAGACCGAGATCGTATCCTTTCAGTTAAGTACGATGGAGTTTTCAAAGTTATAATTTTATGGTATAGACATAAGGCTTGGAGCTTTCTCCTGATAGCCATATTTGACCACTGCAACTCAAGAAGTTTATGCGAAATATGTTAAAATTTACGTATACCAAAAATATAACGCATCTGAGCCTTCTGTACGCGAACTCGATCAGGATTATCCAAGTAAGGGCCGTAGATTGTGGACGCAAAATTAAATTGCGACAAGACAAGACTCTCGCATAACATTGTTTTAGTTCGGATGTCAAAAGTTTATCGATAAGGATACAATATTTTAAGATTGGCATAGGCTGACTTAATAATTTTTGAAAGATGTTTGCTGTATCTGAAGGTGTTATCAATGATTAAACCCAGATTTTTGCCGAATCAACCAACGACACTTCTGCATTATTAATTTTGATCATGATTTGTTCTATAATGTTCTGAATTAATGCAGGGTTACCAAACAAGACGGCAGTGGTCTTTTCCGGGTTGATCTTTAGTGCAATATTCTGCGAAAATGATTGTATGCGCCCTAAGTCCTGATTAATCTTATCAATAGCAACTTGAACATCGTTTTGTGTGAAACAAACATAGAGCGTAGAGATCATCAGCTATATTTGCACCTGACAGTGCTTGACACATTTGTGTAATGGAGAAAAATAAAGGGCCAAGGATTGATCCCTGTGGAACACCACTCGTCACAGGCAATGGTGATAATATGTCGCCACGCAATGTTACCCACTGATATCTTTCGGAAAGGTACGAAAGTACCAGACTTAAAGCATCACTGCTGAACGCGAGATGATATAGAATAGCCAATAAAATATCATGGTTAACAGTATCGAAAGCCTTACTGTAATCTAGCATAACCAATAAACACATAGAGTTATTATCTCTAGATCTGAGAATGTCATCTGTTACCTTCAAAAGTGCAGTAGTACAACTATGATTACTTCGGAAACCGGATTGACAGTGAGGGAGCAAATCAAAAGCTTGCAAATGTTCAGTAATTTGAGTATTTAGTATTTTTTCCAAAACTATAAAGTGTGAACGTCAATTCTGACAGTGACTTTTAAAAGATTGAGTTTGCAGTATAAGTTTGTTTAATACTGCAGTGTGAAGCATTCGTAAACATTGGTGAATTGATTAAAATTTTCGTTAAATGCAATAAGTGCTGTAGTGGAAAATTAATAATATTTTTGAAAAATAATTTATAGGGTTTCGTTAATCACATTTCAATATGTTTTTAAGAACATAGGCATTCGCCTTTAAATTGATGCTTCCATAAGTAACTGTTAAATTTTTTGTGGAATTTCCGTCAATTTGGAAATGTTTTTATTTTTGCTCACCATTTTGATTTTACTATGTATCCCATTTGTACCAGTTTTATTGGATTACTCTTACTATTTCAATGGATCAATCGTGATTATTTCCGATATATTAATTGATTGGATTGTCTTTGCTATATTGTTTGTCAGTGAAATATATTTTGAAATTAAGGAAAGGAACATACTGAGTTCCAAAAATAGGGAAGGACATTAGCTATTTCTAGAGATAGGAAAAGTTAATTTTTGCCATTTTAGATATGAGATTTTTTATCGAGGTGAAGCCGAGATCAAAAACACGTCATGAATGGAAAAGAACACTTTTTCTGACAATTTTTGCATCAGATTATATAAAATTCGAAATGGAATTATGATTTTAACTGAATATTTTGTGCGTCAAACAATGAACTTCCTTTTGATCTATAAAATATTTCGTAGTTATTGAAAATAAAACTAAAAAAGTAACATTTACAATTTTTCTCAATTTGTGAAGTGTTTCGTTGGTCTCAATATTAGCATCCACTTACATTAAAGAGAAGAGTCGACAGTATTAGAACTTAATTCTTTAATACCTGCTAGAAAAATACAAAAACGCGTGTAAAGATTTCGAGAACTGATGTTTGGAAGAAGGTGTTAAAGATGTTAATGAAGTTAAGGATTCTGAAAGATTTTATGTTATGGAGGATCTATTCAATGTTACGAGCTACATTTAACCCTTCGCACTCTGCATGCTTTTTTTACCGTATTTATTTTCATTTATTTTGTTAATATATTTTATTCCAAAAAGTGTTTCTTTGGAGATTGTGGTTAAGTAAAAACTCAAAAAAGGTATAAAACCCCTTGCCACAATTAATAATCGTATCCTAAATACGTATTTCAACACCTAAGTTGTCATCATCAGTAGGTAAAACCACTAACCAAAGTGTTGTACATGGGGCACAGTAAAGCTAGCACACAACTTTACACGGCGTCCACGTGTACACTGACTTTAAAGTGAATAACACAAACTAAAATTACGACAACTTGAATTCTTTCGTAGGCGTCGAGATCTCTGGAGTTGTTGATGTTTTTGACAAGTCTTAACCCTTTAACCAAAACGTTGTGGTCCGTGGTCAATGCATGGTTAGCGACGTTCGATTTTTCCGTTTTATTAAATTTAATATGTGATATGTGTTCCTTAAAACGGGTTATTATTGAGCTTTTCGTTTGAACTATATATTTCAAGTTACAATCGTCGCAATTAATTTCGTGATTGGATGGTATACCATCCAAAAACAAAAAACATTAATAGAGTTGTTAAATAACAAGTTCTCCAAGTTGCTTTTCGGACCGAAAACGCCATCAAAAGTTTCCTAGGTAATACCAAAGATAAAGTTAATTTGAATTTGAAATTAAGTATATACGAAATTAATTGTGATGATTGTAACTTGAACTATATAGGTCAAACGAAACGCTCAATAATACCCGTTTCAAAGAGCATGTATCACATATTAAGTTTAATAGACCGAAAAATCGAACGTCGCTAACCATGCATTGGGCCACGGGTCACAACGTTTCGGTTAAAGGGTTAAGACTTGTCAAAAACATCAACAACCCCAGAAGAGATCTCGACGCATACGAAAGCATTCATATCGTTAAAAACAAATTCAATACGTTTAACTCGGACAACGGTCCTATTCCACACAGTTGTCTTTCTTCATTCTTAGAAAAGAGGTAGAAAAGGTTGAGGGCGGTGAGAATGGACACATGGCGTTGCCGTTTTCTTAATAATTGTAAGTTGTCGTAATTTTAGTTTGTGTTATTCAAAAATTCTTTCAATGGAGACTGTGGTTAAATAATAATTTAAAAAAGGTATATAACCCCTTACCACAATTATTAGTCGTATCCTAAATACGTATTTCGACAACTAAGTTGTCATCATCAGTAGGTAAAAACTACTAATTAAAGTCACACGGGGCACAATAAAGTAAGATGAACGCTTCCGCACAACTACTATACACTGCAACCCTGTAAAGACTGAAGACTGTCAGTCTTTACAGGGTTGCAGTGTATAGTAGTTGTGCGGAAGCGTTCATCTTACTTTATTGTGCCCCGTGTGACTTTAATTAGTAGTTTTTACCTACTGATGATGACAACTTAGTTGTCGAAATACGTATTTAGGATACGACTAATAATTGTGGTAAGGGGTTATATACCTTTTTTAAATTGTGTTATTCACTTTAAAGTCAGTGTATACGCGGACGCCGTGTAAAGTTGTGTGCGATTCGGTGTGTTAGCGTTACTGTGCCTCATGTGCAACACTGGCAACACAGTGGTTTTACCTACTGATACGATTATTAATTGTGGTAAGAGGTTTTATACCTTTTTTTGTGTTTTATTCCAACGAAAATAAAACAAATTTAAAATTTCATAATTTATGATACCTTTGGAACCCACGTGTATTCTGAGTTGATTTCGGTCAGCATCCCAATATTCACTTGTTTGACGTCTGTCAGGCACTTTTTGTTTCTTTTGGAACACGCAGTACAATCCCTCTTTCTACCTCTCCTTATAATGTGAAACTTTCCGTTTAACCTCGTTATCCGAGCTGGAAGTAAAATTTTTCTGTTCTACGGGAGGTCTACTACTTAATCGACGAAGAGTTTTCGAAATTTCAAATGCGTCATTAGTTTCTGGTTTTTATTTTGTTTTACAGTTTTATACAGATTGTATGAATATATTGTACATATTGCCACTCCTCCGGAAAACAGTTTCTGCCACCACGTAAGTGATTTCCTTAAAGAGGAATATCTTGAGGCACATTGATCAACTCCACTCATGGATTTTCTTTAGCTGAGAACTATGATTGGCTTTTTTAAAGAAAGTGGGCTTGAAGTCTAACGAATTGATCATGTTTTTAGCTGCTCCTATTGCAAATTTAGTAATGGAACAAAACATTATCAATTCATTAGACTCTAACCCCACTTTCCTTAAAAGATATGTAAACGACATCATAACATGTATACCGATAAATAAAATGGACTATCTCTTAAAAAAACAACAACAAATTAAAATTCGCAATTGAAGAAGAAATTAATAACAGTATTAATTTTCTTGATATTTCATTAACATATCATAGACAGGGTACTATTTATACAAATTGGTACAACAAACCAACAGCTTCTTTTCGATATATGAATTACCACTCAAATGCACATACAGTATTCAATAAAATGATTATAAATAATCTGACAGAAAAGATAACGTCAAGAGAATTAAAGCGATTTTAACAGAGAATAACTATCGACCACAACTTATAGAACAAACTTAAATTAATTAAATTAAAAAAGAATCCTGTAGAAAGGTGAAATACGTATCTGCGTCTCTGGAGAGGAGATACATTCACAAATATATAACTTGTATTGTGTTCTTCACACCCCATTTTTAATAATATTTTATATTATTAAAAATACTTTTGTAAAAATGAATCCACAAAATATACAACACTACAGACATCAATAACGATTTGTGCTATGAAACAACATATATCACGGTTTCATATGTTCCACAATTATCAGAAAAAAAACAACTTATAAAAAATATGATATATCTACAACATATAAACTTAACAATACTAATAAACATCTATTTTCAAAACTAAAACCTAAAATAGAAAAAAATCGAGAAACACATCGTCATCTATAAAATATCATGTCGCGACTGCGATAGCTGTACATAGGTCAGACTAAACAATATCTATACAAAAGAATACAAGCCCGCAAATACTCCAAAACAGACAAAACTGCTTTATTTACATACAAACTGCAACGCGATCACAATTTCGATTTTGAAAACGCACAGATAATCGATAAAGAACAACACACAATGAAAAGAGAAATTAAAGAAATTATTAATATTAAACAATAAAAAAACAGACGTGACATTAAGAATCTAAGCAGTATAGACTAGAACTTAATAATGTACAGTAACGATCTGCAATGTACCATCATGAATATATACGTGTTGCTGTGGATTTTTCATCAGAAAAATACTGAAAATTACACGATACATTTGAATGTTTAAAAATGTACATTTATTTGTGACATGACTGTATATGATAAATTTTGCGAGGGGCAACTAGGGGGAAAACTGGTTATCCGGCCAGGATTTCATGTAGAGGTCGAAGTTGAATCGAGGAGACGAATTCTATCTATCGAACGAAAAGGTTGCTTGCTTCGTGAGAGATATTATATATATATTTAATTAGTTCGGGTTTTGATTGATTGAAAGTGATTTGTAGTTATTATTTAGATATTAAATTCCCGATATTTATAGAGTTAAATTCTCGTTTTATTGATGTTTAATTTGATTAAGCGTTTTTTCGTGAGAGTCTCCATATTAATCTTGTAAGTAAAATAAAATTTTTAACGTCATAATTATCAGAATTATAGTTCTATTGTATTGAAACAAGTAGATAAGAGATTTAAATTCTAAGCATACAGATAATATAGTTTAGTATTAAAAATTCTTTGTTAAAATTATAAATGAAAAGTTTGTCCAAGTGGAGTCAGGCTTTTTTGTGCATGGCAAAGCACATGCGTAGTTTTTGTTCGCGGTTCAGAATCTGAATATACAGTGTGATTTTCTGGGGAGAATTTAATGTTAAACTTGATTATTTTAGATAAGTTTGATCGGAGTCATTTGGAGGACGTTTTCCATTCATTTAGCGGTCAATTTTCAATGAATGTTTTTACCTCCAGTATCTTTGTTATATGATACAGCATCTTTATACTTTGTAAAGATATATTTTTTCATTCTTTTTATTTTTGTATTTAATATAAAAATTTTTATTTCACCTTTTAACCTGCGTTTGCTTTATTTACTCACTCCAATTTTGTTAAGTATATTATGCCTATATAAAAGAATATATTTCAAAGTAACTTAAAAAGAGATTAGTTGAAACTTAACTTATATAAAATAGATAAATAAATTTTTGTGTACAAGTGTACTGGCGCTCAACTCATATTTTAGACACGTCTTTCCTAAGTGGAACCCGAGAAGTTAGAGGTCTCAGATTTGAAAATTCACCGGCTGAGAAAACCTAGTTGGGAAAACTAGTTGTGGATGGTGGCGCGCTAAATTATCAACCCACTATTCATAGCATATTTTTGGCAAGGCCAACGTGGGGCGAACACAAGCAGAATTGGTAGTGAGCAAGAATCAGAGCACGAAAATGGAGAAAAAGATGGCAACAGCAAAGAATGTAGGAGAATGGAGAAATCCAAGACAAGAAACTGGAAGCGAGAAATCTTTGGCAAGAATAGGTCAAGTAAATACCATACATGAAGATGGGCACGACAGGGCAAACAGAGA
The DNA here is from genome assembly GCA_935421215.2 of Melolontha melolontha. Classification (NCBI taxonomy): domain Eukaryota; kingdom Metazoa; phylum Arthropoda; class Insecta; order Coleoptera; family Scarabaeidae; genus Melolontha; species Melolontha melolontha. The sequence continues at coordinate 65,875,313 of OW285242.1, forward strand.
TATGATGATGGACATATTAATAAGAATGCAGGAAAGGATAGAGATAATGATGGAAAGAGAAAAAAGAATGGAAGAAAAGATGAATGCGATGATGGCAAGACAAAAAGAAATGGAGGTAGGCATTGTAAATAAAATAATGCCGTTAAATAACATGAGCCAAGATGAAGATTTAACAAGGGGTATGGACTCCATGCAATTGTCTTCAGAACAACATGTAGAAGAAAATATAACATACTTAAATAGTATATTATCAGAGGAAAATTGCAAATTATTGGAATCTGCCTGAAAGATGATGCTTTGGTGAGAGATGATGTTCGATGAGGTGACGACCATGGACCAATTTGAGGCCAGATTCACAAACCAATTCTGGGGACAAAACAAACAGACAAGGGTAAGGCAAGAATTATTATTTGGTAGATATAGAGTTGGTAATAATGAAACAAGAGAGGCCTATGTCATGAAGAGGTACTCCATATTAAAATATTTGACCTCTAAGATAAATGAATTTGATTTGGTTTCACAATTAGTCAGACATTTTGATTTTGAAATCAATCAGGCAGTAGCTTTGCATAACATCACTGGTATGCAACAGTTTCTTGAGTTATTAAAAAGGTTAGATGATGCAGAGCGTGGCAGTAGATATAATAATACTTATTCAGAAAATAATATTAAGAGAAATAATCAAGGAAATCAATATTCGACAGTTAACATGCACAACATACCTCTGAGATCTGAAAGACCTATGTTTGATAATCATATTCAATTAATTAGAAATAAAATGGCTTCCCCAAACACAGGAATAAATGGTTCAGATAGAGATAATAGAAAAGATAGAGTAATAAATCAAAATAAATATACAGGTACGAGATATAAAGATACAAGGCCTAATTTTAATGTAGAATTAGTAAAAGTAGACTGTTACGCTCGAAAAATCACTTTGAGATCATTCAGGTATTTTTAGTGAATTTATTTCATTATTAACCTTGTTAAGTCAACTTAGTCCTTTCATTTTTCAACATTTTCGTTTATTACTATTTTATTTTATTTTATTGTTAATTATCGTTCAACTTATGCTATTTCAAACTTTAATTCCTTCAAATTTTACTTACGTTCAATTATTTTGGATGCCGCTATATCCGAATTCCTTATTCGGCCGTCTCCTTCTACTTCGGCGACACCGACATCTTGGAGATCATTTTGATTAGTCATGTTCGTTTATTTTTACTTTAATTCTATTCTTGAGTCGCTAATTCAATTTTAATATTGTTGAAATTTTTATTAGAATTACGTGAATCTATTTGGGAGCTTATCTGTCTTTTTAGCCCCTTATTAACATAATTTTACGAATTCATTTATCCCTACCCTCTCAGCGCCCTCTCGCGTCTTTTGGGTTATCTTGAAATTGCAGTTTTCTTGACGTTCTTATCTTGTCTTTTCACCTTTATTACGGTGTTTTAATTAGCGTACCTTCGCTTGTTAGATTGTTTCTTCCCACTTAAACCTAGTTAGGGAATATGCTAATTAATTTCCCTTCTTTTCAAAATTACCTGTCTATCGATCTTGTCTGTGACGTGGATCGATAAGCAATCGTTTCCTGTGTTGCGTTGGCATTCGTTTTCGAACTTGTGTCGCGCTGGTTCTAATTTTATGTCTGAGAACTTCTTCTGCGGTAAGACTTATCCTAATCAATTGTATTGTTGCTTATTCATTTCTTTTATCTTCCTTAGGATTTTAATATCATTATTGGAGCTATTTTCCAATTTTAAGTGCTATTACCGTACACTTACGTCGAGATTATCCCGAGAGATTTACCACGTGGAGGCAGTCTTTTTTTTGGATTCGAAATTAATCCTCTCTGCGAGGAATCGTTAAATTGCGTTCTCCCGTTAGGAGAATCATCGGAATTCCTCTTTCCACACTCGACGGGGTTATTGGATTCTTCGGAGCTTCCAGATCAGGGATATTGTGTTTCAAGTTCACGGCGTCACAAAAATGGCGGCTGATCTCCATTAATTCAAAAAGGAAACGACGTTCCGTTCTACCGCTGCGAGGACTTACACGGGGGGAAGTCTAGGACTTAGAACAGTTTAAATGTCAAGCTAAGTAGATGCTGTAATATTACTGTTAGTTATTGGTTCTTTTAACCTGATACTATCTTTATCTAAAATTTCAAAATTAATGTTTTATCGATTGAATAATTAGTCTATAGTGGGTGATAGAGAAGCTAATTACTTCTCTGGGCTACCTTTGTAAATTTGCACGAAATTAAGATAGCATACTAGGTTTTAACTTCTTACTCTGTCCGTTGGGCCATTATCGCCTGTATTCAACCTTAATCTTTTTATATTATAAATCAACTAGTTGTCTAGCTTCACCAGCAGCCAATAATTAGAATAGATTTTAGGACGAGGCTTTGGACCTTCAGTCGGGCCTTCGTTCACTAATTACATATATTTCTTGGGTTACGTCGAAGATCTAGATATCTTTAATTTTACTCTGTAAACTTAATGTAAATAACCACTGTTACGTATACATAATCTGTGTTCTAATTTTCATTTGTCTTAAACTATAAATGTACTTAACTAAATCTTTCTCAAATTTTTAACACCTGTGTATACAGGGTGTAGCTATCTTGACAGGTGATCCTGTTTATTGAACGCTCTATATTGCGCCTTGAGCGGAACTAGGGTGATTAAGGGGAATATTACTGGGAAAATTAGGGTTAATACCTTTTAAGCTAAGCTTATTTTTAGGCCTTGGCGAGCTTAGACTGAATTTTAAGATACACAATCATTTAGATGCACAGTCAATTAACTCATAGCAGCTTGATGCCATTTTTGTTGCATATGGATTTCACTTCGATTAATACTACCTAGACTAGATAATCTATCTTTATAAATCTGTTGCATTGTAGTATTAATTTTGAGAGATGATTTAATTTAAATTCAGATTTCCTTTATAACGTATTTACTCGGTAATTTCTATATTGTTTCAACTTACTTATTCTTGTTATCTACTTCATATCATTTATTTACATTTGTTTTTACTTCACAATTTAATTAAGAATTTATTCTATAGAATTATTAAAATATTTATCTTTGCTGGTTTGATGACTACATAATATTTGAATTACGAGCATACCTAGTTCTATATTTTATTACCTTTGTTAAACTGTGTTCTACGACAGCTGATGTTTAATCTGCTAACTTTTATGAAACTACTTCTTGATATTAAAGCTTGTTATTGTTGTTAACTTGTGTGTTGTTTGATTCCCTCTCCTACAAGTGTTGGGTAAAGCAAAGACTCTCGTTTTATTCAGTAGCAAGTGATAGGGAGCTGTCGCTCTTGTATTTGGTGCTACCTGGGTCCCACCTGCTTCCGTATATACGGGGTGAACTTTGCAGGTTTTAATATACGGTGGCGCCACCATTACAGCAAGCGACCTTTGGGACTCGCGCGCTCTTCGATACTATTGAGCTAGCCGGCAGGGTGATTACGACGGGACGTCCAACTTCAGGTAGGTCAGGTCAAGAGAGGGAGGCTTGCATAACATCTTGCAATCTCCATGTTACTTGTGGTTTTCTAAATTGGTCGCGTTTAGGTAGCAAGACCCAAAGAACCAATCAGAACTTGCTTGTAATAAGGATTTTTGATAGGGCCAACCAAAAAGAATGAAAGTTATGCATTGTTATATGATAAGTCAGATAGAGCGATTAATACTAGTTTGCCACATATTAAAGTCAAGATAGGAAAAAGGGAATGTTATTGGTTAATTGATTCGGGTAGTGAAACGTCATTTTTGGATGAAAAAGTTGTTGAAGGGTTAATAAAGAATAAGGAAGGGAAATTTGTATCTACGAGAAAAATTACTGTTGTATCAGCTACTAAAAAGATAATTGCTGTAGTTAATAAAATTTTTATGTTATGGAATTTGAATAGAGAACCATAAATTTATGGGAGAATTTATTGTAATCAAAGGTTTAGGAAGATATGGGATATTGGGAATAGACTTGTTAGAAAAAATTAAAGCAATAATAGATATAAATAAAAAGCAGATAGTAATGAATAATAAAAATGTACCGTGGATCCAGGAGGCTGGAGAGGAAGAAAAAATAATAAATTGTATGCAGAAAATGAATTGTATGAATAAAATAAATAATATAAATAAAATGAAGATTTGAGAAAATGAAGTTGAAGAAGGAGTATTTGAAGAAAAGGAGCTAATGGTTTTAGAAGAATTGGATAAAGAAAATGATCTAGAAGTGGAAATACCGCAAGATATTGATTCGTTAAAAATAGATTGTGATGAAAAGTATGAAGAAGAAGTTAAATTGATAATTAAAAATAATATTGAGTTAGTAAACAAGTTTCCCAGTATAGCCAGAAATGATCGACATTCATTAGAAGTAGATGATACAAAACCTTTCAAAGTTAAAAATTATCCTATTCCAAAGAATATGCAACAAGTTGAAGAAGAAGTTAAGAAGATGTTACGAGATGGTGTAATAGAACGAGGCAAAATTAGATATGTGAATCCGTTAGTAGTGGTAAAGAAGAAGTCAGGAGACGTCAGATTATGTTTGGATGCGCGCGGACTTAATGAGAGAACAAAAGCTCAATTTGAAACTCCGATTATGATTGAAGCATTACTGTCAAGATGTAGCAATGCAAAAGTGTATAGTAAGTTGGATTTGAGGAGTGCTTTTTGGTTGGTTCCGTTAGAAAAGAAATCGAGGAAGTATTGTGGTTTTATGGTAAATGGCAAGGTATATCAGTTTAGGACTGTACCATATGGATTAAGCAGTTCTGCTGCTGCGTTGATTAGGGCAATGCAACAAATATTGGAACCCTATGAAGATTATGTAGTACATTACATAGATGATATTTTAATATACAGTACAAATTATCAGGATCATTTGGAGCATGTACGAAACATAATGGGAATATTGGTAAGAGAAGGTTTAAAATTAAATATTAAGAAGTGTGAATTTTTTAAGAGTGAAATAAAGTTTCTAGGTTATAATATAAGCCCTAGATATGTCAGTGTGGATCAAAGTAGGCTGGAGCTGATTAATGAGTATCCCTAAAAATGTAAGAATGTTGAGAGGGTTCTTAGATATAATTAATTATTATAAACGTTTTATTCCGTACCTGGTACAGACAAGTGCACCACTGTATGAAATGTTAAAAAAGAATGTTAAATTTAGTTGGAATGAGGAAAGAATGAAAGCTTTCGAAAAGTTAAAGAATGAATTTTATAATCAGTTAGTTTTGATATTGCCAAATTTGGATAAACAATTTGTATTAAGAGTAGATGCTAGTGATGTCACAATTAGTGGAGTTTTAATCCAAGTGAATAATGAAGGTATAGAAGAACCTATTTGTTTTATATCTCGTACCTTAAAAAGCTATGAAATTAAATATATTATTTCTGAGAAAGAAATGTTGGCTGTAGTACATGCGGTTCAAAAGCTAAGATTTTATTTATTGGGCAAGAACTTCCTAGTGGAGACAGATCATGCTGCGTTGACATCACTAATGAGTACAAGATTTGCAAATAATAGAGTGTATCGTTGGTCCTTATTACTGTCAGAGTACAATAATTTTGAAATTCGCCATATAAAGGCAGTACTAAATGTTACTGCCGATGCGTTATCTAGAATGATAACAGTAAAAGTAATTTTAATTATATAGAACTAAATGCGTATAATAGAGATTATGCTGAGGGGGCATTTGAGTATGATGTGATCCTTCAGGTCCAACAGAATGAAAGTTTTGATAATTTAAGAGAGGTTTTAAGAAATCAAGAAAATTATAAAAATTTTGTTGTGCGCGACGGTTTAATAATGAAAAATATTAGAGATCAAAGTTAAGTGGTAGTTGATGATGTCTATGCTCGACAAGCAATGTTACAAATACATGAGAGTTTGGGCCATATAGGTGGATATAAAGTATGGCTCACGTTCAGAGAGGCATTCTACACAAAGAAAGATCGAACTATTGCTAAAGAAATAGTTAGAAATTGTATAACGTATCGGTTAGGTAAACATAAGAACAGCACGTGCAAATTCGAGGTAAAGAGTATAGTGGCACAAGCTAAATTAGAACTAGTCGCTATTGATTATTTAGGAAATCTTATTCCTGGGGGTTCGAATATAGAAATATTTTAGTTATGGTAGATATATTCTCTAAATACGTGAAACTGTTTCCTACCTCCCAATATAATACTGAAACCACATTGCAATGTATAGATTCTTGGATTACCCACCAAGGGAAAATGAATCGTATTCTTGCAGACAATGCAACTTATTTTAATAATGCCGGATTTATAAATGCCTTAAAAAAATCGAAACATTAATATTTCTTTCTCTTCCATACGCCATCCATGTGGAAATCCATGTGAGAGATACATCCAGGAGGTTATCAAGTTCCTGCGAATCAAGACTCACGACAACCATGAAGGATGGGTGACACATGTCCAGGAGGTTGAAGATAATACAGTTTAGCATTAAAAATTCTTTGTTAAAATTATAAATGAAAAGTTCGTCCGAGTGGAGTCAGGTTTTTTGTGCATGGCAAAGCACATGCGTAGTTTTTGTTAGCGGTTCAGAATCTGAATATACATTGTGGTTTTCTGGAGAGAATTTTATGTTAAACTTGATTATATTAGATAAGTTTGATCGGAGTCATTTGGAGGACGTTTCCCATTTATTTAGCGGTCAATTTTCAATGAATGTTTTTACCTCCAGTATTCTTTGTTATATGACATCAGCATCTTTATACTTTGTAAAGATATATTTTTTAATTTTTTTAATTTTTGTATTTAATATAAAAATTTTTATTTCACCTTTTAACCTGCGTTTGTTTTATTTACTCACTCCAATTTTGTTAAGTATATTATGCCTATATAAAAGAATATATTTAAAAGAAATTTAAAAAGAGATTAGTTCAAACTTAACTTATATAAAATAGATAAATAAATTTTTGTGTACAAGTGTACTGGTGCTCAAGTCATATTTTAGACACGTCTTTCCTGAGTGGAACCCGAGAAGTTAGAGGTCTCAGATTTGAAAATTCACCGGCTGAGAAAACCTAGTTGGGAAAACTAGTTGTGGATGGTGGCGCACTAAATTATCAACCCACTATTCATAGCAATATGTATATAAATATCTTTTCATGTCTTTCATATAACTTTTTGTTCAACACCCTTTTCCCTACAAGTTACAGTCTTTTAAAATTAGGTAAAAAAATTTGTTTTTATTTAATATATCCACTTTGGAAAAATTTAGAAGAATGAAATTTGGCAGTTAACTGATGCTAATAAAATTGCAGTTTTTGAGTGTTTTTGTTACCCTAAAATGTAATCACAAGGGGCTGAAAAAACAACCCCTATAATATTTTGCATTAGAACTTTTTAATGCGCCTATATTTTCCTATTTAAAAAATTGATTTAAAAAGACAGACTCAGTCTGCAACTTTTTTATGTCTTGACTTTTTATCATAAAATTGTTAGTTTGATCACAAAAAAATAAAATACTGCTCAGACTCTTTTCCCATAAATTCACAGAGAGGTTATTATTTATTAAAAAAAAATCAAGTAAGCTGCTGTCAAATGAAGTCATATGACAAATAGTTTTATTGTCCTGATTTTCTCTGTGTTATTCTTTAATCTCTGAAGAACTAAAACTAATTAAGTAAATAAAATGGCAAATTACACAAATGCCGAAATGGCAGATAAGCATTTTTCATATGGTCGTGCTAATGGAAATGGAGTAAGAGCTCGGAGGCTTTACGCTGAGTTATATCCAGAACGAACATTACCCCATCATAGCGTATTCGCCCGTATTCATCAACGTTTACGAGAAGTAGGAAATTTTTCAAGAACAACCGTCGATTGCGGACGTTCTCGAGAAGTACGAACTGTAGCACTAGAGGAGGCTGTTCTTAATTTAATTGAAGAATCTCCCAGAACAAGTACGAGACAAATTGCCCGAGAGTTAAATGTGAGCCATTGCACAGTATTTAGAATTTTTTAAAAGAACAAATGCTGTATCCCTACCATATCCAACGAGTCCAAGCGCTCTTACCTCGAGATTTTCTACCTCGTTTAATTTTTTGTCAATGGATAATTCAAATGATCACACAAGCTCCGCAGTTCTTATCTCGTATTTTGTTTACTGATGAGGCAAGCTTTTCTCGGGAATCTATTTCGGGAAATTTCCATAATAATCACATATGGGCAGATGAAAACCCACACGAAATTGCTGAATCTAAATTTCAACATCAATTGTCATTGAATGTGTGGCTTGGTGTTATTGATGATTATTTAATTGGGCCATATTTTCTCCCAATAAGATTAAATGGAGACGCATACTGCCATTTCCTTGAAGAAGAGTAACCCCAACTTTTTGATGATGTTCCTGTGCAAATTAGGCAAGAACTATGGTTCATGCATGATGGCGCTCCAGCCCACTTTAGTAATAACGCTCGTCGCTACTTAGACGAAGTTTATGCAAATCGCTGGATAGGACGAGGAGGCACCCAGAATTGCCTGCCCGATCTCCAGATTTGAATCTATTGGACTTTTTTGCATTTGGGGTTTTCTAAAAACACTGGTTTATTCCACTCCCGTTGAAAATATCGATGATTTAAGGGATCGTAGCACGTGAGACTATTAGAAATACACCAGGATTATTTCAAAGAATACGGAATTCAATTAGACGAAGAGTAGAGTCCTGCATTTTGGTCGAGGGGTGCCATTTTCAACATTTATTATGATTTTTGTAATTGAAATTTTTTCCACGTTATTATTAGTTTTTTTTGTAATTTGTTAATTGTTATTAGTAGTACAATTATTGTTCAATCCGTTCTAATTTACAATATTCTTCAACTAAATAAAAAAATGCCATTCTTTCAATAAAGCTTGATTTAGTTGTGAAAAATGTTTGAAGTCCTTATAAAACTGTCTAGAAATTAGAGAAAATCAGGACAATAAAACTCTTTGTCATATGACTTCATTTGACAGCAGCTTACTTGTTTTTTTTTTTTTTAAATAATAACCTCTCTGTGAATTTATGGAAAAGAGTCTGAGCAGTATTTTATTTTTTTTGTGAACAAACTAACAATTTTATGATAAAAAGTCAAGACATAAAAAAGTTGCAGATTGAGTCTGTCTTTTTAAATCAATTCTTTAAATAGGAAAATATAGGCGCATTAAAAAGTTCTGATGCAAAATATTATAGGGGTTGTTTTTTCAGTCCCTTGTGATTACATTTTAGGGTAACAAAAACACTCAAAAACTGCCATTTTATTAGCATTAGTTATCTGCCAAATTTCATTCTTCTAAATTTTTCCAAAGTGGATATATTAAATAAAAATAAATTTTTTTACCTAATTTTAAAGGACTGTAACTTGGAGGGAAAAGGGTGTTGAACAAAAAGTTATATGAAAGACCCCTCTTAATTTTTGCTAAAGAATCACCCTTTGAAATCTTTCGTATCAATTCAGAAACACCCTGTATATATATATATATATATATATATATATATATTGTTATGGTTCAGCCAGCACACTTATTCCAGCACTACAAAAAGAAATGCAGATTATTACATATCATAAACCCATGTATAAATATCGAATTAGTGGACGTAATTTGTGAAATTAGTTTCGAGATGTGTATAAATTGATACGACGATAACTTTAAAATTGACATTTAACTTATTTTGATTTTTAAACTTACTTTTTAAATTTATATTTTTCCATTTCAAATTCAAATCATACGCGCCATATTACAGGTATTTAATTTATCCACATCAAGATTTATATCGAAGCGAGTTAACCACGCCCACTAATTTAAAATTGTCTCGAACCCAGCGAATGCGATTTTTACGATGCATATTTGAACTAATCTAACATTGAAAACCACATTATAAACATTTGTAAATTCTTTAATTAATTTTTCTATTATGTTAAAATTATAATATTATGAAAGTTCATATTATATTAGATGCAAATAAAGCATAAACTTAGAGGCTTTTGCCGACATTTTAACACAGGCTAGGGAAAAACAAAAGCCGAAGAAAGCGTCTGATACTAAAATTTTACAACGAATGGCCGCATTTTTGCTATCACAAAAAGTTTAATTAAAATTACTATTTAAAAATCAAGAAAATCCTACGAAAACCATATACATTTTATACCTTGAAATCAGGCCGAACTTTTGATAGAAGAATTGGACCCGCATCACGTCGAATATAATAAATATTGAACGAAGCATCTTTTCGGAACTAGAACTACATCGTACCGACAACTCCAACATTGAACCGCTTCCGACGCTGGGACTTCCATTTGGGCAGACGAACTCTGATCTATTCCTACAAGTGCGAGCCCAGAAAATACATCCAAGCCTAGACACAGGAGAAATACCAGGTTCTTTCCAATTATTTTCCATAAAACCTAGAACATCATTTAAAAGTTAATATTAAATTTATATCACATCACAATATCAAACATTGTTTACATCAAAATATAATACATGAATTTTAACATTTCTAAACATCTATTTAAATATATATATTCATTCATTCGTAATCTTTTATGAAACTTGTATATGTAACTTACCTTTGTGTGTTTATTTTTAAGTAACTTTCAATATCTATTTGCACTGTTGCATTATACATAACCTTAACTATTGTTATTAAACACATGTGCAAAAGTGCATAATACCATTTTTTACCGTATAGTCCAGATAATACGAGCATATGTACAGATTTCTTATTCGCACGTGATAATTGTTACAGTTATCTGTTTTTTAATTCTAATAAATTTTATTACTTTGATTTAGATTCGATCTTTTATTTGATTTGTTTGAATGTTGAGTTTGTGTCGAATTAATATACCATTTACATTGCATTTACGGGATATACAAACAACCGACTTTGAAACCTGAGATAGAAAATAAAGCATAAGTACTCAAGCTCTCCCGAAAGCTAGTGGGGTATTTAACAGATTGCGTTGGATCAACTAAGTACGTTAAAACTTGGCTTCTCAAATTCGAATCTTTTAAGTTTTTCTTACATCATTCATTTTTTAGTTTTAACGCTCACATTATTCGTATATTTATTTTACTTAGCAATCCTTCGTATCTCTTCAATATATATATATATATATATATATATATATATATATATATATATATGTATATATATATATATATATACAGGATGATACAAAATTGAAGCTTTATTTTTAACTGAAAATAGTACATACAAATGTAGACAGTAATGACAAATGAAAAAAAAAATGTGATTAAAGTTGTAAAGTAACAGATATTCACAATTATGCGAGGAACACAGGAACACCTTCTAGAGCAAATGCTCGAAGTTACTGCGTCCTGCTTGAATACAAGCTTATACTGGCCGTATTGACGAGTTACAACACGCTCGGATATCTTGTCTGCTTATTGTGTCTGGGTGTATGGTCAATAATTGAATGTTTTCAATTTCATTATCTTTATTGTTAACCAAATTTTTCATATGTTCCCATACATCGGGTTCAAGTCGAGTGATTTAGGTGGCTATGCAATAGGTTAAACCTATCCATCGGTCACCATACGTATTATTTAAACGCTCACGCACTTCGTAACTGTTCTGACCACATGTGTTCTGGTAAATTGTTTTGTACAAACATTAAATAATTTATGGCATGTAAACGATGTGGTAAAATTAATAGTATGATGGGAGTACCATTAACAATTCCTGGCCATAGGTTAATAGAAAACCATAGCAAGTGTCCTTGAGTCTCTTAAACTGTAAGTGTGAATACCTCTGTTATTTTACAACTTTTATCACAATTTCTTTTTTCATTTGTCATTAATCTGTGTGTACTATTTTCAGTTAGAAATAAAGCTCCCATTTTTTAATCAACCTGTATGTAAGGTGACACTCAAAAGTTATCGAAACATAACGATAAATAAAATTGCGGAATGCCTGAATTTCATTTACTTCCGTTACCTTTAAAGTAGTTTCCTTTTGAATGTAAACTCGATCCCAGCTCCTATGCCACGAAGGGAATGCATTCTAGCAGTCTTATTTTGTTAATGCGTTCAACATCGTTCGTGATTCGGCTTCAAACTCCTCTATAGTGCCAAATATTCGTCGCTTTAATTTGATTTTCATATTTAGAAAGAAGAAAAAGTCGCAAGGAATCAAATCAGGCGAGTAGGTTGGATGAGAACAACGGTCATGTTGTTTTTTGTCAAAAACTGTTAAAGTGGTATGTATTCTCGCGTTATGATGGTGGAGGATCTAGTCGTTCCTGCGACACTTCTCTGAACGTTTCTTTCGCATACCCTCCCTTAGTCGCATTAGGATTCTGTATTAATCGTCTCGCCTGGAGATACGAACTCTGTGGATAATTACATCAATATCGAAAAACCAGATCAGTAAGGATTTTATGTTGCTTTTGACACGACGGGGTTTCTTTGGTCGGGGTGAAGAAGGAGACCTCAATTGTGTAATTGTTGTTTGATTTCGAAATTATACCTATAAACCCAACATCTGTGACCTGTGATGAGCTTACAAAGAAAATCTGGTTCAATTCGAAGCTGTTCTTTCAATTCCCACAATATTACAGCGTGACTCAAATTTCGGCAACTTTTGGGTACATCGCGTAAGTTGAAATTTTAATTATTTATCTTTTGTTGTATTTTTCTATTCTAGCGAGGAAATAGCACTTTTCTGAGTTCAAGTGGGTATTGAAAAGTTAAAAAATTCCGTATCGAATTTTACAAAATAATTTTCGTATCGTAACTTATATAGTGGTTACATTATGTTTCTATAATTCGTTAATTGATTTCAGATCTTAACTAGTAGATAATGCTCAAATTTACCAGTATTTTTTTTAATTATTTTAGGATAATTAAGATGGAAGCGACCTAATTGATGTTGGCCAATGACATGACGTTAAAATAAACAAAACAAATTGTTTTGTTACACTGAGCGAAGACAACCCGAACAAATCAATTAAGTATTGAAAATTGTATTTTAGTCTTTATTAAATTTTTTGTAACAAAAACTATGGAATATTATTTACTAATATTATTACAGTGAAAAATATCATTCTTCCTCTAAATGTAAGTCATAGTCACATTGCTCCTGCTCAACTACGTAGAAAGTTTTGTCGATCTTAAATCCGTGGGTTTTCAGAATATCATGAGTTAGTGGACCTAATGTAGCCTTTGGTTTCTTAGAAGAAGTTAAAACTAATCCCTTTCCTGAAAAGTGATTATATTTCATAAATATCACATAGAAAAGTAAATTATAATTGTAAATCAAAATATATGGTTACTCATAGTTGAGATCGCTTACATGATTATATATAATATATATAAAATAATACAAAATATAATTATATTCTTGAACTATAATTCAGATTGTTTATTAGAAAGACGCTTCCGTATATAAGAAACTGATACCATAGTATATTCAATATAGAATAAATATAAAATAACAAAAAGCGTTCAGTTTGTTGTTTTAGATCTAGCAGTAAAAATTAATGGTTTGTTTTAACTATTTACTTAAGAGGTGAATAAAGTGTAGCATCTTTGGGTATTTTATCGTGTATGCGTTCTCGAATCCTGTGAAGGATTGATGTTCTGAGGACCTTTCGGCAATACTGTCGCTCGCATTTTCAAGTCTATTTTTCTATAACTTTATCTAGCGAATGGGCAGTAGTCATCGCTGTGAGTGGTTTATTCTGATGTTTTATTGGCCAATGGTGTAATTGTTTAGCGATGTGAGTATATAAGGGCAACATGTATTTGGTTGTTTATCATTTCTCTTGGACAGAGACTGCCAAACACATGGAGGAATGTCTTGTCCTTACACACTCACATCGTAAGTAGTCATACGCCATTGTCCAACAGAAAGGCGGTCCCCCTCTGGGGATTCAGGAACGCATACACGGCAGATACCCGAAGAAATCTGCTGACAAATTTCAGCCGGGAAAATCTATTTTACAAAAATTCAATTAACAATAGGAGTGACATAAAACATCTAAGCATTTTTAAACATTTTTAAGAAACTCTTTGAAAAAGGCAATAATTACCGAAACATGTAAGAGGGGAATTAGTTTAAATAAATAAATATTTAATTAAAATAGACCTTAAATCGACGAATAAAGAAAATCTCCTATATATATATATATACAGATATATATATATATATATATATATATATATATATATATATATATATATATACAGACTGTCCCGTAAAAAACGCCAACATTCATAATTCCGTTATTTCTTGTCCGGTTTTATTTAAACAAAAAGTAAATTTAATAGCATCAAAAACACTATAAGATAGCAGTGTTTTATTTGTTTTCAATTGTTTTCATTAATGTCAAACGACAGTCAAGTTTTTTATTTTAAATGGCAACATATATATTTTTGGCTATATTCGGATTGGTTTTTTTTTTCTGAATTCAACGATGTATAACATGTTTATTTTTGATAAACGTTTATTGCAAAAAAAAAAACTATAAATTTCATCTTTGTCTTCCATTATTTATAAATATTCGAATGTGTCATGAAACATTGGAAATGTAAGTATTATAAATATTATTATAAGAAACAAAACACTTTACAATAAATGTTGAAATTGCCCGCCACCTTGTTCAACACATATCGCACTTCTCCTAATTACTCCAAAGGTCGCATTTAAAAGACAAGCGGCAGGTTCTTCTTGAGAAGTGTTAATAATTCTTTGTCTTAAAATGTCAACATTTTCTGGAGTTATTAAATAAACTCGATCTTGTAGATAAGCCCACAACCAAAAGTCGAGGGGCGTAAGATCCGGTGAACGCGCAGGCCACTCGATAGGACCGGATGTTCCTATCCACCTATTTCCAAATTGGGTGTTCAACAAATCAGTATTTACTCTGGCGTTGTGCGCGGGAGCCCCATCTTGTTGAAAAAATATTCTATTTGAATTTGCCAAAGGTAATTCATCTAAAAAGTTTTGGAGATTTTCGTGTAATAAAGTGTAGTATTTTTCTTGATTTAAGCAACCATCTATGAAAAATGGCCCAATTAATTGATCACCTAAAATGCCACACCAAACATTTACGTTGAAACGTCTTTGAAAATTATTTTCAATTACAAATCTCGGATTGTCTGCACTCCACTGTCGATGTATGTTTCTATTAAAAATACCGTTGTTGCTAAAAGTGCATTCATCAGACCAAATTATCCTTCTGTAAAAATTCGGGTCTTGTTCTAATGCATTTAAATAAAAACGACAAAACTGGATTCTTCGGCCAGGATCATTTTGTTCTAATGCATGAACTTTTCGAGCTATGTACGGTTTAAGTTTGTGTTTTCTTAAAATACCATGAACTGTAGTTTTTGATACCCCAATATTATGTGCAATTTCGCGAATAAAAGTTCGTGAATTTTGCTGTACTGCAAGAAGAACATCTAATTCATTATCTCCGGAGAATTTCCGTTTTTGTGTTTTTGGTTTGGTAAATGATCCATAATTTCTTAAATTCTTTTCAATTCTCTGAAATATTTTCGAACCTGGAACTTCTCTGTCCGGAAAACGAGCACTGTACCGACGAACTGCTTGAAGGCGATTTTTATTACATTCAAAGAACACTTGTAACATGTCCGTTAATTCATTGTTATTCATTTTTAACGAAAATACGCTTTTTGTTGCGGCAAAACGTTCAAACAGGATAATACAGAAAACTTAATAAAGTCAAACTGACACTTAAGGCACATTGACATAATGCTAGTGGACTGGGCCAAGTCTACTATAATGAAATATGAAATTTATAAAGTTTTTTTTTTATTTTTTATTATTAGATGTGCGATATGTGTTAAACAAGGTGGCGGGCAATTTCAACATTTATTGTAAAGTGTTTTGTTTCTTATAATAATATTTATAATACTTACATTTCAAATGTTTCATGACTAGAGCTGGGGATGTTTGCGGTGTGCCAGGATAGTATTCAGTTAAACGCACGAATATAATGACCTTGTTTCGATCGGTGATGCATGCGTGATTTTATTGCTTTACATGCATTCCCTATTTATATCACTTAGGTATGTCAGTTATGTGTACTGTATATAAATAACACACTTACCTTATTTACGGCATTTTATTATGCCAAGTATTTCCAACAAATAAAATCTGTGGTTCTACAATTCAATCCTGCCGAAGCTGTAGCCATTAAGGAAAGCCAGAGACTCTTTCAAAACCCTTCCCTTGATGCAGATTTACAAACTATTTATAACAATCATATAGGATTGTTTAACGCAATCGAGAAATTTCAAAATACTGCATTATCGTTAGCGGAGTCACTGCAAATACTGGACGATGTACACGCCCAGCTATGCGCAGTAAATGACAACAAAAATGTCAATGTAATAGAAAAGTTCGAGAGTGTGATAAACAATGATTTTGATTTTACCAGATTAAAACAAATTAGTAATGGTGCAAGTGTAGATTCGGTTTCTATCTATAAAGATTATTTTAATTGTGCGTGTGTTACATCCGTAGATGTCGAGCGGTCTTTCTCAAAATATAAAAAAATTTAGTCATCACGGCGTACATCGCTCACCGCTACAAATATGGAAACGTATCTAATGCTACAAACTTACTGCAAGTCTTATCCACTTGGCTCTATGCTATAATAATCGTAAATAAGGTAAGTGTGTTATTTATATACAGAACACATAACTGACATACCTAAGTAATATAAATAGCGAATGCATGTAAAGCAATAAAATCACGCATGCATCACCGATCGAAACAAGGTCATTATATTCGTGCGTTTAACTGTCCTGGCACACCGCAAACATCCCCAGCTCTATTCATGACACATTCGAATATTTATAAATAATGGAAGACAAAGATGAAATTTATAAAGTTTTTTTTTTGCAATAAACGTTTATCAAAAATAAACATGTTATACATCGTTGACTTCAGAAAAAAAAATACAATCCGAATATAGCCAAAAATATATATGTTGCCATTTAAAATAAAAAACTTGACTGTCGTTTGACATTAATGAAAACAATTGAAAACAAATTAAACACTGCTATCTTATAGTGTTTTTGATGCTATTAAATTTACTTTTTGTTTAAATAAAACCGGACAATAAATATCGGAATTATGAATGTTGGCGTTTTTTACGGGACAGTCTGGATATATATATCTCTGGTGTATGTGTGTGTGTATGATCTTCCGAGCGTTGTACCGCGTTGAGCGACAGTATTGAGGTTTCTGATTTTAATATATTCCCTCGTTGATTTTTCATGTCAACCCACCTTCTCTAAAGATTCTTGATATGTATTTTGCTTTCAAAAGTTTTTGTAAACCTCCTGAGCAGATATTACTCTTTGCAATATGCAGCTCAATTTCCTTTTTTCATTGCACTTGTTTTCTTGTCAACGTTACCAAACACATGCTATCCTCCACTTCCGTAAACTCACACCACTCGCCGCTTTCATTTTTTATTATTAAATTTTGTCGGTTGTCGTTTCTACTTTTGGACTTAAGTTACATAAATTCGGTTTTATTTATGTTTAATTGTAGGTCTGTAGATTTTGAAGCTCATACGAGGGATGTCTTTTATGGTTTGCACACTGCGATATAGAGGTCGCTACTAATCAGATGTCAGTACTAAAAATTAGTTAGCCTAAATCCAAAGTTTTAGTGCGATACGTGTAGTGTTGTAGCTACAACGAACTGTCAAAGTGGACAAGTTAGTAGAAAAATGGAATTAAATCTTTTATAATTTTTGGAAGACAACTATCTCAACAAGAATGTCTCGCTGAGTTGGTTTCTGTTTTCGGCAATGAAGCATCACCACATCAGTCGATAATTTCTCGTTGGTATCGAGAATTCAAACGTGGATGGATTTTAGTCTTATCAACGATCCAAGAGAAGGTGCACCAAAAACGGCAGTCAGTCAGGAAAATGTCGATGCTGTGCGCAAGCTCATCAACGAAGATCGACATGTGACATACAGTGAAATAGAGGCATCATTGGGGATTTTAAAGACCTCAATTTAAAAAATTTTGCATGAAGAATTGTGTGTAAAAAAATTGGCTTCCCGTTGGATATCGCATCTGTTAACCGAAGAACAGAAAACAGCTAGGGTGAATTGGTGTCAAATAACTCTACCGCTTCAACGCAGGAAACTCAGAAACATGTACAACATCGTGAGTGGTGATGAATCTTGGATTTACTCATACGACCCAGAAAATAAACACCAGTCGTCCGTTTAGGTATTCCAAGGTGAAGAACAGCCGAAAAAAGTAATCCTTTCTCGAAGTCTGTCCAAAAGATGGCCGCGGCATTTGTCTCGAAAGCAGGCCATGTAGTAATAATTTCTCTACACGGTGAAAGAACTGTTACTGCCGATTGGTATACAACCATTTGTTTGCCGCAAGTCATCGCTGAGCTCCGAGAAACCAACCCACAACGACGAATCATCCTCCACCAAGATAATGGAAGTTCGCCCACAGCTGACAAGACAGGCCCTCCTCCGTACAGTCCCGACTTAAGTCCCAACGATTTCTTCACCTTTCCGAAAATCAGTGATGGACTTCGTGGTCAAAGGCTCCAGTCATCAGAAGGAACAGTCGATGCCTTCAAAAACGCAATTTTGACTGTAAAAACGAACGAGTGGAATAACTGCTTTCAGAGTTGGTTCGAGCGCATCCAAAGGTGCATTAATCTTCCTGGAGAATACTTAGAAAAACAATAATGTTTTTAAAAGCTATCTACTGTTTTATTCCAGCTCTATATGCAAAATATAAAAGGCTATCCTCGTATAAGCTGTTTTGTCACTTTTTGAACTGCGTCCCTGCCTCCTGCCAATAGTACTATGGCATTGGCAGGCTGGACACTGGTAACACTTATAAAATACATTCCTTTCCCTATTTATCTCATTTTTGTTGTGTGTTTGTGTGTATATTTAGTATAAGTATTATTTAGTTATGCTTATGCTTTATACGCCCTTAAAATCGACGAATAACATATAAATGGAGATATGTACTTCATTTGCAGCAGCAAGTCAATATCTGCATCAACATAAAAACTTAGTTTGTCGTTGATCTGTTTTTTATAAAACCTCGCTGATATCCTTCTAATGTACCTCCATTCTTTGTTCTATTAAAATAGAGAATATTTTATATATAATATCTAAGAGCGCGATTCCTCAATCATTTTGTCACCTTTTGTGTACAGGTACTGTAATTGCTCTATTCCTAGCCATTGGAATTTATACTGTTTCACAAATTTCATGTATCATTTCCAATACTTGTTATTGCAGGAAGCCGGCACCATCTTCCATTCTCCTTTGGGTTATTTTTCATTTTAACCATCACCATGTTATTATCGGGATGAAATAAAACAAATTTTAATGAATTTCACTACTTTTTACTTTACAAAGTAACGATCGTTTCGTTCGCACAGTAGCTGCGTCAAACATATAACTAACTTATGGCCATAAGTTAGTTATATGTCTGACTTAAAATTTGATTTATTTTATCCCGATAATAGTTATAATGGAATTTCATCAAGTGAAGGCTGAAACAATCCTATATTACATTTATTATTTTCTCCATTGTTGGCTTTGGAATTAGACTATAGACTATGTTCGTACGATATACTTTCTAGCTCTGTTGCGCCAGCCTTTGCTTCATCATTCAACATTTCCTCAAAATATTGTCTTCATCGTTCAAGTTAACTTTCCTCATTTTCGATTAAATTGTCTTTCTTTTGAATTCTTTTGTAATGTTTTTTACGTCTTTATACAAATTTGGCATCTCTTTATTGATATTTTGTTATCTTATCTTATTTATTTGTCTTATTTATTTGTCTTTGTAAATTTACTCGTTTCTTTTCCCTTAAAATATATTTTGCCTTTCTCCGTTGTATTCCTGTTATGATTTTCTTTATTCTTTCTGTAATGATTTGTAGTACTCTTTGCTTGAAATTTTTCTTTAATTTAATTTTATCCTAGTCTATGACATATTTGTAATTATTTTCGATTACTTCTGTTAAATGTATATGTTGGTAACGTTTCAAAAGTTTGGTTTGAAAAAAGTTTAACGAGAGCATTTTGAGACACCTTAATTATCAAATCCTTTTCCAGTAAGAAAGCTTATTATAGAAGGAAATTAGCGACAGTGGAGGGAGCACTATTGGAAGAGTACGCATAGTGGGTAAAAATTTATCATCCGAATTTTCGTGCTGTATGTGGCCAGGAATTACCATGTTCAAGAAATACTCCTCTCGTGAATGACTAGTGCAGGTTCTTTTTGCATTAAAACTTAATGAAGTTTCTACAAATCTTAACAATAAACCTCACCTGTGATGGTTCGGTTGATTGGTAACAATTTAAAAAGAATTACTCCTACAAAGTTTCAATACCCGGCCAACATCACTTTCTGAAGTGCGATATGGTCGCCCAGTCTCATATACAGGGGTTTTCACGTAACCCGTTCATTAGAAGTTTTCTATGTTAATGCCTTAGGATACTTTTGAAAATTTGTGGCATGTAATCTTAATACTTGGTGTATTGAAATAAAATATTTACACCCATGAACCACATTAGGTTATACCGGAAGTCATAGCCAACTTTGATATTTTAAATAGGATGTTATACTTTTTATTGCTTTTTTAGATTCCTTGCAAAGTACTATAACACTTATATTAAGATTTCTTTCCAAAAAATTATTCGTTTTTTGAATTATTTTGATTCTTGTAAACTTTTTTGTTTTTTCAATGTACTTTTTAAAATCACATATCTCAGGCGTATTTGATCTGAACTACGTCATAGTTCTACTGGAAACAGCAAAGGTATAAGATTTCGAGTAATGTCTAAACATTTAAGAAATTTCTTACAGGGTGTTCGAAATTTATTTATTATTTATGTATTCTTTAATTAATGGAAAATCGATTTTTTTAAATGGAACAGCCTGTAGATGAGCACGCCTTAGTAAGCAGATAAATATTTTGCTTCGTGCAAGTATTGATTTCCCTATGCCTATCCCACATAGTTTTAGAGTTATTAATGATTATTTTTTAAATTGAGCGTTATCAAGAAAAATCGTAGTAGTAAGCCTTGAAAAGAAAATCTATGCATTATTAGTAGAAAGCTTTGGAAAAAAAATCTAAATAGTTTTGGAATTATACCAATTGTATTTGGAAAATTACAAAACTGAGAAAATATTTTATATCAAATGAGATAACAAAAATAATCATACATTAACAAGTAAAAAAAGTGAATAAAATCAACATATTAAAGACACATAATGCGTTAAGAATGATATTCGCAAAATGATCTGCGTCCCGATTTAAACAAAGCATCACTCTTCTCCTTAACTCTGTTGTAGTTGCTTTTCTTACTTGGTGAGTGTTCAAGTTTCGAAAACCATCTCTTACTCTAGTTGTAAGCTATCCTCTGTTATGCTCGGGAGACACATATATTTCATTTTTTATTTAACCACATAAATAAAAATCAAAGAGTCAGATCGGGGATCTAGGTGGCCAGACACAAGGTCCACTGCGGCCAATCCACCTATCCTCGAAGATATTGGTTAATTACCGATATACCTCATGTGAAGAGTGAGCAGGTGCTCTATCCAATTGAAACCAACATTGCCGTATCAGATTGTATGGTAGGTTATTCAAAAATGGCAGTACTACTTCTCTTAACAATTGTGGATACGTTCCGCTTGTTAAATTCTCGTTATAAATTTCGTTTTCACGTGGTTATGTATAATTATTACAAAAACATTAGAGCTAAAAATGTCTTGAAAATTTGCTTCTCTAATGGCATGTGGATTTTGTTGTGCCTAATGATGACATTTTTTTCTATTAAAAATCCTTTCACTGTTAAATTTCGATTTATCTGTCCAGATAGTTTTAGATAAAAAATTGGAATCTTCTTGTGTTTTAGTTATAATAAACTCGCAAAACTGAATTCTTCTATCTTGATCTCCTGAACGAAAGGCCTAAACTGATTGGAAAGAATAAGGATGCATTTTATTTTTCTTTAAAATCCTTTGATGTACATGAAATTCCTACATCTGCAGGTGCCGCCGGTATAGAACTGGTTGGATGCGCATGAAAATAACCCATAACAACAATTTCATTACATTCGTCGCCCGTAATCGATTTGGAAGTGTCTTATTATTAAATTTAGTTTTATTCATTGCTGGTAAATGTGGGTATCTTTCATTAAAAAGTTGACATATTCTTTCAATAATTTGAAGAGATTCACCATGAATGTAGAATAAATTCAAAATATCTCTATTAGAATAAATATTTAATTCGTCTATCATATTTTGTGAACAACATAAAACCAGTTAGACAAGAAGTAAGCTTTGTGACAATTTTGACATATAGATTTTCTTTTCAAGGCTTACTACTACGATTTCTCTTGATAATGCTCAATTTAGAAAATAATCATTAATAACTCTAAAACTATGAGAGATAGACATAGGGAGACCTATTCTTGCATGAGCAAAATATTTATCTACTTACTACATGGCGTGCTCATCTACAGTCTGTTCCATTTAAAAAATCGATTTTCATTTAATTAAAGATTACATAGATAATCAATAAATTTCGAACACCCTGTAAGAGATTATTTCTTAAATGTTTAGACATTAGTCGGAATCTTATACCTTTCACTGTCTCCAGTAGAAATATGTCGTAATTCAGATCAAATATGCCTGAGATATGTGCTTTTAAAAAGTACATTGAAAAAACAAAAAATTTCACAAAAATAAAAATAATACAAAAAGTATAACATCCCATTTAAAATATCAAAGTTGGCTACGACTTCCGGTATAATCGAAAGTGGTTCATGAGTGTAAATGTTTTATTTTAACACATCAAGTATCAAGATTACGTGCCACAAATTTTCAAAAGTATCCTAAGGCGTTAACATTCAAAACTGCTAATGAACGGGTTACGTGAAAAACTCTGTATATCTAACTATTAGGGACACCTTTTCAAATTTACGTTTATGCATTTATCATATCCGCTCACAATTTGTTTTAAAAACCGCAAATGGTTTGACATCATAAGTGACATTTGCGATCGTTTTTAGTTCCAAGTTCATAACTCTTGGTAAGCGATTGCTTTATTCATCTAATAAAAAATTTCCTTTACAAATTTATCAAGTGAACTGCAGATCTATGATTGCAAATTGAGTATTTGTGAATTTAAGAGTTTGATGAAATAAAATAAAATAACATTAATTTTTGCAAGCATTTCATATTACTAAAATTAAGATTTGTATCTGTATAATGAAAACTGAGTACTTATCAATAGGAGATAAAATAACAGATTTAAACATCGACAACAACATTATTAAGAAATGTACCCAGTATAAATACCACGGAAGCATAATTTCGGAAGACGCTAGGAACGGGTGCGATATAGAGAGCAGACTAATTCAAGGAAAGAAGGGTATCCAAATTCTTAACTCTCTGGTATTGTCAAATAAAATAAAAATAAGCACGAAGTTACACATCTTCTTCATCTTCTTCTTATGTTTTGGGTTGGACGCCAGCACGTCCAGGCACTGAGCACACTGCTCTTTGTGCTATCCCCAATAGATCTCTCAGTTCCACTGTGTTAGTCTTGCGTTCTCGATAAAAGCCACTATCCTCCTCAGGGGAAGTTTGAGTACATTCGAAGGATCCAATAGATCTCTCCCGAAATATTTCTGTCTGAGTTCCTTCAGTTCCTCACACGTGCATATTACATGAAAGCTAGTTTCCTCCTGTTTTTCACATCTTCTACACCAGGGCTCGCTAACCAAGCCCATGCTGTACAAATGCTTCCTTAAAGGACAATGTCCGGTTATTAACCCGGTAATTATTTTAATTTCTTTTTTGTTACTACGAATTAGGTTGGCTGAAAACTTTCCGTCCAGCTCCCTTAGTAGTGTTTTGGTATGGAGCTGACCTTCCGTTAACCTCCATTTGCTTTTATGTTCTTTTTCTAGCCATAACCAGATCTCCCTTTTAGTTACACAATTTTCAAATGATACTATGCTGTCTTGTTTTTTTTTGTTTAAGCTGTAGTGTAACGAAATCCTTCCATTTAGTTTTTTATATTCGTATTAAATATGAAATCAGAAAAAAAAGGCCGCTCCACATCGGGCGTATTTTCCTGAAAATGGTTGTTTTTTCCTATGTTTAGCAAGAGAACCTTTTTAACATTAAAAATATCATGGAATTATAATTTTGCAAAAAAATTATAATTACATGATAACAAATGAAAACAGTTAGTGTTAAGATTGTATAGGGCCCCTGACTTCAAGACAAGTTGTCCGTGGACACGCTGTATAAGCGCTTGTTTTACTGTTATTCCACTGGCGGTTTGGTGAAGAGTATATCTTCAAAGGTTTTTCCTTAACCAAAGACGCTACGTTTAACACTATTTTTCGTTTGCAGCCGAAATATGTATTTAGAATTTATTGAGATAAATTGTGGCTAGGGATTTTTCTTGTTTCTGTCTGTTTCATATTTCGAATGACAGTTTCCATCAATTTCTGAACTAATCCTTGTTTGATTTTCTAAAAGTTTTCTCCTCCTATTATGAATTTTTCAATAACCGTCCAGAATATTCAGGATTGTTTCTGATCATATGGCCATTTCGAAAATTACTAAACCACTTTTGTACATTATAATTGACGGAGCCGATTCTCCGTAATGTTTATTCAGGTTAGGTTTTATTTTCTGTGCCGTTTTTTGTTTTAAAAAAAAATATGTTTAACCACTCTAAGAGATTGCCTCTCATTCATTTACCACGAACCAAAAAATTTTGATTGACTCAAATGATTGTCAGGATGAGAAAAATATATAATAGAAACATGGTGGATATTTTTAGGAGAAACGTGGGCATCTGAAAATAACTTTGACATTGCGTTGTAGGCGCTCTCTCTGCTTTACACGCACTTATCAAATCCTACCTTCAATAACATATAAGAGAAAGAAAACATACTGGTTACAAATAGAGGGTAACTAGAGCAAGTTTCCGCCACTATATACGTAGAGTGATCGGTATCTAGAATTTGGAACGTTGAATCAACTGCAAAGAAAATTTCATGTTACTAACAGTATTATTTACAAACACACTTATACATTACATCCGAGTAGACCATGTTGTTTATATCTAGCAACGGCTGTTTGATTTAAAACGGTGTCAACAATTACTCCTAGGCCTCTAAAAAGAAAAATTACATACAGCGTCCGCCATGTTGTTCGCAGCATATGGGAAAAACTTTTATTGTAGAGTTTTTTAAAAATTGTTTTCGACCAGTTGTTTGTGCATGTTTGAAAACCTAAAATGGGGTACATGAAAAGTTTTTTCCTTATACAGTGTCCGCAAAAAAAGCCTGATCCATATGGGAAAGTTTTGATTAATTGATTTATTGAAAAATTGTTTTTGGCATTAGCCTCTGCTTCACCTCCAACCACCAAAAAGCAAAAAGCAATTTTCATGGCACTATTGTTCTACCATTAAAACGACGTTTGAAATTTTGAAATGGGCCAAAATGGCCTTATTTATCAAAATGAGAAAAACTATAGGGAAAACTAAAAATAATTTAGTATATTTTGGTGTTTAATTAACCTATTAAGCAGGATGAAATAATATTTAAAATCTGTTTATAATCTAAGGAAATAAAAAATTGAAATGAAATATTAAAAATTAAAATTTTGGTAACAAAGATGTCTCATATTTCCACATGTCTTCTCTCGTTTTCTGTGCACATAATAGTTCTGTTGTACGATTCATTTGACACATTTCTTAGGTATACAGGTGGAATCTGAACAACACAGTTTCTAATGGTCTCTTCTGGTGGTCAATATTTCTAAATGGGCGATATTTGTATATGTAGTTGATTTTTCAAATATCCCCAAAGAAAAAAATCACAAGGTGTCAGATCCGAGGATCGTGGTGGGCACGGATTCTCAGAAAAGCGATCTATTCATTTTGCCGGAAAAAACTCATTTAGGTAATTTCTAACTTCTATGGTACTGTGAGTTGGACAACAATCTTGTTGGAAATACATTTTTCTTCTTAATTCCAGGTGACAATTTTCAATTTCGTTAAAATTGTTTTTGTAAAGATTCCAAATATCTCTCAGAAATTTAAGTATGGTCCAAATATTTAGTTATAAAAGATTCCACACCACACGTTCGCTTCAAAATGGTATTGATTACGTGCTTCTATTTGAAAATGTGGATTTTCATCGGCCCACCAACGACAATTCTGCGAGCTTACAACTCCATTTAAACAAAAAGAGGACTCGTCACTAAACAACATATACTTCGCAAATGAGCGTTGTTCTTCTAATTTTCCTTGAAAAAAAAACATTCTTGTAAAGTGTGAATAAATTTATGTTTGTAGGGCACGAATTTGTTCATCTTTAAAATTCTTCTTACAGAAGTGCCAGAAATACCACTATTTAGCTCAATTTGTGATACAAAAGTTTTAGGATTCTGTATAACTGTTTGCAAAATTTGGAACTGGTGTTCTTCATCAGTGATCCAGTGAATATGTGGATGTTTAAATTTATTTGCAATAGTTCCCGTATTTTTAAATTTTGAATAAATTTTTCTAACTGTTCTATGGGAGATATTTTTACTAGGTTGTCGGTGGTTAAAAATTAAAGCTGTCTCTCTAAACGTTTTATAATTGTCTCTTACAATTAAAACAATTTCAATTTTCTCACTTTCACTTAATTTACGTTCCACTGTGAAAATAATAATGACACTGAATGAGACTGAATTAATATTTAAAAATAATATCCATGGCCGCTTACGAATTTGTGTAAAATATGACGATGATATTATTATTACTTTCTAGTGCGTTTAACAGAAAAATACACGTTTTTGTTGCATTTATTCACATTAATTGTTAAGTTACGTTTATTTAGCGTCAAATATAAAATAAGCTGAAACTTAAAATGAGGATTTTCATGATAAAAAAGTTTTGCACCAAAAATGTGAAATAACGTGACAAAATTTCTTTTAAAATAAAAATTTCTTTTGTAATATTAAATTGTACTAGTTAAATTAATTTCTTAAGACAAATATAAAAAACCTAACTATGCTTAGATTTTAAATAATTAAAATTCAAAATTACACGTGGAAATTGCAAGAGAAAGTCGAAATTTGAAAAATAGCAATTTTTTTGGACATCTGGTGAAGAAAATCATCTGGTTTCATAATTGGCATCGCATTTACTGAATATCTAACTAATGTTACTCAAATTTCGTCAAAAATACTTTTCATTTTAAAATAAAATTCTCGTTTCATTTTTTGAAGTTTCGATAAATGCCATTCTCTAAAACCAAAAATCGCTTGCAGAATCCGAGTAGTTCATGTTGGGTTTCTTAATATGCACAAACTTTTGGCTGATTTAGATTTTTAAATAAATCAAAGATAAAGATTTTTCCCATATGGTGCGAACAATATAGCGGGAATGATATAAACATAAATTTGTTATATAAAATGTGATCATTTATTTCCTAGAATACACCTTTAAGATTTACATGCCAGATAATTGTTATATTATTAAATCTTCGGTTCTTTAGTACATTTTTTGAGCTACAGGGAGCCAAGTTAGGTGAACAGACAGGATGATGTAATTGAGTAGTCCTTTTTTGACTAGAAAGCCTTTCATAGTGAACGCATTTTAAATTAAATTCTTTGTGGATTTTTCCCTCGTAATCGAAGAAACACTCCAGCTCACTTTTGGACGGTGAGCGGTTACATCCGTGCTTTTTTAGAACGCGGTAATCTGAAGGATTTTCATTGCATATTCTGCTTATTGGTCATACTGGCGCCACCAAGTTTTATCACCTGTTATTAGTTTTAGAAACAGGTGCACATTCGAAGTCGCGAGATGAATTTGACATCGTTTCAAATCAAAAAATATTTCTCGTACATAGTTAAAATTAAAATTTCTAACTGTTTAATGATTAATCTGCAATTTCTCAGCTATAATTTCATACTTAATCGTCTGTTGGAGCGTTTTATATCCCGTACCTTTTTGATATTAACACCTAGTTAGATACCAAGTTGCCAAGTTTAGTTGTCGCTCCTGGGATTATCTGTCTCATTTTCTTGTTCACCTATGAATCTCCTATATTAGTCTAAGAGACCGCGACTCAAACCACTACTTAAAAAAGCAGTATGAAATGTATACTCGAATAAGTCTTTGTAGTAACCGTATACGAAACTCTTGGTCTGTCGGGTCGCATTTAGCCGGAAGATAAACAAATCAAATTGTGTATAAGCCCAATAATTTAGAATCCTTTACTTATGAACTAGCAGGTTTCCAAGATAATTACGTTGTAGCTGGCGCTTCACGGTACAAGTCCGTTGAGGTCTGTCACCTCTTGCGTGACCGGACACGCCCGTCAGACCGGCGCACATAAGGCCAAATAGCCAAATTACTACGACAAAATTAGGTTTAACTATTTTCTCCAAACTAATCACAAATACTACTCTCAAAATGTTCTCTATAAATTAACTCGCAATGCACCGTAATAATTTCTATCGCGAACGCAACACAATAGCCTGAAGTTGGGTTATTTTGCCCATGGCCAAGCGCCTGAATTGTTAAGGGTGTAATTACATTCGTTCTATTTACCTGAATTAAAAATCACAAGGTTTTAAAATGGATACTGAAGCGTCTGCAATTATTATTAACGTAACAGTTGTACCTAATATAGGTATAATATATGTTTGATGAAATACTATTTTTATCTTGAACAGGTATTGAAATGTTTACTTTAGCTAGAGTTATAAAAAAAGTTCCGGAAAGTACACCGACTTTTTTTTGGTAGTTCGGAAATACATCTTATAACCAATATGAAAAAGGAAAATGCAACGCCCCTTGTTTCCCCTTTTGTTAAATGGAGCCTGTTCTTTAAAGGTAGTCATGGGGACCCCGCTCTAGAGGAAACAAAAATCAAGAGAAAAGAACTATTTATAATGTTAAAAAATGAACTGTTTTACAAATCGTCATTAAAGTATAATGAACAATTATTAAAGTATATATTGGAGAAGTTCGGTGTTAGTGAACTTTCAGAACATTGTACAAAACAAATAAAAATTGTAGTCAAAGTCCGTGTCACGATGCTTTTAACGAAATGACGTTGTTGTAATTATATGTACGTGCGGTTTAACACATGAAGTAGCTTGATGAAGAGATGAAACTCCCGGCGATACAGCCATCATAGCTTCCGTCATCAGCACCAAAAGTTCAGATCAAAATCGGCGAGGTAAGCCAAGAAAATTGTTCGAACAGAGTTCTGAACGCAGTAAGCAGACATATTAAACCACTTATATCAGATCTCAGTTCAGAACAACTGTGCTTGGCTGTAGAATCAAGCTTAGTGAAATCAGGCAAGAGAATTGCAGCCCAAGTTGTGAAACTAGCCACCCAATCTACGCCCAACAGATTTAAAAAAATTAAAGTAGTACGTGGTACATCATCCTCTGCTACTGTAAGGCAGTGCAGTCCTGAAGAAGCTTTAGGCCTTATAGTAGATCTTGGGTTGGACAAAAGAAGATTACATAATGATGCGACTTGGAGCAAAAGATAGAGGGGCTGATATTTATCCGTCATATCATGTGATAGCAGCGACAAAGAGAAAGTTTTGGTTGGTACAATATGAGTACCAGTGTTCACAAACTGTTAATACATAGATCTGATATTATAAAATCTTTACCTTTGCCAGTAGACCAACTGCCAGAAGATGTAATTGAGGCAGCCATAAAGATTATAAAAAATGAAGGCAATATCACTTCAGAAAAACTTCTAAAATCAACACCAATAGTAACATATTTAACTGGATGATCTTCGGATCCTATTGTGACAAGTAAACGAAAAAAATCTAAAAGATATAAAACAAAATTCAATGAAGTTGTATTAAGTATGCTAAGACTGCCTACTTTCTGTGGTGGAGATAATGAAGGAAATATTGACCGGGACTCCGACGATGATGATGAGCATGTGGAATAAAGGAATAATATCAATGAAATCAAAATTGTATATTATGTAATTCAAAATATAGAAATAATTGATATGCAATTGTTTTTCTTAATTAGTACACTATGAGCACCTGACCTCAACTTATTCTAACTAAGGATTTTTCTGAAAGAGTAGTCTCCTCATAAACATCTCTGATCAGAATATCTAATAAAATCATGTTTTATATTTTTGTCGTCGTAAATAGATAATTGGGTCTTATGTGCGGCGGCAAGGCGTATTTTTGATAATAAACCATTACTTATATAAAAAGCAGTACAAATTAGGTATCAAATTCAAGCTTATGAGTCTTATGACGCCCGCTACACAAATATCCCGGTCTATCAGCATGAAAATAGCCGGAAGTGCTTGACCGACCGAAATTTAGCCTAATGAAATAATATTGTCAGTATACAGTATAACAACTTGAACTACGAAAGCCTATTGATAGGAGAGGGTGGTTGGAGGTAAAATTAAATGTATTCATTTAGCTTATTTAGCTACTTATAATATGTTTTTTAATATAAACGTGTAGAGTTTGTTAAATTAAGTTTATATTATGGGAAAACTGAAATTGTATTGCATACTAATTGCAACTAAAGAACCGTCAAATAAAAAATAAGTCCAACAAAATAAAATTTATTATCATAATACAACTTTAATAAACAATACTTTTAATTAATTACATGTTCGAATCGTGCACCTTGAATTTCTAAACAATACGCTACCCGATCATAAAAACCACGTCTAACATTTGCCAGCATATCGGGCGTAATCGATGCTAAGAAATTTCTTATTTTTTGACGTAGTTCATCTAAATTATTTGACCGTTGATGTTCGAAACCGTAAATTTTTGACTTTAGATACCCCCACAAGAAAAAATCATTAGGGGACAAATCTGGTGATCTGGCCGGCCATTCAATTGTACCGCCTAGAGAAATAATTCTATTTCCAAAGGTATTTCTTAAGAATTGACGCACAATTGCACTGTTATGTGCAGGACATCCGCCTTGCTGATACCAAATACTTCCTATTTCAATATTGGGTATGTTCTGGATAAAAGGAATAATGTCATATTGCAGCAATTGTAAATATTTTTGTGAATTTAACACGCCGTTTATAAAAAATGGACCAATTATATTGTCCCCTAACATTCCAATCCAAACATTCAATTTCTGTGGGTATTGTGTATGAGCTGTATACGATTTATGTTTATTGTCTTTTGACCAATACCTTATTAACATAGGATTATGTCGACCGTGTAAAATAAATGAAGATTCGTCAGTAAAGAGAATATTAGAAATAAAATTTTCATCCACACCACATTTCTCAATTATATCCAAACAGAACTGAACTCGGTTATAATGATCTCCAGGAAGTATTTCATTTACTTTTTGTACATGATACGAACGGTATTTATTCTTCTTTAATACTTTTCTAACAGTTTCACGGGAGACATCGACACTTTCACTAATTTGGCCTAACGTTTGGTATTCATTTTCTTCAACAGTAGCGCATATCATGATATCCCGATCCGCATTATCATGTGCGGGCTTTTTATGTAAAGAGGGAGAGACACATCCGTATTTTTCAAAATTTTCCTTAATTCGATGAATTGTATTTAAACGTGGAACAGGACGATTAATGAAGGTAGTTCTCCAAATATTTACAATTGATGAAAGTGTGTGGCCTCCATAAAACCACTTTATAATTTGCACTTTTTCATTAATTGTGTATTCCATAAGGGTAAAGTTTGATGGTTCGCTAAAGTATTTCACATAACAACTGACATTCCTGTCATATAAAAAGTTGACAATACTAAAATGGATACATTTAATTTTACCTCTCACTACCTTCCCCTATCAATAGGCTTTCGTAGTTCAAGTTGTTTTACTGTATAGTGGTACTTTATATATATATATATATATATATATATATATATATATATATATATATATATATATCTAGTGACTAGTTGCAATTGATCTCAAGACGCTCGTCAAAATACGTTAGATTTCGTCAGTTCTCTCGAAAGACGTAGGCTTGTCTCTTTTTTTCCTTTTGAATTTACTGTAATATCAGAAGTTGTAGGCAGGATGGTCATGTGACCTGGTTACAAAACATAAACTAATATGGTGAAAGATGCGCTAATTAGGAAGGTCGTGTTGAATAAGTAGCACATTGAATGTTTGTAAATAGATGACCTCGTTTGGTTATTACATCTTCCCCCTGGTGGAAAAGAAAATCAAAGGGCTTATTTGCCGTTTGGGTTTTCTTATCCGTGCTAAATATATAACTAATTTTTCTACATGCTATACGTGTGCTTAATCTATTACACACTTAGTCTATTATGTTCTTAGCTTATTATATTCCTATTATACACTTTTATATTCTTAACCTATTACAAATATATGTACTTACTATACATTTTCTATTATCTACTACTATACGTTCTCTGTGCAAATAATTTACACCAAAATTACTATTATATACGTGTTAAAATATTATATTTATACATTAAAATTACTATAAATGGTGGAATGGTAAATGGGTCGTTGTACACTGTCTCAAGTTTGTTCTCTGATTTATTATGTTTAAATTTGATCTCTTTAACATGTGATAGTAATTCAGAAGAGTTGCCTTGCTGCGTAGTTTGCAATTCTTTGTTTTTAATTTTTCGCCTTCGATTCTTTGTTTTCAATTCTTCGTGGTTGATTGTTTGTCTTCAATTCTTTGTGCTCCCCTTAATCATATTTATTTTACAATAATGATTTTATTATAATAATAATACTCTCTCTCTTTTGCTCTATGGCATAATTATTTTTAGGAAATCACTGATTCGTGAATTATCCTTGACAATACATATTTCCTGTATGTCATGTTCTGCAAAGAAATTCCTGAGAACAGTCAACGGCGCACGTACTGCTGATTTCGTTGTAACTCGTTCCCCTTTTCTTTAATACAGAAATTCTTGAGGGCAGTCAACAAATGCACGTACTGCTGATTTTTGTTGTAACTGTATTCTCTCTTATAAAAATTGTGAGAGCGTCTTCGTCGTATAAGGATCATTTCCTTGAAGTGCATACCTGCTTCGTTACGACTTTGAAGCGAATTGAAGTTTCGCCTTTCCTATCACTTGAAGTTCTATTGATTCCGCTGGTTTCCTTTTCAATTCCACAACACTGGGATGATCAGTCTTAGAATTAGCGGATAAAATTGTTGTCGGTTTTGTAGTGGGGCGATCGATAGGTCTCTGCCGTCGATTGAGCTCTTGACGTCATAAGAATGCTATCGGTTGCTCTTCCACCGGCTCTTTTGAAATCATTGGAATCTTTTTCTATTCGGGATAAGGCGTCTGCAACTACGTTTTCGGAACCCTTAATATAATTGATAATAAAATCATGTTCCTCTAATATTCTGAATTCTGTTTAGTTCGTAAAACTTTATTATGCGCTTGATATACTTTTGTTCAATGTCGCTGAATGTGCAAGATATTGTAATCAATTAGTAATAAATGATTCGGTGTATTTCGTAGGCGAACTTGGCCTTGTCGATTTCTATATTAACTTTTGTTGATCTAATTATTTTTGTTTATTTCCGTATCGATGTTAATTGCTTCGTATTTGTTTATATATACATGTTATTGTTTATATACACATGTAATTGTTTGTGTACACATGCTATTGTTTGTCCAGGCATAAACAATTTGTATTGTAGTATTTGCATGTTATCGTTTCACTATTTTGAAGAGAATATATATCACTGTGCAACAACCAAAATGGGAATGGAATGAGACCAATTGCAAATGAAAGTTGACATTATTCATAACAAAACCTTCAAGAGTTTTTTTTAGTTCAGTGCGAGATTTTTTTTATACGCATTTGAAGTTGGTGATTTTGGAACGCTGTCTAACAAGGAAAGATCATTGAAAATTTGATAAAATAATGCTTATTAATTTTTATTATCCTGGAAAGTTGTGGTATCTTACTGTTTTTGGGGTCGAGGAATTCATTTTTGATATTTATTTTTACCTAAAACTGACGCTAGATGGCGCTGTCATACAAATGGTGCTATTTCTTGTAGATTTTCCGCCAGGAAAAATCCTACTAGTTTGCTAATTTGGACGACTTCCTAGCTCCAATAATAACGGAGTTACCAATGGTGCGGGTTTAAGTGTGAACACCCTGTATATCAAATATATTAATTTTAATTTGCATTTTCATATCTTCTCAGGTGAACACGTTAAATCGCAGTGTTATGTGTGTTTAAATAGTATTAAAGGAAGAAACAGATATAATAGAGGACGCATGGTATATGTTGGTACAAAATATGCAGAATTACCTAAACAACATACAGAGTTTATTCCAATACCAAAACCACCAAGTCCTGATGTAGCCTCCGTAGTATCTACAAATGCTACAGGGACAATTGGATACGATCCTACATACGAGCCTTCTGAGTTCAACAATCGTATGATACCAATATCACAAAACTGGTTAGATGAAGTACTAAAACACGTTAATATGTCGAAGCGTGATTCAGAGTATGTTGTAAACTAAAACAAAACAATTTACTAGAACCTGGTGTAAGAATAACTGCTTATCGTAATCGTCAAGCAGTATTTCAACAATATTTCTCTGTCAACGGAGAAAATACATTCGTTTACTGTAATGATATTGAAAAACTTATGGCAGAAATGGGTATGAAGTATGTTCCTCATAAATGGAGATTATTTATAGATTCTTCAAAAACCAGTATGAAAGCAGTTTTATTGTACTACAATAACAAAAAATCAAGCATTCCAATAACATACAATTTGAACACCAAAGAAACCTACGAATCAGTAAAATATCTACTGGAATCAGTGAATTATGAAAACCATAAATGGCGTATATGCTGTGATTTGAAAATGGTGGCCTTACTTTGTGGTTTACAAGGTGGCTAAACGAAGAACATGTGCTTTATATGCTTGTGGAACACACGTTACAAAGGAAATCAATATCAAAAATGTGACTGGGAAAAGAGAGACGTTTTTCGTGTTGGAACAGCTAATGTTATTCATGAACCTCTTGTACCAGCAGATAAAGTATTGCTACCACCACTTCATATTAAATTGGGTATTTTCAAAAATTTTGTAAAAGTGTTTTTTGTAGATGGACCAGCTTTTACTACTTTGAGATCTACATTTCCACGACTCAGTGCTAGCAAAGTTAAAGAAGGTGTTGTGTACAAATAAAATAAATGATTTCAAAAAATGAATTTACAATATTTTTTTCTAATTTTACAGGTATGTTTAATGGTCCAGACATGATAAGATTGATGAAAAATAATGATTTTGAAAATTCTTTGGATCAAAATCAATTAATTGCATGGATTGCAATTAAAGACGTAATCGAAAAAGTTCTTGGTAAAAAACGAGAAGGAGATTGTGCACAAAGGGTTAAACGTATCTTAAAAGCCTTTGAGGACCTTGTTGTGAATATGTCATTAAAAATTCATTTGCTCCATCACCATCATTGGTTTGAAAACCAACTATCCACCGAATCTGATGAGCAAGGTGAACGTTTTCACCAAGTAGCTTTAACCATGGAAACTAGGTACAGAGGAAAGAAACTAGATTCTATGTTAGGAGATTTATGCTGGTGGTTAAAGAGAACAACCGATGAAGAGGATACTGAAGAAGAGCAAGAACCAGAAACATACAGAGATCCACAACCTACTACTTCTGGAGCTTTTGCTACTTCAAACATGCAAATTGACAGTGATAGTGATTATGATTAAGCGGATCCAAAATGAGATCCAAATAATCTATAATACTTTTAAATAAAAAAGTTGTTTTTGTAATAAAAATTCTTTAAGGGTTCAAATATTATGTCTGAAGCAGTAAATACACCGTTTTTTCTATGAAAATCTACAAGAAATAGCATCATTTGTATGACAGCGCCATCTAGCGTCAGTTTTAGGTAAAAATAAATATCAAAAATGAATTCCTCGACCCCAAAAACAGTAAGATACCACAACTTTCCAGGATAATAAAAATTAATAGGCATTATTTTATCAAATTTTCAATGATCTTTCCTTGTTAGACAGCGTTCCAAAATCACCAACTTCAAATGCGTATAAAAAAAAATCTCGCACTGAACTAAAAAAAATCTTTGAAGGTTTTGTTATGGATAATGTCAACTTTCATTTGCAATTGGTCTCATCCGATTCCCATTTGGAAAGTTCGATTTTGTATCACTGTGAATCGATAAGAAGAAACCACTCCACTCTCAAAAGACAGAAGCCTTCGATAATATCACGATTCCGCTAGATTGACGGCTGAAATTTGTTTTTGCTTGGGTTTGTGGTCCACACTAAAGTAATATGGTACCCATCTTGTACATTTTTCATACTCAATTTATTCTACAAAATCAAAACCGCCGGTCAAGATGAGATGTGGTGAGCATCTGCTATATTACGTATTTTTATTCGACGGTCGCCTAGCACCATATACTTTCTAATTATATCTGCAGTACACACGTCTTTTGGACGTTCACTGCGTTATTCATCAAATACACTGGTCCGGCCACATTTGAACTAAGATGTCCTTCGTTATATGGTTGCAATCATGAGAGATTGGTCTTTGTAAACAAACCCCAACACAGCTTTGATTTTTTAGTTTGTTTTGTTCTTTAAAAACACTAAAAATTCGTATTCTACGTTTCCTATGTTTCAAAACAAGGTAAAAAATAGTATGCTTTCTATTTAAATAATAAGAGTCTTTACAATCGAAATGAACGCAAATTTTGACAGTTATGTTTTGAAGGATTCTCAACTCGAAAGCAAATTAGATTTTTTTAGTGCTTCCCTCGTCAGACTCATTAATTACTGATTCGCCGTTGTTCATTAATGTAATTTTATTTAAATGTGCACGCATAAGCACACATTGATAAGAAAATATTTACTACTATACTTACAAAACTTCAGTTGATATTATAAGATTCAGCATATTAGTTTTCGTATTATTTTTGAAAGTAAAACTTGCACATTTAAATTGTTCTCCTTTGTATCTTTGATTTGTTTCGAATAAGTACCATTTATCCAAAATCTATAATGTACAAAACAAAGAAGATATTGTAATTAATTTTGCCATAATAATGAAACAGTAATCAATGATAATATATGTGCGACTTATTATAATATATTTAATATTCAACCAAATTACTTCGGAAGTTGAAAATATATTATCTCAAACACAGAAAAAGATATAATCTCCTGCATATTGCTGGAGACGAATTATTTTTTTATATTTGTCAAAGAACTGAATTAATGTTTTTGTTAATCTACTCTGCGAACTCTTCAATTTATCTCTACAAACATCTTCATTCCTACAGGCTTGGGCAATCGCTAGAATTTGACCTGTATTTAGAAAGAGGAATATAGCATTGATATCTACTTATAGACGCGTAACTATTATTTTTGCAATTAGCATTGCTAAGAGACCTATTAAAGTACTTAAAATGATTGCTTTAATAAATCATTAAAGCATGGAACATTTAGTGGATTCAGTTTTCAGTTGGTCACATTACGTCTACAGGTCAGTAGTCATAGTGATAATTTAAGGTTATGATTAAACTGAGAATTAATAAACATTTTATTATACGGTAATTATATTTTTCTACGACCACTAGTGTAAATAGCGAAAATCTAACCAACAATCCCTCAATACGCTTCATTACGCACATGTGCTGTAAATTAACTCCGCCCACAAACATGTTTAACTGTCAATTGACATTTAAATGTCGATTGTTATTTGACATTTGAAAATTTGTATCTTAACAACCTTGTCTTCAACAAAAGATAGCGTTTTGTTGAAATTATGTCGGGATTGTGGCGGTCGTAGAAAAAGGGGTAAGCTCGAATTGCGGTCGCGGTCATCATATCCTTTAATATCACACCTGAATTGCGGTTGAAAATTGACAGATAGTACTAGTCTAGGTAATCCTGTCCTGAATTGCGGTTAAAGCATTTCAACAAATAGTTAGAAATTATCTATACTTCAATAATTGAAAGATGGTGTGGAGTTCGATAAAATTTATTTTATTTACGCATAACAGTAGGTATTTATACACAATATTTACACAATATTTTTTAAACGACATCACAACCATTATAATGATATGAAACACATTTCACAAAATCAATTCTACTTATTTTATGTTGCTTATATTGCGTTATTTTATCTGAAACAAATTTTTTCCTATTTAAGACATCTTTCTGTTGATACCTCGGATCGTTAGCGCTATTTAATTTTATATAAGTGTCTGTTTGACAATTCTTTATGGATTTCAAAAAAACATTGATATTTGGATGGGGAGATGGACAATTCGCATTAAACTTTGAATGGAAGGACTCGCATCCGTTAGTGGTACGCGATAAACTTGCAGTATTAGCTGCCCATATTTCAGGTGGAAAACTAGAGTCCTCGTCTATGTAATTATCAACCAAGTAGTCCGTGAATTTGCCTAGTCTTGCATCTGCAGGTTGCTCAGTCATAAGTTCTACGAAGGCGTCTCCTACTTCTCTAGGATCCAAAAAATATTAAACCGAAGACATAGTGGAGCCATTTTCCCAATTGGGATGTTTTGCTGCTGTATTCCTTAGATAATCCCAGTGACTGAATTTTTCGCCACCTACGTATTGAAAAAAAAACAACGTTTCAGTGTTTTGCAGTGTTTCAGTCAAACAATGCATATCGTTAAATACAAAAAAGTGAATCTAATTAGAAGTGAAGATTGTGAAATACGTTTTTAAATATTTGTAATTTTACGTAAGTATGGTACTCACCAAGATTGTGTCAAATGGAATCTGCATCCTATTATGTTGATATTCCGAAAACATTGCAGAATACCCAAATGTATAGCCTTTTCAAAGTCAACAACGACATTTTTGGGTTCAAAAAGTTCTCCTAACTGTTCGCACTTAGTTTTTAGTAGTTCAAATAAATTACTATAAGTTTGCATTTTTTTATCCTTCAGCAGACAATACACTAAAGGGATGTACGTACAAACACCTAATGTAACATAATTGCACTTGCATTCATAGTTCCACGGAAACTTTATGTAAAATTAGAAATGCGTAAGATAAGATAATGATTATGCAAATTTGCATTTGAAATGTCTTAACCGCAATTCAGGTAAGGATGATAAAACCCTTCAGCGCTCCAGGTAGGAATATTGACCACGACCGCAAGTAATGCTCGCCGAGAAAAAGTATGGTACAAACCTTGAGTTGTAAAGCAATTACGCCCTCGTGGAATTACACACTCATATAGCAAACGCCAAATAAGTTGGCGCGAGGAGGGGTAAGTTCGCGCAGGACTAAAAGTAGTGGGGAGATTTGTATTTGGTTTTACATCAAATGTCAGAAAATTCTAACCTCTAAGCGTGTGTCACTTTATGATCCCCTAGCAATGACATTATGTTCCGTCAAACGTCAATGACAAATGTATTCTGACAATTACTTGAGTAGTGGGGGTGAACGTTTTTAAAAGCGGCTTCTGCGCACCCACTCCTCGGGCCAACTTAATTGGCGCTTGCTATACGTAATATGCTATTACAATACAATAACAAATATCTTATTATGAAGAGTCAAATGTCAAGTTCATTCAAGTCAACCATAGGTAACTAAATTAAAAAATTTGAATTTTATTCTAAACATACGCGGACGTTACCAACTGCCATAAAATTGCCCTAAATTATCAAGTTTCTCATTTTCTCTTAAAAAAAAAAAACAAAAACAAAGCTAATTGCAAAAAATAGCATAAAAACACGTTTCATATGACATTAAGGCACGCATTCATTAAAAAACTCATGGCTTTGCCACTCGTTCTTTAAACTTGAATTCGTGTTTTAAAATGTGTCTTATGGAACCTGTTTTTAATATACTATTTTCTATTTTACGTTCGTAGTGAACTCATTTATGAAACCCAAAACAGTATCGAAATGAGCCACGTTTTGATTCGCATTTTTCAATGTTGGCATTGTTCGAACACAGAAATAAATATCTTATATTCTCAATTGATTTGTCAGGTGTTTCACGTAACTGAGAGCGGAGTACAAGGTATATCGAGATATCAAAAATTATTTTGGTCAACGGTGGTCATGGAGTGAAAAGCGTCTGTCCTAATTTATGTAATCTTTTTGAGAAAATTCTGATAAAATTTTCAGGTTAAAATTTGTCAATATATTAATCTTAATGTCAGTATGACACTTAACCTGAAAATTTTATCAGAATTTTCTCAAAAGGATGATATAAATTAAGATAGACTTTTTCGCACCATGGCCACCGTTACCTAAGATAATTTTTGATATTTCGGTATTAGTTTCTATGTCACGCGTGCTTATAAAAAGCGTTCAAATAAGCTTTGCCTCTAGTAGGCCATTCCTTTAAAAACGTATGATTATTAATAATTTAAATTTGCATTAGTTGTCAATTTGACAGATGCATAGTTGACAAAAATTGCTTTGTAATTTAAAATTGATTTAACATGGTTTTTACTATACAACACAAATCATTCATGCTAGAATCTTATTTTCGAAACGGACGTAAGATTGACGGGCAATGGAAGTATTCTCTTCAAGATTGTTTAGAAGAATTTAGAAATGAGTTCCCTAACGTCATCTTTGATTATGACAGTTTTCGGCACACAGTGACACATTCCGTTATGGTTTTCAGAGAAACAGGGAGTGTTAAACAGAAAGAAGGCGCAGGTCGGGCGAAAAAGCGTACAGAAGAGCTAGTTAATAATGTAAGAGAAATTATAAATAATGCACCAAGAACTTCCGAACGAGCATTATCACAACAAGTGGGTGTGTCAATTGGCACATGTCATACAATTTTGAAAAAGGACTTACATTTATTTCCATATCACATGACCTGTTATCAAGAAATCAAGGAAATCGACTATCCCAGAAGAATAACGTTTAGTCAGTGGTTCTTAAATAATTTTGATAATGACCTTCTTGACAAAACCTTTTTTTCTGATGAGTCATGGTTTTATCTGAATGGATATGTGAACTCACAAAATATGAGGATGTGGACTAATGTGAAACCACATAATTTTTTTGTTGAAACCGCACTTCATCCGCAGAAAATTGGTGTATGGTGTGCGATTAGTCGAAGGAGAATTATTGGCCCTATTTTTTTTAACGGAACCTTAACAGGAGAAAGGTATCGACAAGAAATTATTATGCCATTTATCGAACAGCTTGACGACGAAGAAATAACACGGTTACTTTCAACAAGACGGAGCTAGAGCACACACAGCAGGTGAAACAATATTCTGCAGCAATTTTTTCAAAATCGGTTGATAAGTTTAAACACTGAACATGAATTTCCACCAAGATCTTGTGACATTACCCCATGTGATTTCTTTTTATAGCCATTCTTAAAGAACTCAATTTATCAAGTACAGATACCTGATCTTGCAGGCCTTCAAATCAGAATTGCTGAAAGAATTAACGGAATTGACAATGCGATACTACAAAACACTTTTTCCTCCATTAGAAGAAGATGTGAGAAATGTTTCGAACAAGGTGGTGGACACTTTGAACAATTTTTATAAAATTTTGTTTGTTTGTTGGAAATAAACATATTTCATTCACTTAAAAATGTTCGTTTTATTATTTTGACATTTGTCATTTCAATCAAATATCTCATCTCATAACCAACAAAATTCCTATTAAAATTAGTAACAAGCTAAGACATAATCATAATTTCCAAGGGCTACTTTGAGGTAAAATTTATTTGAATTCTTTGTATTTTTATAAATAAAATATCAAGTATCAATGTAACCAACTGCATACTTTATACAACGTGTTTAAAAAAGAATTACATCTAGTTGTTCATGAATTTCTCCTATAAATTATGATGTTCTGCATTCTTGAAATGCGGATATAGATTAAATGGTATGTAGGTTATCTATCTGTCACTGTCAAAATTTATCATCGAGAGATATTGTGATGGAATTAATAACAAGTACAAATAGATTATTAGTTTATTTAATAAGAAAACTTTAAAGATGGGATATTAATCAAACAACCATTATTGTTATGTTATTTCATTACATTTTACATTTACATTGTAATTATATTCATCAAGTCATTCTTGTCTTATATACTTCATTTTTTAGCAATCCGAAAATAGATAAATCTAACAGAGTAAGATCTGGTGACTTTGTTGGCCAAACACCTCTGCTTCGATGAGGGAAGTAATATTCGAAAAGCGCTAAATTTTCACGAGTTGTATGTGCAGTAGCCCCATCTTGCTGGAAGTAACCTCCGTTGAAATCGTCTCGTTGCACTTGAGTTAAAAATGGTATTAATAATTGTTCTCGGTATCGTTGGCTATTAATGTTATTGTGAAAATATATTGGTCCTATTTTTCTATGACGAGATACACCTAACCATACTCCAACTTTAACATGATGTAACTTCTATGTGATTGTTTGGATTGTTTATAGGCCATGTTCTGTAATTTTGTTTATTTACAAATCCTCTCAAATGAAACCATGCTTCATCAGTAAAAAACTTAGATCAAGAATTTCTTCATTATTTAAATTTTCTTGAAAGAAGTTGCAATAATTAAGCCTACTAGCGTGATCTCTAGATTAGATCTGTTGAACAATCGATACTTTGTATGGATACATCGACGCTTCAAAATTCTAAAGAACGGTACTAGAAGTTAGGTTCGTTTGAACTAATAAACGACGAACTGATGTATGTGGGCTTTCCCCAACAAGGTTTTCTACGTGTTCAACAATATTTTGCTGTGTACGTGGTCAACCAGAACTGTTGCCTTTTAACACAGATCCTGTAGCCTGAAACTTCTCCACAACTAGACGAATGTGATGATGTAAAGCGGTATTATCCACAACTCTATTAGGAATATTGCCGCATAGGAATACTGCCATTCTCCGTTAAGAAATTGTGTACTTCGGAAATATGTTTAAACAACAAAAATATTTTCTTGCAATGTCTACATTATTTAGAAGTATTCTTTATTAAATATAAAAAAATATTTGTAAGAAAAAATTATATTGCTATTCACAAAATGAGAAATGTTAAAATGACATTAAATAAATAGTTAATTATAAATAAAGTGCATGTGGTTTATTAGTTATTTATGCACTAAGGACGTTATGGGTATTATATGGCACTGAGGTGGACGTTAATTCAGCTCGAGGACCTTTGGCCCGAGGAACGAATGTCGACGGAGGGCAATATAATTGCCATAACGCCAGTGGTTCACACAAGATTTTATTTTTCACGAAAAATAAATTACTTAAGCGGAAAATTCAAATTATATTGGAAAAGTTCCGAGATTTATGTCAACTGGTATGTCGTTGGCAGACGTTACGCATCTAATATGACTCCTTGAATCAACGGTAGAGGAATGCATTGCTTCTAAGAATTAGAATATCCGGCATGATATTAAATTCTGTTACAGCATCAGATAAATTCTCGTTGGGTT
Organism: Melolontha melolontha; assembly: GCA_935421215.2. Classification (NCBI taxonomy): domain Eukaryota; kingdom Metazoa; phylum Arthropoda; class Insecta; order Coleoptera; family Scarabaeidae; genus Melolontha; species Melolontha melolontha. The sequence continues at coordinate 65,918,914 of OW285242.1, forward strand.
GTCAAAGTATCGTGCGTTCAAAAAGAAAACAGCCTTAGAGTTGGCAATGAAATATTTAGGTATGTCGTAACTTAACCTCACCGTTCCGAATTGTCAAATTATCACATGTCATGTTAATGTCATTAGTGTCATCTAATAAAAACAATAACATGGAATTGTATTTATTCATGACAGGAAGATTATAACCTAACAATTAATCTTGCAATTTTCTAAAGCCGTCTGTCATTTAGACGTAAATGACGTTTAAGAAATTCATATTAGTTACGACATGCTTTTTGATGCTACTTAGAGGTCATTGCTCACTAGAGGCAGTTTTTTTTAATGTACTATACTAGTGGGGATGTGTTCCCTTCAAGAACTTGAACAAACTTGGAAAGCTTCGGATCACATAATTTTTCAGGACATTTTAAAACTTGTATTTTTAATTTTGCTAAATAATGTTAAGAATTTGATTCTTTCTATTAAGTTTTACGTATTTTAAATAACAGTTGTTGACATTTTGATGTTTTCTAGTTGTCAATGTTTAGATTCTCTAATAGTAGATGCATAATAGTATATGGCAGAAACACGTGTCTTAAGCAGAAGTAAATGCTGGAAAATACGAGGCGTATTGTCCGTGTGTACAGTTACAGATGTGTATATTGCATGTCTGTTTCATTTGTTTTAAAATGTAGATCATTTTAATACATATACGGATACATATACGGATGAGAAATATCGATTTGCATTAATATAGTACGAACGCCAAGAAAATATTTTGAAACAAATATGAGCGAGAATTAGTGGCTACTGTGTTTATTTATATGTATTTTCCGGAGTTTATTGAAAATGGCGTAGATAATTTAAGAGATGTAGAAGTTGAAGTAAATGCATTTCCACTTTAAATTTAAAAAGTGATTATTATTTAAGATTCAATTAGCTGGCGATTTAAGATATGGTCTTACTTCAAAATGTATATATTTAAAACAATCTTACATGTTTCGGCATATGATGCCTTTTTCAAAGAATTTAAAATATATAATTAATATATATTTTAAATTCATATATTTTAAATAAATTTAAAAAAAGGCATCATATGCCGAAATATGTAAAATTGTTTTAAATATGTACATACATTTTGAAGTAAAACCAGACCTTAAATCGCCAACTGATTGAATCTACCATAACCTGCAAAGGTCACGAAATAATTATCTATATATATATATATATATATATATATATATATATATATATATAACGTGTCCACTTAAGACAAATGGGAAATATTTTTATTTTTGATTTCACAGAAAACTTTATAGAAAAGAAAAGTTCGTGCATCGTAAGAAACTTGATATTTTGTATTCAGGGTTGCGTTGTATTACTTGGTTAGAGTAAAAATTAAAAAACATTGAAGTTGCCGTAAGAGTACGCTACACTTATTTTTAAAGATATCAAAAATATTCATATAAAAATGTTGTTTCAAATTTCAAAATATGCTCAAATACGAATTGTTATTTAAAATTTCGAAAAAATAAAAATTAAATTATCGAGCAATAATAATAACAAATACGCAATAGTTTTTAACATCCATCTATGTGACAGTAGTTCTATGGTTGTCATTTGTATTGTTACTTTAATAATAAATTTTATGTAATTGCACGTGAAATCATTTACATTCGATATCAATTTTTTATCGCTGAAATGCAATAGAATGAAACAAAAATCATTTGCATATAACTTTGTGAAAATACATTTTTATATTACAAAATAAATATGAAATTAACAAAAACAACACATTCAGAAATACAAACAAAAAAAAAGCTATTCAAAATGATGCCCCTCTCGTTGAATGCATATGTTTGTACGCCTGTTGAAATCCTCGCATGCATGTTGTAACACAATAGGATTATTTCTTAAGAACAGTACCGCATCTCCTATTTTGTTTTTCAATTCTTCTAAATTCTGAAACGGCCTTTCTGAATATACTTTATTCTTTAGCCATCCCCAGATAAAGTAATCCATGGGGTTTAAGTCGGGCGAGCGCGCTGGCCATGGAAAAGGTCCATTTTGTCCCATTCATCTTTCTCCAAATTTTTCATTTAAATAGTCTACAACTATTCGTGCACTATGTGCAGGTGCTCCATCATGCATAAACCAAAGGGTTCTTATAATATTTAGTGGCAATTCGTCTAATTCGTTATCGAGGTATGTTTGTAGAAATTCCAAATATCGTTGTGAATTTAATGACGATTGAAAAAAATACGGACCAAAAATTTTTCTGTTTAAAATTCCACACCAAACGTTTACCTTTTGCGAATATTGATTCTTGCAGGGAATTCTAAAATGTGGGTTGTCAGACGACCACCAACGACAATTTTGTGCACACACAACACCATTAGTAGTAAAGGTTGCTTCATCAGTAAACAAAATGCTTTTGAAAAACGTTTTCTGCGTTTCTAATGTACCTTGAATATCCAAAGAAAATTCAAATCTATTGTTGTAGTCCCGTTCCTGCAAAGTTTGAATATATCTTGGCTTATAGGGGTGATATCTATCGTTAACCAAAATGTTGCTTACTGATGACTTTTTAATATCCAAATTGCTTGCAATTTTTCTGACAGAAATTTTGGGATTTTCAATTACACTTTGCATAACACGTAAAGAATTTTCGAAATGTCTCACTTGCTTTTCCCTACTTTCTTTGTAACGCATTTCTAAACTACCAGTTGCTGTAAACTGATTTAAAATTCTTGAGACGCTTTGGAAACTATAATAAACTTGTTGGGATGTCTTTCATTAAAAATATCAGCTGCGTCTCTACATGTTTTGTAGTTATCTCCGCAAATAAGAATTAATTCAGCTCGCTCTTGCATAGTTAACCGTTCAGCCATAGTTGGTAGGTAATAACTTAATGAATTGTCTTAAAATTACTTAATTATTAAAGTGACAGCGTTTTTATACAGTGGCGGCTCTTGATGACGTACGATGTGCGCTGCTGCACGGATGAGACTGCTTCGTTTAAGCTTTCATATATACAGAGAAGCAAGTAACCGTACCGAAATCTTCCGAAATAGTTCGAAGTAGTCTCATCCGTGCAGCAGCGCACATCGTACGTCATCAAGAGCCGCCGTCAGCGGATCTGACAATCACATAAAATTTATTACTAAAGTGACAATACAAATGACAACCAAAGAACTACTGTCACATAGATGGATGTTAAAAACTATTGCGTATTTGCTATTATTATTGCTCGATAATTTAATTTTTATTTTTTCGAAATTTTAAATAACAATTCGTATTTGAACATATTTTGAAATTTGAAACAACATTTTTAAATGAATATTTTTGATATCTTTAAAAATAAGTGTAGCGTACTCTTACGGCAACTTCAATGTTTTTTAATTTTCCTCTAACCAAGTAATACAACGCAACCCTGAATACAAAATATCAAGTTTCTTAGGATGCACAAACTTTTCTTTTCTATAAAGTTTTCTGTGAAATAAAAAATAAAAATATTTCCCATTTGTCTCATACTTAAGTGGACACGTTGTATATACAGGGTTAGTCAAAAGTATGGAATGGACGGTTTATTTCCGTAATTATGAACTTTATAACAAAATGTCTTTAATAAAAGTTTTTTACTAATTATTCTCCATTTCTTAGCCTACTCGTTGTTTTCTGTATGTCGACGCATTTCCATGGAAAAGTTATTTTTTTTTCAAATGCCAACCATCTGTTGTTTTAGCTGATTTCTATTCCTCTTCTTTTTCTTGAAATGACTTGATATTTTTTTCATATGCTTTCCTAACAAAATTTCTGTGTAAAATCATAATTTCCAATAAACGGAAAAAATGTGATATAAAATCAGATTCTCTCAAAAAAATGATAGTGGCCTTTGTTTTCTTTAATGTCATTTCTCATGTCATTGTGAAGTACCTTTCCAAAAGTTGATATAATAAGAATAGTTTCATTTTAATTTGTAAACATAGTGAAACCCAGTGAAACGGAAGGAATTGAAATCTTAATGATGGTTGGTTATGGAGATCGACAACGTTCACACCAAGATTTTGTCATTTATTTAATAACGTTCATCCGGAATGAAATCGTATTGTACAATCAACAGTGTCTAAATTGGTTAGAAAATTTAAAGAAACTGGAAATGTAAAAGATATGTCAAGGTATGGACGTCCAAAATCAGCCACAAATCAAGATCAAGCTCTAGATGTATTACTTAATGTTACGAATAATCCAATTGCGTCAAACACGCAACTTGCTTTGGATAATGATATTAGTCAATCGTCAGTTGTTCGAATATTAAAACTGAACAAACACAAGAACTACAAGATACATCTTCTTCATGAGCTAAACGAAGATGACCCTGACAGAAAAATGCAGTTTTGTGCAACAATAATGGAAATGATCAATAATAATCCAAATTTTCTAAACCACATTTTATTTTCGGATGAAGCCACTTTTTGTCTAAATGGGTTTGTAAACAGACACAACTCTCGTTACTGGTCCAGTAAAAATCCTCATTGGATGATCTAACACCATTCACAGCATCCACAAAAACCTAATGTCTGGGCTGGTCTTATTGGGGACCACATAATAGGTCCATACTTTATAGATGGAAATTTGATAGCAGATAGATATCTAAACCTATTGCGTGATCACATTGTGCCTGACATTGCACATTTATTTTCGGATGAAGATCGACAAGGAATGCCAAACTGTAATGTTTGGTTTCAGCAAGACGGCATTCCACCTCATTATGGAGTTGATGTTCGCCTGTTTCTGAATAACGTCTTTCCAGGTCGTTGGATAGGGCGTCGAGGACCTATTGAATGGCCTGCCAGGTCACCTGATTTGAGTCCCTTAGATTTCTTCCTCTGGGGTCATTTAAAAAATAAAATTTACAAAGAAAAACCACAAAATTTTCAAGACCTGGCAGCCAGAATCAGACATGAAATTGAAGAAACACCACCTATCTGGTTACAAAATTCGTTCCGTTATTTTTGTGATAGATTAGGTTTTTGTAAAGTTGCAAGGGGCCTTCAGTTTGAACATTTAATTTGAGTAAATATTATTTGAGTGAATAAAGTATTATAAGTATTTTTTCTAAAATTTTGTTATGAAAGCATATGAAAAAAATATGAAGGCATTTCAAGAAAAAAAAAAGAAGAATAGAAATCAGCAAAAAAAACACATGGTTGCCATTTGAAAAAAAAATAACGTTTCCATGGAAATGCGTTGACATACAGAAAACAACGAGTAGGCTAAGAAATGGAGAATAATTAGTAAAAAACTTTTATTAAAAACATTTTGTTATAAAGTTCATAATTACGGAAATAAACCGTCCGTTCTATACTTTTGACTAACCCGGTATATATATATATATATATATATACAGTCAAAGCTCGATAACTCGTACTAAATGGGGCGAAGATCTGTCCGAGTTACGAAAAGTCCGACTTATCGAAAGGAAATAAAGTTGTAGGTACGTTAGGAATTAAAACTAACACCAAATTTTATCTATACAGTAGCAATATTATACTGAACTTTAATACAACAAGGTTATCAATACATATCAGGTAAAACTGAAACAGGTACTATAACTATAAAACTGATAGAAACTGCACAAAGTATACATTAGTCAGAGTCTAATTCGGTTGGTGCATTATAGGAGCATGATGGCAATGGTGATTGGTCTGCCACTGTGTTGTTTTCCCCAGCAGATACACGTTTGAAAAAGTGCTCAATCTTCTTTTGTGAAAACTTTTATGTTGCTTGCGAACAATTATTTCACGTGCAGTCCTAAAGTGTCTATAGAATGGCTGCAGTTCAGGATCTGAAGTAGAGTCTATAATTCCAATGAGTACGTCCAGAGCTTCACGAGCATTTGGCAGCTTCGATTTAGACAAGGGTTGTTCTTCCTCCTCCTCGTCCGTACTATTCTCGCCCGTGGTGATAGAAGCCAAAACATCGCAAGCGATATCTTCATCAGTCTGGATCTGATAGCCTGGGTCTCCATCTTTTCTATCTAACCACTCATGAATGTCCTCTACAGTGGGTTCTGTTTCACCGGCCGGTAAAAGTATCTGATGATAATCATTGGTCTCACAACCCTCGAAATTATACTCTACAACTTTGTCAAAAAAAAGTTTGTTCCAGCAGTTGACAAGCGTAGAAGTTTTTACTTCATTCCAAGCAGAAGCCCAGTTTAAGATTGCTGACTTGATGTTGTAATTGCGGATGTTCTGCAATGTCCTTAGTCCTCGCGTGTCTTCTTCTTTGTCCTCAGGTTCCTCTAGTACCACCATTACTTCATCGAGAAACTTCCTCTTATACAACCTCTTACATGTCAAAATAGTACCCTGATCCATTGGTTGGATAAGCGAGGTGGTATTGGGAGGCAATGCCAGGCACTTTATTTTCCCATCACTGCTACACATCTTCACAGTTGGATGTGAAGGGGCGTTGTCTACAAGCAAAACAGCCTTGATGTCATTAGGGGCAATTTTTAGAACTTCGATTTGGAATCGTCGCACTTCAGGAACTAATTGTTTCTGAAACCCGTCTATTGTGATTTCTTGGGTGAACCAAGCATTTTTCGAATTTGTATAGTGCACAGGTAGGGTTATCCATTATGTGCTTTAGCACACGAGGCTGGCGTGATTTGCCGACCACCACTGATTTAAGGCGGTGGCTTTCATCTGCATTCGCACACAATAAGGCCGAAAGTCTCTCTTTGCAAAGCTTTCGACCAGGCACAGTGCCCTCATGCTTAGAAGCTTGCGTATTTTCAGGTAGCGAACGCCAAAACAAACCGGTCTCGTCAGCATTATATAATTGAGCGCGTGTTAAACCTTCTTCCTTAATTAGAGTGTCAAGTCGTGTTCTAAATGGTTCAACACTATCTTGATCGGCACTTAGAGATTCACCAAACAGTCTCTTGTTTACAATACCGTGCCGGTTTCGAAATCGATAGAGCCAACCATCGCTAGCACAAAATTCAATGTTCATATGCTTAGCAAGTCTTTTAGCTGCCGCCTGAAGCTCTATACCACGAACTGCAACACCGCTAGACCGTTGCTGTATGTACCATTTATGTACAGCATTTTCCAGGTTCGTGTTACTAGGCAATTTCAGTCGTTTTCTACTGGAAACTGTTGTTTCAACATCATATTGCAGAGCAAACGTCTTCAGCTTGTCTTTGTTCTTTCTTATTCCTGACACTGTTTGTTTTGCGATGCCGTATTCTCTACACACATTTGCCAGAGAAGTACCTGATTCTAGCTTTTCAATAAGTTTTAATTTATCTGCAACACTTAAAGAAACACACTTTCTCTTGTTCGACGCCATTGTTACACACGGGCTCGTCTCAACTGACTGGCTACTCGTATGTGTGGATGCTGTGTTTAGCACGGCGGTGGGTTGAGAGAGGTACACACTAGCGTTGTGTTGCGATAACTCCGCCACCTGTTTGCGGCACCTGTAACATTTTAACCTACCAGAATGTGGAATGTGACACGTTTGTAATTTGGTCCGAGTTATCCGAAGTCCGAGATGTCGGGGTCCGAGTTATCGAGCTTTGACTGTATATATATGGTAAATTCAATTTGTTGGCGATTTAAGGTCTGGTTTACTTCAAAATGTATATATTTAAGACAATCCTACATGTTATTATTCAAAGATGCATTATATTTTAAATTCCTTGAGAAAGGCATTACTTGCCGAAACATGTACGATTGTTTTATATATATAATTAAATCTACCATAACATACAAAGGTCACGAAATAATTATTTATATATATATATATATATATATATATATATATATATAGAGTATTAAGTATTATCGACCGTACTGTATAAGTAAAAATTCATTCACGGGTGAGCGGTCTGTCAAGTAAAAATAAAACTCCTTTATTCCACTCTATATTTCATAACGGATTTGTTACTTCATCAGGAGTGTCTACATGTTTAACAAAACCACAATATATTAAACAATATAACAATAACTAAATACTTACAATTGAGAGTTAAAATTTAGCAAACAACGGCACTAAACATGTTAAAATTCATCAAATTTGATGTTTTAAATTTGATGAATTTTTTGAATTTTTCCATTTTTCCAATTTTTTATTTTATACGCCACTGACTTTCTTTCAGTTAGGTGACATTTTATAAACTTAAATATCATAATACCATGTTAGAAAGCCAACATTATTTTGTCAAACTGTTTGTAGGGCCCACAACTGTACACAGAAATTTGTGTATTATGTTTTTTTATCTCTTTAATTACGACTTTTTTCAAAAAGGTTAGAATTATCTGACATTGCCATCCGAATGATTAATCAAAATAATTTAATTAGACGTCGTAAAATAATATGCGCAAGAAAATAAAGGTCGTATTTTTTTTAGTATTTTTTTAGTATTTTGGTGCATTGCTATTACTTTCTATTACCAAATTAATCCTTCTAGTTATAGATCTAATTAGAGCTTCACAATATTGTGCAGATAAATTTTGTCAACACTCGTTTATGCAATTAATCAATTCCTGTCTGTCTAAAATTATTACGGCGCATTGTTTCTTCCATGTGCCCCACAAATTTTCAATTGGATTAAGATTCGGGCTTTTGGCATACTTAAAACTAAAAACTAAAACCAATAGTAACGTTTGACAACTGTTTGACAGAAATAAAACTGAAATAAGCTGACAATTAATAACACACGATCAAGTTTTAGATTTCCCATTTTTTTTTGTTGTTGACAGTATAATCTCATTATTAATATCATTTCGTTTGGTAATGAACGTACGTGCATATATGTCTTTATTCGTATGTTTAATTGTTTCCGTAATGTCTAATTGACTTCACAATAAATCTATACACTGTTAAAAAAATAAGTTTGTATATATTTTACTCTAATAAATTATTAATTTATTAAGTGATAGATGTGTAGTTTACGCCGTCTATGGTATCTTGCAATTTTATGTAAAACCAAATACAAATCTCCCCATTACTTCCAATGCTGCGCGAATTTACTCCCACCCCTCGCCATCTTATTTGGCGCTTGCTATACGTTTGCACGGCACACTGTCTACGTCGCTCCGATCAGGTTAGAACTTGCACGCATTTTAGAAGCGCATATGTACTGCATAGGTGGCTATTGTCATTGCCTTAGGTTCAGTACAACGGGTACAGTGACAGCCGCACGATGGCAGTTCCGATCGAAACATACTTTAAGTTTGAAGTGTGAGCGGTCATTCGTTTTTTGCATGCAAATAATGAAACACCTACCCCAATTCATAAAAAAAATACTGAAGATTTACGGAGAAGGCGTTCTGAATCGAAAACAAATTAGTGTTTGGCGTAAACAGTTCAAAAGTAGACGCACAGCTCTGAACGATGATATTGAAGGTGTGCGAAAATACCATCAACAACGAAAACTGATGAGAAACAATTAAAGGTCGATACACTGATTCGAGAAGATCGTCGGTTGAAAAAATGGGAAATTGCTTTACTGACCGGCATTCCTAAAAGCTCTGTTCATGAAATCGTATCTGAATTACGCTATCGAAAAGTGTCCGCGAGATGCGTACCAAAACTGTTGACAGACCAACACAAAATACAACGAATAGCGGCGACAATGGAACTTTTAACGCGCTATCATCAGGAAAACGAATTTGTAGAGTCTATAGTAACAGCAGACGAAGTGTGGGTATACCACCATATCCCCGAGCCAAAAAAAAAGACTCGATGACGTGGAAGTATCCGGGTTCATCAACACCGAAAAAAGTCAAAGTTCAGCAGTCTGCAAAAAAGACAATGGCAACTGTGTTCTGAGATAAGCAAGGCATTTTGCTCATAGAGTTTTTACCACGGAAAACGACAATCAGCAGCAATATTTATTGTCAAACTCTCGAAAAACTACGCCAAGCCACTCGACAGAAACGAAGAGGAAGGTTGACGAAAGGAATCAAGTTGTTGCATGATAATGCAAGACTGCACACCTCAAATCAGACGAAGGCCTGGCTTCAAAAACAGAATTGGAAAGTTATTGTCCATCCGTCCCTTAGTTCAGACCTGGCTCCTTCTAATTTTCATTTGTTTGGGCTGTTAAAAGTTCATTTGTCGGATAAAAGGTTTGAAGACAATGACAAACTTCAAGATGAAGTACGGGAGTATTTTATAAATTTGGATCGCACCTTTTACGAAGAGGGTATACAGAAGCTTGTGCCTCGCTGGAATAAGTGCTTTAACATTGGCGGCGATTATGTTCAAAAGTAGCAAATGTAACAGTTCACGCTTTTAGTGTATGTTTGATTTCTATAAATAAAATGGTCTGTCTGTAATTCACAAATGTATCTTAGTAACCGTATATCCCTCGTAAGTTAATGTATTTGTCATAAATCGAAACGCCGCAACTAAGTCTTTTATCGAAAGCAAGGATAATTATCAAGGCAAAAGTTGATTGATGGCAGCGGATTGTAAAGGTTTCAACGTGAAGAAGAAATTTTAGAACGTATTATAAAAGATCCAGAACCAAACACCAGACGAACAAGTACGAAACTAGGAATATGTAAAGATATTGTTCAGAACGTAATTAAAAAACAGTTGCTACATCCATACCATAAGATAGTAGTTCAAGATCTCTTATAACATGACCCTGAAATGCACCTGGGTTATAATAGGCAAAGAAAAATAGGTTTAAACTTTGGCAACACTATTTTGTTTACCGGTAAAGCGTGTTACAAATGAACACGTTTATGCAGATGAAAATCCGAATGCAATCAAGGAAAAATATTTTCAAAGCGAATGAAAAATTAATATAGGGCGCTGGAATAATAATTGGAAATTTTATTGGTGATCTTGTCATTCTACCGCAGAAATTAACCGGAGACATTTATTTGCAACATCTACAAAGTATGTTGGAGCTCCACCACATTTTCCATTCAATGTTCGAAACCACTTTTAAACTAATAAAATTCAAACAATTGGATATGTAGAGGTAGTGACGCCCCTGTAAATTGGCCACTACGTTCACCAGATTTAACCCCCTTGGATTATTTGTGATGGGGACATTGGTTTACATGATACCTGTAGATAATGAAGAACAACTGTGGCAACGCATTCAAGATGCAACAACTAATGTTAAAGCTGATACAGAAATGATGAAAGAGAACATTTTAATTTTGTTCGGCGTGTAAATCTTTGTATTCGTGTAAATGGTGGGCACTTTCAACAATTTTTATGACATCTTTATTTTTTTGCATGTTTTAGTAACATAAATTTAGAGAGATCGCATATGCGACCGGTCACTAAACACACGCACGAGCGCGCCAACATACAAAACCCTACACTTACGCGCTCACACAAACACAAAACCACACACCCAGAGAGAGACGCAAGCTGCCAGCAGCAACCAACACACAAGTTCATACCCAGAAAGAGACACAAGCGGCTAGCAGCGGACAACACATGTTCACACCTTGCTATCTGTTTTTGGAATACTAAGGCATGATTTATTATTATTCAATTGGAATGTATCTTTGAATAATTTTATCCATAGCAACTCGATTATTTGACATTTGTATACTGTCATTTATATTTTATATCCTTGATAAAGGCATCATTGCCGAAACATGTAGGGTTGTTTTAAATATATATACTTTGAAGTAAAGCCAGACCTTTAATCGCCAACTGATTGAATTTACTATATATATATAAGTAAAAATTCATTCACGGGTAAGCGGTCTGTCAAGTAAAAATAAAACTCCCTTATTCCACTCTATATTTCATAATGGATTTGTTACTTCATCAGGAGTGTCTACATGTTTAACAAAACCACAATATAACAATAACTAAATCCTTACAATTGAGAGTTAAAATTTAGCAAACAACGGCACTAAACATGTTAAAATTCATCAAATTTAAAACATCAAATTTGATGAATTTTAACATGTTTAGTGCCGGTGTTTGCTAAATTTTAACTCTCAATTGTAAGTATTTAGTTATTGTTATATTGTTTAATATATTGTGGTTTTGTTAAACATGTAGACACTCCTGATGAAGTAACAAATCCGTTATGAAATATAGAGTGGAATAAGGGAGTTTTATTTTTACTTGACAGACCGTTTACCCGTGAATGAATTTTTACTTATATATATATATATATATATATATATATATATAGTAAATTCAATCAGTTGGCGATTAAAGGTCTGGCTTTACTTCAAAGTATATATATTTAAAACAACCCTACATGTTTCGGCAATGATGCCTTTATCAAGGATATAAAATATAAATGACAGTATACAAATGTCAAATAATCGAGTTGCTATGGATAAAATTATTCAAAGATACATTCCAATTGAATAATAATAAATCATGCCTTAGTATTCCAAAAATAGATAGCAAGGTGTGAACATGTGTTGTCCGCTGCTAGCCGCTTGTGTCTCTTTCTGGGTATGAACTTGTGTGTTGGTTGCTGCTGGCAGCTTGCGTCTCTCTCTGGGTGTGTGGTTTTGTGTTTGTGTGAGCGCGTAAGTGTAGGGTTTTTTTATGTTGGCGCGCTCGTGCGTGTATTTAGTGACCGGTCGCATATGCGATCTCTCTAAATTTATGTTACTAAAACATGCAAAAAAATAAAGATGTCATAAAGATTGTTGAAAGTGCCCACCATTTACACGTATACAAAGATTTACACGCCGAACAAAATTAAAATGTTCTCTTTCATCATTTCTGTATCAGCTTTAACATTAGTTGTTGCATCTTGAATGCGTTGCCACAGTTGTTCTTCATTATCTACAGGTATCATGTAAACCAATGTCCTCATCACAAATAATCCAAGGGGGTTAAATCTGGTGAACGTAGTGGCCAATTTACAGGGGCGTCACTACCTCTACATATCCAGTTGTTTGAATTTTGTTAGTTTAAAAGTGGTTTCGAACATTGAATGGAAAATGTGGTGGAGCTCCAACATACTTTGTAGATGTTGCAAATAAATGTCTCCGGTTAATTTCTGCGGTAGAATGACAAGATCACCAATAAAATTTCCAATTATTATTCCAGCGCCCTATATTAATTTTTCATTCGCTTTGAAAATATTTTTCCTTGATTGCATTCGGATTTTCATCTGCATAAACGTGTTCATTTGTAACACGCTTTACCGGTAAACAAAATAGTGTTGCCAAAGTTTAAACCTATTTTTCTTTGTCTATAATAACCCCGGTGCATTTCAGGGTCATGTTATAATAGATCTTGAACTACCATCTTATGGTATGGATGTAGCAACTGTTTTTTAATTACGTTCTGAACAATATCTTTACATATTCCTAGTTTCGTACTTGTTCGTCTGGTGTTTGGTTCTGGATCTTTTATAATACGTTCTAAAATTTCTTCTTTACGTTGAAACCTTTACAATCCGCTGCCATCAATCAACTTTTGCTTGATAATTATCCTTGCTTTCGATAAAAGACTTAGTTGCGGCGTTTCGATTTATGACAAATACATTAACTTACGAGGGATATACGGTTACTAAGATACATTTGTGAATTACAGACAGACCATTTTATTTATAGAAATCAAACATACACTAAAAGCGTGAACTGTTACATTTGCTACTTTTGAACATAATCGCCGCCAATGTTAAAGCACTTATTCCAGCGAGGCACAAGCTTCTGTATACCCTCTTCGTAAAAGGTGCGATGCAAATTTATAAAATACTCCCGTACTTCATCTTGAAGTTTGTCGTTGTCTTCAAACCTTTTACCCGACAAATGAACTTTTAACAGCCCAAACAAATGAAAATTATAAGGAGCCAGGTCTGAACTAAGGGACGGATGGACAATAACTTTCCAATTCTGTTTTTGAAGCCAGGCCTTCGTCTGATTTGAGGTGTGCAGTCTTGCATTATCATGCAACAACTTGATTCCTTTCGTCAACCTTCCTCTTCGTTTCTGTCGAGTGGCTTGGCGTAGTTTTTCGAGAGTTTGACAATAAATATTGCTGCTGATTGTCGTTTTCGGTGGTAAAAACTCTATGAGCAAAATGCCTTGCATATCTCAGAACACAGTTGCCATTGTCTTTTTTGCAGACTGCTGAACTTTGACTTTTTTCGGTGTTGATGAACCCGGATACTTCCACGTCATCGAGTCTTTTTTTTTTGGCTCGGGTATATGGTGGTATAACCACACTTCGTCTGCTGTTACTATAGACTCTACAAATTCGTTTTCCTGATGATAGCGCGTTAAAAGTTCCATTGTCACCGCTATTCGTAGTATTTTGTGTTGGTCTGTCAACAGTTTTGGTACGCATCTCGCGGACTCTTTTCGATAGCGTAATTCAGATACGATTTCATGAACAGAGCTTTTAGGAATGCCGGTCAGTAAAGCAATTTCCCATTTTTTCAACCGACGATCTTCTCGAATCAGTGTATCGACCTTTAATTGTTTCTCATCAGTTTTCGTTGTTGATGGTATTTTCGCACACCTTCAATATCATCGTTCAGAGCTGTGCGTCTACTTTTGAACTGTTTACGCCAAACACTAATTTGTTTTCGATTCAGAACGCCTTCTCCGTAAATCTTCAGTATTTTTTTTATGAATTGGGGTAGGTGTTTCATTATTTGCTTGCAAAAAACGAATGACCGTTCACACTTCAAACTTAAAGTATGTTTCGATCGGAACTGCCATCGTGCGGCTGTCACTGTACCCGTTGTACTGAACCTAAGGCAATGACAATAGCCACCTATGCAGTACATATGCGCTTCTAAAATGCGTGCAAGTTCTAACCTGATCGGAGCGACGTAGGCAGTGTGCCGTGCAAACGTATAGCAAGCGCCAAATAAGATGGCGAGGGGTGGGAGTAAATTCGCGCAGCATTGGAAGTAATGGGGAGATTTGTATTTGGTTTTACATAAAATTGCAAGATACCATAGACGGCGTAAACTACACATCTATCACTTAATAAATTAATAATTTATTAGAGTAAAATATATACAAACTTATTTTTTTAACAGTGTATAGATTTATTGTGAAGTCAATTAGACATTACGGAAACAATTAAACATACGAATAAAGACATATATGCACGTACGTTCATTACCAAACGAAATGATATTAATAATGAGATTATACTGTCAACAACAAAAAAAAATGGGAAATCTAAAATTTGATCGTGTGTTATTAATTGTCAGCTTATTTCAGTTTTATTTCTGTCAAACAGTTGTCAAACGTTACTATTGGTTTTAGTTTTTAGTTTTAAGTATGCCAAAAGCCCGAATCTTAATCCAATTGAAAATTTGTGGGGCACATGGAAGAAACAATGCGCCGTAATAATTTTAGACAGACAGGAATTGATTAATTGCATAAACGAGTGTTGACAAAATTTATCTGCACAATATTGTGAAGCTCTAATTAGATCTATAACTAGAAGGATTAATTTGGTGATAGAAAGTAATAGCAATGCACCAAAATACTAAAAAAATACTAAAAAAAATACGACCTTTATTTTCTTGCGCATATTATTTTACGACGTCTAATTAAATTATTTTGATTAATCATTCGGATGGCAATGTCAGATAATTCTAACCTTTTTGAAAAAAGTCGTAATTAAAGAGATAAAAAAACATAATACACAAATTTCTGTGTACAGTTGTGGGCCCTACAAACAGTTTGACAAAATAAATGTTGGCTTTCTAACATGGTCTTATGATATTTAAGTTTATAAAATGTCACCTAACTGAAAGAAAGTCAGTGGCGTATAAAATAAAAAATTGGAAAAATGGAAAAATTCAAATACAAATTACGTTGTTGCAACAATATATGCGTTTTTAAAATGAAAATGCATTCCAGTTTGTTTTTCTTGATGAAATCTGTATTTTTCAAGATGGGAGCTCGCAAAAATCATATCAAAAACATTGAATCTGCAAAAGCAAAACAATGGCAAAAGGTATTAATTATTTAAAAAGTATTGGCATGGGCAATATATCATTGACTTTTATCGTGTTTTTATCAACATTTCTTTTATTTGCGATGTGCCTAATGCTCATGCCACCCTCTAGCCTAGTTCTAATTATCGACTTTTGTAGTTAGTTTAATTGATGTATTTTAAAAATTGTGTACGCTTCTGACTTACAATAAACAGACACTAGCATAACCATACCGGATAAAAGTCAAATTTACAAATCACGAATTTTTTTAATTTGACAGAATGTGGCAAAAGTCTGTGTGTTTTTTTTGTAGAGACCGCAACTGTACGTCAATTTCCATTTTTTTTTGGTGGGAAGCGTAAGTTATAAACAGGTTTTTAAGAATATTTTTAAAACAGTATAAATTTACAGAGGAAGTAATTTGATGTTATAATTAAGTAAACAATTTACATATGAAATGAGATTTAAATGTACAAACAGGTAGTTAAGAATATCGCAAAACACAAATACATTTGTAAAGAATATTTAATTTATAAATGGTTTACTCCTTTATTACTAACAGCACAATAGATTAAACAAATTAATCTTCTTCGGAACTGAAGTTGTCATCACTGTCACTCTCATTATATACATTAATAATTAAACTTTCTGTCGTTCCATCAACTAATATTTACGATTCTAAATATTTATCTTCAATATTAACAACATGTTTAAAACGTTGTTGCCAATCTTCCTGAGAAATTCTCGAAAATTCTTCTTCCACCATTTTTCGAACATCTTTTATCTGAAAATTTACATTTCTTGCAACGACATTGTTTTTGAGGGTGGCCCTGATCAACTCAATTGGATTTAGGTCGGGGTGATACGGTGGAAGTCTCAAAACTGTGTCCATTGCGTTGTAGAATTTGGTCGAATTTATACGTTATATATTGACCCTTATAGTGTTTGATTAGCTGGTATAGTTGTGGCTTTAACATTCTAGTATCAAAAGGAATATTTTTTAACGTCAACCATTTGCGATAACTAAACCAGGTCATGTATTTACAAAACATCTATTTCGTCAACACGGCCTCGGTGAGTTATGATCTTTCACCACATTGTGTTTATCTTGTAACCAGGTCACTAGGCTAAGGGGACACACTCTAATATAAAACGAAACACTCAGAGGTCTCAGAGGTCTCACGAGAGTCAGTCAGAGACAGAGTCAGAGAGTATGAGTCTCTACAAGACTAGTGCCTTATAATTATAATGTAGTTTATTATTGTTATCAATGTTATTATCTTTATTAAATTGTATGTTGTTATTTAATCGTTGTCCCGCCTGTTATTTATCACACTGGTAAACCTGCGGTATAAATGGAACTGCCTCGGCAACAATGTTACCTTAGGGACCAGGTGACATTACATGGCGATCCTGCCCACGTCTGATATTACATGGCGATTCTGCTCACGTCTGATATTACATGGCGATCCTACCTTTAATTAGATGATCGGATATTACATGGTGATTCTGCCATCCCATCATCTGACATTACACATTCAATGATTTCATTTTCTTACTAATACTTGTTGCAGGATTTGTTTGTGTATTGTGATACGGCGCATTATCAATTACAACAACGGAGCTTGTGGGGAAGTTCGGTATAAGCTTCTGTTCTATCCAAATGCCATAATTTTCTGCGTTCATATCCGAATGGTAATCACTAGTTTTTTGTATCACTTTATGATCCCCTAGCAAAGACATTATGTTCCGTCACTGACAAATATATTCTGACAATTACTTGAGTAACTGGGCGTGCACGTTTTTAATAACGGCTACTGCGCACCCCCACAGCTCGCCATCTTATTTGGCGCTTGCTGTACCTTTGGAATCGGATATCCTTCATACTTATGTCAAAGTGACACAAAGCAACAAAAAGTTAAGAGTTGTTCCACTTTTTAGTTTCGTTGACTACTGCATATATACCTTAAAAATATTGTGCGGTATAAAATAGGTATATATAATATAATTTTCTGCGTTCATATCCGAATGGTAATCACTAGTTTTTTGTATCACTTTATGATCCCCTAGCAAAGACATTATGTTAAGTCACTGACAAATATATTCTGACAATTACTTGAGTAATTGGGCGTGCACGTTTTTAATAACGGCTACTGCGCACCCCCACAGCTCGCCATCTTATTTGGCGCTTGCTGTACCTTTGGAATCGGATATCCTTCATACTTATGTCAAAGTGACACAAAGCAACAAAAAGTTAAGAGTTGTTCCACTTTTTAGTTTCGTCGACTACTGCATATATACCTTAAAAATATTGTGCGGTATAAAATAGGTAAAAACGGAAAACAAATTTGAAATGTTCTGATACAAATAAGCACGTTTGCAAAAAAGTATATCTGAAGAATATCGGATACTGGGAATTATTATAATACAAATTTCACAAAAAATCATGACAGTAATCGAGTCTTACAAAGAGTATCTTTTCTGTAGTAAATAAGTTACACAATCTCTAAGGCCCGGTATTTCCAACTCCGAATAAAGTTCGCAATAAGAGTATTCGTAGAATATCTTTGTTATTCTGTATTTCCAATGGTTATTCGAGAGATAAGAGTAGTTATTCGACAAATAACTTATTAGTAAGGTGAACTTGCGATTATGGGCTTATTCGTCGTAAAGTGCCGAATCAATTCCGATTGTTTGCGAACATCAACGAAATGCTTTTGAACTGACATTAAAATTTAGGTTAGAATACAAATGAATCATATTGGTTGTGTAGGTTATTTTTTAACAAATTAATTAAAAATGGTAAACGGAGAAATCGACGAGCTATTAGAGTTGGAAGAAATAGAGATTATTGATGAAATAAATTTCCGTGCCCACACGAATTAAATTCGGTAACAATTAAGCTCCAAGCCTCGTTTTTTTTTTTCATGTGATCGCGTCCGTACATTTGTTTTCGATAATATTTTTATATTTTAAGGCGAGTTTTACTAATAATCGAGTTTCAGTGTGGGTAAAATTTATCGATCTTAATCGCTTATTACTATCCCCCATCTTATTATTATAAATTATTATTATCATATACTGCACAAACACACAACTCGAAACTACACAAAGAAATGGGTTATTTTCCGTTTCTCTTTTATTAGGTAAACTTACCTAAGTTCCTCCTACTTTAATTTCAAACATTAAACTTCCCTACTTTGATTTGAAATAGCAGTGTCGCCAATGTAATAAAGTACGTAGATGTGTCGAATAACTATTCGACGAGTAAAGTAGGCTTGGAAAGACGCATTTCGGATGTTCGGCAAATAAAAGTTCCTAATAAGTTTATTCGACTCATAACTATTTGCGAGTTTATAGGGAGGTGGAAATACCGGGCCTAAATTTTATACTCAAACCTCTTTTTTTCCATTGACGTAAAAATTTGAAATGCGCAATAATAAAAAAAAACTATATACTGATGTTTTTCTCTTAAATATGCCAACCTACCAAATTTTAGCAAAATCGAATGAGTCGTTTCATATTTATTAAAAAAAAAAACGATTTCAGAATTGTAACTTCAGGTCCGTATAACGTCCAAACTAAGCAACTTTGTACTAAGGCAAACTGTCTTAAATCGTCTTAAATGAACAATTAAAATTGATTATATTGTTAATAAATTATGTTCATCTAATAATAGTTTTTTATTTTTAATTCGGAGATCGTAGTTAAAATATTGTATGTGTGCTTTTTGCCTCAATAGAGCCCTTACGTGATTTATAGCAGTTGCTTCGCTCGTGCTTTAAACAACGCGTTCGGGCCCAAAAAGATCACTTCACGCACTGTCTCAGAAATAACTATTTTATTTATTTAAAAAGTCATTGAATATTTTTTCGGCTACTTACATCTTTGACATTAAATGTAGGGAGCACTTGCGATTTTTGGCATGAAGGCCAAAAGCCCCGCAGGTCAGTATTATCTTCTTCAGCTATACATAAAGTAAATAGCACGAAAATTATCACAAGTTTCATTTTCTCTCACAATTCTGTTTCGGTAGGTAATTTCTACGACGGAATGACAATTTTACATCAAAATCTCTTTTATTTAAATCAATTTGGTGCTTAGCATAAAATTCTTGTTGGGCTTTTAAAGAGAGCAACGTGAAAACCCCAATTAAGTTGTCTCTTGTATCGCGGTTTTTATATTAATTTTATATAGGTTTGCAAGCGTTTTTAATTGTCGGTTAATTTTTTATTTGTCGGAATGATAATTATTGTAGATAAAATTAATGTATTTTCGAACAATGGATAAATTATATGCATTTATATTTCAATTCAAAAAGTTAAGGTGTAATGAAATATCATTCTATAATACTTTTATAACTTGTAATTACACTTGTCTACATTATTTTCGGAAGAGTTACGTTAGTTAGTGTTTTATAAAATATTTTTTATGTTGAAACAGAAAATGTAATCAAAAATGTTCCATTACGTCACGTTTTTTAGTTATTTTTGTTTAAAAATCCTCATTACAGTGTATTCGACGTTCAATAGATATGTAATCTCGTTCAATAATCATGATTATTACTACTAAGAAACAAGAGAATGACATTACCCTAATAGCAATTTAAGCAATAAATCATCCTATAGTAATAGGAGCAGAAATAGGTCGAGATAGCTATCTGAATACAAAATTTTAGTTCGGCAAGATTGAACTGGTCAACTGGATGGGAAGATGGGGCCAGAATAATACAAATGCCGGAAAAATTTAATAACGTATTTCCTTTTATTATTTTCGTATTCTTCTATAATAATGTATCCATCTTTAATAGATATTTAGCCTGCGAAGTCAAAATCTATATATACAGGCTGGGGAAAATGTTCTATAACTATATCGCTTGTAACTTTTGAATGAGCAATTTAATTAAAAAATTTCTTATACAAAAGAGGGTTCATATTATACTCGTATTTTTCATGAATTGGTAGCATTAGTTTTTTTTTGCAAGACCAACAAATTTTTTTTTCTTAAATGGCGTCATGTATTTTTTTTACATATTTAAAAGACATTTTTCTGGTGAATATAATGGTCTGCAATTTATAGGAGGTTGTATAAGAAAATTTTCAAGAAAATGGTCAAAAACCTTTATTCCTAGTGACAGCTCAGTTATCTTGATTTAATAAATTATTCTGTTTTTAAATGTCAACATGACATAATATGAAAAAAGTAAACAATCACGCGTCATTCGATAAAACTTTGACATTTATTCGGTTGTAAAACGTTAATTTATGTAAAAAATAGAAAAATTATCACAAAAAGAACGAATTGAAGTTTTGATTATGGGTAGTTACGGTAGTAGGAAACGTACACAAGTTGATGTACGTAATTTATTTAACAATAAGTATCCTGAGCGGATTTCGATTAACCAAACAACTGTAAGTCGTATTGCAAAACGGTTTAATGAGATGGGTACCGCTAAACACGCTCCAAAAACCAGCCAACCAAGAACAGTAAATGACGGAGATAAGGCTCTCAACGTATTATTAGATGTTGCGGAGAATTCCAAAATTTCAACCCCAACTCTAGTTTCAAATAATGACATGTGCTGCACCTAACTTTGGAGCAGTAGTAAGAGAGTACTTAAATGAGGTGTTTCTTGGTAGGTAGATTGGTAGAAGGGGTTCTATCCTATCGAATAGCCTGCTAGGTCTCCAGATTTAAATCCTTTGGATTTTTTTATGTGGGGACATTTAAAGACTGAATTCAACCGAACTCGATCTAATAATCTCGAGGATTTACAGCTTAGAATTCAGACTGAAGTAAATAGGCTTTCACCAAGTGCACTCCAAAATATTTTGCAGGGGTTTAGAGACCGACTAGGTCATTTTTTGGCAGTAAATGCTGCCCATTTTGACCACTTAAACAATTAATTTTCTCAAGTTCCTTTTTTCTAGTTTTTAAATTAACTCACCGTTTTTTTGTTTGTATGTAACAATAACACTTCATTCTAACAATTTTTTTTTTGTTAATTTCATTAAAGTTTCATAATTTGACAATAATGAAGGTTTTTGACTACTTTCTTGAAATTTTTCTTATACAATCCCCTATAAATTGCATATCATTACTTTCACAAAAAATTTCATTTAAATATGCAAAAAAAAATTACTATGAGTTTTTTTTATCACTGAACATAATGCATGAATAAGCCTAGACTACGACCAAGTAAATCTGACCCCCGGAAAATATGCGAACTAATTTACCAACGTCTTGCTCCGCACACCCTCTAACCCACACTTTACACGTTCGACAGCTGTGTACAGTCCCGTTCATGCTCCGTCATTTACAGTGCTCGTTTACTTGTTTATTAAATCGTTGTTTTCATATTCTCTTGCGTTCTTACTCGTTTCTATTATTTTTTGCTTCTTTTTGAATATCCGAACAGTTTTTCTTAAAAGTATTTCATTTTCTGTTGTTAGCTAAAGGTAAGTAATAATATAACCTCAATTATTTTTACGCGTTTACTTATGTTACAAATATGTTGTAGATTATCCATCATCATTATGGCTAAACGATAATCGGAGAAAGATGACGTTTTGACTATACTGGAGACAGTTATCGAGTTTTGTGAGGAAGAGAAACGAACAGGCCACTATGCTTTTCCTGTAGAGCAAGTCATTAGAAGAGTAGCTGCAATGACAGGAAAATCAGAAAAAAGTATTAAGCGTATCAAAACCAATTTACGCAAGAGTTTGGAGGACCAACCTTCATCTTCTACTATCCATATACAGCCAAGAAAGGAGAAAAGTCCAAAATTATATTAGATGATGCGGACAAGTAATATATCAATATAAATATTTAACGTACTTTATATTTATTTCAATTTAAATCTTAGATCTGTATTGCGGAACAAGATCACATCTATGTACACTGTCAGTAAGACTGTACCTACTTTACAAAGTTTACATTCATATATGAAATCTGAAACAAAATTCCCTGGCAGCAAAGAAACTTTACGGAAAATTATTATTGGTATGGGTTACAAGTACAAAAAATGTGAATCGAACAGAAAAGTATTAATGGAACGACAAGATATTGTGGCCTGGCGAGCACGATATTTACGACTTAAAATGTATAACGATAGTCTTGGTGAAAACAAGGGACCCCTGGTATATCTTGATGAGAGTTACGTGAAGAATATACAATATCACCCTGAGATGTTAAAGTGTGAATTGCTTAAATTAGTGAGACGTAATAAACCAGAACCTGAATATGAAATAGACAATTATGCAGCAACATTAGGTCATTCGGTGTTAAGATTACCGCCATATCTCTGCGATCTTAACCCAATCGAAATGATTTGGAGCATGGTGAAAAGGAAGGTGGCCTCTAGAAATATTGATGGTAGTTGCGATGTTGAGGGTTTAATTTTGCAGGCTTTTAGTGAAATTACTCCAAATTTATGGCAAGCAGAATGCAGACATGTTCACAAAATAGAAAAAGAATATATCAAAAGGGATCAATTAATGGATATACACGAAGAATTTATTATTAGATTATGCGAATCAGATTCAGAAACGGATTGGTTACAATCGGATGATGAATAAGAATTTTGTAGTGTATTTATAATGCTATATTAATTATTTCTTGTATTACTTTACTATTTTTGAATAAATCATATATATTCTTGTTGTTTCCTCCAAAATGTTTTAAAAATGTGTATGCATATTAATATTATAACATTCTACCTTTTTTTAACTGCAATCTTTACATTAACATTTGACATGAACGATACGACTGATTCAAATACTGGCGCGTTCAGTTTTTTTCTGGGAATGTACACAACAAACCGACAGTGCTGCTTGAAGGGTCACGCTTCGTTGGTCGTACTCTATGTTCAGTTTTAAAATAAACGCTTTAATGCATGCAACCAACATTACGAGTGTCACCACTTGTAATAAACATTTTAGTTGTCAGCGTCAACAAAGTGTTAAAATAATTTATTTAACATTTAACTTACACAAACAATATTAAAATGAATTTTATGATGAATTGAAAAAAGCTTGTTTTTATTTATAATTCTTTAACTTTTTAATGTTCGAAATGTCCACCTTCACATTCCATACAATATGCGAGTCGATTATGATACATTAACTCTAGCGTTATATTGTGTGTGTGTTAAATTAAGTTAAGCATTTAGTGAAATAAGGAACTTTTAAAACATACCGATAGGTACCGCACAGGTCTACAAAATTAAACTTTTTGACACATGTTTTTATTTTGAAAACTGGTTTTATATAATTTTGGTAGGCTGATTTCAAAAATTCTATGCATTTATTTGTATCACGTAAGGTTTTTTGCAAATATTAAATGAAAAAAAAAGATATTTCTAAAAAAATTTATTTGTTTATTGAGTAAAAATGTGGAATACAAGTTAAAAAAGTGGAAAAAATACTTTACTCAGTCTTTTTTAAGTGAAATCTTTGTCTTTTTGCCTGAAAGCTGCGTTGTCCGGACATTCGGTTGTATGTTTTTAAGGGCATATCCCGTTTTAACATCCAGCAGTAGTCCGCCATCATCGTTATGCTCCATCTGCCTTGGTATCGCCGTTCCATTTCCTTAATGTCTTGGTGAAACCTCTCTCCCTGTTCTTCGCTAACTGCTCCAAGATTTTCAGGAAAATAGTTCAAGTGTGAAAACAGGAAATGCACTTTCAAACTCATATTACAACCTAGACTATGAAAATGTTGTAACATATTTTGAACAATATTTTCGTAGTTTTCGTCCTTAGAGTTCCCAAGAAACTTATCAATTACTTCTTTAAATGAAACCCAGGCGTTTTTCTCGACATTGGTCATTGTGTTTTGAAAATCCTTGTCTTTGCATAATGTTCTGATCTGCGGCCCAACAAAAATACCTTCTTTTAACTTGGCATCGGATAAGGCTGGAAATGTCTCGCACAAATATTTAAAACACTGTCCATTTTTGTCTAGGGCTTTAACAAACTGCTTCATCAAGCCAAGTTTGATATGGAGAGGAGGCAGTAAAACTTTTTTGGGGTCAACCAAGCTATCTCTTAATACATTTTTGCTACCAGGTGTAAGGCTTGTTCTAGAAGGCCATTCTATCGGTACATCTGGTCCATGAGGAACTGGTCGAATAGCAGAGTCAAGATTGGGATACACAATTTGTTTCTTATTTTTTCTGTTGAATCCTTGAACATTACACGAACAAAAATAACAATCATCACTGTGATTTCTAGGCTCTCGCCATACCATAGGAACACCAAAGCTTAAACATTTCTTCCTACCTTTTTGACAGTTTCTTAATGCTCCAACGCAAACGGAACAAACAGTATGAGGAGCCCAGGACTTGTCTTGGTCGCCAATTTTTACACCAAAATTAAGTTAAGCATTTAGTGAAATAAGGAACTTTTAAAACATACCGATAACATAGGTCTACAAAATTAAACTTTTTGACAGATGTTTTTATTTTGAAAACTTGGAATAAGCGTGGTATACATTTTTCACAAACGAAGTTATAGTTTGCCTCTGCTTTACTACGACATAACTACCACAGATATAACAAAAGTTATTCGGATTGTTCACACAAGGTCTTCTTTCCATATTTATACGTTCTAGAACACTTAAAATACGCAACAACGAAGACAACAAGCGCGCGGACACAGTAGCACGACGACTAACACAACCAAACTGCACATAAGCAGGTTTCAACTTTGTATTGACGCTTCTGCGCTGACTCTGTTGCTTTGCTGAGAAATCTAATATTAACCAGTGTTGCCAAATCACATTTAATTTCATAAAAATCAATTCATTTAAAAATCATGCCTAACATGGAACAAACATATTCTTGTCATAGGTATGTATATTAATAAATTAACATTTTTAAGATATAGAGCGCTATAAAAAAAATTTACGTGATAGAGCAAAAATATGGCGTTTTTTGGAATAAGGGCCCCCAAACATATACAAATTAGCAAACAGCTTTCAAACATCAAAATCACTGAAGACCTGTGTAATTTGAGAGTTAACAGTACCATTTAATGTAAAGTACGCCTCATCAGTGAAAAGCATTTTCTTAAACATATTATGATTTTCATTGAATAAGTTATAGTGTTTGGTGATTAGAAAACTTTTAAGATTTGTATTTGTACTGTTTGCGAATTTTAAATATAGACGTCTTCAAAATATTCAATTGTGGTGCTATTTTACTTAATGGTGTCTTGAGGCATTCTTCAATGTAACATAACACATTTAATTTCAGGTCTTCCTTCAGAAGACCTAAAACCCCTTGGGGGGTTTTAATTTTCTTTCTGTGTGTATTTCGTCTGTAATCATCTGAATTGTTCCGATGGTTTGGACCTGTCAAGATACTTGATAAAAAACAGATCCTGAACTTTCCCTAAACTGTTTACAGATTTTTAAAATTTATATTTTTGCATCTTTTATATGCATTTTTAAAATTAGGTGAATTACAAATGTTAAATACTAAAATATTTAAAATGTCATTTCTTTTATGCACATTACTGGCATTGATTTTGACATTTGTCGAAATACATAATCGAGGGATGTTGGTTGCATAACAGTCCCATGCATTGAGACGTTCTTTTTGAAACTGAACATAGGCTATGTATCGAGATAAAAAAACTCACGGTATGACGCTATTTAAGAAAAAAAGTTAGTTGGCCTTGTATCATAATAGTGAACTCAAAAAAAGCGAATGCTACCAAGTGGTGCCAAATATTATATGAATCATCTTTTATATAAGTAATTTTGTAATTAAATTGCTCATTCAAAAGTTGCAAGCGATATACAGTACTTTTTCCCCTGTATATTTTGACCCCCTGTATATTTTGACTTCATCTGGTTAAATATCAATCAAAGTTAAGTATTTACTTATTCTACTCATACTTAAAAACGACAAAATTAAAAGGTTTTGTTTTTAAAAAACACCAAACATGCCTAAAAAATTATTTATTTACAAACATAATAATGATAAACCATACATATCGTGTAATATATGTAATACATTTGCAAAAATGAGAAACTATATTTTACATATATAACACACAACTCTTAAAATGTTTTATAGTACAGGTATTATTAATAATATAATTGTATATTATTATACCGCGATATCGTAAAGTTTCTGGGTCAACGGTGGCCATGGGGTGAAAAACGTCTGTCTTAATTTATATCATCCTTTTGAGAAAAATCTGATAAAATTTTCAGATTAAGTGTCCTGCTGACGTTAAAATTTGTCAATATATTAATCTTAATGTCAGTATGACACATAACCTGAAAATTTTATCAGATTTTTCTCAAAAGGATGATATAAATTAAGACAGACGTTTTTCACCCCATGGCCACCGTTGACCCAGAAACTTTATGATATCGCGGTACAAAGCCATACTTTTACAAAAGAGACTATTTCAGCAGTATTCCATGTTAACATATAAATTTTTTTGGATAAAATATCTTAATTGTATAACTAAATATAAATAACTAATTGTAATAAGTATAGCTTGTATAATAGTATTTTTATAGAGAACTTACTTCAATGTTTTCTATCTAAAAAATTTTTTCAACATTTTATTAATTATATAATTACTGGTTTTTAAATGTTAAATTTTCAGCATAATACATCTATAAATTCTATTGCTTCTCAAGATAAATATTATTAATATAAACACTAGATACATCAGATATACCTCTGAATCTTGCGGTTTTTTGCATGAATTCCAGATGTGCCTGGTGTAGGTTTAGGAGTTGTTGGTTGTTCTATTACAATATCTGCCATAGTTGAGGGCGGCTCTGGGGTTTTTGTCGGAATTTCAGATGTATCTAGTGCAAATTTGGATCGTATGACCAAATTATCAACTGTACTAAACGATGACTCCAGAAAAATAAATTTTAATACCTTACGAATAATGTTTAATAACAGTACCTATATTTTCTTCTACATTACTAGGATACAAAGTTGGATGGCATCCTAATGTAAGTTTTTGGTTTGTATGTTCATATTACTAGAATCTCTTCATATTTCATTTCCAAACATTCTTACCATAGTTTTAACCTATAAATCAGTGGCGGCTCGGGGTGGTTCACATAGGGACTGCATAATTTCAAAATTAAAAAGTGTAATACAAAAACGCTTACCAAATCCTTATAAATTTCACCGATGTACTGTTCCAGACAGGTACTGTTCATTGTAGAGTTTGTTTTGAGGGAATAGGTAGTAAATATTACACTACACAGTTTAATTACATCTGACGATAAACGAAGTCCATTTTACGTGTCTTTGACTTGCAGAACAGTTCTATCACTTTTTCATTAAAGTTTGGGAAATCATTTATTCATTCTTTTTTACAAGATAACATAGTAAGGGCATTTAATCTCTCTTCTTTCATTGTATTTCTCAGGAAAGTTTTTATTCTCTTCAGCCGTGAAAACTGGCGTTCCGCTTCGGACGTTGTCATTGGGATTGTAATGACAATTTTTAAAAGCGTAACAACTTCATTAAAGGTGTCGCTTAATCTATGCAGCAGAAGACCTAGCAGACCTACAGCACGGACTTCTATATTTTGCCTAAATTCTTCTCTAGAATATAGAACGCTTAATTTAGTTCGTAGTCTGCTTTCATTGAGGCATGGATAAAATTTTACTGCTTCTTTAAGGCAATCTTCCGGAAATTTTTTTTGAAAGGAGGAGAACTGTTTAAAAGAAATTAAGTTTGCTAATATTAAGTGCCCTGTATACCGAAATCTAGTTTTTATTTCTAGCAAAATAATATCGCACACTTCAATAGTTTCCCTCCTTCTTTGGCTACCATCAGTTACTCTTCGCCGCTTTAATGGTCGAGGAGTCAGTTCTGGGTCATTTTGTTTAACCAACTGATTGTCTGTGTCAGCGATTTCGGTTCGAATTTTTCCAATAGCGCGTTCAAAATTATCTAAATTATTCTTGATTTTTAATGCATCTGTATTGACATTTCGTAATTGATTAAACAATATGTCCAAATGTGGCATAATTTTATGAAAGAAAGTTAACCAATAGATAAAATTTTCCTCCTCTAAAATTCGCAAATTGGTACCAGCTTGATGAATGGTAGTTTGTAAACTAGCTTCTCCCTCGATTTGTTCTAGAGCTCAATTATTTTTTCTCGGTGCTCATATATTGTATTCACTGTCCTAGAATTGAAGTTCCATCTTATTTTTGAAGTACGAGGTAAGCTTTTTCTCTGAAGGAATTCTTCCGATCTTGCAGCTCGTTGTGGTGAAGTGGAAAAAAATGTACATAATCCCGTCAGATTGGCAAAAAAATTCTGCAATTACTGCTGCTCGATGTAGCATGTGACATAATTAGATTTGTCTGATGTGCATAACAATGTACAAAATTAGCCCTTGGATACTGGTGTTGGACATGTCTTTGCACGCCGTTAATAGCACCACTCATGACTGCTGCCCCATCATAGCTCTGTGCAATCAGTTTTTCTGGGTCATCAACAAGCAAACTAATTTCGTTAAGGATGGAGGCAGATAAAGAATTAGCATCATGTCCACTAGGCAGAAGAAATTTCCAAAATCTTTCGACCGGTCTCGCGTTCACAATATATCTTAAAACAATCACCAACTGAAACTGATTGGACACAACTGTGGTTTCATCAGCTATCACAGATATGAAGTCGGTTGCTTTAATTTCACTGGTAACTTGTTCATGATACACGTTCAACATTGCATCAAGCAGCTCATTCTGTATCGTTTTTGATAATCCCTTAAAAACCGGTGCTGCTTCGATGTGATCTCTGAGCGATTTATCCAATTCTGCCGTAAAATTTATCAATTTCCGAAAAATGCCCTTGTTATTCGACGTTTGCTGTTCATCATGACCCCGAAGTGCCAGTTCAAACGCGCCACAAAATCTAATACAATTTATTATTAAATTTAACACATGCCTATTTTTTGTTACCTTTTCATTGTGTTGTTGAATTGCTTTGAATTGCACACCTCACAAGTGGAACTTTGGTTCGCAAGTTGTATTTATCAAAACAGCAAGCAGAAGTTCTAGCTTCACGCTTAAAGGGGTGGAATTTATTGAATAAGAATACTAAAATTTCACTTTATAGAAACAGAAATAAAGATCCGATGAAATATTTCAGTAAGAAAGATCAGCTGTGTTCCTATTGTGATATAGAAAGTTTGATGTCTGCTCTCGATATTGCTTATAATGCTGGCGATTGGCGGTTGTTCATTGACTCTTCCAAAACAAGTTTAAAGGCAGTGCTACTGTATAAATTCAAACAAGAATTCTTCCGTATCTGTAGCGCATGCGGTTGAAATGAAAGAGACATATGAAAGTATGTCATTAATTTTGAAAGCAGTCAATTACGACGCTCACTTATGGGGGATCTGTGGCGACCTCAAGGTTATTGGTCTTCTTTTCAGTTTTAAAGGTGTTTTAAAATGTCTCAAAATACTGCTTTTTCTTATGTTTTTAGGACAGTCGTGCAACAAGTGAACACCAATATTTCTTTAGTTAACCTTCTTTTGCCACCTTTACATATAAAATTAGGGTTGATGCAGAATTTTGTCAAAGCTCTAAATACAGAAGAATATGGATATAAATATTTAAGGCCAGTATTTATTAAGTTAAGTGATGCCAAATTAAAGGGAGGTATATTTGTTGGATCTGAAATAAGAAAATTGCTCAACGTTGAAAATTTTGACATAAAGATGAATATTGTAGAGCTAGCGGCATGGAAGTCATTTAAGGATTTTTTTGGAAATAACGAAGCAGAAAGTACTGACCTTTTAGTATAAAATCTTTTGTCGAACGTCATTAAAAATTCGTTTTTTGCATTCGCTTGATTTTTTCCAACCAAATTTGGGTACTGTTATTGATGAGCAGGGAGAACGCTCCCATCAAGGTATATTACAAATGGAGCAGCGTTACCAAGGCAGAAGAGACGAATGACTTCTGTTTGTTTCTAAAAAGAGAGGACCCTACTACACAAAACGAAGAAGTAATTTATTAGTTCACAATCACCAGGTTTATGTATGTTTTATCTATACTTCTGAATAAAATTAAGGAACCACTAGTAAAATTCAAAATAAATTTAAAACAAGATAACGAAATTTAATGAAATGAATACCCGAAGTATAGAAGTAAAAAGTCTTGTCTGTCCAGGATACTGTGTGTTGACAAGTTCCAATAAGAGCTAAAGCATCCACACATTCCGGGATAGATGTGATTTTTAACGAATTTTTCATTAACCTAACAACCAGGAGTTATGTCGTAGTACATACTGTACAGTATACCTATATATACGCTATACGGTAACCGTGAGAAATGCAACCTTAGCGTCTTTCTTGACGTTACTAAGAAATGCTTTCGAGTCGTACAGATAAGAGAAAGTATAAATATATGTAACAGCGCTTTTAATTATTATTATATACTCTGTATTCCTTATAGTTAGGTAGCAATAGTATTATAATCACATTTTGTAAATTTTGTAATTGCTTAATTAAAATAAAAACATGTACTAAAAGAATTCCAAAATAAAATTTGTTTAGTATACATGGATGATATAATAGTTTTGTCCACTTCCCTTCAGGAACACATAAATAATTTAAAACAGGTATTTAAAAGATTACGTGAAGCCAAATTAAAAATTCAGTTAGACAAATCAGAATTTCTATGCAAAACGGTAGAATTCTTAGGTCATGTAATTACCCTGGACGGAATAAAACCAAATCAAAAGAAAATAGACAGTATAAAAAAAATTTCCGATACCAAAAACAGCAAAGGAAATAAAGTCATTCCTTGGATTAGTAGGTTACTATAGAAAATTTATAAAAGATTTTGCCAAATTAACAAAACCCCTTACAAATTGTCTAAAGAAAGGAATCCAAATAGTAATAGCCCCGTTGAAAGATTTCATTCCAGTTTAAGCGAAAGCCTTCGGATATTAAAAAACGAAAAAGTAAAAATGCCTATTTCAAACTTAGTAAATTATGCATTACTATCTTATAATAACAGTATCCACAGCGCTACTGAGTATACACCCTTTCAAATTTTAAAATTAGATTTAAATTATAAAAACCCATTTGAAATGAACGAGAGTGAAAGAACGACACAGTATATTAATGATCACGCAGAAACATTAAAATTACTTGCAACTCAAATTCATAATAAGTTAAAAGAGAAACAACAGAAGACATTAGAAAAATGTAATATAAATAGAACAACTCTCGATTTTAATAAAAAGACCTCAATTTATCGAAAAGCTCAATTAGATTCTAGTAAGAAAATAAATAAATCTGCACTTTTATATAAAAAAGTAGAAAACCCCGAAATATTACCTGATAAAAGTAAAAAATAAACACTATCATATGAAAACTCTAAAACTTCAACGTATTGTTTCAGATACAAAAATAACCGAAGATGATTATCCAGATAATCCTGACGATAATTCTTCTACGTCGTAATATAGAATCATTACAAATAAAAGAAATCCACAATCCTATCTTACCAGTACAAATAGGAAAAGCTAAATTAATTACTTCACAACATACCTTTGTATATCACATAAATATAGCAACCCCTCGATTACTATAACCAAATTAGATAACGAATTAGATAACCTCGAGAATATTAAAAACACAGTTAAATCATTTATTTATATTAATAAATAATAAAATAGGATATGCTAAACAAATAAGCAGTGAAATAAAACAAAAATTATCTGTGTTCATTTCTTATAATAAAAGATCAAAAAGAGGATTAATTAATGCAGTAGGTAAAGTAAGTAAATGGTTATTCGGAACATTAGACGAAAACGATAAGGAAGAAATAGAAAATTTAATTCATATCATATCAGGCAATGAAGTAAAGTTGCAAAATAAAATAAATGAACAGTACATCTTTTAAAGGAACTAACGTTAAAGTATAACGACGCATTCAATGTTTTAAACGAAAATCAAAATACGCTCACGAGACAAATTAATAACATCCAATTGGAATTTCAAGAAACTATTAACACGATTGAAAAAGCTCTATCATTTACGATACTCCTTGACGGATTAATTATACAATTAAATTTTGTAAAATCACTAATAAACGATATAGAAACAGCCATATCATTTGCCAAAATAAATATATTACATGTTTCAATAATAACACCAAAAGAATTAGAACAAATATTAAGTATTATGCATAAAAAGTATGAACATGATCAAATACCACAGTTACGAAATTTCATTAACTATTATCGATTGTTCGCAACAGAAGTAGTCTTACATAGTGACATTATTTTATTTAAAATCCATGTACCTATCATATCGACATACTATGATTATTACCGATTATACCCTGTACCCGTTCGAAATGAAATTATAATTCCCGAACATTCTTACCTAATGTTCAACACGAAAACATATTGGACGTCAAACGAAGAGTGTCCAGAAATCGAAGATTCCTACTACTGTAAGCAGAAGTTTATTCAGCAGCAACAACAGTGCCTAATGGACATAATACAAAATGGAACAAATACGTGTAACACAATGCATGTTATGTTAAATACGACAAGAATTCAACAAATAAACGGTTATCAAATTTTGATAGTCCCCGTTGATCCTGTAACAGTTAGATCATATGGAGAAGACAACGAATTATACAAAATCAATCACCCAGCTGTCATATCAATGGACCAGCAACCGATCAAGATTAACGACCAATACTTCGAAAGAGAAGAAAGTATTCATGAAGAAATAGTGTTCAAACTCCCATGATTAGTGCAAATTAACACGTCAGAAATAGTGCGAGCAGAACCAGTGAAATTAAAAACATTAGACTTCAATCAACTCAATCATATAAAGACAATTGCCGAATCAATAAATAATGTAGAACTTAATGATGTATCTGATAGCATTACATGGACTAATGTATTAAATATTATAATTGTATATGACTATATGTGTTAATAATAATATGTATATGTATTGTTTTAAAATTTATTTGTAAGAAAAAAATATGTCAAAATGTTATTTTAAAAAGGAAGTTAATAAATAACGAAATAAATGAAGAGATAATTGTTCCTTCACAAATCAGTAACACTCAAAATAAAAGGCCCAATGAACCTTTATATTTTGAGCTTAAGGAGGGAGGAGTTATGTCGTAGTACATACAGTACAGTATACCTATATATACGCTATACGGTAACCGTGAGAAATGCAACCTTAGCGTTTTTTCTTGGCGTTACTAAGAAATGCTCTCGAGTCGTACAGATAAGAGAAAGTATAAATATATATAACAGCGCTTTTAATTATTATTATATACTCTGTATTCCTTATAGTTAGGTAGCAATAGTATTATAATCACATTTTGTAAATTTTGTAATTGCTTAATTAAAATAAAAACATTTTTTTGTAAATATAAAGTTGTTCAAACAAAATTCCTGAAAGGTGGCGTCGCGATGTGTAGCGTTTTTGCATACTGGTACAAACTTAGTTTGTCGAAATGTAGAAATTAACGCAGCACATTAGGCAACATTTGCATGTAAGGTGACATTTAATACTCATTAGTTCTCATTTACAGTAAATTCATTATACTAATACATTAATTATATTTTGTGGTTCATAAACATGCACGTTTCCACTATTTGTTGACTTGAAGTTTAGCACATTTTACCAATAATCAGGTTCGTAATTTATATGATTTAAAGTAAATAGTAGCCTGTGTTTCTTCTATTCTTCAGATAAGTGAATCTTCTTTGTTGCAATATGATATCGTAATTCACTTTCTTTTTTCTATCGATTCACTGTTTGACGAGAACCAGGGAAATTACAGTAAAATAGTATATTGCTCCTGGTTGGACATTCTTGAAGACCGATTCTTTGTTTACGGCTAAAATTTTTTTCATTTTCCAATATTTTCACATACTACGGTAAAGTTTTTAGGTCTATTTCTTCAGCAATTCCTCTCACAGTATTGTAAAGAACTTGTTTTTTTGGATTCGTTTAAATAAAGCTAACGGTAATATTAATAATAAAACACGCTAAATAACAATAACAATAATAACAGTATTTATTTCATATTTATATAACAATATTTATTTCACATTTATATAATTACTATTAACTTGATCACGTTCACTCCTTGAATAAGTACATGGATCTTTTGCGAGCGGTATATATAGTTCTGTATCTCGTTCAGGAATATTCCGGACTCTGTCTGGTGGTTTTCAGGCCCTCGAGCGTGTTGACGAGCACGGCGGGTGACGTCATCGCCAGATTATCGCCTAACGTAGTTGCGATGACTCACATCATAGTATAATTGTTTTCCAATTTTGTTATAACTCTTTATTTAGTAAGATGGGTAAGTTTCTTTGACATTTTAAGTATATGGTCGACATAAATAAATAAACACCAAGTAAATATTGATATATTTGAACGAAATTTACAAGAAAACTGTATTTTGTTCATACTAACAAACGATGAAGGGTGAATGGTTCACACAATACAGTTGTAACAGATGGGAAACTGTATTAACGTGCCTGGAGTTTTGTGGTCCTTTCATACGAGTAATTGAAGTTTTTCTCAGTCTAGTATGTTTTACTAGCTTTGCTTATGCGCGCTGTCGGGGTTTTCGACTTATAGTAGAGACACGTTAATTTAGGTTCCCCTCTTACGACTGTGTTCGTTCGATGGAAAGCACTTACTAAGTCTTACACTTGTAATGGGAATGCTGACTTAGCTTTCATGCCATTTTTTATGCCTTGACTGTATGTGGTAAAGTAGTTGTGTTGTGAAATTTATCTCCGAGGTCATATTGCGTCTCATGTCACTATCGACTTAATTTCTATTTTTGTCAGTTTAGTCTGTGGCTTATACAATAACTGTTCTTAAATAGACATAATAACATTACATCCGTTACAGTTGCGTAACGAACTCCTGAATACTAGCGAATGCACCTCCATTAGCAGAAGTTTTTGCGAAACAAGTGCAGGTAGCCCGGCGTAATCCCGTAATCAGCACATAGATTAAATTTAAAGTTAATATATTTTATGTTACTTTAGATATTATAAACGTATAAATAAAGAAACGGTTCAGATCTTCAAACCATAAAAATGAACATTTTAATTTTCTTAGCCTTTTAGTTTTTTGGAGTTAACACCAGACCAAATTCTTAAGAAAGGAGACGCGCTCCAATCTTTATGCATGCAAAATTCGAAAGTGGTCAATCGATCGAGTTGAAATTTTGACACAACGTTGAATTCTTATATGCGAGTGTTTTTATAGTAAAATGAAATATTTTTTTTAAGCGGCGTGACAAAAATCATCCCGCACCGTTGAAATCTATGTTGCGCTTCGACATAGGTAGCGTAAAAAAGTCTCTAATACTTTATTTGGTAGTATTTTTCTATTACAAGTTGATGCTGATCATGTACTCTATTTACGCTAACATATTGTTAAAAAGAAAAATAACTTTGAATTAATCTTGAATGAATTGTCTTATATGAAAACTTAAAATAATGTGCATAGGTTAGATAATGTTATTTAAAAAAAAATATGACAGACAATTGTCAAATTTGAAAGGCGAAAATATAAACGATATTAATATTTGGAAACCCATTAAACAAGTTGGGTTTTTGAAAAAAAGGAGAAATTATTATCGCTTGTCGACGTATACGATATGAACAAAATCATTCTAAACAGAATCACAGGTGAAGCAGTGACATACAAATCCATTGATTCTATGATGAACCAAGGTGAATTTTCCAACGGAATTCTCTCGACGAGGTCGGATTATCGTCACATATTCTGAATTTGAAAATTGTAGTGGTAATTATATTACTCCGACGATCAATTAGTCAAATTTATGCAATAGCACAAGATTAGTATTTAAAAATTAATGAACAATCTAATTGAATTCTGATTGGTCCTCATAGAGGTGAAGACGCACTACTTCCACGAATACTACTCATTCCGACTGACATGGTGTTCGATTTCAAACGACTTCAACTTCTAATACGCCTTGCGTTCGCTATAACAACCTTTGCAAGTGTGTGGTTTGAATTTAGAAAACGATTACTTCTCTCATGCTCCGTAAATAATCTGATCTTTATGTTTTTGCGGAAAAAGGACAAACAAAAATATAAATATAGTCAACCCACTAGCTTTACAATAAGAAACATATTTTTTCTTCTGTTCCTTCCATTCCACATAGCCACAGCAACGCAAGGCAGGGTATTGAATTGAATGATGTGTTTTCTCGGTGAATCTATGTTCGCTACAATATTTTTATTTACTTTCCATTCATTTCGTATCAGACTGAGCTACAGCGAAGCGAAGCTGGGTTTAGCTAGACATTTTATAAAAAAGATTTTTCTGCATCGTTGGGTCTAGAACCGAATCTGTTGCTATAAGAAATAATAATTAAACTATTATTTCTTATAGCAACAGATTCGGTTCTAGAATATTCAGAATTCAGAATATTGAAAAATTTGAAAATATAAGTTGTTTTTTTAAAGTACCTCCCAATAGAAAAT
The DNA here is from genome assembly GCA_935421215.2 of Melolontha melolontha. Lineage (NCBI taxonomy): Eukaryota > Metazoa > Arthropoda > Insecta > Coleoptera > Scarabaeidae > Melolontha > Melolontha melolontha. The sequence goes on from OW285242.1 coordinate 65,956,370, forward strand.
GAAACAATTGCGTCAAGTTTTCCCAGTACTATTCAAGTATTAATTTTATACTTAGCATTATCTGTAAGGGTCGCAAACAGCGAAAGATAATTTTCAAAACTAAAGATAACTAAAAACTGTCTTAGAAACAAGATCTCACAAGAAAGATCGCAAGCTATGCCTTCACTCGCTATTGAGAATGAATTAGCAAGAGACATGGATATCAGCCAAGCAATAAATGTATTTTGCGGGCAAAAAGCCAGGCGAAAATGTTCTAATACACAATGTGCACGTTTTACTTTACTTTGTAGCATTCTTATTTGAATAACTTTTTATTTTCATGTATTAGATACCTATCTGTATATATCCTTTTTTAATGTTATTGTAATAAACTTGTCTTTCTGGTTCATTTAAATAAAACTAACAGTAATTAAAAACACTATATTAGTAATAAATATACACTAAAAACACTTAAGAACTAATAACAGTATTTACTTCACAATATTTATTTATATAACAATATTCGTCGCTCGTCTCTGGTTGTCTAATGAGTTATCGTAATCTTGCTCTCTTTTATAGTCCATCGCCTGATCTAGAATCTTTCGTCTTCTAATTTGTTCTAATTTATTTGTGACTCACATCATATTATGATGCTTTAAACTTTAAAGAATGACTTCCGATTCTGTCTGTGGGTCCACAATGGTCGCAGAAGAGTAAGATGATTTCATGGAGAAAGCAGAAATTTAGAACTTACACCGGGGGATGATGGTATGAGGTGCGATAACATACGGTAGCAGGTCACCTCTAGTTTTTATTGACAGATATTTGAATGCAAATGATTACATACGAAACGTAGTCCAGCTTGTTGTACTGTTATACCTACGAAGGTTAATTTAACCCCTTTTCCAACAAGACAACGCACGTCCTCATACAACAAGGGTTACTACAAGGTTCTTACAAGAAAATAACCTGACCCTACTACCATGGCCTTCTTGCTCCCCAGACTTGTTACCAATCGAACATGTGTGGGATATGATAGGTACTCGACTGAGTAATTTGCCCTAACCATCAAATAACCTACTTGACCTCCGTCATTTTTAAATAATATTGATATTTTTTAATATTTTGGTTTGAAAATGTAATAATTTTTTAAGTTTGATTAAACAAACATTATGTATAAAGTTTATTCAAATTGATCAACTCCTACTGGGTGTTCGATTTTTTTTGAAAGTCAGTATATTTTGCACCCCACCCCAGTTACATGAAGCAGCTGACGAAACAATTAAGAATTTATTACCAAAAAAAGACGAATGATGTACTTAAGTTCTTAAAATCAAATGACATTCTGTGTTAGAACAATGCCAACATCGAAAAAAGCAAAAGGAGCTACATTTCAATAATGAAGCTCATTTCGATACTGTTTTGGGTTTCATAATGAGTTCATTACGAACGCAAAATAGAAAAAGTTTTTTGAGGATAATTTATTAAGTCTTGTTTTGCGTCGAGTCTACACAACAATAAATCGGGAGCCCAATTATTTTATTTAAATTAAATTTGTATTTTGTTCATTCTAAGTTCCGAAATTCACTAAATTAAGGGGATTCAGGAAGGCATCATAATATCGAATTTCACCATCTACATTATGCGATAATGCCATTATTAAAAACCAAATGTATTCGCATATTACCCGCTCCAAAGTGCGCATTTGCAATATAAAAATCGGTGTTGACATTTATGCTGTTGACAATTGACATTTGGAATTTGAATTCGTTTGAATTATATAATTGCCGCCGGTTTTTTCCTTATTCCTGTGTATTTATTCCCTTTTTATTTACTCTTCCCGTTCTTATATTGATCTTAACTGTTTTTTTTTTCAAAACAACACTCACATCGCGATAGTTATCGGTAATTTTCTGCTTATCTGGTGAAAAGGTCTAGATCTAACCTCAGAATGCCGAAATATTTGAATTCTCAATCAAAGAAGCTTGTTGCTTCTTTGATTTGCTATTTTGAGAAAGAATGTGATCATGGTGGTCCAAGGGATATACGAAAAGTAAAATATATGCGTTTCAAAGAACATTTGTTTTGAAAATAGAACTATATATTCACAGCTACTTGCTAATGCTTTGCTATTTCATTCTAGTACTGTTTCGGCTATATCGAAAGATATCGAGGAATGTAGACCCTTGAGCAGTCCCAACCATGAGATCGTAAAAACAGTCAGTAATATTGATGACTTTGATCAAATGGATATTTGGAATACAATATATGATATGTATTGAAATAGTAAGTTCAATTTTTTGTATCTCATTATATTATAATCACATCATATGTTTATCCTTCAGAACAACATGTTACGCTTAACACCTTGCATGACACCCCACAAGAGAGAAGCTTGTGTAATGGTGGTAGAACATCTTTATCAATAATTTTACGTAACATTGGTTACCGTTGGAAAAAAAATGATCCTCGCAGAGCACTAATGGAACAATCTCGTATTATTCTTGGCCGAGTAGATTTTCTGGTGTTTTCTAGATATACTCGTATTATTGTTCGTGCTGGTAATTGAAAAGGATTTATACCTGAAGCATCGCTTACATTTCCATCAAAAGGAAATGATCTAGACTATCATGGAGAAATGAACTCAAGTAACTTTCTGCTATGTTTGAAGAATAGCTACTTAAAGATTTAGTTGAAAAAGATTGATATCATCCAGGCTTGGTTAAATGAAAATAAAATACAATATGATGACAACTCTTTGAAACCACAACTCTTGCAACTTGTTAAGCAGTTAGTTTTTTTTTTACTTCTATATTTAGCACTATATAATTATTTAATTTAAGGCATAGACCAAGAAAAGTGTGTGGCAGATAAGTATGGACATAACGTACTTAGATTACCCCATATCATTGTACATTGAATGCACTTGAAAATATTTGGGGAATTGCGAAAATATATTACTATAATATAGGGATATATGGGGGAGTGGCAAAGAATGTTTTGAGACTGTGGCAGGGTGCACTGGAACATTACTACACAAACGCGACCAAATTTAAAAAATACAGATCACGTAGCAACGAGGATGCGAGTTGCTCGGCTGGACCACCCCCTCCTGCTTCGGAACCACCTGGTGGAGAACGACCCCAGGTAATTACTCTGCCGGCTAGCTCAAAGTGTTTCGGAGAGTGCGCGAGTATTCCGTCGCGAGGTGTAAATGCGCCACCGTATTCCTTATCCCAGCAAAGTACCCCCTTGAGAACACGGAAGCGGGTGGGACAATGGTAGCTTCTGAAATAAGAGAGGATGCTCCTTGCTACTTGATCCAACTATGTAACTAACCGAACTTTGCTAAAGATAACACTTGCGGGAAAGGTAACAATCAAACAACGACGTCAACAATAACAAAATTTAATATACATACAAAGCTGGTCAGAGTTTTTAGTATAATAACATAAGTAATTTCTAGAGTCGTAGAAACGTAAAAAAAAATATAAGTTTAAAAGTGTGATTTAAAAGGAATAATACCTTAATTTAATTTAATTAGAAGTCTCAAAGCAAAGCGTCAAGGCAGTAATAAAGTTAAATGAAATTTATATAATATAGATAAAGTCACTCAGACAAATTAACCCCCTAAGATAAAGGGTAGGTAAAGGTGCAAATAACAAGATAAAAGTTACAGTAAATAAATATCCCGCCCCCTGATTAGCAGGAAGGTATAAAAGTAAATAAAATGGAGTACGATCCAAAACAAGAATATCCCCCTGTATGAACAGGTGAGATATGAATTAATAAACTATTCGTGGGCTGATCTGAAGGATCTTGCCACGAAATTAGCTCTAAATTAAGCTCTTCTGGCAGCCGGTGAAGCTGACATTAAAATAAACAAACTAGAGCTTGAACCCAGAGGATCAATCGTCTAACTGTGCAATTATATCCAATGCCTTGCACGCTACCTTAGTGTTTAGTGCAAATTAGGATTTAGCGACTCTGTAATGAGAACAGAAGAAGTAATGCAAAACAAAGTTATGTAGACAGATTACAAACAAAAGCTAGAACGTGCAAAAATACGTTCCCCCAAGATTCAAAACCGATTCCAGCAAACGGATACTCTCGTTACATACAATGAATAGCTAATTACATTACATCGTCTGTCCTTAATGACAGTACGGCTACTCAAGAGCCTTGCTTATGAGTAATCGGCATGTTAAGAGATTAACTAAATAGGATAGCAAAAGTTTAAATAATAAACAAATTTAAGATTAAGAAATTCTACACCTACTTCATATTATAGTAAATAAAACGTCCCCAAATGATTTTATATTGAATTAGCCTTCCATGGGACTGCTCGGGCGATCAAACTCCATGAGTAATTTACGATGAAATGTTGCTTTGACGCCATCTTGACGCCATCTTGGACGTGGTGATAATTTCCTTCTAGAACCTAATGAGGCCACGCGGATATTCCTCCTAATTTTTGCCGTTTAATCAAGAACAGCAATACGGTATATAAAAACGCAAGACCGGCCTTCCTTAAGGTTCACCAAAATTTGAAGAGAACAGAGGTTTGAAGGTATATCCTCTTCACAGAAGGCGGTAAAACAATATAATATAGGAATAACGATAGAATCGTCGTCTATAATATCGTAATTAAAATCCTGAAAGGATGAAAGAAACAAATAAGCCAACGCTCAAATGAAAATAATAAATCCTTACCGCAAATATAAGATCACACACGAATGGAGCACAAGTTAGCGCTACAAAGACTTAAGAGCAAGTGCCCGACGAACATGGCACGAGAAAAGAACAGGCCGGACGTACGTCATAGAAATGGTGGGTAGATTTGAAAGAAAGAAAATAATTACGCAAAATCCCTAACAAGGTTAATGAGCGATATAATAGACTAACGAACAACAAAACGATAAATAATTAATATCGAAAGCCGAAAAATAAGTAATATAAGAATACCTTAAACGTTTAGAGTTCTGTAAATGCCAGAGACACTAAGAGTCGTGTAGGTATCGCACCAAGCAAAAGTGAAGGAGTTCGCTCAATTAAGTTTAAATCAAATGGATAATTAGCAAATTGAAGCATCCAAAAGATTATACAAAATTCTAAAGAAAATTACCACAATGAATGAATTGATAAAGGAGAACCAATAATGAAGTAATAACAAAAATATACAAAGAATATACAATATATACAATATACAAATAAACAAATAAAATATGAAGGAATTTAGGTTTGAAATAGCGTATGAGGTTCATTAATTAGTGAATGAAGAGAATAATATAATAATACGAAAATATAGAATTATGAAAAGCCTATGAGGTCTTAAAGTTCGCAAATAAAGAAATAAACCAGATTAAGTCTACCAAAAGGTATCAGAATGATTTTTCATTCCTAACAACATTTAACACCAGAAACGTGGAAAAATTGAATCAACCATGCTGAAAACATTATACAAGACTGTTGGAAAAGGGAGATTGTGATCGATTAAAATGAAACGGCAGAATTTATTATTTATTTTGATACAAGCGATTAATTTTAAGTAAGGACATCAAGAATAACTTTTCGATCCAGTCTCCAATAATGCTCCAATTTGCTTGCTTTAAGAACAATAAATCTTGAAGTAAGTGGTTTCATTACTGTATTTGTGTAATATGTATATATAATGAGTTTCCTATGTTTACAATAGAATTAGTGCATTGGTATTACAAAATATTTTCTATTTCTTGTAAATAAATACTGTAGATAAATAATATATATTCTAATAAATAGTTCCTTTATAAACTTTTTTACTTAATTTATTGGATTATGTTTATACATTGTATATTGTTGATTCCTATAATATTTGTGCTTTTGTTATCCACTTTAATTATATGAAGTAAACTATTCAAGCAAAGTAATGCGATCTCTCTCCTATTAAATTTATTTCGTGTACCATTGATTACAAATTGTTTCGTGCGTAGATATGGGCACGAATATTAGCCCTTTTGTATTTGATATATTATGTACGTAGTTATGAATTACTTGAATAACTTCTAAATTTGATTAATAGTTCTTTACTTTATTACTACGCGATCAGCATGGATCAATACAAAAATATATCCCATATATCACATAAGTGACATAAGACATAACCTATTCTGTAATTGTCAGTTAACCGACAACAATGTGGAGGGGAAGCGACGTTTAAAAATCGGAACTTACAGAGAACAGAGTATAGTTAAAAAATCTTTGAATATAATTGTCATCTACTTACATTTTTAGAAATATATGTACTCATCACCTCTGAATCGTCACAAGTAGCCCAGGTCCGCACCTGGACATTGCCTTCAGCTATACAAAAAGTAAATATCACGCAAATTATTCCAAGCTTCATTTTCCGTCACAATATTTTTGTTGATATCTTGAAAGAAAAATATTTTTATTTAAATCGGTTTGGACAGTTTGACACAATAAATCCTAGTTAGAGCTTTTATACGTAAAGAATCTAATTAATTTTTTTTATTGCACCCAGGTATTTATATGAATTTGATATAGTTTTTTGCACTGGTTTTTAATTGTTTTAATTTTTTTTATCGTAATGGTAATATCTTGTAGATAAGATTAATTGAAAAGTATTTCCACACGTAAATTGTATTTTTTAACAATGAATTAATTATATATTGTAAAGAACTTGTATTTGGGTTCTTTTTAAATAAAACTAACGGTGATTAAAAACACTATATTTATTATAAATATACACTAAAGTCACTTAAGAACTAATAACAGTATTTATTTCACAATATTTATATAACAATTTCGTCGTCGGGCGCTGTTTGTTTATCCTGAATTTTTTACGAGCGGTATATATAGTCCTGGAGATTTCTTTCTAGTGTTTTCGAGAGATATATTAGGACATGCTGGCGCATAACGCGGGTGGTGCCGTCTTCGCCTGACGTATCCTCCGATGATTTACATCACAATACTATTATTATATTGTATTCTCTTAAAGAAAATTAATTCGACACAAAAAGTTGGGATACAATTAAATATCATTTTATAATATTGTGATAATCTTCTGTTCGGTTCGTTTAATAAAGTACACGGAATAATAATAATACATAACTATATTAATATAAAAGATTCAAACCCTGGTGTAGCCAATAATATTGATGGCGTTTTTTTCGGTCCCAGGGGCCTAACTCTCGAAATCGTTTGACAAATGTCGTCTTGTTCTAGAAAAGAAGTAGCCCCGATAGCATTTTCAGTACTACCAAAAATCTTCTCTTTTAAATCGAGGGTCTCAGACAGTTGCTACTTTAGTAACTGATCGTCTTTTACATAAAAGTAGTCTTGCTCTAACAGATTCCAAAAGTTTGTTGCATAGTGTCTTCCCTTCCCCAATCTTTAATTCCAGTAGTGATGCTGTCAGATAATTGTACAGTCCAAAAGTTATTGGGACTATTAAAGAAATAATAATATATTTATTATCTACAAGAATTTCCTACTACTGCTTTTTAAGATAAATTTCTCTAGCTCATAAAACCATTTATTCGTAAGATAGCACGAGGTGTTATTTGTTTTTATCGTGTTACTAAAATGCCCCCAATGCGTGCGCTACTTTTGGTAATTCATTAGAAGTAATGTGAGGAAGTTCTACAATTTCATTATGTGGTTAAGTTTATTTGTACTTTTTTGTTATATTTTCCACCTTTTTTGATACACTAATTTTACTATCCTCGATATATTACAAACTTAAAGAAATACTATCCATCTTCTTTGAATTTATAAAAATATTTAAAATTGTCTATATATGTAGATAAATTCTTAGCCGTTAATTTAATTGGTTAAAGCGATGATTCGGCAAACCATAGACTTGGGTTCAAGTCTCAACGCAGACAAAATTTTTCAATTTAAAAAATTTCGTATGACTTGCGTAGTAATTTGTAGACAGCAATGTTTACATTTACATTTAATTCGCATTTACATATTAATTTGATAATATTTAAACATATTTCATATAAAAGCCGAAAACTCCAAGAATTTATCAATTGATATATATTATATTGATATATATCAATAATTTCATTAACGGGTGAGCGGTCTGTCAAGTAAAAATAAAACTCCTTTATTCCACTTTCTATTTCATAACGCATTGGTTACTTCATCAGGAGTTTCTACATGTTTAACAAAACCAAAATATATTAAACAATATAACAATAACTAAATACTTACAATTCACAGTTAAAATTTAGCAAATAACGGCACTAAACATGTTAAAATTCGTCAAATTAAAACATCAAATAATATGTTGTTAGTTTGTCGTCAACCTCTTAAAAACAAATATAAATAAATGTTAAAATATAAAACTAAACTTACAAAACACACACCAAAAAACTGATGTCATAAAAAAATTGAAACCAACAACAACTACAAATCAAATGATACAAGGACTGGTTAATAAAACTTGGCAGGTAAAATTAACCGCCAACACCGAGTATATTACAGTAGATTATACTTGGTCCATTAGTATCCGACTTATAATTCACACTATTAGTGTCTCCGTTGATATGTACCATTTCTAAAAAGCATCTTTTTTTGTAATTATTTTCAGCGTCCACAATTCTGACATCTCCGAAATTAAATGTATGGCCGAGATTAAGTGCATGATCCACCAGAGCACAAGATCTCTTACCAATACGGACATCACTTCTGTGTTGTGTGATACGCTGTTTGTGACGTTTGGCCTATATACACGCCACGACAATCCGAACAAGGTATCCTGTAGATGACATTACTATTTAAAAGCAAAGGTGTTACATCTTTGGTCTTACTATACAATTTTTTCACAGTAAATGTGTTGTATTTAGCTATCTTAATGTTCCTAAATTGTTTGAAGTGTGATATAATTAAGTGAGTAAGACCACCAATATACGGAATTTTTTTGTAGATCACACTATCCGCAGGGACGTCTTCAGTAGGGCCGTCGTAAAAGTTGGAGCTGTATATCAATTTATTTAGTATATGCCTAGGATAACCATTGTTAACGAAGATGCTAAAAAGCTCTCTAAGATTATCTTTTAAGAAGGTAGTGTCACTTATATGTGATACTCTATTTTTCATAGCTATGACGGTGTTATATTTTTTTATTGAGAGGATGATGGGAATAGTAATTGATGAAACGACCAGACGAAGTCGTATTTCTGTACCAATTCAAAACGATCGAGTTGCTCTCATCCCGAATCACTGAAACGTCCAAGAAGGGTACACTGTTATTGTCTTCTTTTTCCACAGTAAATTGTAAATTTTTACTATAGCTGTTGAATATTTGTAGAGTCACATCTATTTGATCATGTGGTACAGAGCAAACAATGTCATCAACATACTTGTACAAAAACGGTATCTGAAATGGTAACTTAACCATCACACTCTCCAACAACTGATCCATCACTATTTGGGCTAAAATGGGACTAATGGGCGATCCCATAGGTGTTCCAAATATCTGACTGCAGAATTTTTCGTTGAACGAAAAATATGTATTTTGAAAATAAAAGTAATTAGTAACAAAAAATTTGATTTCGATAAGTCTGTGTATGGATCGATTAAGTGCCACTTACTCGCTATGACATCTGTTATTAGTTGTAATGGTATGTTTGTAAACAGCCATTACCAACAGCTATAGTAAAAAATTTACAATTTACTGTGGTAAAAGAAGACAATAACAGTGTACCCTTCTTGGACGTTTCAGTGATTCGGGATGAGAACAACTCGATCATTTTGAATTGGTACAGAAAGACGACTTCGTCTGGTCGTTTCATCAATTACTATTCCCATCATCCTCTCAATAAAAAATATAACACCGTCATAGCTATGAAAAATAGAGTATCACACATAAGTGACACTACCTTCTTAAAAGATAATCTTAGAGAGCTTTTTAGCATCTTCGTTAACAATGGTTATCCTAGGCATATACTAAATAAATTGATATACAGCTCCAACTTTTACGACGGCCCTACTGAAGACGTCCCTGCGGATAGTGTGATCTACAAAAAAATTCCGTATATTGGTGGTCTTACTCACTTAATTATATCACACTTCAAACAATTTGGAACATTAAAATAGCTAAATACAACACATTTACTGTGAAAAAATTGTATAGTAAGACCAAAGATGTAACACCTTTGCTTTTAAATAGTAATGTCATCTACAGGATACCTTGTTCGGATTGTCGTGGCGTGTACATACGCCAAACGCCACAATGGCTAAAACAGCGTATCACACAACACAGAAGCGATGTCCGTATTGGTAAGAGATCTTGTGCTCTGGTGGATCATGCACTTGATCTCGGCCATACATTTAATTTCGGAGATATCAGAATTGTGGACGCTGAAAATAATTACAAAAAAAGATGCTTTTTGGAAATGGTACGTATCAACGAAGACACTAATAGCGTGAATTATAAGTCGGATACTAATGGACCAAGTATAATCTACTGTAACATACTCGGTGTTGGCGGTTAATTTTACCTGCCAAGTTTTATTAACCAGTCCTTGTATCATTTGATTTGTAGTTGTTGTTGGTTTCAATTTTTTTATGACATCAGTTTTTTGGTGTGTGTTTTGTAAGTTTAGTTTTATATTTTAACATTTATTTATATTTGTTTTTAAGAGGTTGACGACAAACTAACAACATATTATTCGATGTTTTAATTTGACGAATTTTAACATGTTTAGTGCCGTTATTTGCTAATGTTAACTCTGAATTGTAAGTATTTAGTTATTGTTATATTGTTTAATATATTTTGGTTTTGTTAAACATGTAGACACTTCTGATGAAGTAACCAATGCGTTATGAAATATAGAGTGGAATAAAGGAGTTTTATTTTTACTTGACAGACCACTCACCCGTTAATGAAATTTTTACTTATACAATACGGTCGATAATACTTAATAGTATATATTATATATATATATATATATATATATATATATATATATATATATATATATAATTGAGCCTTCTTAATTGTTAATTGAATTTGTAATATTTCATTTCTTTATTTTTGGCCATCCACATGCATATTAAACACAAGTATATATTTTACCTGCTTAATTAATATGTGCTAATAGTATATTTAAAAATATATAAAGAGTTTAGGACCTAATACTGAATTCTGTGGTATCTCTGATGTAGCGATATATTGTGTTATTTATTACTTTAACTTTGGTATGCATTAAAACTATATAACTTCATGTTTGTCGTTATTTTATTATATATATATATATATATATATATATATATATATATATATATATATATATATATATATATAGGGTAAACTTAATTAGTCGGCGATTAAAGGTCTGGTTATTACTTCAAAGTGTATATATTTAAAATAATCCTACATGTTTCGGCAATGATGCCTTTGTCAAGGATATAAAAAATATATAGGCATCATTGCCGAAACATGTAGGATTATTTTAAATCTATACACTTTGAAGTAATAACCAGACCTTTAATCGCCGACTAATTAAGTTTACCTTATCATACCAAGGTCACGAAAATACTATATATATATATATATATATATATATATATATATATAAAGCGTTTACAGGCCTCTCAGGCCTATAGCTTGGTCATGATATTCCATTTCTTCCTATGCCTTGGCAGCAATCTTCAATTCTTTAGTCCCTTCCTTTCTACATTCTCCATAACCGCCTCTCGCCATCTTCTCCTCAGTCTACCGCGCCTTCTCTTTCCATCAGGTACCCTCCATCCTATATCTTTAATTAACCTCTCTTCCCCTAATCTTTGAAGATGGATGAGCCACTGGAGTTGCCGCAATTTTATAAATTGTATTACGGGAGATTCTCCATACAAATTGTAAATTTCTTCGTTCCCTCGCCTCTCCCATCCTGCTTCCGCCCTCTTTCCTCCGAAAATCCTTCTAAGTATCCTTCTCTCCAAGACCTCCAGCTTATACTGCACTTTCTTAGTCATTATTCACAATTCGCAGCCATATGTCAGCGTTGGTCTCAATACCGATTTATATAATCCTATCTTAGTTCTTTTTGAGACCTCTTTTGATTTAAGTGTTCTGTTCAACCCTCCTGCACATCTATTACTTTTTGCCAGTCTTAAGTTTATCTCCATGACCTCGCTACATTTGTTGTCTATTAAAACTCCTAAATACATACAATTCTCTACCTCTTCAATGGTCAACACTTCTCCATCCTTGTTCTGCACCTTGAAGTTTCTCTTAACGCACCATTCAGACCGCCTTTAATCTCCATATATTTGCATTTCGTTCTATTTATCTGAAGGCCCATATTGCTTGCTGCTTGTATAAATGATAGCCTCTTGGACTGCAGCTCTTTCTTACTTCTTGCCATTAGTAGGGTGTCATCTGCATATGCAAGGCACTGGTGGCTTCGATTGAAAAGCGTAGCCCTGCGGTTTATATCTGCGTCTCTTACAGCTTTCTCCAGGACTATATTAAATAAAACTGTCGAAAGCGGTGCTCCTTGCCGTAGCCCTCTTCGTACTTGAAAGTCTGCTGACAATTCTCCATTTACTTTGACTGCGCATATTGTTTTCTTCAACGTCATTCTAACAAGGTTTACCAACTTCCCCGGGACTTTTAAAATGTTCCGACACTTTGAACAGTTTCCCCCTATGCATTGAATCGTACGATTCTTCAAAATCTATAAAAAACATATATACTGGGATCTCATATTCATAGCAACCTGTTAGAATTTGTTTCAGCATATATATCTGGTCTGTCGTTGATCTATTCCTCCTAAACCCCCCTTGATATTCCCCTATTAGATCTTCTATAAATACCTCTACTCTTCTTTTTAACAGCGATGCCACCACCTTGTAAATCGTGCCAATACCTCAATAAACAATACCTCTATAGCTACTGCATTCCATCACGTCATCTTTCTTATAAAGAGGCGATATCACTGCTTTGTTCCATTCTTCTAGCATGGCTTCATTTTTCCAGATTTCTCTTTTTAATGTTTCTCCCCCATACTTTAAATTTTCTGGTGTTACTCCATTTTCTCCTGGACTCTTAACATTTCTTAGGGATTGCAGAATTTCTTCAAGTTCTTCCTCTTTTGGCTCCGGGACTTCTTGATGATCATCCTTCTGCTGGCACGTTATTTCTTCTTCTTGCTCCCCCGTGCTTAGCAAATCTTGGAAATATTGCTTCCATCTCTCGCATAACTTTTCTTTGGCCCCAATTAAGTTGCCTTCTTTGTATTTGCAGAAACCTACCTGTTTTTGAGGTACTGATCTTATATTTTTTGTGTCCTTGTAAAAAATTTTTATCTCTTTCCTTCTATATTTTGCCTCTAATTCTGCCACATTTTTTTTCCATGAGGTTCCTTTTCTGCGTTCTGCACATCTTTTTAACCTTCTTCCGTTGCAAATCATAGTTCCTTCGGGCATCTTCTGTTTGAGTTTGCAGCAACGTTTGCCAGAGACATTTTTTCTTATATATTTCGGCTTTACATTCCTCACCCATCCATTTGTTCTTTTTATAACGCTTTTTCTTTGCCAAATTATTCTTCGAAGCTTCTTTTATAGTCTTTCCTATTGTTTTCACCGCTTTTCTACTCCATCCCCGTCCTGCTTTCCCTTCTGTGCGTAAACCTGAGAAATATTTTCTTGGTATTTTCTTGCTACTTCCGTCTTTTGGAGATCTTCCATATCATAGCTGACAGTCCTTTTATTAATTTGTTCTTGGTTCTTTTTAAAAGTATACTTTATTCTGGCTATTACCTAAAAATGATCTGAACCTGCTTCTGCCCCTCTATATGTTCGTACGTTGGTAATCATTTGTGCGTGTTCCTCCCCTATCAATATGTGGTCAATCTGGTTTGTTTTCTTTCCCACTGGTTTTTTCCATGTTCCTTTATGGATATCTTTTCTTTTAAAATTGGTACACATAATTCTCATTCCTTTTTCTATTGCCAGCTTTCGACCATTATCGTTAGTATTTTCATGTTTACTTTCCCCTCCTGTTATATACTCTCTTCCCACTTTCGCATTTGCATCTCCTAAAACAATTATAACGTCATCTTTGGGAACTTTATCTAAAATTTCTTACAATTCTTCATAAAATTGTTTTTTAATTTCACCATCTTTTCCTTCAGTTGGAGCATGGATATTAACCATTGTTATTGTGCTATTGCGGCCTTTAATTCTTATTGTACACAGTTTGCCTGATTCAGGTTGAAAGCGTATCACTTGCTCACTGGCATTTTCTCTTACCATAAATCCTACTCCGTATGTTCTATCAACACTATCGCTTGTGAACATTGTGTAATTTTCCGTTCTCTTTATATCATTATCCTTCAGATGGGTTTCTTGTATCGCTACTATGTCTAGCTTATACTTATTTAGCTCTTCTACCAAATTAATAATTGCTCCGTCCGCATATAATCCTCTTACATTCCATGTACCTAAATTCATTCTTTTGGTTTCTTCTTTTTGCACTTCTATATCTTCTACCAATTCATTATTGCCTTCTATATTCCTTCCAGTATTCCCTTTTCTAATTTTATTCATTGTCCTCTTCTTTGCTAAAGTCGTTACCGTTGATCTCCTTGTACTTCTACATTTTAGTTTTTTTTAAAGTCCTCGGTGTTATTTTGTTGTTTCCTTGGACTTCTCATCCTTACAATTTTTTCCTCACCTTTATCCCATTTCCATTCTTCTTTACCTACGTACACTTTTCTATATCCAATTTTGACTTCCTTCCCCATCTTCTTTTCTTCCCTTGCTTTATTCCTCAATTGCTTCTGTATATCTCTATCCTTTTTGGATAAATAATCGTTTATGTAGATCAGTTTTTTATCCTTCTTATTCTTCAACCTATTTTTATTCCACATAACCAACTTCACCTTCCCTTCCATTTCTAATTTTACCAAACAAGTTCTTTCACCTAATTTGATCGCATCTTTGACTTTTACTTTGATATTAAGCTCCTGTTCCAGAAAATCTTCCACTACCTTCGTTAGTACTTCTTGCTCCTCAGTATCTATTCTTTGTCCCTGTAATACTATATTGTTTTTCCTTTTCTCATTCTCCAAACGATCCAATCTATCGTCTACTTCTTCGACCCTCATCTTTAATTGCTCATTTTCTATAATTAATTTTTCCTTTTCTTTCTTTAATTCTTTTATTTTTTCCCTGTATTCCCTCTGCCCCTCTTTTAATTCCTTTACATAGTTTGTTAGCGTGTCCAAGGTCTTCCTTATCATTTCAATATTTTCCTCCATACTCTTTTGGGCGTTTACCGGCGACCTCTCTGTTTTTCTGGTTTTACTAAAAGCTCTTCCTTCATCTTGGTCCTCACTCTTACTTTTTCTCTTTCTTTCATCTATAGAAGATTTTCGGAGTCCATAATTATTTTCCTTTATAATAACTGTCCGTAAAATTGTACTTCGCTGCAAGATTCACCGCAGAAACAGTCAGATCAATTACAACCACCCCCTAACTTATTACAATCCCTTTGTTACCTTTTCCGCCTCTGTATTTCTATATTTATCTATTCACTAAAATCTAACGTTTCTAGCAGACGGTCCTGTACATTCTCTAGTTCTTATTACTGCTTTTATTATTACTTTTAATTTTACTTTGGTCACTTCTCTTGGTTGCGGTTCTGGCGCATATTGCCAACCGGCCTTTTTTCTATGTTCCGACTGAAAACGATTGCGATAAAAACTTCGCCCGGATCGATTCCTCTGAGATTTAGTTTTTCTCCTCGCTCTCTTATCGTTTAATAAATAAATAAGTTATTATTGTTATTGAATAGCTTACCCCTTGTTTTTCTCACCAATGACAGCGGATTCACTTATACTCTCACTTTCATCAATATTATGCAAAACAAATGCACGATACCCTCCAAATTTGGGTTTAATTTCGAAGCACTGTTTCACACAACTTGTTAATAAAACCCAGGACAGGACTGTTATTTTATTAATAATAGTTATATACTATTAGGGCTACATTGGAGATACATAATGTATAATCTTTAATTTGTACAATTATCTTGATTTATTTTAAAGTATTCATCTGCGTTTCCAAGTCCTCGACTTTGTATGACACTCTCGGCCGTGTTAGTAATATTATCTGGAGGTTGTCGCTTTCTCGTTAATATAAAAACGTTTCCTAAAAGAGGTGAATGTTAATAAATAAATTAATAGTCTAGAATTTACATAAACTTACGATCACTGGCAATACCAAAAATATCCATACAGGTATAAACTATGCAGTAACCATTATAGTCAGTGTCTATTATGTAAAACGGCGTTGAAGCTACAATTATAAAAAATAAAAACCCTACTTGGGAATGTACGAATGGAACAAATTATAAGTTTCCAATGTATAGTGAAAAATTTTGAAACTTTGAATCTAAATTGGAAAGCAGAAAATCGCATCCAATGCCGCACCGTATAGTTATAAGTACATTGAGAGACTTTATCAATAAATATAAGAATCGAAAAACATATGCAATATGTGATATTGTGATTGAATAAATTAAACATTTAAATTTTATTACAAAACATGAAAGATTATTGGACCGTGTTGGTCTAGTCTACAAGTCCAAAAATCTCGAGTTCGAATTGCGGAGCGCTTCGAACATGATGGCGTCTTTTGGCTCTCGCTGTTTTATAATAAATATCTTGACGTAACTTTGAGGTAATAATAGATGTCGATGCATAATGCTAACCACGTCGCCATCTTAATGATCGAACGCCCGTAATTGACCTGACTTACTGGAAAACTATGGTGCAGAAACCAGAGAAGAAGGCTGTGATTAAAGGGCTTCGTGGATTCTAAAAATTGAAGATCTGCAAGGGCCGTTTGTAAAGTAAGTTCTGTTTCCATCTAGTGAGCAGAGAAGTGGGGATATCGGCGCGATCGCAGCGCTGCGGTGTTGTGTTATATTCGTAATTTCTTATTTTTATCTTATATTCTTATCGTCGTGCCCCGGTATACTATTTTACTCAACGCGTACAGTATCGCTCTTTGATTTTAATATATTGGAATGATATCGCCCCCCTGCGGTTTCCGCTTGGATATCGGCGTGTAGGTCATTCGTACAGAGGTCGTTATCGAAGCCAGTTGGCAGTAGTAGTGTGTGTGTGTCTTTTCGTACAAGAGGAAGTTTAATTTTCACGAAATCTATGACGTTTTGAATTTTAGTCGCCTATGCGGATTCTATCCTAGAGCGTGAAATATTAATAGATTTGCCGAATACCGACTTCGAAGTTTGAAAAGCTTGTAAGGGGAAAACACCCTTTCCGGCATGTATAGTTTCTTTACGGCGGCATGTCTTGTACCGACTCCGACTAAAGTTAAATGAATTTAAATTAACTTGAATTGAAATTAATTCCATGTATATATATATATATATATATATATATATATATATATATATATATATATATACAAAATGCAATTTACTTTATACAGTGAAAAAATTCAAAATATTGAAAAAGTATACTTTTGAAATTAATTATATCTTCTATAATTAAAGTGATTGCTTAGTAACACCACAGTAGATATTTTTATTCACATTAATTATTACAATATAATAAACTTTGTTCTGTAAAGTGCGTTCTTTTATTAGACAGTATGTTTTTAAATATAGAAAAACGTTGTTCAACATCAGAGCTAGTGAGTGGCTCATAGAAATAATAATCTGTAAATTTAATATATCTACGGATTTCCATATTTTGAACATTACTACCTTTCAGGACATTAAAATCAGGGCTACAAGCGAATATTGCATAAATCTTATTATTTAAGCGAAACAGACTCTGACTCTGCGCCTGCATGACTCATTAAAGGATAGCGTCTGTTTAGCTCTCTAGTGATTATATTATAGATTTTGTTACGTATTTCATTTTGTTTGCCTTGTGACCTTAAATCACCGACTATCTAAATCTACTATATATATATTGATGGTGTGCTGGCTAAAACATCTTTACTCTATTTTTCCTTAAAAATTTTGTTAGAGTAAATTCTTATATGTATTTGTCATTGAGTGACATTTGAATTTTATAATAGGTAGAGTAATGATTTTTATATTGAGTTAGTCATCTTAAGTTTCGGAATAATAGTTATGATAGTTACCAATTAATAAGTCAAGTTAGAATCTTAGTAAATTTTGAAATCGAATATATGAATGGATATAGCTTAATAGAAAGCAATTTAGTATTTCTGAAAAGTCTTTCTTTGAAGACTGTGGTTAAGTAAAAACTTGTTTTACCTACTGATGATGACAACTTAGTTGTCGAAATACGTATTTAGGATACGATTAATAATTGTGGTAAGGGGTTATAAACCTTTTTTTAAGTTAGTATTTCTGCTTTATTTATTTACAAAAAGAATGGTATGCTTTGAATAAAAACAATTTGAGATCATCATGGAGATTAAAAAAAATAACAGAGAGAACGAGAATATTGATTGAGCCGCAAGTTTATTTCTATAAAAGATATAAATATTACGAGTTCTAAATAGATAGTAACGGATTAGTCGGAGTATTTGGAATAGATAGCGACGGATGATCTCAAATTGTCTTCATTCAAAGCATACCATTGTTTTTGTAAATAAATAAAGCACAAATCTTATCCTAAATTGCTTTCTATTAATCTATATCCATTCGTATATTCGATTTCTAAATTTACTTCGATTCTAATTTGACTTATTAATTGACAACTATCATAATTATTATTCCAAAACTTATAGATTACCAACTCAATATAAAAATCATTACACTACCTTTTATAAAATTCAAATGTCACCCAATGACAAATACATATAAGCATTTCTATCAATATTTTTAAGGAAAAATAGAGTAAAGATGTTTTATAATGAACCAGCACCCCATCACATTATATATATATATATATATATATATATATATATATATATATATATATATATATATAGGGCTTCGCCCTTCATTATATTTTGACATATCATACATTTTTCACATGTTTATATTTTTTTTTTCTACGTAAACGTTCAAAATAAATATTGTTATCAGTTTTCGCGACTTTTATTGAACGTTTACGCGTTGCATTTCCTAATAATGCATTTACACATAATGTTAGTTGAAATGCTTATAAAGCTTCTTCGTTATTTTAAACTACGATAGAAAAAACTTGAACATTATTCTCCGTAAACGTCTTGAAGATTGGACACTTATAAGTGGCTACGTTCATACGTAGGAATAATAATTACATTGGTAGAGTCCAGCTTCGGTAAATTTTGATGTTTGCCCGACTTCCTCCAGTTTACACTTCGTGGTACTGTAGTAATCACTATAAAATATAAAGTTTATGTTTTAAATGAATAATTAGAACAAAATTATGACTCAGTTCAATAATTAAGCTGCTAAATAATAGTTAGATGGGAATAACATAACAATTAATGAGAATTAAACAAAATTAATATAAAATATTTAAAAAGATTAACGTTTTTTTACTATATGTAACTGTGCTATTCATATTATAGAACGACTGCTTTTGTGCAAAATACGTGTATTTATGTGGATGAATTGACGGGAGTCTTCAATAAAATATTGATTTTGGGATAAAAAATATATTTTGTTTATCCACATAATTTCCATCCAATTCTATACACTTAGTCCAGCGACTTCGTTATAATATTTTGTTGATCAGTTCCCGTATACTCTTTAGCGGTCTTTGTTAATATCATACCGGACTTGCGTATTGGAATTTTTGGGAGTAGGGAGGTAAAGGTTGCGTGTGCCCGTTGGCACTTTTGATATAAGTTTTTAACAAGTTGTATGTGTGTCGATTAGATGAAGTTTTGGTTGTGAATTTGGTTGTTAGCAGAATTTTGACGCAAAACTATATAACTAATTAATTATGTAGCCAATAAGAGCAAAATTAATAAAATAAAATAGTGCTAATTATGAAAACGCTAAATGAGCTTTGGGAGCAGCATAATAATTCTAATTAACGATTTAAACAAATGAAAGTCAGCCTAATTTAATTTTCCGAGACATAAATATTAGGTTAGCTTAATTAATGTCACTTGGTAACTCTTATTTAACCATTTAACCTATTACTAGTAGTACGACAAGTAGGTTAAATCACTTAATCAATTGATTTAATCCATGGCATCCTCTGAAAACTTTTTTGTGGTTCACTCAATAGATATACACATTTATACGTATACAAACATGGATGGCGAACTAACAAATCCAGTTCAGAATATAATTATTGAAGATTTAATGCAAGCTACCTTCAGAGCAATGGCGGTTTCCTGCATAATAGAATCCGTACAATTCAACACAACCTAATGCAACAGCTTCTGTTAAGAACTATTCATATAACTAATTTCTATGCTTCTTCCTGAATTTAATGGTTGAGAAGAAGTTGTTAATACGTGGATCTAAAAGATAGAGTCAATTCAAACCAATGTCGACGTACCAAAGAAAATGATGCAGTTAATAATATTATCAAAATTGTCTGTAGAAACAAAATTATGTTATAACAGTAAATTATTTTTTAGATTTGTTGCTTTTGATAGAGATGAAAGAAGAGATGAGGAAAATTTTCATAATCGAATTGACGAATTGTATTTGAGAAAAACATCTGAAAACCGTAAATGGAAAAGTTTTCGTTATATTTCAACGATAAAATCACACTTGTTAATATATTTTTTACAAAATTTACAAAAACAAGATCTAATTTATTACATAATTGATGGGTTTAATAATGAAATATCGAAAACTCAGGTTAGGATGAAAGACTTCCAAACTTTAGATGAATTAATTAGAATAATATGTTATGTGAAGAATGGCGAGAGAAGTAGTAATTATATTCAAGTAGAACTCTACAAGATGTGCCTCAGAAGTTTTACTCAGGTTACGAGGGTTATCTTTTAAATTTTGCATATAAAACTGGAATAAAACAATAGATAGCTTTTAAAGACTTTATTATTTTTCGAAGTATTCTGCACATTCTCCCAACTCTGGAAGCAGTTATTCTACTCGTTTGTTGGTATAGTCAAAATTGCGTTTTTAAAGGCATCGACTGATCCTTCTGACTACTGGAACCTTTGACCACGCAGCCCGTCCTTTATTTTCGGAAAAGTAAAGAAATCGTTAGGACTTACAGTCAGGACTATACAGAGGATGGTCTAACAATTCGACGTTTTGTTGTGTTAAAAATTCAATTGTCTTGCGGGCTGTGTGCGAACTTGCATTGTCTTGCTGGAGTTGTGGGTTGGTTTTTCGGAGCTCAGCGATGTCTAGCGGCAAACAATTGCTTGTATATCAATCGGCAGTAACAGTTCTTTGATCTTGTAGATATGTTACATGACCTGCTTTCAAGACACTGTTTAATTCCATTTTTCGACTAACTTGTCAACTTTGAAAGTTCATTGTAACAACAACACTACCCGTATCGCACTGAAATTTTGGATTTAGACTAACTAAAGATGGAGATTAATTTTTAGTACTGCCTTATGATTAGTATCCATGTCCCAGTATGCAAAACATAAAAGACCCGTCGTAATTGAAACGATGTTTCAATTTGCTAACGATATCATCGTTAAAGTGGAAATATCTCTCTATATAATTTAATGAAAATGCTAAATTTAATGAGTTTCGAAGCAACAAAAAATATAAATTTTAAAAATACATGAATAATTTTGTTTGTATTTGAGAATTACATTTATACTCACAGATATTGGTTCGTCACTTTCAGGATTATCTTTGAAGAATCAGCACTTTTTTTGAATGTATAAGTTGAACACTTTCTTGCTATCGCGGAAAGGATTTCATTTACTTCGTACAAATACCACTTGCCCATGATCTAGGTAATTAAAATGAAGTTGAAAATAATTTTCAACTTAAATGTAACAAAAAATAATTTAATAAAAAACTTGTTGAACTTACACCAGTTACGTTAAAACGATCCATCGTTTGTACATCTCCACATTTTTCAGAACTCATATCGCCCTTGCCATATTCGAAATGTTGATTTAAAATTATAAGCCACAATATCCAAAAAATCATGTTATTTCGGAATGGTACTGCGGTTTGAATTCTGAATGTCGAATCGTTTATAGTTGTTTATTACAATTCTCGTCCTCAATATATATATGCAACTTACGTGTTGAAAATTGTATCGATGGTATTTTTGCAGGGAACGTGTTTCTTAATGGGAATATATGTAAATAATTTACTTTTATGATTTTAAAAATAGTATTTCAAGTACGGCTTTAAAGTATTATGATGTCGAAAGTATTTAACCTACGCACATAATTGAAATAGTAAAGAAGTTTTGTGCATTGCGTCAATGTAAGTGTTTGCAGCATGCGGTTAAAAGTATATTATGCATTTATTTACATTTTCTTATGTTTTTTAAATATACAAATATTCTTATTTGTTTAAACACTTTTCAAAACAACGCATTCAAATAAATATACTGGTGTCCCAGCTAAAGTGCTTGCCATTAGGATCTTTCAAACGAGTGAATATGGAGAGTTGGTTAAACGAGATAAAAAATACCCTGGCAACGAAGCCAACTTATTAAGGAAGGAAACATTCAAAATAATGAACGATATGGAATATTGAATGAAATGATATTTTATTGAAAAGGTGGGGTGTAGACTAATTCGCGTCCGTGGCAGATTGCTACACGTGCACCCTGGGTAACGCTAAATGAGCTAGACCGAATTTCGGCTGTCAGGCAATGTCACCAGATCTTCTGGCTACAATACGTACATTCACCTACTTCAAAATATCCAAACCATAGTCTTTTTTGGGACATAACGACAAAAATCACGGGAAAATAATCCAACTTTGCCAAATAAACATCGAAGAATTTTATAACAGAGGGCGTATTACGGAGCAAGTAAGACCCATGCAAAGGCAATGGCACGGGCAAGTAAGTTAAAGCCGTTACTAAATGGAGGAATATAATAAAGTGATCGAAATTTTAAGTAATGTACAAGTATACTGTATATGGAAATTTAGTTATTTTAGATTACAACAATAAAATTTATTAATGAAATATCCTACCTATTTTGCGCTTGGACTGTTAAACCTTGTACACACTGCAGCCGCAACGTGCAGTGCAACGTGTACTGCAACATGTAGCATAACGTGGACGGCTTGAAATAGACAGCGCAACGTTGAGAACGCGCAATCTACTTTCAACGCGTTTCTAGTTGTTTCCACTAGTGGTTCGCGAGCATTGTAGCAACATGGGGTGTTCTTTTAGTTATAATTATTATTATTAGCCGTAGCGTGCGGAGCTTGTATGTTAATACATGAATTAACCACTTACAGGAATCCACGAAGATGGTGGAGAACCAATCTTTTTTGACTTTTTCGCGAATAAGACTAATCAGTTTATTTTTACATATCTCTCCCGTCGTACCCATGCGTTGGGCGATATCATTTCATGCATACGCTTTTAGGTTACTTTTTATATAATTTATATTTGAGGGATTCCATAAAAGTTCCTTTTGCTTATATAATTGAATGAGCAACAGGGATTTTTATTCATCCCATGATTCTGATAATGAGTTTCCTGGTGATATTGACATTTTTAATAATGTATATCTCGACGAATTTATACAAATTCGATGTTGCACGTGCGCGCAGAAGTACACACTCACCAATTATTTATATGCTCGTCTAAACTGCGACCGAGAATCCCTTTGCGTTCGCAAGAAAAACCGACAACCGTCGGATCGGCTGCGCGCAATAGCTGCAACGCGAGCTGTATCATGCAACGCATGTCCACACACGTTGCAATATTTGTTGGTTTACATGTTGCACTGCACGTTGTGGCTACAGTGTGTACAAGGCTCTAACAATAAAGGAAATCATTTAAATAATAAATGGTGCATCAAAGATCCAGGTCGTGTATAATGTGTGTGCTGAAATAAATATACTACAATTTATTAACTAAAAGAAAACACAACAACGCTGTCCTTAAAGCTTTTATTTAATATTTACATGAACGAGATTGAGCGTTGATATATTTTAAAATAATTAAATAAAAGTAATATATACAAATAAATTAATAATCGTCGTAGGAGATACATGTTGAAACTTCAATATATCAAATAGAAAATGCAATTTGTTTAGTTTAAAAAAATATATTATATTGTAGACACACACTACACACACTGTAGCTTCATCAGGCGGATGAATATACACTGTAAATTTACATTTTGTACCTATTGATATAAATACAAATATAAAGGTGAAAAACAAAAATTCTAATCTGAGAGGGGGTGGACCTATTGTAGTTTTAAATTTAGTATGGGGAGAGTGACTTACCTCTACCTGGTCATTTAAACTTATGCCTAAATTATGAAATTTATTAATTTATAAAGCTTCTAACATGAGTTTCTTACTTTTATCTATTACATGTAATATTTTGAAATTAGAATTGAATTTGTGGTATTCGAAACAGTGGCTGGTAAAATTTGAATTTGTCTTCTTATCCCTGTAGCTTCTTTCGTGTTCTGCTATTCTAGTTTGGAAGGTTCTGCCTGTCTGACCAATATACCCTTTTTTACAGTTACTACACTACACTTTAAAAAAAATTAAAAAGTAAATATAATTTTTATTTTCGGTACTGTTTATTCTGGCGGATACTGTATATTGATGTTATTGTATTCGACGCAGTTAAAATCGTGCAAAATTCATGAATTTCGCTTATAAATAAATAGAAAATGAATGTCATGTGCAAGGCGCTTTCCCGTTTAGTCACGACCTTAAAGCATGCGATCGCCTATCCCTACACATTAACTTCAAGCAAAGGAACAGAACGCGTGAAAATTTAATAACAATGGCGCCCAACGAGCGTTGAAAAGTATTAAAACACAAGATGATGACAGAACCTCAGAGTAAACCCGTGCAAAGTCAATATTATAAAAACAAACAAATACGACCTGTCAAAAGAATTAACATTTGCATTTCTAAGATCCGCATCGCTCTACTCGGAGACGAATGATATTCTACCGTCTCCGAGTAAAGTGGTCCGTTGTGACGGTATAGGATGTAGTATTTATAACGGGTTGGCCATTTAATGTTGCGGTTTTAAAAATCGCGCTATTCCCTTGTATATATAGAAATTAATATAATATATATTTTTTACACTAGAGGGCCAAGCGCGGTTTACAATAAATATATGAAAAATTTGCCTTGTCAGTTTTCAAGATGGCGTCGTATCCAACGGAAGTGCGTGTGGAATTAATAAAATATTATAGAAATGGGGAATCTTTTGCAGCTACGGCAAGACACTTGCGTACTCTATTCGGGAGAAATAACACACCAACGGAAAACACTATAAAAAGGTAAGGAAAAAAAAGATAAATTTAGAAAAGTAACAAAGTATCGTTATCGTGTTTCCATGTCTACTAATCCGACAATATCTTAGGATTGTAGTGAAATTTGAAGCAACAGCATCTGCGGCAGACGAAAGATCAACTGTTAGAGAACGTCAAAAGACCATCCGGGTACCGGAAACCATAGAACGAGTACGGGAGCACTTTACAGCTCAACCTTCAACATCGACCTCAAGAGCATCTCAAGAATTTGAAATACCCCGTACTACACTAAGGCGGATCCTAAAGCAAGATCTAAAGATGAAAGCATACAAAATCCAGATCGATCAGCCGTTGAGACCGTTTGATATCGAACGACGCTACAATTTTGCGAAATCATCGAACGCATTGAAAATGGCAGCATGTCATTGGAACGAGTGTGGTGCTCGGATGAGTCACATTTCGATGTATCCGGTTATGTGAATAAGCAAAATTGGAGACATTGGGGGACAGAAAATCCACATCTAGCAATTGTTCGTCTTCTTCACCCTCGACGGTTGACTGTATGGTGTGTTATCTCGTCGGCAGGAATTATCGGTCCCGTGATTGTCAAAGGAACCGTTACTTCGCAAAAATATTGTGAAATTTTATTCCCGTGGCGCATGGATTAAATATGGTGGAGAATGCATGGTTTATGCAAGACGGGGCTCGTCCGCATCGCACGGAAGAAGTTTTCAACACTCTTGAAGAACATTTCGGTAACAGAATCATTGGTCTTGACGCTCAACAGTTTACAGGCGGAGGGATAACATGGCCACCATATAGTCCAGACCTTAATCCTTGCGATTTCTACCTGTGGGATCATTAAAAGATATGGTATATCGCGATGGTATAGACACCTTGGATGACCTTGAAATGGCAATACGGCAGTGAATAGAAGAGATACCGTAGCCACACTTCAGGCAGTTTATGGAGAATTTGAGAAGAGGCTGCGAAATGTTATCGTTGCTCGAGGCTCTCACTTCGAAAACCTGATTTATTAAACCGCAGATCTTGTTGTTTAATTGCACAAATAAATCATTTTTTTAAATTAATGTTTTGTATGTTTAATATGACTTCAAAAACCGCAACCTTAAATGGCCAACCCTGTATATACTCTCCTACCAGAAGAGAGTCATCGGCGCCCTAATAGCAGACATTAAATGTAGAGCCTGTAAAGCACATGACGAAACCACTATACACCTATGAGCAGCGTGACCTAAATACGCGCCGAATTTGTACATCTATAGACATGACGCTGTCTTGAAGGTATTCTTATTTTCGATATTTGAACAAAATAGACGAAGATGTGACTGTATAAATAGTAGCGAATAAACCAGACAAAATAATGTACGTTGTTGAGTGGCAAATTAACTGAGCAAGATATATTTTCTCGAAATTTCTTGCACGAGGTTTTAAAAAACTTGTGTTCTAAATGGAAAAAAGATGATCCACGTCATGGCTTAATGAAATTTCCATCTGTAGTTTTACAGAGGCTAACATTTTTTTTGTATTTTTTATGAAACGTGTATATTTCAAAATAGGACTGTTGTTAGATCGTAGCAAGATAATGATCTACGTTCAGTAACAAGTACTAAAGTATATGACAGAAGGTTAGTACTTACATTGCTTTTGCTTTTACATGTAGAAGTAAGCCTTGTTGTTTTTAGGTATATAATAGTAGGGGAGCGACGGCTAATGGCGCTCAGCGGACAATTGCGCTCACTCATTTTAAACAAAATACATACTTATATCGGATTTGTGTACAGCGCGCCATCTGTATTAAAGTACTACCAGCGTATTGTGAACATTTCACGTTGTTTGCAGTCGATATCATCGAGTGGTGAGAGAAACGTGTTTTGTATAGTGCTGTTATAATTTGACCTGCTATTTCAGTAAAGGTTTGTAAAATCATTTTATATTATTTTTCAATAACCTAATTAGCAATAGTGCATATCCGGCTTTCGGCTTGAAATATCCAAAGTCATTTTTCATAAGATTAATTCTTCGAGGTTACATCAATGTTTTTAGAATTTTTCGACCATTCGGGTAATTGCGCTCAGACTGAGCGCAATTGCCCGAAGAGAGCGGCGTTGCCCGCCGTTGGTTTTGTAATTACTCCTTTCTGATTTTCTTTCAATTTTTAGACGCCAAAAGCTCGTATACGTAAAACCAATAAAGCCTCTTGGTCGGAAGAGGCGATGAAAGGTGCCATTCAAGCTGTAAGGGAAGGGAGTAAAATTAGAATGGCGAGTGGAAGATATTCTGTTCCCTTTAGTAGTTTACGAGACCGTTTAAGAAAAGGCTATTATGCCCCAAGCATGGGAAGACACACCGTTTTTAGTAAAGAACAGGAAGCAGAAATTAAGGAACAACGCTTACACTATTACGGATGTTTTATGGGCTAACACCCATACAATTACGTTTAGCTGCGTATGAATATGCCGAAGTCAACAAAATTCCGAATTCGTTCAACAAAATCAGTAAATTAGCAGGAAAAGATTGGTTACATGGATTTATGGCTAGGAATGCTGAATTAAGTTTCATAAAGCCTGAAACAACCTCCCTAAACAGAGTGACAGCTTTCAACAAAATAGAAGTGGACAGATTTTTCGAAAATTTAGAAAAAGTTATGACCACTCATAAATTTAACCCAACAAAAATTTTTAACATGGATGAAACGGGCATTACAACATGCCATAAGCCAGCGCGAGTTGTCGGACCCAAAGGACAAAAGCAAGTTGGGGCAATTACAAGCCTGGAAAGGGGAAAAACTACAACCCTGTGTTGTGCAATGAGTGCAGCGGGTACTTTCGTGCCACCGATGTTTATTTTCGCTCGAATTAGAATGGCTTCTGGCTTGGAACGAAATGGACCACCCGGTTCAATATACCAATGCTCCAAAAATGGTTTGATTAACGAGGATTTGTTCAGGGTCTGGCTGAGACATTTTGTAAATTTTACAACGCAAGCAAAGAAAATCCGGTTCTTGTTATTGTGGACAATCACGCCAGTCACTGCTCTTTGAAAATTTACAACTTTTGTCGGAATAATGGCGTAATTATGTTAAGTATACCTCCTCATACTTCACATAGACTCCAACCACTGGACCTAACTTTTTTTGGGCCACTAAAAAAAGCCTACAACATGGAGTGCGAATTATTCATGAAAAGTCATGCATATCAGGGAATCATCAACACTGACTTACCTGGATTATTCGCTAAGGGGTATCTTAAAGTAGCTGTAGCTCAGAAAGCAGTCAAAGCATTTGAAATTGCTGGAATATTTCCCATGAATCCCGATGTATTTGGTGATCAAGATTATTCAGTAGTAAGCGAACCTGATAGGGAATCCACAAACAATTTGGCGAATAGCAACAAACAGACTGAACCAGAAAGTATTCAACAATAGTTGGATGCTCTGGGGTTCACACAAATACAATTAAAAGGGTCATTGGTTCTAATGTTTCGTTTTCACAAATTTCACCCAAACCTGTTCCCAAGATACCAGTCACCAGAAAAGTTATTAAAAGAAAGAAATAGAGTTCAGAAATTCTAATGTCAACCCCTAAGAAAGAACAACTTGAGATATTGGAAGCAAAAAGGAAAACCGATTTGGGAAAATCAGCAGGAAAAATAAATGGAAGTAAAAATAAAAACATACAAACCAGAAAAAAAACTACCAAAAGAAAAGTTTTTGAAAGTGAATCTGGGGAAGATGATGAAGAGCCCATTATCGATGGCGATGAACTGGATGACATCGAGATGTCTGATAATGAACTTGGTGAGTAAAAAACTGTTTGGGACCGCTTGTCTGAAGTTGTAATTTTTTATTTCTAATTTCAGATGCAACACAACAAAAAGAGCAATCAGAAGAAGCATGCATCATTTGCAATGAATTTGGGAAGACCGAGGTTTGGTACAGATGTTCTGCGTGTGGACGATGGGCCCATGCAAGCTGCACAGGAGTAGATCGACCACATGGATATATTTGCGATTTTTGCAAACCTTAAATTTTGAAGAAAATATTAAAATATCTTATGATTTGTTTTTATTGAGTGTAATTGCGCTCACCTGAGCGCCTTTACCCTACCGAGTCGGACAATGGCGTTCATTGGGTACCCTCAAAGAAATTTAATTTCTGACTTACATTCTGTTTTAAATATCAATTCATAAATAAATATAGTTAGTATACATGCAAGTCAAATGTTTCGCGAAGACAGAATGGAAAAAGTAGTTTTAGTTCCCTAGAAATGTGAGTTTTTCTTTAGGTGAGCGCCATTAGCCGTCGCTCCCCTACATGCTGAAAATAAAAATGGATTTATTCCTAGGGCTAAATTAATATTTATCTCCAAATCATCATTGATAATTAGTGTTAACCAAGATTCAGATTCTTCGGACTACCATGACAGTGATGATTAATGTAATAATGAAAATAAACTATATATATCGTTGAACTTCTGTATAATTATATTAATTGTACACATCGCTGCAAATATTATTATTAATTATATGTCAATAGAAAACGTTACATTACTTGTAAATCAACTATTTACGTTTTTTAACTCTTTTACTTCTTTTTTCCTAATAGCATTAAACACAGCATTGTTTAAATTATAAAACCCAAACTCTGTCCGTCAACTGAAATAAACATAACCTATCTATCAAAATATAAACATGATACTATTTATGTGGAAATATTAGGCAACAGCGCTGGGTATGTTGTCATACATAGTTTATGACGGAAGTCGAATTGAAAAAGGAGCTTCGAGGAAAAAGATTTACTGATGATGGGGAAGTGGCAGGCGCTGCGATGACGTCTGAAGATGGTCGAAATCAAAACAAAACCCGTAGTCGTATAGCACAATGTCTGGGAGCTTCTATTTATTGTGTATGTAGTCAGTGAAGACGGGTGTGGGTCACTAAAATAAAAGCTTAATACTTACGAAATGCTAAAATGCTACATAGGATACCTGCGACCTGAAAAGAACTTTCGAAAGGAGAAAACCAATGGCAAAGAAAAAAAAGAAAATCTTGGAAACAATTAACTTGTATATTAACAATTATCAAGTTCATCAAAACAAAATTCTGTTCGTTAGCATATAGCAATAAAATTATAACACACACTCTGGATAAGTGCAAAATATATATAACTCGTCGCGTAGATGTAATGCAATAATAAAAAAAACATTAAAGGTGATTATCTTGAACGTAAAATTACTACAGTAAAAATAAAATATATGCGTACGAAATAAAGATTCAATTTTTAATTTCAAAAATTATAAAGATTATTGCGATAATTAAAAAAACCAAAGACTTCAAAAGTCTTGACAACAGATTAATAAACAAAATTTAACTAGTAATCTATTACGGTATACCAAAGAAATCCTTTACAAGGTAAAACATAATTACAACTAAATAATAAGAAAAGATAGATCGCAAATTTAGAATAATTATTTTCAAATTTAAACAGTAAGGATTTTTAAAAGACGTTTTTTTTGTGTATATATGTACCGCCAAGTACGTCAGATATTCTTACAAAAAAACTACAGTGCGAAGTAAATTTTCACGTTATATAACTATAAGTTAACTTTATAAAAAAACTAAATGTTATAATACGGTAAAGAATAGACAAATTATTACATTGAAAGTTGATATGTAAATTACTAGGCAATAAATTGCAAACAAATTGAATTTAGATTAACGTGATATTAAAAAAAAACTATACAAGTAATATATACATAAGTTAATGAAGCTACAGTACTATAATTCGAACAGAAAGGAAAATAATATGAGTCTCAACAATCCGAAAATATATGAAGTAATATATAAGGTTGTTGATGTTTTTCTCGCCGGTATCTGATTCGTTGCGGGAGATGAAGTTACTTCGAATCTCAACGACACTTCTGGAGGGTTGTTATACTTCGTAAAATTTACGCTACAGAGTTGCTACTTCAAAGACTTGGCACGAAGTAATTTTCTAGTATTTTCTGCCGTAATTCTGCCATATAAGGAAACGGGATTTAGCAAATTCCTCAATGTTGACGTACTGGGTCTTAATCCGCCGTAGCGATATTACACTAAACACCCAGACTGACGCCCGTTAATTTAACCCCCCTAGCTGCAATCGAAAATATCCTGTAACCCAACTACTCTCTCTTATCATCTCGCAATGATTGACTCTTTATCGCGAAAACTAGACAAGGCGACCGGGGAGAGGGATGACGATACCGTAAGGAAAAAAATACCCAGATGGTCAACAACGACTCATGAGAATATAAAAAGAAGTATTAGAAGTAACTCGTGAAAATATAAGAACGATGAAATTTAACGCAAAACAGGTGTAAATAAATTATTTGAATGATCTGAGAAATGTATTAAGGTTAAGGGAGAATATATGGAAAAAAAATTGAATATGTGTTTAATTTCACCCCCATTCTTCGTCATTCCACTAACATTTTAACCCCCCTCGTATTATTACTATTAAAAATTCATTTTTACAAGGGAGAGGATTAATATGATACATTAATATGAACATCATCTTTATTTTTAAAAGAAAATAAAACACATTTTATTTATATATTTTTGTTATTTCCTTGTAAAAAAAGTACAATAAAATACAAAACATGTAGGGGTCAGGAAGAGAACGTTGCATTTTAAAATAAGTATTATTTAAAAATTATTCATGAAATTAATTGAAAATAAAATTTTCGTCGTATAAAAATTATATAAAAATTTGTCTTTTGGCACTAAATTTGCTCATTTTTAGATTACATTAAAAAATATTTATATCAGGACGATTTATAATTAAGACCCAAAATAATGATTTAACATAGAAAAATACATATAAATAATAATAATTAGAAACTAACATACAAAATATTTACAAATAAAATCACTCACACACTTTCTTTTCATTTAATATATACTCAAATACTTACATATGTATATCAAAATTGTCCTTTTACCACGTAAATATTTTAACTATACATAGATTTTTGGATGTAAGTGTATATTTTACTTAGTATGTACAATATTTAAAACGTTACACATTTATAGACAATATACAATTGGACGTGTAATAATTTGTGTGTTTATCTGTATATGGGATTGGGAGTTTTGGTATTAAAATGAACATATTTTATACATATATAAAGAAGATCTCCTTATTAATACTTATTATTAACACAGGCACGCGATATTAAGGCACATTATTATTAAGCGATGTTTTGGATCGCCTATTTTTGTAATTATTTATTTTTGATTTGGAATTTATGCTAAAGAGATTCGAAACCGGATATATCACTGCCCTGTAAACAAAAAGAAATGCCATTAGTAAGAATTGATCACAAAATACAAGAAAATTGTAATTTAGTTCTTTATGTTATATCAATAATTTGTATACGAGGGTAATTCAAATTTGACCTGTATTATGTTACTTTCCGGTCGATATAAAGTACAAATTAATATTCGGGTCCGGCAAAATTATGGAATAATTCCATTACTTATTTAAATACTCTTCTAATCTAAATTTTCTTCAAATAAAAGTTTTTGAAATTGTTTTGGTCGAGTTTTCGTGGCGTTATTTTTTACGGTGTCGTTGCTATGGCAACCAACTTTTGTTTTTTAAATAGTAACGTAGGTTTTTTATGCTATTTTAGCAATCTACACATACTTATACATCCGCCCGTATAAAATTTGTAATGGATTATATAACAAAAAATTTAATAAAATTAGTAGTTTCATATAACAAAATGACAGCAATAATACACAATCATAACTATGAATGCAACGTTTTTAACTAAAAACAACAATTGAATATAAATTAAAATTAATTTAGTGTTCAATGTGACGTCCATTTTTCTGTATGCACATTTCTAGTATCACCCTGAAAGAGCGCCTGACATTTCCAAACACATTATTTTCTATTGCCACCATTTCACGCATAATTCTAATTTGGAGATCTTCTAAATTGTTCACTTAATTTTTATGTAACCCCATAGGAAAAGTCACAAGACTTTAAGCCTGGAGATCTGACCGGCCATTCTACTGCCCCTCTTCGTCCAATCCACCGGTTCGGAAAAACATTATTCAGATAATTTCTGACCTCTAAACCAAAGTGTGGAGGAGCCCCGTCTTGTTGAATTCACAGGTTATTGTTATTAGGGTAAATGGCTTGTAATGTCGGAACTACGTTTTGAATCAATAAATTTAAATATTTCTCATTGTTAACGTGCCATCTATATAACATTGTCCAATAATATTATCATTGATAATTCTGCCCAAACATTCACTTTTTGGGGTCGTTGAGTGTGAGCTTCTATTAGCCATTTAGGGTTTTCCTGAGCCTAATATCGACAATTATGTCTGTTAACATATCCATTTAACATAAATGTGGCTTCGTCAGAAAGTAAAACGTTATTTCCGAAATCCGGATTTTATTGGAATGTATGTCTCATAATTTCACAAAATTGCAGCCTTCTATCGAAATCATTTGCCGTGAGTTCTTGGACTAATTTAACTATGCCTGGATGAAATTTCTCTCTTTTAAGCACTATACAAGGAGATCCTTCAAAAATATTGTGTCACGTTGTAGATCATTGCACGATGTCCGGGGTCGTTCGTTCACCGCCAACAAAATATTTAATGCAGCATCACCACCAGTAGCGGTTTTTGGTCGTCCCGTCTTTGGCTTTTCCTTTACGCTTCCGGTCTTTGCGTATTTTTTAATTAACTTGGAAACACAAGACTGCGTAATAGGAGCACGGTTAGGATAGACGTTATTTAATAATATGCATACTTCTTGTTGTGTTCGATTTCGATCACCATATCCTACCATGATAAGTCTGATATAGTCTTATTTCTTTTCTGTTAAGTGAACCATTTTTAACACACTCAAATGTAACTAACACACAAAAAATTTCAACAGTGAAGCTAATTGTTAAAAAATAACACCTGATAAACAATCGAAAATCGCCAACAGGCACAGGTAACAACAATTTCGTTAGAAGTGACTATCACATTAGAATTCGTTTATTCTCGGAAATGTCATTATGTGACCCCTCATGAAATGTAACTATTTGTACGTAGAAAAATATACTGATTCAGAAAATAATACAAAAAACATACGTTAATATTTAAAAAACAAGAGTTAATTGCCATAGCAACGACACCGTAAAAAATAACGCCACGAAAACTCGACCAAAACACGGCAAATTATAATTTAAAGAACTTTTATTCTAAGAAAATTTAGACTAGAACAGTATTTAAATTAATATCGCATTATTCCATACTATTGCCAGACTCTGTATGATGGGATACTGATATATTCTTAGCCTACTATTGAAATAATTTAAAATTGGGACTTAGAATATTTTATTATTCAACATAGTCTTCTCTTAAATTAATACACTTAATACAGCAATTCTGTAACGCCTTTAAGTCTTCTAAAAAAAATATTCTTCTTGGTCTGCAAACTAGCCCTCCACAGCTTCCATTACCTCTTCGTTACACAAAAATTGACGTCCTTTTAAACTTTTTTTCAATCCAGTGAACAGATAATAGTCTGAGGGGGCTAAGTCTGGGGAATAGGGCGTGTTTTCCAGTAATTCGAACCCTAGCTTCCGAATTGTATTCATGATAATGCGCGATTTGTGTGCAGGGGTATTATCTTGCAAAAACAACACACCTTTCGATAACATGCTACGTCTTGTTGCCTTAATTTCCTGTCTCAGGGTGGTTAGTAATTTAGAATAAGAATCTCCAGTGATGGTACCTTTTTTTAGGTAATCGATCATAATTATTCCACGGATATCCCGAAAAACTGAAGCACCAGCGGATTTTTTTATTCGAATCTTCTTAGGGCTTGGAGAACCATGATGCTTCCACTCTATCGATTGTTGTTCGGTTTTTGGATCGTAAAAATGGACCCATGTTTCGTCCATAGTCACAAGATGGTTCACAAAATCTAGATCTCCTTCAAAACGGACACATAGTGACCGTGATGCCTTCACTCTTGCTCTCTGTATTCGGCGTTCAAGCATTTAGGAATCCATTTTGCAGGAATTTTTTTGATATCTAAATCAACTATTAGATGGACGCGTTCATATGAAATCTTTAGTGCCTCAGCTATATGTTTCAGCCCAATTCGACGGCGAACACCGGAATCGGTCTTCCTGGTCGCTTTTTATCTTCGACGGAATGTTTTCCCCTTTTGAATGACGTAATCTAATTTTTGGCAGTAGCATATGATGGGCATTGATGGCCAAGTGAGTTAAGCATATCTTCGTAAATTTCTTACCACTTAACCTTTTAAAATACAAGTATTTGATGATGCTTCGATACTCCCATTTATCGATTTTCACATTTGAATTCGACATGTTTTCATTCAAAATTTACTGCATAGCAATACTTCAACTTCTTGACGTAAGATTTTACAGCGACACTTTTAAAATGTCATTATTTCTTGCCATTATAACAAGATTTTGTTTTGTTCAAGGAAAATGGCCTACGCTAACTAGATATCAATCCCTCGTCGCATAAGGGTTTGTTTTAATGTTAGAAATTTAGTGTTATCCCACTGGCGATTTGGTGAATAGCATATCTACAAAGGTTGTACTTTAGCCAAAGATACTACGTTTAACACTATTTTTTTCAGATTGTTCTACGAAGATGGCAATTTAGTTGCCGAAGTACGTATTTAGAGTTTATATATTTATATTGTGGTTAGGAATTTTTCTTGCTTCTCTTTGTTTCAGATTTCAAGCCACAATCTCCATCTATTCGTTTCACAGGAAGTAGATTTTTCCGATATACACGAATAAAAATTAGGAAAAAGAAAAAATAAATTGATAAAAATAATAACAATAACAAAAATGCCAAAAAATATAGAACCAAAATACAAAAAAGCTTATACAAGAAAAAAACAAAATGTAACTGATATAAAGCAAAATATTTCTAAAGAACGGACATGGTAGGTAGGTGGTTTATAGATTGAAAAATATTGTTTATTGTCTTAATACAAAAGTAAAAATAGTAGGTCAAATGGACAAATCCTTTACGTATTTTATTGACTAAAACATTTAATTATATGAATCATGTGAGCATATACACATTTAGATTAGCGATCAAAAGGAATGCGAATCAAAGGCGATTATTTAGATAGATGATGTAGATTAACTAATGTACAGATACCCAATGGGTTTCTTTCTGCAACGCCTTAAGCCTGTACCAATGAAACTCTACAATAATTATTGTAGAAGAAGATAGAAAACGAACCGACTATTTTGGGTATTAATTATTCAAGAAATGGACCTGTCAGATATGCTATCAACAACATGTAGATGCAATAATTTGATGGGAAGAAAAAAATAATTATTTGCTTAATAGATGGTCAATATAAAGGAAAATTAAAAGCCAAATTGCATGGTATATTAGAGTTATGCAAAAGTGCGAAATGTGGAATGAAATTCTAAAAAAAAACAAAATAAGGAAATAAGAAATTCTTAGCATTGGCTTTCATGTAAATGTGAGTGGAAAAATTTAATATTTAAATTTCTATATTTTTACTCAAAAATAAATTTATAAATGGTTCTTACCCGATCTGGTTTGTACAAATGCGTGTGGGGAAGCAAAAATGTCGAACCCAAATCTCGTTCAGCCATTGTGTTTGCTTCCTGAAAATATTTAAAAAGTATTGAAATTGTAAGAACAAATCTAAATATTGAAATGATGAATTTTTAAACTTTGGATATCTGTACACAGCATAGGAATTATGTTTTTCAATTAAACATTCGTATTTTAACGATGAAGTAATAATCTTTAGGAGAAGGAAGAAATGTGCGTTTTAGTCAACATTACAAAGATCTTAAAGTAATGCTATTACAAAGTGCTTTATGTTCGGTAAAGTTTTACGTTCAATTTTTCTCTTCGATTTGATTGCATTTCCGAATAAGAAAGTCGAACTTTTAAGGTAGTAAACTTACGTCATTGTGATGTTGAGAAGAAGGTTTTGAGTCGTATTCGTTTCTAAAAGACTTTGTTGGCGGTTGAATAGTAGTTTCGTCGTATGATCGAGCCTCCGACACCGTTCTGAAATGTAATCATAATAATAATAATAATATTAATACGTTTACATTTGGTTTTGTAAGTCAATGTACTTTGTCATTTCTTGTATAATAAATATTATAGCGCCGAGTTCTTCAGCCTGTAGCCGGGAAACATTTTACTCTACCCACAAATCTGAGGGTATGAGCTCGTTGGTACGCGGCTGATGTTGATATACATCACAGAACGGTATTTACTACAAATTCTATGATGTATTTTATTGTTATTGTTTTTTTTGTTATTTCCAATGGTTCTTGAGATTGTAGAAGTCTATATCGGGGTGTTTAATCAGCGATTCGAATTTATTCTATTTGTAAAAATATACGGACTATACTATACCGTATTCTTTTGTTATCATTACACATACCTATTGCTTAATGCTTAAGTTAGTTGCCATGTCAAAGACTTCTGAATTTTTATTCATATATGAATCTTAAATTAAATGCATTTGATTAAAAAATAGATAATTTATTTAAAACACGATAAAATACAATAAACACGAAAAAGTTGAAGAACGGTCTAGTCTGTAGCATCGCTTTTAGATGTAGCCAGGCATTTTTGAGTATCGTATAGTTCGGTGTTCAAAACCATGAAAAAATTCAGCTATACAAGATATCAAACCACCAAATCGATATTTTTCAAGCACTATTGATAGTATTTCTTTAAGGATGAAATATATCAAAGATAATAAAATTAGTGCAACAAAAAAGGTAGAAAATATGAAAGCGTTTAATAAAAAGTACAACTAGATTTTACCATTTTATGAGATTGTAGAACGTTCTCGCATTACATAATACTTTTAACGAATTACCGAACGTAACCTATGTATTGGGGGTATTTCATTAACACGATAGAAACAAATAACAACTCGTGGTATCGTACAAATAAGTGGTTTTATAAAATGGAGAAGTTTATCTTAATAAGCAGTAGTGATAAATTCTTGTAGGTAATAAATATGTTACTATTTCTTTAATAATCCCAATAACTTTTGAACTGTACAATTATTTGAAAGCATCACTACTGGAATTAAAGGCTGAAGAAGGGAAGACATTATGCAACAAACTTTTGGAATCTGTTAAAGCAAGCAAGCAATGTTATAGACCCTCGATTTAAAAGAGAAGGTTTTCGTAGTACAGAAAATACTACTAGAGCTACCTCTTGTCTTGAACAAGAATTTATCTTAAAAAGCAGTAGCGGAAAATTCTTGTAGGTAATAAATATGTTGGTATTTCTTTAATAATCCCAATAACTTTTGGACTGTATAATTATATGACAGCATCACTACTGGAATTAAAGACTGAAGAAGGTAAGACATTATGCATCAAACTTCCAGAATCTGTATTTTCATATCTAGGATGATCAGTTACTAGAGTAGCAACTGCTTTAGACCCTCGATTAAAAAGAGAAGGTTTTCAAAGTACTGAAAATTTGACGGCATCACTACTAGAATTAAAGGCTGAAGAAGACATTATGCAACAAACTTTTGGAATCTGTTAAAACAAGGCTATTTCCATATGAATGACGATCAGTTACTAGAGTAGCAACTATTTTAGACTCTCGATTTAAAAGATAAGGTTTTCGTAGTACAGAAAATGCTACTCCTTTTCTAGAACAAGAAATGTCTAATATTATGAAGAAAATAGATCCTAAATATAAAGAACAAATGCCTGTAATCAAAACAGACATGTCCACATTAAAAGTCACTTTCATTATTTGGATTTTTGAAAGAAGGAATAAGAGAAAGTAAAATCAATTACAGCCGATGTAATAATAACTAAAAGGCAATACTCGAAAGGCCAAAATCAGGACGTAGATCCTTTTATTTTGGAAGGTAAGTTTAAAAAAAAAGGTAATTGCATTTTTTATTTTGGATTCTCTTTTAGGTAACAGGAATGGGACTGAAACCCTTAGAACAATGTGCTGCGAAATACTTTTGTGTTCCAGCAAGTTCAGCGGAAAGTGAAAGAGTGTTTAGTACAGCTATATACAGCTATATACAGCAGTTTAGTACAGCTATATATTAGTACTATTAAAAAAATAAACAATAAATTAGAGTTTGATATTTACCATAAAGAATCTGATACTGACATAACTATACATAATTCATCAACACATCTCATACAACACAAATTAGCGAGTTTCCATAGTTCTTTACACAGATTAATTAATTATCCACTATCTAAAGAAAATTATGAAAAAGAATTAAATTTAGTCAAACAAATAGCTATCAATAACGGCTACACAGATACTTTAATTGAAAATATGCTGACAAAAAAACTTTTCAAAAAAGCAATCTCTATGGTATACCCTGCAATAAAGGATAAAGAAAATTCAAAATTTAGATTACAA
The DNA here is from genome assembly GCA_935421215.2 of Melolontha melolontha. NCBI lineage: Eukaryota > Metazoa > Arthropoda > Insecta > Coleoptera > Scarabaeidae > Melolontha > Melolontha melolontha. Next base: position 65,996,176 of record OW285242.1, read on the forward strand.
ACGTACATTGGGACACCTAATAAGCATATTTCAAGTGATCTAAAAAAACTTAATATTAACACGGTTTTCAAAACTAATAATAAGTTATCAAAGCACATCAAAAACAATAAAGATAAAACAGACAAAAATAAGAAATCCGGAGTCTATAAGTTAATGTGTGGATGCGGTAAGATATATAACAGGAAGATCGTTTGAAAAACGCATTGCCGAGCATTGTTCTTCGTTTAAAAATTAAAAACAAGATTCTACTTTTGCGAATCATCTATTAGAAGAAAACCACACTTTCGATAAAGATTTTCAAATTCTGCATTTAGAAAATAAAGGCAAGAAATTAAATTTACTGGAAAGTTTAGAAATCAATAAATTAAAACAGTCACAAATTTTATTAAATGATAAATTAGATTTAAATAACTCGCCTTTATTAAATTTATTTACTTAAAATCTGTTTAGACGATAATACAAATGTATATGTAGGTTATTAAACAAATTTTTCCGTAAACATGTTTAGTACCCTATAATATACAGTAAGGGCCGACCAGATGCGCCACATTCTTTCACTACCGACAATACTTGTAATTCATAGATTTCTTTAAAAATATTTTAAATGCCATCCTTCTTGATTTTATAGATATATTATTTACTTTTTATTTAGTTTGTAACGTACTGTTTAGAGGTAAACACCTGAGGAAGCCACTGTGTTGGCGAAACAATTGTCGTTTTACGAGTAATGATTAAAAGTGAAGATTAAAACAGTAGTTTTATTTCTATTCTTTAGTACAGCTGGTTTAATAATAGAACAAAGGCGTGCAAGACTAAAACCGAAAAATGTTAATATGATAATGTTCCTAAATAAAAATTTAAAAAATATTAATAAGTAATCTAAGTATATATTTTATTAAAGTTACACTCAACGTTGTCCTAATAGCTAAATAAATAACTCAATGGGTTTCATTTTACTATGCTTTCTAACTATTAAAGATATGAATGTTGAAACATGATACTCTTTAAATCTATTACGAAACTGTTTGCTTCATCAGTAAAAAATATTTTATTTTAATTTTCTTCGTTTTCATTTAACAAATTAAACATATCATAAAACTCTGTTCATTTTACTTTATCTACCTCGAAAAGCTCTTGATGTTTTGATATCTTGTATGACTTATATTTGGATTCTTTCAGGGTTTTGAACATTGAACTGTAAGATACTCCAAAATGCCTGGCTATATCTAAAAACGATCTTACAGACCGTTCCTCTACATAACACAGGATATTCAGCTTCATGTGTTTTGTGATTCACGTGATTGGTTTTATTTAATCTTTTGAGGGAATTTAGAAAACAACAATTTTCTTTGAATTTGTTAAAAATATTTAAAATTGTTTTCGCACAAGGTATAGGCTTGTTAGGATAATTGGAAAACATGTCTCTGAGCGTTCTTAAACTATTATTCTTCTGGTACCACATTATCGCGTTATCTTTTCTCTTTATTGTATTTATTTATGTTTTAAATAAATTATCTATTTTTCCATAAAATGTATTTAATTTAAGATTCATGTATGAATAAAAATTCAGAAATATTTGATATAATTTTTTTTCTCTTCATAGCAAACTGACTTAAGAATTAAGCTATTGTTTGTAGGTAAATAGTTCACTGGTGCATAACTGGTTACCTACTATGCCACTAACGCATTGACTATTCTTTTTTTAGAATTAAACTAGGGAAATGTATGTGTAATGATAAAAAAAGGATCCGGTATATGTTGAGTATTATTGATCGCTGCATTAATTCGTGGACTTTGGATAGTAATTCCAATGATTTGAAACCCCTAGAGAACTGATGGAGAACTGCTAACTGATATAATGAGGGGTATTATATATGGGTTTTTCTGTTTCCAGATAAGCTGAAGTTCTAACTTCAGTGGTGTGTATTTTTCAATTTTGTTTGAATGTTTGCTGTTAATGTTATTGTCTGCTGGTACAGCTATGTTTTCTAAGTATGTGATGTGTTCCACTTTAGCTTGAAGTACGGTATCTGGTCTATTTGCTTAAATTTGTTTGTCCGTATATCCCAATAGAGTATGTAATCTTTGGTTTTCAAGGATTGCTGTAGGTATATATTTATAGTAGGGTTAGATGTATCGCTAATGAGGTTGTATTTTTGGGCTATTGATTAGTGTAGTATTTTAGCCGCATTATTATGTGTTCTGATATGCTAGAGTTTTACATCATATGATAATATGGTCTATGTGCAAATTGTATCTCCTGCAGCTATCTTTTTGAATGTATGTGCCTTTAATGGTGTATTTCCTATAGTTTCTAGTAAGTATTACTCGATCTTGTATTGATAAGAAGAAACCTTCAGTTTCTTGGAAAAATTGTCCACTTTCTAGCCATTCGCCAGATTGAAGCAATGTTTTCCATGAAGCTTTTTGTCTTTTTATATCTGTTTCTACATTTGGATGTACGTCAACTCGTTATATGCAGTGGAATAAACCTTACGACCATCTCAAGTAATCTAATCTGCACGAAAATTTATTCGTGACAAATGCCCCAACAAGAAGATAATTGTTAATTTTTACGCAATAACTTTCATCGCCATGCGCAGCAGGCATATCTGCCATAACAGGGGAACAATAAATATTGATTTTACTTACGTTATCCTGGTGTCCATCCAATTCGCCATGGGATCTTCGATAACATCATCTCTGCGAAAAGAAAAAAGAACACATATAAATTACACTGGTATACAAATTTTAAAGGTTTTTAATAATCACGAATAAAATATCCTTTTTAACGTTACTTTTTTATGTTAATTTCAAATCTTCTAATACCTTTTTGCCAGTACGCAAAAAATTTTCATTTCGTATTACTGATACGGCCTCTTTTTGGAGAATGTAAAACGATGGAATCAAACAGAAATTGAGCCCTTTATTCTTTTACATCATCTAACAAGCGATCAATATTTTAATTAATTCAAAGCACATTTTAACTCTATGAATTCACATTAATTGGATTTGCCCGCGCGGTTGATTGGCATTAGTATAGGGATCGTCGAGTGTTATGCAATACTTGTGAAATATTGTGCAATCTTTCTACAAGAAATAAACACTTTTACTTATTATTGAGTAATTTTGTATAATCTTTTATGATATTTTAAAGGTTATCGGTATTGGGAAATACCGTTTCTTCTGCCTCAACATATGGCTTCAAATGAGAAAAGTTATGTGCTAGAAAGAAATGGAGATCAGATTTGTAATCGGCATCCCAAAAATACCCTGATCGACTCAAAATTTTATGTGACGATTTTTCCTTGTAGACCGGAGTTATATTTAAGAATGGTAGTCTTGACCGCAGTCAAAGATATATTCATTTGTAAATATATATATATACTGACATTAAAACGTTCCTCAAAGTGTTGAATTGGGATCGAGTTCCGCTAGTGCTGGATAACAAATCCGCGCTAATTTTCTGTATGAGAGTAGCATTTTCGCTTCTGTCCGCTTCGGTTCCACAAGTAGTTGCTATAGTACCCAAGGTACCCATATTATTAGCCATAACGGTAGCGGAAACTTCGAATCCCGCTGAAATTAGGGCACCTAAAAATTAAATTCAAAATTAGTAAATTATTTTTTTACGAACAGATGATTTAATCGATATAATAGGCAGTATGGCATATCTCAGGTTTCGAGGCGTTACCCTATAATTTAAATTGAGAAGTTACCTTGTATCCGAGGTCTCGCACATTCTAACAGTTCAATTTATAAGACTAAGAAATCAATGCCCCTACGAATCCAACACCTGGACGTCCTATCCAAGTGTTGGAGTCGTAGGAGCAAGCTGGTGGACTCTACCCCGCCGCATTATTTATGTGGCGTATGGCCTACATGGATTGAAATTTAAAGTAACATATACATCTACTAAGAACAGAGTTAAATTTTAAAATCAAGGCCATCGATCCAGTCAAACGCGGAGTCGATAGCTTCAAAGAAGTCACTCATCTAACTTTCATATGTTGTAAGGGGGTACTCAGCTATAATATGGTGAATAATCTGGCGAGGTTCTCCGCATTCGCAAGTCGGTGTCTCAGTCAGTCCTCATTTATAGAATGAGTCACGACAGATGCCGTGGGATGTCTTTATTCTATTGAGTGTCTGCTGGTAGCGCCATTCCTGGTAAGGGTACGGTAGGATCGATGATATGGATCGTTTGAGCGGGTTTCAAGGCTTCCCAATACTCTCTTCATCTATCAATTGGGTTGAAATTTTCTATTATAAGTTGTTCTGCTAGCAGTAGTGTATGAGATCTAGACTTCAGCCTCGACAGGCCGACATCACACAGGTATCGAGAGGTGGGGATTCGATATTATTTTATTATATTCTCTAACCGGGCGTTCCTGTCTCCGGGTGGTGGGAGGTGTAATATGGTTTAGAACGTGAAGCCAGAGTAACAGTATACTTTTTTGAACAATCGCTAATTATTCTCATGGTTTCATTGAATTTGATGCAGTGGCGTAATTACACCCCCGCTCGGGGGAGGGGGGGGGGGCAAGGGTTGTAAGGACCCAGAAGTTAACAAATTTAAAATCTGCCAAAAAAAATTGCTTTAGTAATATTGGGCCGGTTAAATGAAATGGGGCTAGATATTTATAATTATAGAGGCAGGGTATGATGTTATAGGCGGTATATACTCTGGTGTTCCAAAAAAATTAACGATATCGAGCCAACTGCCATATGCACTGCACCGCGCATAACATGAACCTAGTTATTAATGATGCAATCAAAGGTATTAAGGAGCTTGATAATGTAATGACTCATTCGATGACGCGAGGCGCGTCATCGCTCTGGACGTTTTCCCGACAGATTTGGAGCATTCTAGACCAAACGTTCCCATTGATATATAAGCCGTCGAGGAAGGGATGTGGACAGACATTCAATACCCAAGTCTCGCGAAGTATACATAAATATAGTTACATAAATATAAAATACATAAATGTACTTATTGTTGTTAATAGTTAGTTTTATATTGTTATACGTTTTAATATTAATATAGTGTGTGTGTCTAAAGTTATTGTTAGTTTTATTTAAGAACCCGTAAAGACAATCGTTACAGTGGTATTCAGGTGTGGACTAATTAATAAATAATAAACTAAGTAGACAATTAAGTGTTAATTAAGTATTCGATTAAATAAATATACAGTGCGGAAAGACATTATTTTAAATATCGCGATGGCGAACAGAATGAAACTGATGGATTTAAAAGTGTCCGAGTTAAAACGAGAATTAGAAGAGAGGGATGAGGATACAACTGGCAAAAAGTCGATCCTCCAGCAACGGCTTCGCAATGTGTTGATCCAAGAAGGCGAGGATCCCGAGAATTATGTCTTTCAAGTTCCAGGCGGAGATGCTGACGTGAATTTGCTGTTAATTCAAATGAAACAAATGGAGCAGAAGAACCTGGAAACTTCTGGAAACTTAGCAAAAACTCTAGAACAAATGGAGCAAAAGAACCTGGAAGCTTCTGGAAACTTAGCGAAAACTCTAGAACAAAGACTAATAGATAATTCGCAAACCTTGGAACAGCGTCTAATAGATTCACAAACTCAAATGCAACAAATGGAGCAGAAGAACCTGGAAACTTCTGGAAACTTAGCGAAAACTCTAGAACAAATGGAACAGAAGAATCTCGATAGCGCGAAAAATATGGAACAACGATTAATAGAGAATGCGCAAATACAAATGCAACAAATGGAACAAAGAAACCTAGAAACCGCTAGAATCCTCGAGAAAAATCTGGAAAAGAAATTACTAGAAAATTCTAGAAATTTCGAAAAAAGTCTGGAACAAGTGGAGAAAGTTTTAGAACAGCGATTAGCGGAAAAATCAGAAGCGTTAAAAGAAGAGGTTTTCATAGCTGTAGAAGAGAAAATTGGAGAACATTCTAGACTTTTAGAGGCAATAATGATTGAGATGAAATTACCCACTACCACGAATCATTTTGATCCCAAGCAGGTCAACAAAGAAGTCATACCGCGGCCCATCGAAATAAAAGAAGAACTTGTGGCTATTTCAAAGACTAGAATCAAGCCACCAACCTTTGATGGAAAGACGTCATGGGCAACTTACCTGACGCAATTCGAAGCGGCAGCAGAAGCAAACGCATGGTCTTCTGCCGAGAAGGCGACTGCTTTAGTCATAGCATTGAGGGGTGATGCTAGTGATATTTTGCAGACATTGCCTCCTGAGGAACGTAAAGATTATTCTCAACTCATTAAACGCTTGGAGATGAGATATGGCCATGCGCATTTGGAGCAAGTATACCATACCCAACTGAAGAATCGATCACAGAAGAAAGGCGAGAATCTTCAGGAATTTGAGTCAGATATTGCTCGTCTAGTTCGACTTGCATATCCGATGGCGCCAGATAATTTCATGGAACACCTAGCTGTCCAGACGTTCATAGATGGTCTCCGGGATATTGATACGCAGCAAGCATTAAGGTTGGCAAGACCGAAAACCTTGATCGATGCTTTGGCGCACGCGCTTGAGTTTGAGACTGCAAAACAAGCCTCTAGGAACCATGCTCGTGTCTGCACTGTCGACAAGCAGAAAAATGAGGAGTTCATGGAGCAGGTGGTTAGTAGAGTTCTAAACCAGATCAAATCAAATAAAAGAGTACTGCGATGCTGGAACTGTGGAGAGATTGGTCACGTTCGGAGTAAATGTGGTAAGGTGGCCAAGAAAGCATCGTCTGAGCAGCAGGAAAACTAAAGCGGGTCGATGAGCGAGGGCAATCATCGATCCAGCATCAGGAAGCCCCAAAGACTCCTGGCCAAGTCGCATCCCTGCAACATCAAACCAACGGCCTGTATGTGGACGCTGTTATGGAAAGAAAGACCTATGCTTGCTTGCTAGATACTGGATCGACGAAAACCATCGTGCGACCCGATTTAATTCCCAGAAATAAAAAGTTATTTTCTAGCAAATGGAGACTTAGGACAGCAACTGGAGGAGCAGCTTCTGTGGCAGGTGAAGTGGATGTCAACTTTATCATAGGACCAACATCAGTCCGACATCGTGTTCTCGTAGCCGACATAGAAGAACAAATAATCTTGGGATTAGACATCATGAACACCTACGGCTTCCAGTTAAACATGAAAGAAGGCACTTTAAAAATAAATAATGAGGAATTGTTTCTTCATGGGAAAAATTGTGGGAATGTACAAGTAATTACTGCAGAGAATGTTGTTCTGGATGCAAGAAGTGAGACATTTTTGACGGCGTGTATGGAAGGTGATTATTTGGACGGAAATGTTACAATGTTGGAACCAAAGGCTGATGATGACGAGGTGGGCCGAGGAATAGTAGTTGCCAAAATGCTGGTTAAGACTCAGAAGACTGTACCGATAAGGGTAATGAATGTGAACCATTACCCTGTTTCATTGAAGAAGGGTACTATTCTGGGGTGGTGTTCGCCAGTGTCGACCGTCGTTCATCGCATAGAGGCGAAGAAGAATGGATTCGTGCATGTTCCTGAGAAATTGTCGAAGATAATCGACTCCGCCTGTCAAGGATTGAGCAAGAAGGAACAAAATCAAGTTAAGGACCTAATCAAACATTATGAAGACGTCTTCGAAACTGAGACTGGTACGAAAGGTAAAACCAATATTGTAATGCACAAAATAAATACCGGCGATGCAAGTTCAATTCGACAAGGACCAAGAAGGTTACCACTGGCAAAACGTGAGGAAGCCAAGCAAATTATACAAGATATGGAAGGACAAGGAGTAATTGAACCATCGAATAGTCCATGGGCTTCACCGGTGGTCCTTGTCAGGAAGAAGGATGGATCTACCAGATTCTGTGTGGACTATCGTCGTTTGAATAGTGTGACCAAAAAGGACAGCTATCCTCTCCCAAGAATAGACGATACGCTAGACACCTTGGCAGGAGCAAAATGGTTCTCCACTCTCGACTTAAAGAGCGGTTATTGGCAAGTGGGAATGGATCCCAATGACAAAGAGAAGACTGCCTTCAGTTTAGGTACAGGACTCTGGCAATTTACAGTCATGCCATTTGGACTGTGTAACGCCCCAGCTACTTTTGAGCGACTCATGGACACTGTACTGAGGGGATTGTCTTGGAATACCTGCCTGGTATATCTCGATGATGTGATTGTGGTAGGGAAGACCTTTGAAGATCACATGAAAAATTTGGAAGTAGTATTCCAGAGGTTGCGAGATGCCAACCTGAGATTAAGTCCAAAGTAGTGTCACCTTTTCCGCAAGGAGGTAAATTACCTTGGACATGTGGTTTCCGGAAAAGGAATTGCTGTGGATCCAGAAAAAGTAAAAGCTGTGGAAAAATGGCCGGTACCCAAAGACAAACATCAGCTAAGAAGCTTTTTGGGATTATGCACATATTATCGACGCTACGTTCCTGGATTCTCCAACATTGCAAAACCACTTACTCGCCTAACAGAAAATCGAGCATTCAATTGGAACAACGAATGCCAAGCGGCCTTTGAGTTGTTAAAAGGTACGTTGATCAGTGCACCCGTTTTGAACTATCCGCTGCCATCTGGGAGGTTTGTTTTGGATACGGATGCCAGTAACGTCGGGATTGGTGGCGTGCTCTCTCAAATCCAAGATGGCCAAGAAAAGGTCATTGGATACTTCAGCAAGACCCTGTCCAAACCAGAGAGGAACTACTGCGTAACCAGGAGAGAACTATTGGCAGTAATTAAGACCATTGAGCACTTTTACAAGTACCTGTATGGGCAGAAGTTCCTGATCCGCACTGATCATGCCGCCTTAAAGTGGCTCTTGCAATTTAAGAATCCAGAGGGTCAAGTAGCTAGATGGATTGAGAGGCTACAGGAGTACGACTTTGTCATTGAACACAGAGCAGGCCTCAAACATCAAAATGCAGACGCCCTTTCCAGAAGGCCCTGTCCAGAAGACTGTCGACATTGCAACAGAATCGAAGACAAATCGGCCAACGCTCTTCGAACCACCGTTGTTGATGACCAATGGCAACCTGACAATTTGCGCGCGGATCAAGAAGCTGATCCGGATCTTGCAGTCCTCAGGGCTTGGAAAAGAAATGGGCAAAGACCGACCTGGCAAGAAATTGCTTCCCATTCACGAGAGTTGAAGTCATACTGGGCACAATGGGATTCCTTAACCATGGATGACGATCTCCTGGGACGTGAGGTCGAAAATCACGATGGAAGTGAGCGCAAGATGCAAATGGTGGTTCCCAAGAAAAGAATACCAGAGGTATTGCGAGAACTCCATAATGGGGCTTCTGGGGGACATTTTGGAGTCCATAAAACACTGGAGAAGGTGCGCCAGAGATTTTACTGGGTGAATTGTTCACGAGATGTGAAAGAATGGTGCCGAAAGTGTGCAAATTGCGCCGGAAGCAATGGTCCCCAGAGGCGTCGACGTGCACCCATGCGGCAATACAATGTAGGAAGCCCATTTGAAAGGATCGCCATAGACGCCGCCGGTCCTTTTCCAGAAAGCAGCAAAGGAAATAAATACATAATAGTTGTCATGGATTACTTTACCAAATGGGTTGAAGCATATGCTCTACCAAATCAAGAAGCTGGAACTGTAGCAGACGTGATTGTGAAGGAGTTCGTCAGCCGTTTTGGTGTACCCTTGGAACTTCATTCCGATCAAGGGCGAAATTTTGAGTCCAGTCTATTCGAAAAGATGTGTGGACTTTTGGGCATACGGAAGACGAGAACAACTCCCTTGCATCCACAATCAGATGGGATGGTAGAGCGAATGAACAAGACCATGATCAGACACTTATCCAAAGTGGTCTCCGAACACCAGAGAGATTGGGACGAACATTTACCATTATTTCTAATGGCGTATCGGGCCTCCGTTCAAGAGACAACAGGCCAATCACCAGCAAACGTGCTATTCGGGAGGGAACTCCGATTGCCCTGTGATTTAAAGTTTGGGAGCAAGCCTGGTGAAGATCTTGCCGGAGAAGATTATGTCAGCACGCTCAGACGACGACTAGATAATATCCATGAACAAGTCAGACATAATATCCAAGATGCTAGTGACAGAATGAAAGAGAGCTATGACATCAACGCCGAGAAGAGTGGTTACCATGAAGGCGATCAAGTTTGGTTGTATAATCCACAACGTCGACGGGGCCTATCTCCAAAACTTCAAAAGAATTGGGAGGGGCCATACGAGGTGTTGAAGCGGATCAACGATGTAATATACCGCATCAGGCGAACACCTCACACTAAGCCAAGAGTCGTACATTTTAATCGATTAGCCCCATACTCTGGAGATAATGACGAAACCGTTGACTTGCGCCGATTGGATAGCCAATACCATGAACTAACCTTCGAAGACTTTATGCAAGAGTATTCTGGTTCGAGAAAAGCTCGATTTGGGGTAACCATCGAGAAACAGCAGGATTTGTTCACGGTGCCGCCAGACTACGCGCTTGCTCATTGCGTAGCCCGAGATCTACGAATGGCCAAAGGAATTGCCTGGGAATTTAAAGAGAGATTTGGCAGAATCGAAAAGCTAAGGCAGCAGGGACCAGCAATTGGGAAGAGTCTCCAAATAATAAATGAAGGACAGCCCATATTTTATTTGGTCACGAAAGAACTGTCGAGCCTAAAGCCAACCTATCGAGCCTTATGGGAGGCCCTGACCCACTTACGCGAACAAATGTTACAACAAGACATTCTGAAATTAGCAGTTCCAAAATTGGGTTGTGGATTGGACCGCATGGACTGGAGAATTGTAAGGAGCATGTTGGAAGTAATCTTCCGACATACTGGTATGGAAATTCTGGTATGCAGTTACCAGCTTGAATATTCCTGTCCATCCAGGCAAGATAAGACCGTGGACTGTTATTTCGATATGACGTCGCAATGTAACAAAGGCCCTACCTGTCGATTTCGTCATCGTTTGAGGAGACCAAAGCATGACATGTTTCGGGACGAAACTTCATTTTTAAGAAGGGGGCAATGTAATGACTCATTCGATGACGCGAGGCGCGTCATCGCTCTGGACGTTTTCCCGACAGATTTGGAGCATTCTAGACCAAACGTTCCCATTGATATATAAGCCGTCGAGGAAGGGATGTGGACAGACATTCAATACCCAAGTCTCGCGAAGTATACATAAATATAGTTACATAAATATAAAATACATAAATGTACTTATTGTTGTTAATAGTTAGTTTTATATTGTTATACGTTTTAATATTAATATAGTGTGTGTGTCTAAAGTTATTGTTAGTTTTATTTAAGAACCCGTAAAGACAATCGTTACAATACATTCTTTCATAATTTAGAGAAAATATATAATTTTGGAAATAGTATAGTTCATTGGGACCTACTCTCCAAATTTATGGCAAGTTCATCAATTCAACTGGGATTCTAGTGAGATTAGGACGTTAATCCCACTAGATGATCTGATATAGTCTCTCTTACTGGTGTAATATATCGATTCATAGATATTGTCTAGTCTCTTAATATAATAATTGTGCATCCAATAAAAAGCAAAAAATATACAAAAGAACATTGAAAATTTTGCATTTGTCTTTTTATTTGTTGTTCTTGATGATATATTACAAGAAATAAATATTTTGTCAAAAAAAATGCAAAACTAAAAAACTCATTTAAATTCTGTAAGTATTATTTCAGAAAAAACAATTCTTCCTAGAAGCAAATATAAAATTAAAGAAGAAGCTATTGGAATGGAATATTTATGTTCAATTTTCGGAAAAAAGACAATCAAAAATATAGTCCCATTTTGATGAACTTTGTTCTGATCATAGATTTTCAAACCCGGAGAATAAATTTAAATTCAATATATTTTAAGCTACTTTAAACATCATAAACGTACAAATAAAGAAATGGTTCAGATCTTCAAGCCATATAAATGAAAAATTTAATTTTGTTAATCCTTCCAGTGTTTTGAAGGTATTCTTAAGAAAGGAGACATTAATTTTATAAAAATGATTTTTCTGCATCCCTGGGTCTAGAACTTCCAAGAAAAATAAGAACAATAAGTTGTTTTTTAAAGTACCTCCTAATAGAAAATGAAGTAATTGCGTCAAGTTTTACAAACACTATTCATGAATGAATTTTACACCTAACATTACCTGTAAGTATCGCAAGTAGCGGAAGATCTTTTCAAAACTAAAAATAATTAAAAACTATTTTATAAATAAGATCTCAAAGCTATGCCTTTACTCACTATTGAGAATGATTTAGCAAGAGACATGGATATTAGCCATTCAATAAATGTATTTTCTGAGTAAAAGTCAGGGAAAAATGTTCTATACACAATGTGTACGCTTTTCATTACTTTGTAATATTGTTATTTGCATAACTTTTATAAGAAACCTATCTGTATGTATACCTTTAAGGCGATATTTGCTTTTTTTATGTAATGTTGCTTTAAACTTCATTAGTATGAATCAATTTGCATTAGATTTTATATTTTCTACAATAAAATATTTACAAAATTGTTTACAAGTTTATCCCGTAGATACACCTATTTATAGGAAACGCGTAATTGCGGCGGATCCAAAATTTGTAGTTACGCCACTAGTTTGATGTCGATCTTCTTTGCGTGGTAGCTGTTTAGCCCCAGTAGTACCAATGTTAAATTGTCGAGAACGTCGTTCTCAGTCCCTCGAAGCACTACTCCACTCTCTCGGTAGTTCAGGATCGCCCATTGACCAAGTAGGATCAGGGGGACTGTATTAGTTGCCGGAATATGGCCAGCGGCCGAGCGGAAGCGCTACCTTATGCCGACAACACTAAACGGCTCGTTGACTATTCGCACATAGTATAGAGTTACGTCAGAAGCGATATAGCTGTCCTGGAGATCTGGATAAAAGGGGCCCAGTTTTAGGATGAACTACGGCTCTGGTGAACTAGCCACTCCTTAAAGTCACGATCGTCTTTCCTAGTTACAAATCGCGATGTCGCGTGGATAAATCGCATCTATTTATCCACGCGGTAATAGCTACCTTGTATAGGGAAATAAGCTCAAGTAGGTTCATGGATACGCACACTTTATGATTGTTAAAAACATTTGACGTCACAGAACTCATTCTATCATTGCATAGGAGAATAAAATTTGGTGTTTCCATATAAACCATTTTAAGTTATGGTATTTCTTACATATTGTTTGTTATGTGTCTTGGCTGTTAGAAAACTTATTTTTATTGAACACAGTAATTTGAAACATTCTTGAAAGTTCATATTTGTGTGAAAGTATTTTTCCAGACATGTTGACACGTGTTTCATCTTCACGTAATAACTAAAGTAGGACACCCCATTTCTACATATTCAATAAGTTTCACTTATTTGACGAAACACTTCCTCATTAATTGTTGAATTTTTGGGATTTTTGTTTAATTATGTAACTAGGTTAATATAACATTAAGTAAGTAGGTAGGTTAAGGTATGATATTGTAAAGTTTGTCTTTTCGGGTTCTTAAATAAAACTAACAATAAATTTAGACACACACACTATATTAATAATAAAACGATTTATCGACGGTTACCCCAAATCGAGCTTTCCTCGAATCAGAATACTCTTCCATAAAGTCTTCGAAGGTTAGTTCCTGGTATTGGCTATCCAATCGACGCAAGTCAGCGGTTTCGTCATTATTGTCTCCAGAGTATGGGGCTCATCGATTAAAATGTACGACTCTTGGCTTAGTGTGAGGTGTTCGCCTGATGCGGTATATTACATCGTTGATCCGCTTCAACACCTCGTATGGCCCCTCCCAGTTCTTTTGAAGTTTTGGAGATAGGCCTCGTCGGCGTTGTCGATCATATAACCAAACCCGATCGCCTTTATGGTAACCACTCTTCTCGGCGTTGATGTCATAGCTCTCCTTCATTCTGTCACTAGCATCTTGGATATAATGTTCTTATCTGCGGCCCAAACTAGCATCTTGGATATTGTGTGTTCATGTATATTATCTAGTCGTCGTCTGAGCGTGCTGACACAAACTTCTCCGGCAAGATCTTCACCAGGCTTGCTCCCAAACTTTAAATTACAGGGCAATTGGAGTTCCGTCCCGAATAGCACGTTTGCTGGTGATTGGCCAGTTGTCTCTTGAACGGAGGCCCGATACGCCATTAGAAATAATGGTAAATGTTCGTCCCAATCTCTCTGGTGTTCGGAGACCACTTTGGATAAGTGTCTGATCATGGTCTTGTTCATTCGCTCTACCATCCCATCTGATTGTGGATGCAAGGGAGTTGTTCTCGTCTTCCGTATGCCCAAAAGTCTACACATCTTTTGGACACACATCAATACACACATCAATAGACTGGACTCAAAATTTCGCCCTTGATCGGAATGAAGTTCCAAGGGTACACCAAAACGGCTGACGAACTCCTTCACAATCACGTCTGCTACAGTTCCGACTTCTTGATTTGGTAGAGTATATGCTTCAACCCATTTGGTAAAGTAATCCATGACCAATATTATGTATTTATTTCGTTTGGCGCTTTCTGGAAAAGGGCCGGCGGCATCTATGGCGATCCTTCCAAATGGGCTTCCTACATTTTATTGGCGCATGGGTGCACGTCGACGCCTCTGGGGACTATGACTTCAATTCTCGTGAATGGGGAGCAATTTCTTGCCAGGTCGGTCTTTGCCCATTTCTCTTCCAAGCCCTGAGGACTGCAAGATCCGGATCAGCTTCTTGATCTGCGCGCAGATTGTCAGGTTGCCATTGGTCATCAACCACGGTGGTTCGAAGAGCGTTGGCCGATTTGTCTACGATTCGGTTGCAATATCGACAGTCTTCTGGAAAGGGCATCTGCATTTTGATGTTTGGGGCCTGCTCTGTGTTCAATGACAAAGTCATACTCCGGTAGCCTCTCAATCCATCTATCTGCTTGACCCTCTGGATTCTTAAATTGTAAGAGCCACTTTAAGGCGGCATGATCAGTGCGGATCAGGAACTTCTGCCCATACAGGTACTTGTAAAAGTGCTCAATGGTCTTAACTACTGCCAATAGTTCTCTCCTGGTTACGCAGTAGTTCCTCTCCGGTTTGGACAGGGTCTTGCTGAAGTATCCAATGACCTTTTCTTGTCCACCTTGGATTTGAGAGAGCACGCCACCAATCCCGACGTTACTGGCATCTGTATCCAGAACAAACCTCCCAGATGGCAGTGGATAGTGTAAAACAGGTGCACTGATCAACGTAGCTTTTAACAACTCAAAGGCCGCTTGGCATTCGTTGTTCCAAATGAATGCTAGATTTTCTGTTAGGCGAGTAAGTGGTTTCGCAATGTTGGAGAATCCAGGAACGTAGCGTCGATAATATGTGCATAATCCCAAAAAGCTTCTTAGCTGATGTTTGTCTTTGGGTACAGGCCATTATTTCACAGCTTTTACTTTTTCTGGATCCACAGCAACTCCTTTACTGGAAACCACATGTCCAAGGTAATTTACCTCCTTGCGGAAAAGGTGACACTTCTTTGGACTTAATCTCAGGTTGGCATCTCGCAACCTCTGGAATACTACTTCCAAATTTTTCATGTGATCTTCCCAACCACAATCACATCATCGAGATTTACCAGGCAGGTGTTCCAAGACAGTCCCCTCAGTACAGTGTCCAAGAGTCGCTCAAAAGTAGCTGGGGCGTTACATAGTCCAAATGGCATGACTGTAAACTGCCAGAGTCAGAGAGAGTGGGATGCATTCCCACTTGCCAATAACCGCTCTTTAAGTAGAGAGTGGAGAACCATTTTGCTCCTGCCAAGGTCTATTCTTGGGAGAGGATAGCTGTCCTTTTTGGTCACACTATTCAAACGACGATAGTCCACACAGAATCTGGTAGATCCATCCTTCTTCCTGACAAGAACCACTGGTGAAGCTCATGGACTATTCGATGGTTCAATTACTCCTTGGCCTTCCATATCTTGTATAATTTGCTTGGCTTCCTCACGTTTTGCCAGTGGTAACCTTCTTGGTCCTTGTCGAATTGGACTTGCATCGCCGGTATTTATTTTGTGCATTACAATATTGGTTCTTCCTTTCGTACCAGTTTCAGTTTCAAAGACGTCTTCATAATATTTGATTAGGTCCTTAACTTGGCTTTGTTCCTTCTTGCTCAATCCTTGACAGGCGGAGTCGATTATCTTGGACAATTTCTCAGGAACCTGCACGAATTCATTCTTCTTCGCCTCTATACGATGAACGACGGCCGACACTGGCGAACACCACCCCAGAATAGTACCCTTCTTCAATGAAACAGGGTAATGGTTCACATTCATTACCCGTATCGGTACAGTCTTCTGAGTCTTAACCAGCATTTTGGCAACTACTATTCCTCGGCCCACCTCGTCGTCATCAACCCTTGGTTCCAACATTGTAACATTTCTATCCAAATAATCACCTTCCATACACGCCGTCAAAAATGTCTCACTTCTTGCATCCAGAACAACATTCTCTGCAGTAATTACTTGTACATTCCCACAATCTCTCCCATGAAGAAACAATTCCCCATTATATATTTTTAAAGTGCCTTCTTTCATGTTTAACTCGAAGCTGTAGGTGTTCATAATGTCTAATCCCAAGATTATTTGTTGTTCTATGTCGGCTACGAGAACACGATGTCGGAGTGATGTTGGACCTATGATAAAGTTGACATCTACTTCACCTGCCACAGAAGCTGCTTCTCCTGTTGCTGTCCTAAGTCTCCATTTGCTAGAAAATAACTTTTTATTTCTGGGAATTAAATCGGGTCGCACGATGGTTTTCGTCGATCCAGTATCTAGCAAGCAAGCATAGGTCTTTCTTTCCATAACAGCGTCCACATACAGGCCATTGGTTTGATGTTGCAAGGATGCGACTTGGCCAGGCGTCCTTGGGGCTTCCTGATGCTGGATCTATGATTGCCCCCGCTCATCGACCCGCTTTAGTTTTCCTGCTGCTCAGACGATGCTTTCTTGGCCACCTTACCACATTTACTTCGAACGTTACCAATCTCTCCACAATTCCAGCATCGCAGTACTCTTTTATTTGATTTGATCTGGTTTAGAACTCTACTAAACCACCTGCTCCATAAACTCCTAATTTTCCTGCTTGTCAAGAGTGCAGACACGAGCATGGTTCCGAGAGGCTTGTTTTGCAGTCTCAAACTCAAGCGCGTGCGCCAAAGCATCGATCAAGGTTTTCGGTCTTGCCAACCTTAATGCTTGCTGCGTATAAATATCCCGGAGACCATCTATGAATGTCTGGACAGCTAGGTGTTCCAAGACGAACAATATCTGCCTCAAATTCCTGAAGATTCTCGCCTTTCTTCTGTGATCGATTCTTCAGTTGGGTATGGTATACTTGCTCCAAATGCGCATGGCCATATCTCATCTCCAAGCGTTTAATGAGTTGAGAGTAATCTTTACGTTCCTCAGGAGGCAATGTCTGCAAAATATCACTGGAGGCTCCCCTTAGTGATATGACTAAAGCAGTCGCCTTCTCGACAGAAGACCATGCGTTTGCTTCTGCGGCCGCTTCGAATTGTGTCAGGCAAGTCGCCCATGACGTCTTTCCATCAAAGTTTGGTGGCTTTATTCTGGTCTTCGAAATAGTCCCAGGTTCTTCTTTTATTTATATGGGCCGCGGTATGACTTCTTCGTTGACCTGCTTGGGATTATAATGACTCGTGGTAACGGGTAATTTCATCTGAGTCATTATTGCCTCTAAAAGTCTAGAATGTTCTCCAATTTTCTCTTCTACCGCTATGAAAACCTCTTCCTTTAACGCTTCTGAGTTTTCCGCTAGTCGTTGTTCTAGAACTTTCTCCAAAGCTCTCAAATTTTCAGAATTCTTCTTTTCCATCATTTCCAAAGTTAGCTCCATTTGTTCCAGACTTTTCCTAGAATTTTCCAGTAATTTTTTTTCTCGAGAATTCTAGAAGTTTCTAGGTTTATTTCTTCCACCTGTGCTTGTGAATCTATGAGAGGCTGTCCCGAAGTTTGCGAATTGTCTATTAATCGTTGTTCCAAACTTTTAACACTGTCCAGATTCTTCTGCTCCATTTGTTGCATTTGAATTTGCGCATTCTCTATTAATCGTTGTTCCATATTTTTCGCACTATCCAGATTATTCTGTTCCATTTGTTGCATTTGAATTTGTGCATTCTCTATTAGTTGTTGTTCCATATTTTTCAACAGCGAATACACGTCAACATCTCCGCCTGGAACTTGAAAGACATAATTCTCTGGATCCTCGCCTTCTTGGATCAACACATTGCGAAGCAGTTGCTGGAGGATTGACTTTTTGCCAGTTGTATCCTCATCCCTTTCATCTAATTCTCGTTTCAAATCGGTCACTCTTAATTCCGTCAGTTTCGTTCTATTAGCCATCACGATATTTAAAATAACGTCTTTCCGCACTGTATATTTATTTAACCGAATACTTAATTAACACTTAATTGTCTACTTAGTTTATTATTTATAAAATCACACACCTGCACCACTGTAAAGTTTGTCTTTTCGGGTTCTTAAATAAAACTAACAATAACTTTAGACACACACTGTATTAATATGTAATGTACTAAGGCTGTTTTTTATGGTGAAAGTATCTCTTCAGCAGCATGTACTGACAATTCTATAGTAAGATGAAACACGTATCAGCATGTCTGGAAAGATACTTTCACATAAATATAAATTCGTATTGAGTTATCCACACTCGATTTTTAATAATATTTTTATACTATTACAAATGTTTTTATTTCTTATAGTTTAAAATTGGTTTACATAGAAAAGCGAAAATTAATAAATCGACATTAAATTCAATATTTACCAGAGGTTTTCCGCGAAAGGGGCTTCTCCTCTATATAAGATTCACTATGAGCATTACTATATTTTCTCGGGATACTTTTATCGGGCGACGGTCCTGCGTCCAAATAACTTAGCAGTTTGGCTTCGTTACTGCTGGCCGCTGATACTTTTCTTTTCTCGAAAGTGGTCAGATT
This sequence comes from Melolontha melolontha, assembly GCA_935421215.2. NCBI lineage: Eukaryota > Metazoa > Arthropoda > Insecta > Coleoptera > Scarabaeidae > Melolontha > Melolontha melolontha. The sequence continues at coordinate 66,015,180 of OW285242.1, forward strand.
TATATGGGGTGAGGTAGGTGGTGCAGGGTGGTATTTAGCTCTGGGAATCATGACCGTTAAGGACCTATCCTTTTGATCTGATATCGTTAAGGTATTATTTTCGTTATCTGTGTCGGATGTCATCGATTTTGGTTTAGGTTTCTTCAGGGCACCTTTTAATTTTTTAGGCTTCTACGTCTAGAACTTTCTCCAAAGCTCTCAAATTTTCAGAATTCTTCTTTTCCATCATTTCCAAAGTTAGCTCCATTTGTTCCAGACTTTTCCTAGAATTTTCCAGTAATTTTTTTTCTCGAGAATTCTAGAAGTTTCTAGGTTTATTTCTTCCACCTGTGCTTGTGAATCTATGAGAGGCTGTCCCGAAGTTTGCGAATTGTCTATTAATCGTTGTTCCAAACTTTTAACACTGTCCAGATTCTTCTGCTCCATTTGTTGCATTTGAATTTGCGCATTCTCTATTAATCGTTGTTCCATATTTTTCGCACTATCCAGATTATTCTGTTCCATTTGTTGCATTTGAATTTGTGCATTCTCTATTAGTTGTTGTTCCATATTTTTCAACAGCGAATACACGTCAACATCTCCGCCTGGAACTTGAAAGACATAATTCTCTGGATCCTCGCCTTCTTGGATCAACACATTGCGAAGCAGTTGCTGGAGGATTGACTTTTTGCCAGTTGTATCCTCATCCCTTTCATCTAATTCTCGTTTCAAATCGGTCACTCTTAATTCCGTCAGTTTCGTTCTATTAGCCATCACGATATTTAAAATAACGTCTTTCCGCACTGTATATTTATTTAACCGAATACTTAATTAACACTTAATTGTCTACTTAGTTTATTATTTATAAAATCACACACCTGCACCACTGTAAAGTTTGTCTTTTCGGGTTCTTAAATAAAACTAACAATAACTTTAGACACACACTGTATTAATATGTAATGTACTAAGGCTGTTTTTTATGGTGAAAGTATCTCTTCAGCAGCATGTACTGACAATTCTATAGTAAGATGAAACACGTATCAGCATGTCTGGAAAGATACTTTCACATAAATATAAATTCGTATTGAGTTATCCACACTCGATTTTTAATAATATTTTTATACTATTACAAATGTTTTTATTTCTTATAGTTTAAAATTGGTTTACATAGAAAAGCGAAAATTAATAAATCGACATTAAATTCAATATTTACCAGAGGTTTTCCGCGAAAGGGGCTTCTCCTCTATATAAGATTCACTATGAGCATTACTATATTTTCTCGGGATACTTTTATCGGGCGACGGTCCTGCGTCCAAATAACTTAGCAGTTTGGCTTCGTTACTGCTGGCCGCTGATACTTTTCTTTTCTCGAAAGTGGTCAGATTTATATGGGGTGAGGTAGGTGGTGCAGGGTGGTATTTAGCTCTGGGAATCATGACCGTTAAGGACCTATCCTTTTGATCTGATATCGTTAAGGTATTATTTTCGTTATCTGTGTCGGATGTCATCGATTTTGGTTTAGGTTTCTTCAGGGCACCTTTTAATTTTTTAGGCTTCTACGTGTAAAGAATAAACAAATAATAAAATCATTATTATTACTCAGTATACGTTAATATATACGTACGAATGTTTTCAAAACACAACGGGTTTGATAAAGAACACGTGTTCGTATAAAATTACGATTCAGCATTTTTGTTAATATATATAGTCCGATAAGATTTAAGTATTAATAAAGATATCACTTATTGTAAGAGATGTTTATGAAAAGTTTTTTTTTACGAGACGCACCCAATTAGAAAATAAAGATTGCGGATTTTAAGATAAGCAGGTTCATTGTTTGTATGCTTGTGTTTGGTGGTGTGTGCCGGCCAAATGTTTATATTTGAGGCGGTTGAACTTGTGATGTTATAAACACATATCAGTGTGCCGATATATATATATATATATATATATATATATATATATATATATATATATATACGAATTATATTGAATTTAATTGGAGTGAGAAATGAGAATTATTCAAATCTCATCTCACATGCAATTGTCGCTAAATTTGTGCAGTTGATTCTACAATCTGACAAGATTACTCCTGCCGAAGAATGTAGACGCAAACACGTTGCGACGTTAGTCATCCACCCGTGCGGATAATGAAAATTGTATGAAAAAAACCACATCCGTCCAGAAACGTGCAGATATCGATATTTCGCTGACTAACGTCGCAACGTGTTTGCGTCTACATTCTTCGGCAGGAGTAATCTTGTCAGATTGTAGAATCAACTGCACAAATTTAGCGACAATTGCATGTGAGATGAGATTTGAATAATTCTCATTTCTCACTTCAATTAAATTCAATATAATTCGTATATATACACGAAAGTATACAAATAAAAATAATGTCTTGTCTGAATATCGTGTACTGATGAGCTGTAACGACAGCGAAATATCGATATCTGCACGTTTCTGGACGGATGTGGTTTTTTTTCATATATATATATATATATATATATATATATATATATATATATATATATATATCAGTACGCGATGTATACTGAAAATATTTGTACATATTAACTTGTCTGAGTAGGACTCTGGAATGTGGGGAAAAATAACAACTTTAGTTATTATACACTATAGTAATTGCAAAAAGAACTAGAAGCTAGACACACTTAAGAATTTTGATTTTTGAAGATATTGATTTATTGTAACTATAAATACTGAAAAAACTGTGATAATTTAATAAAATTTCACATCAACAAGCTATTGCCATTATGGTAAAGCATCAATTTCATATTTTTTATGAAAAATTTAGTCTTAATCAGGTCATAATGAGTAAACACTGATCATTGTTCTATGGAACATACACGATTTGTAATATTATTAAACATTTTATAACAATAGCCGTTTCAATTTTAGTGATTTTTTTTTAATTACTCGTTGGATTTAACTTTTTTTCTAATCTGTACTCACCTTTGGAATGTAAGGTAAAGTGTTAGTCTCAGATTGCCCACTCTCTGAACTGGTGTCCTGTATCATAGCCCTCCTGTCCAATGTTCCTCCGCGTCTATTTCCATGACTAGTAACTCTTTGAGGTAAGAAACTCATTCCATTAGCCATTCCCGGTGACGAAGGTCTTCTTCGACAACACGTCAAAATAATACAAACCAAGAGGAGAGTAAATAGTATCGTTCCTAGTGTTACCAAAGCGATAAGTAGAACTGAATAGTAAATAAATTGTTAATGCCTTAAGAGTAAAAGTTGCATTTCATACCTTTCAAGTTGATGTGGCAACTATGTCCCGCATACCACTGGAAGCACTCGCAAATAACTTGATCTTCACCTCTGGTGTAACAAGTTCCATGATAATTGCATAATTCGCAACCTATAATTTCTGCAGAACAAATCCTTCCCGGGTACAAGATATTTTCGGATAAGTCGGCGAAGCCTTCCTTACAGCTGCAAGTGTACGTTCCACGTAAGTTAAAGCAATGCGCATGTTCTGAACAGTCATGGAAATGTGGATTGGAGCATTCGTTAAAGTCTTCTGCTGCTAATTCGTCTATTGCTTCACGAGCAGCATATAATTCCGTACCACCCAAACTATAGTTGTTGCTTCGCAGATATCTTTTGAAAATATCTGTCAGTCTTCTTTCCTCCGTATTATCTGATAACTACACAAATTAAATTTATTAAATTAAGTTTAGACATGATATACTTAGAAGAATAAGTGGAATGGATAATTTTATAAAAACTGAATATTATTTCCTATGCGTACTAAAATCTACCACTACAAGAAATGACATATTTTAACTTTTCTTCTCTCTTTTTATAAAAGAAGTTTTCCTTTCCAAAATCAGAGTAAAGATAAATTATACAAGTAGTTATAGAACAGTGAAAGTGAATATGAATGTTTGATTCCGGACTGTAATCTCTATGGCTCCGCGAAGCCATATGTTGAGTTCTCAACAAGATCTGGTACCCGGCTTAACGGTCACGCAAGTTAAATAACTTCGGTACTAGAAAGGTACATCTGCTTTGTTCGAAGGCTTGTGCTCGAATAATAATGTTTTTGAGTCTAACATCGATTACGCCTAAAGAAGTGAGAGGGGTAGTGAGTGAGGGAAAGTTTCGGCCACGAAAAGCACCTGGATATGATGGAATTTCATACCACACACTCAAACTCATGCCAAGAAAGGGTATCGCTGCGATGATAAACATATTCAATGTAATACTACGACTGCGTCATTTTCCAACCCCCTGGAAGTAGTAATGATGCCGAAGCTGCGAAAGTCGTTGACTTTTCCCCAAAACTACAGGCCAATCAGTTTGCTACCCGCGTTAGGGAAGACAGCCGAGAAACTAATACTGTGTCGATTGAAAGATGAAGTCGAGGAGCCCAGTTCGGGTACCGATGTAACCACGACACAATTTTGCAGGTGCTACGCCTCATAGACGGTTTCGACGTAAGGGAATACACGGGGGCTGTGTTGTTTATTATCCAAGATGCACCAAGCATCTCAAGGAGACACCTGCAACTACTCAAGGCGTTCCTAAACAAAATAGTTTTTAGAATATTACTAACATCGCGATCATGCCGAGAGTGAAGATAGCGATGTACGCGGACGACGTGTGGATCTTCACCCGTTTCAGGAGCGCCATGATTGTTGAAGACCGACTTCAAGAGTATCTGCATCAACTGGAAACATGGTACAGCAAATGGAGCCTCCGGATTCAACCTGATAAGAGTATGGCCATACTTTTCTTGAGGACCGGACAAATGAAGACGAGGGAGAGACCGGAGAGTTTAGATACTTGGGGTGGTCCTGGACACTTAGCTGACGTTTACCTCGCATGTGACATTCGGGGTGGATTGCTCGCAGCAGATGCTGACGGTGTTCTATGCAATAATATATCGGCGAAGTAAGCTCGGTCCTGTTTGCAAGATTAAACTCTACAAGAGCGTCATCAGGCCATCGATGGTGTACGCTTCTGTCGCTTGGGGCGACCGCTGTGAACTGTCACATGAGGAAGTTGCTAGTCGTGCAGAACCGGGTGCTTCGGATGGCTATCGATGCTCCATGATTTGTGAGGAATGCCACCTTCCACCGTGAGACCAACATGCTGATAATCTAGGAGGAAATCAAAAAGAATTCCGAGAAGACTTTCGTGAGGGTACTGGATCATCCGAATGCCCTCATCGCTGAAGCCGCTGAGTACGACCCTGGAATCCCATGGCAATATAGAAGATCCAGGATGATGACAAACTGAGGATGCGACGGAGCAAGAAGACGTCATCCACCGATCCTGGTGAGAATCCAGAGAACGAAGAAAGAAGCAAAGTTTGTCCGGAACCAGGACAAACATCAGGGAGAAGGTAGAGGAGAAGACTTCAGGCACTCTGCACACAGAAGACTTATGGACTTCTATCTCTAGACGGCGAGAATTCAAGAATAGTACTTCGCCCTCGCCGCTGAGAATGTTCACCATAGCTGTGAACGAAGCGTACAGAAGAAATTTCTTTGGACCAGAGCTCTACAGCTAGGAATGATGAACATAAAATGAGATGAAAAAGGTACTAATTAAGAAAGAAGAGTAGAACTATTTTAGCGGATATTTATAAACTCAAATGACATCTTGTCCTAAAAAGAATTCGTACAGGAGTAGATAATTTAATTATATTTGGCGAAGAATAAAAGTGAACGAACTTTCTCGTACCTGCAGATTGAAATTGTTCGATAACGAATTACTCTTCCTATCAGCCCTTTCGAACCCATTTATATTGACACCATGATAGATATCTCTCAAATCGGATTGCATGACCATTCTATCCAAAGCATCCTGTGTTACAGTCATCAAGCGATTATACTCGGTACTGTTGTGATTTGTTAACTTGTCTACATAGAACAATTTCTCTTTACCGTATCTGTCTAATTTTATCTTCAATGTGTATGTATAAGTTGCTGTAATAAAAAGTAAGAAGTAAGAAGCAGGCAACTATAATATATTTTAGCATAAACTTACGTTTACAAGGATGATCGGGGAACATCCTGGCAAATCCAGGTCGGCAAATACACCTCATCACACCTTCAACCTTCTGACAGAGTTCATTCTTGGACGCGCGACATTCCGGATGACATCGGTCCTTATTACTGAAGATTGATGTTTCGAAGCCGGGCAGCGATGCTATCGATATACCTCCTACTAATATTTTATCAGCCTCATTGTTTTCAATAACTTCATCTATTATTTGCGTTTCCTTATCATCTTTGGAGATTATTCCTCCGCTGTTTTTATCCGTCAAAACGACTAATATGGAATCGTTATCGTTGTAGACTTCATTGGGTAATGGGGGGTCCGTTTCTGTTATTATTAAATCTTTTTCGTTATATTTAACGGTTTCCATGGATGGTAGAATTACTGTTGGCCTTATATTACCGTAATCAATTCCTGATGAATAAAGAGTTTGCGGGAAATGATTAATAGTAGTGGTCAATATTTCTGTAATATTGGTCGGTAATAATAATGTCTCTGTTTTGGTATCGACTATTGTGATCGTTTCTGTTTTCGTAATAACCGTAGTAAATGTAGATGGCGGTCCGCCTGAAGTTGTAATCACAGATATCTCCGTCATAGTATGGGTGGATGTGGTAGTGTATGTACTATACACGTACTTTGTTGAAACCGGATTTATCGATATGATTTTATTAATAACCGTTCTGTTTGGTTTTCTGTTGTAAGTGTTAAATTCAGTATTCCCAACTTCGAACTTTACACCGTTTTCTGAATTTTTGACATCTGACTTATAATTCATTGTTAAAATCGTTGGGGTTGTATTAATTATATTTGTGGATTTTCCATTCGAAGAAAGAGTTTTATCCAAAAACTTTGTCGGTATCTGATAACTTTTTTCGATACTAATAATAGATGGTTCGATTTTATAAGATACCCCATCGAGATGATGACCAGGAATGTGGTAGTTCATTGTGTCCGAATTCTTAGTTATTATATCGACAGTTTTTTTTGAAGTAGTTTTTGTTCGGGTTGGATTTATTTGAACTGTGGCATCGGATTTAATATTTTCTTCGGCTTCAACGACATTTTTAATAGTCGACGAGTCCCTGTAATATTTAACTGAAGAATTTATGGAAGGTGGCATAGGGCCGTAATGGAATCGGACAAAATCATCAGGTTTCGAATTCGATGCAGTGTTAGATATAATCGGCGGTTCTGACAAGTTCTTTTCGATATTTTGTGAGTCAGGAACATTGTCTTTGATTTCACCAGTAGCATCTTCTAAATTATTCATTTCTGAATGATTTATCGAGGTACTCGTCTCCGTAATAATATCAACAGAAACATTTTCTGTATTTAAAGAAGAATGTGTAGTGTTATTATTCGAAAGTGAAATTGATCCTTCCTCTTTTCCAGAATGCCATATGTGCACTATTTCATTACTTGGAAGAGATTTTGTAGTAAAGCCATTACTAATCGGTTCTCCAGTTGTAGGGCTTTTAATCTTAGTAGGACGTGTCGTGGATTCAGTCGTTGATTGATAATAAACAACCGGTTTTCTCTTATATGTTGGCCGAGTTCTTACAGGTTGTCGAACAGTTGTAGGATATGTAGATGTTTCGTATCTATACGTTGTTCTTGGCGGATCTAATTGAAGCGAATAAATTGGTTTAATCGATGGTAATTTCGGTCTATATGCTGGCCTGTGTGTCGTTATAGCAGGAGGATTCATACCTATTACTACTTCGGTAGTTATTGGAGGTGGAATCATCTCTTCGGAGGGTTTACGTATATAGGTGTTTGGTGTGTTTGATTGTGCATCTGAACCGAAAGGTCTCACGCGTATATTAGTCGCCTTATAAAGATCAATATTATTAGGCGAAACGATATCTATTTTAGGAGGTTTCATCTCGACAGAAGGCTCTCTAATCATGTTATTTGAACTAGGTGGTGGCGGTTTCATAATTTCCATGTCGGAAATAGGTATAATTGTTTTATTAGAGAAATATTTAGGAGGAAGCTCGCCTATATTCAAATTTAATTTTCCGGCTAACGTGGTAGTCGGCCCTCTAGGTGTTGTCGTAAAATATCGCTTCGTAACAGTGATGATATCTTCTTTATTAAAGTTAAACAATGGTTTAGGTGTATTGCGATTCGGCTTAAGGTAAATTTCGTTGAACGGTTTTTCCGTCTGACTTCCGACGTTATTAATTTGTAATGATGAGAGAACCGTAATCGGTTTACGTGTGGAGCCATGCACATCTATTGGCAAAGAAGTAACTTTAGGCCTTTCTACTTTATACAAAATTGCATTACTGAAGCCTGTTTTATTTATCGGAGGAAATTTATGAAGCATATTTGTTGAAATAACTGGTCGTGATGTCGTCGCTCTCATTGGAGGAGTAGTCTTGGGTAACCGCGCCGGTATTTTAGAAGTTCCTTGAGGATGTCTCTGATAATTCGATTCTCCCGTTATAGGCCTTCTATTTTGTTGATTTAGAAAAACATGAGCCTTATTGGATTCGGTTGTTGGATTGCTATGTGCTTTCGTGCTATTGTATCGATATCCTCCAGTTTTATCGAGGTCATACCGAATAATTTGGTTATTCTGTTGATTTTCAGGACGTACTTGTGGCACAGTGAATGGTCTTGGTTTTTGTATAACAGGTGAAACTACGTTGCCTAAACCGCTACCGTAATTTATATTACTTGTATGATTTTTGGCATAAATACTTGTGTTGTATCGATTGAAGATTTGTGGATTAGCCATATTATTTTCAGAAGATTTAATTCTGTTTATTGGTCTAGACGTGGTGGTAGCAGAGCTGGATCTCGTCAAATTCTTCGCTCTTAATATCTCAATGGGAACTTCACCAGGTCGTAGAGGTCGTGTATTGGATCCCTGTATAAGTTCACCTGCTTCATTGATCTCGCCATCACGATCTTCTTCATCGTCACCATCAGCATCCAAATCATCTTTATTATTGACGAAATTATTAAAGTTTGTATGCTGGTTATAATCATTCGGATTGTATAAATTGTTAATCGTATTCGCATAATTATTTAATGGTTTAGTATTTGCTTTCGTCGGATAAGATGTATGTATTGGCGGTCTATTATTGACATGAATCATAGGCTTAACAGTTTGAGCGATATATACGTCTGGTGTATTATATCTATCTGAATCATGGAATAAGTTAGTTGAACCAGCAGGTGGAGGAGGTGTCATATATTCGGCAATTTCGGGTTTCGGTCTTAGACGTTGTGGTCTTTTCGGATACTTCGGTCTAGGACGGGGATAAGGCTTTCTGTAATCATTGGGAGGGTTTGTATCGGTTTTATAATTAGATTGGTGTACCGGTACATGTGTAAAAGGTTTAGATACATCGGCGTTAATTCCAGGTTGACTGTGTACTGCAATATTAGCATCTTTTTGACTGTGACTGTTGATTGGTTCACTATAATGTGTCCCGATATATTGCCCGTGATTTTCATCAAAAATATGATTCATTGTTGTGTTGTTACTGGCGAAACTGTTGGAAAAATTGACTATGTTGCGATTAGGGTTATTCGAGTAATAGATTTCTTCATGCTTCATAGGACCGAGATCCGGATGGTGATTTGGCTTATCGCTCGGATAACTCGAATCTTGCGTATGGTGGCCTATAATATAACCGTCAAAATTGTTATCCTTTTGTATTGATCCAAATGAAATCGGTGGCGCGTTCATTTTTATGTGTTGCACGTTGACATCCGTCGGTTTCGAAGGTCTGATATTCAAAGTTTCTCCTGGACTCACTTGAATACCCGATGGATTTACAATTATAGGACGCGCGTCTACTTTTATAGTACCACCGACTTGTTTGTGATTCTGATCATTGTATGGATATTGATTGTAAATCGACGCAATTTGGGCAACACCGTCGTTATAGCTTTCGACTCCTGAAAATTCCGGTTGAGGATACGGCGATGGATCATCGAAATATTGCCCGTTTATATGAGGTTCTGTTGACCCACCGAATATCAATGCAGTTGTTCTGTTGTGTGGAATATTTACGAAAGCCACTTGAGATGGTTGGATATTAACTAAGAGCGGTTGACCGGTAGATCTCTCGATAACTTCCGGCAAACCCATCTGTTTATTAATGATAGATGGTTGGAAATGAAATGCATTTACAGGTGTGCCCAAGATAACAGGTACGTGTGGATAATTGTGATTTTGAGGAGATTCTTTCTGGGAGAAATCTTGATTGGTTATTAACGGTATATTATATAAATTTTCATAATTATTTGGTGCCACAGATAAATGCGATAGATTATCGTTAATATCGTGGTTATTCGTGGATTTTTGTGGAGGTGGTGGACCTACATAGTCATCCTTGTTGGGTGCGTGAAAGATCGGACGCGATGGTTTATCATGCCTAATCGGTATCCTTTTCTTTTCCGGCCCTCGCTTTGGGAAATTATTTTTTTGAACTAAAGGTGGTGGCTTCATATCTATGGGATCGTCTTGATTTAAATCGCGTAAAGGTATCGCAGGTATTCTAGGTCCTACCAAACCGGGTTTTCCAACGATAACATCCGAATTTGCTGTTATAATTTCGCCGGGAGATATAGGGATTCCCCCGTTTAGTAATGGACTTTCGTGCTTCAATTTAGGATCACCCCATGGTATCTGCTCTTTAAGATGAAAGGTGGCGATATTTTGACTTTCTGCAACGTCTATATCAGTGAAACCACCTACGGGAATGTATACGGGTGATCTATTTTGGGTGTCGATGATCAGTGAGGGTTTAGCTGGAATATTAGGTTTTATATTCTCTTGGAAATGAATGAAAGGCTTACTGGTGGTAGTAATAGTTTCATTCTTTTTTGTTTTCTTCAAGTTATTTTGAAAAAAATCAGCCATTACGTTTAAAACAGGAGTTAGTCTATTTATATTAAGTGACCCTAACCCCAAAAGATCTGACACTTGACTGGAAGGCCTACTAATTTTATTTGCTGGTTTGTTTTTCGACGGTTCCTTATTAACTTTGGATGAAGTAGTACTTAATGGCTTCGAAATTGATATAGTTTCCTTATTCGTGTGCCTTTTCGTATTTTTTGACGCTTTACTGACAATTTCTGAACTTAGTAATGAATTGAGGTTATTTGTTAAGGTGGTTGTTTTCGCAATTTTTGACGTAAGGATAATCGGTGTAGGTTCGCTAGCTGCTAATTTAAACGGATCATCGTCTTCGTTTACGAAAACTATCGTAGAACCGGTTATGATGCTAGGGCTTGCTATAATATCCGATTTCTTTAAATCCGGCATTTCAGTTTTTTCTATCGGTAGTACGCTGGTTGGTTTAATTGCGTCTTTAGCGATAAAAACTACTTCCATTTCGTTACCGTTAACCGTAGCAACTTTTGTTATAGAATTTGTCGTTTTAATTTCTTCTCTAATCGAATTAAGATACTCTTTGTCCAATAACGAGGGTTCTACTGTTTCAGTCATTACGTTTTCAACTACGCGAAAACGTGAACTAACAACCGTTGACTCATCCCCGTCTGGTTTCTGAGACAACATAGTTGTCAGTGATGTAAATGTAGTCAAATACGTCTTAGTCGCAAGAATTTCAAAATTTGCATTGGCAACCATATTTTGGTTAGAGTCTATGATTGGCTTGGTAGATATCACTTTAGAAGGCATACTTGTGCGTTTAGGGTGCAAATATAGCTTTTCCGTTACTACATCTGTTGAAGTAGATATGTTAGTTTGCACATAAGATCCACCGTCTTCCGATATTGTGTTAAAATAAGTGTACGTGATGAAATACGTTTTTATAACATCGGTTGTTGTTATTTCGTGTTCATTAGATGGATCGGCATCCTCTACGTCCAAAGCTATGTAAGAAGTCATGACAGATGTAGCTTTTGGCGGTATGGACTCTGTGATGACCACTTGTGTAAAGATTTCTTCAGTACTGATAACTTTAGTTTCGTCATTCTCTACCAAAGTTTTCGTAAGCGTGACTGTACTGTGATAAGTGTTGGTATCTTTTACTGCGGATGCTTTCTCCAAAGGCTGCAATAATGACAGATAATCGTCTGGTGCCGTTACTGTATTCGTGACCGTGTGTTTGGACTGAACGACTAGAGGCTGCTCCCCATCCATTATGGTGTTGAAATAAGTGTATGTTGTTGGAAATATACCGACAGATAGGTTTGGATACTGAAAAGCAGATAAATTAAACATGATAATTGTTGAACTGTTGAACTTTGACAGAAATATTGCTATTTTAAGAAAACCGTATTTCAGAAAATCTTCAGGAATGAAAAACATTTGAATAAGCAAAATGAAAATATATTTATTGAAACTGCAGTCGCTGGTTAAGCTCAATAAAGTGTGTTGTTACAAAGTATAGTGTATATTTTTTTGTTAGAGAACATAAGGTGTGTCATATATGAAATGAGAGTTAAGTTAGCAATGGTTGTGAGAAAATGCGTATGTCAAACAAATGATTTTTCTTGTCAAAGTTTGTATTTAATAATAATAATAATCAATGTCTTAGCATTCTCCAACAATGTAACACAAATTACAAGGGGGGACGACTTGGCAGGCCATAAGTTATTATTATTATGCCTAGGTTCATGAAGCAAATTAAGATATTTGTATATATACACTGCCTACTTTTCGCATGGAAACCATTATTGGCATGCCTCTCTAGACCGTTAGATGTCTTGAGACGCATTTTCATGCCATGTGACGGACAAAATTATGTTATACTTAGCAGCAACGCAAGGTACTGGCATTCTTCTCCACGTACGCTGACGAGAACTAGTATGAATTTGAGATACGCGTCTGTATGTACAAGTAACCAATGCGAAAAGTATGTGTTGTGTATATCTACGAGGTGCTACCCAGAAATACCCGCGATTGGAAGGTGGCGTGCGAAGGGGTGGTAGTGCCCATTTATAGCTTTAGATGGTGTGAGCTGCGTCTATACTGAGTCAGTCTATAAAAGGGTACTTTGCTAGGTGGCGACAGACAGTTTTGTGTATATATTTGTTGAGTTGTGGTTGAGTTATTTTGCGACATTACAATGTCTGACGCGAAAGAGCAAAGAACATGCATCAAATTTTGCTTCAAACCTGGTAAAGCGGCAGCGAAAACTTTGAAAATGCTTAAACAAGCGTTTGATGAGGATGCGTCCATCGACGAAAAACACTTCATAAAATGTAACAAAAAGGATGCTATCCTACAAGACCGAAGGAGAATATCCATGACATTTGTAACATGCGGCGTTTTGCTGCGAAGTTTGTGCCACGGTTACTCAGCACTAAACAAAAATGGCAGCGTGTTCATGTGTGTACAGAGCTGAAAGAAACAGCTGTAAGGAACGCGAACTTCAGTAGGTACCAGAATCATTACTGGCGAAGAATCATGGGTACCGGGTATGATCCCGAAACAAGTCATCGTAGTGGAAGACGCCATAATCACCAAGAGAAAACATTTGACGAAAGCACACGACAATACACCGACCTACACGCCACTTGTGTGCGTTAGTTTCTAGCCTCAACGAAGTACTGGGAGCCCCAGTACTTCGTTGAGGCTAGAAACTAACGCAACTTTCCAGATCTTGACCCTTGGGACTTCTTCTTGTCTACGAAGTTAAAACTGAAGCTCAACGGGCGCCGTTTTGAGATGATTGAGGTGATTCGGACCGAATCGCTGGCAGTATTAACTTGGACACGTTAACATGCGAAGACTTCCAGCACTGCTTCCAGTCATGGATAAGTCGCTGGGATCGGTGTATTCATGCGGAAGGAGAATACTTTGAAGGCGATGGTAGTGGATAAGTTGTAAGTGTAATGTTTTTTTTTTCACATTCCAGGGATTTCTGTGTAGCACCTCGAATGTATACATATACAGATGTTTTATAACATTTTTGTATTACTGCACTTTGCACTTGATGTTAGTTAACCATCAATATGCTAACTTTTAAGATATTTGACAGTCGGCATTCATTTTAAACGAGAAGTGCATTATCACTGTTGGCAGGCTATATTTGGTGTGGTACTGTCAGAAGTTGATATATTAGTAATAATTCTAAAAAAATGAACTGCTTTTCGGATAGATACAGTTTTAAAAAATACGATGTTGATCACTTTCACACAAAAGGGTTTATGTTTCTATATTATCGCGACCAATGCTGCTGTCAAAAGATTTAATTGTGAAGATAATGTGCACGACCTGTATCCAAAAATTAATTTCACTGACGAACAATCATGTTTTAAGAGATATGTTGTTCAAATTGCATAAAGTTATGTAATATAATGCAATGTTTGGGGACTCCCTACTTTGCTTAACACAAGCGTGAAAAACTAAATCGTGTCTGCATACACGTTTCTCGAAGACTTCGCTTAGCCTTTTCGTGTCGCCTGGACTGTATAGGATCGCTATTACTCGTATGTATGGAAACGGTCAAGTATCTCGAAAACGGTCAGAGATATCTTAATGAAATTTGAACACGAACATAAGAAAATGTTTTGATCTTTTTGGCTATATTTTCATTTGTTTTAGCACATATTTGAAATCCAAGGGTAACTTAATTTTTTTAATAGCAACAGTGCTTGAATTTGCTTTGAATTTGGCATCGCTGGAAAGATCATTTTTTATCGAATTCAGCGATGTAAATATGGTATGTCTATTTTCCAATATAATTCAAAACAAACGGATAAAAAGTGTTTCGATTTCTTTTGGGGTAACACCAATAAAAAAATATTTATTAAATAAGAAATTATTTAGAAAAGGTGTTCAAAGTGTTCACCATTTACTTTCCAGCAGTAATGGATACGTCGAATAAAGCCTCGAATTGCGTTTTCCCTCCAAATCAAAAGTATATCGGAAATTTCTTGCCGAATTCGTAATTTGAGATCTTCTAGATTTTCTGGCCTATTAACGTAAATCCGACTTTTTAAATACCTCCACAAAAACACAGGTGGTGCTAAGCCTGGTGGCCTTGCTGGCCATTCGATAATTCCTCGACGGCCGATCCATCGGCTTAGTAAAGTAGCGTTAAGAAAATTTCTAACGTTTATGGCATAGTGTGCTGGCGCACCATCTTGCTGGGGATGATATTTTCTTCCAATAATTATCTACTGTTGTCAAGTTGCCATCAATGAAAAAAGGTTATACAATATTGTTGCTACTAAATCCCATCCAAACATTTAATTTTTGAGGATACTGTGTATGAATCTGATCTATCCAGTGTGATCTACAGTTGTGTCTTCTGTTAACATTGTCATTTAAACAAAATGTTGCTTCATCCGTGAAAATTATATTTGATGCAAAATTTGGATTGGTATTCATTTTTTTCCATTATAACTTCGCAAAATTCAATACTACGATCAAAATCATCTTCACTTAATTCTTGCAGTAATTGTATTTTGTAAGGACAAGGATCTTTTTTTATTATTTTTTGATCTGAGCATTTACACATGTTATGGTTTAAAGTTAATTGTTAGACAGAAACTTACTATTGTCTATTACGTCAATAAAGACATTCAATGAATTTTCGTGAATAGTTATTGTTTTTTGTCTTCTTAATTTTGAACGATTGTTGTATCGTTTCACTGTTTTTAAAACTGTTGATTTATTGATGTTTGTATTTGGATGTACTTCATTAAATTAACGACAAACTTCAGCATAAGTGCGTTTTCTGTCGCTATATCCAACCATTGCTATTATTAGAATTTTTTCTTTTTTCAGTTAGATACATCTGAATTCCGCATGATAATTGAAACAAATCGAAAACTCACAGATGGACGTGAACGGTTGCTAAGTCTAGTCAAATACTTGATCCGTCTACCGTAGTTTCATTGCCATACATTTACCCTAAAAGAAACCGAAATTCTTTTCGTCCATTTTTTTAACTATTTTGGAAAAAAGACATACTACATTACATCACATACATCACTGAAATTATAACAAAATTATCTTTCCAACGATGCCAAATTTATGCACTGTTGCCATTAAAAAAAAATCAAGTAAGCCTTGGATTTCGAATATGCAACAAGAAAAAGGAAATGAAAAGGTCCAAACATCTCCTTATATCCGTACACAAATTCATTTAGATATCTCTAACCGTTCCATACATAATAGCGATCCTGGCTATTTAAACAGGTATTTTTCACACGAAAAAACTAAGTTAGGTCACCTTTAGAGAGGCGAGGTTATCTCCTTTGAGTTGGTGTCATCTAGCACCCTCTACTGTGACTGGCTTCTCCAGCTTGATTCTCTAGCTGGAGAAAATTGCTTGATTGTGTCCACTCAGTGCGGTCTAGTATAATTTGTAAGCGAGTTTATATGATGCGGTTGTG
The DNA here is from genome assembly GCA_935421215.2 of Melolontha melolontha. NCBI lineage: Eukaryota > Metazoa > Arthropoda > Insecta > Coleoptera > Scarabaeidae > Melolontha > Melolontha melolontha. The sequence goes on from OW285242.1 coordinate 66,031,539, forward strand.
ATGAATGCAACGGCGCCTTTCGCATAGAAGTCTCCCCAATGGGTGCCTGTTATGATCCATATAAGAAAGAGAACCCGTCATACCCGGAAGCGACAAGACACGTTCGATTAAAATGACCAACCGCGCGTGATAGCTTCTTTTAGATTTCCCCGCGATGAAGTCACGCAAATCTCTCTTTATTTATTCAGAAATTTATTGTAAATATATTCACATGTTGTGTATTTCTCTAGCAATCTCTGTTTGCAATTTTACTTTGTATAATTGTTAATTAAATATTAAATATAATTAAAGTTAAATTTATTTTTTGACCGTTACACAGACCTAATCGATAATTTAACTGTAGTTATCACAACAAACACATTTATTTATTATTTCAGATATTATTTGTATTAACTTGTTTACTTGTATTCAATTTTAGTTTACGAGGTGTTAGTGTTATTTGTTATTAAACTTGTTTATTTGTATACAATTCCATATATATATATATATATATATATATAAATGGATTATATATATATATATATATATATTAATATATTATACATGGCAATCCAAATTAAGTGTTCACCATTGGTAACTTTGTTATTATTAAAGATACAAGATTGTTTAAATTAGCAAACTAGTAGTACATTTAACGCTCTTTAAGATGGAAGAATTAAAAAAAACAAATGAGCAGCACGTTTTCGAGTTTTCCCGAAAAATATGTTTTTTTCAAATGGAAACCCCTGTATATTATATCATTTTCTGTTAGAAATTCAATTTTTAAACAAAAAATCTTATAAGAACTTTTTTACTGGGATTAAAAACACTTGAGTTATAATGTATAAACAAGAACAGCTAAATAATTTTTATAAACTTTATTCTATACATAAACATATCATTAAAAGAAAATAAAGATCACTGATTTTTTCATAGAAGATGTTCAAAAATACCACCTTGTTGTTCAATACATTTTTGAACACGTTTCTGAACTTGTCGAACTGCTTTTAGTATGGTCCTACCATCTATTTGGTTTATCTTTTCACTAACTGCAATTTTTAGGGCGTTTTCGTTTTCGTACCTTTGCTTATAAATCTCTGTCTTTAAATAACCTCATAAAAAAAAATCAAGCGGTGTTAAATCTGGCGATCGGGGAGGCCACTGAATAGGACCATTTGTTCCTATCCATGAATTGTTAAAAATAGTATTTAAAATTTGATGAGTACCTCTGTAGTTGTGCGCAGGTGCGCCATCCTGCTGAAAATGCAGATTCTGTCTACTTATGAGATCAATATCGTCTAAGAAATTATTCAAAATTTCAGTAAAAAATTTTATGTACCTTTCACCAGTTAGAGTGCCCTCATAAAAGAAAGGACCAGCAATCCTTGAACCAATTAAACCGCACCAAACATTAAAACTGTAACTTGCGGGCGTCTTGGATGTACTAAAAGAAGATTTTCCTTTGACCAGTAATGATGATTTTTTGTATTGTACATTCCAGAATTTGAGAAATTTGATTCATCGGTCCATAAAATATAACGAAAGCTGTTTACATTTTGGCGACAAAAGTTAAGATACCAGTGGCAAAAAAACATTCTTCTCTCTGGATCCCCTGGCAAGAAAACTTGAACTGGTTTGTACTTATAAGGAATGAATTTGTGTTTCTTCATAATCCTATGCATAGTACCGTGACTCAAATCAGATTCCTTGATAATATCTAGTATGGAATTCTCACGGTTGGCCTCAAAATATGCAAGAACTAGAATTTCCGTGGCCTCGCTTATTATAAAAGTCCTTCTTGTTCTTGTTTTGGCAAAAACACTCTCATTGCCTCTAAATTTTCGGTACAGTCTCAGAAAAAATTGCTCATTTGGTTGTGTTCGGAGTGGATATAATTCAGCGTAGTGTTCTTTTGCCCTCCTAGAGGATTTTCTGCACACTAAATAAGATTCTAACATATCACACTTTTCTGCATGGGTAAAAATCATTTTTTTGTCAAATTAATAACTAGCAAAATGAAATTTATGAGTGAAAGACTAATAAAACTTACTAATATTTGACGTTTACTAGAAAGAATTAACGTCGTTATCATAGAAACATAGAAATGCACTTGACTTAGCTGTTTTTGTTTATTCACTATAACTCAAGTATTTTTAATCCCAGTAAAAAAATTCTTATAAGATTTTTTGTTTAAAAATTTAATTTCTAACAGAAAATGATATAATATATAGGGGTTTCCATTTGAAAAAAACATATTTTTCGGGAAAACTCGAAAGTGCGCTGCTCTTTTTTTTAATTCTTCCATCTTAAAGAGCGTTAAAAGTACTACTAGTTTGCTAATTTAAACAATCTTGTATCTTTAATAATAACAAAGTTACCAATGGTGAACACTTAATTTGGATTGCCCTGTATATATATATATATATATATATATATATATTATATATATATATATAGTTCCATTTATTAGAGTTATTATTGTAATTTGTTAATCATAGTTTCAACTTATTATGCAATTTAATTTCGGCGAATAAACAAATTTTATAAAGATTTACCTTTTCTTTAAACATTTGCACATACAATGACATTAAGCAAGACAAAATCTAAGTAAAAACATGATCATCAGTGCCAGCAAATTCCTTGAAATCTATCGAAGCACTAATTAATCTTAATCGTTTCAAGATTTAGAACCAAAGAGAGTTACCAAAGCGACATTTGTTGCACGTACTACTCTCCTAGTTATTTGGCGCAAGTATGGCCTGCGGGAAGAGAAAAAGTACTCAGTGCGAAAAGCCTTCGTCGACATTTGCTGCGAGCTCGCCTTACACTGCAACAAATTCAAATGACTACGAAATACCGACTTGTTCGCAACGACTGGTGTTATGCCAGGCAAGGGTGTCATGTCGAATGGACGTGAATCTTGCTCTCGAATAAATCCAGATTTAGGTTGTTGTTGTTGTATTAGTACGAGAACGCACAACCATATGTAGCTTATGTAGTATGAAGCTTTACTAAACACTATCAGATACGGGTGCTTTTCTGGAATTGGAATATTTGGAACACGATCGGTTGGGTGCTTTACCAATATCTGGCTCCCTAAGTTAATATTGGAGGACGCTCGAGACGAATTAAAGTAGTATGATTGGCCATCCCTCCACATCTGATAGACTTCAAGCCACGTCACGTTGCTAATACTAGGGGCTCGAGAAGGATACTCCAGTTATTAGTGGACCTCACATAGCAGTGCTGCGTTGCTCTTTTTGTTAGGATAAGTTTTACTACTTTGTTTCTACACATTCTCGCCGTAAGATGATAGAAATGTTGATTTGATTGTCACTTCCTAGACATTTAAGGGTAACTAATGAAGATACCGATCCCGAAAAAAAACAACCTGTCACACGCTGGTCTCGAGTCTTGAATCCCCAACCAATGGGGCTCTCACTACCGTTGTCTATAGTTTTTACCACTTGCGGAAAGCAAGAATCCTAGTAATATTAAAACCTGGTAAGCCTCCGGAAGATCCTGGAAACTACAGACCTATATCTCTCTGGTCTGTTTGCTGTAAACTTCTAGAACGGCTTATCTACAATAGAATAGCGTTCACCGTCGACGGGATTATTAATAAGGAGCGAGGCGGTTTCAAAACGGGAAGGAATAACTGTGACCAAGTCTTGCATCAAACAGTGCATCAAAATCCGAATCAAGTGCCTTTCATTTGTGTAACAAAGAAGCCCACAGAGAGATGAATGTTGAATTTGGTGGTGGTCGGATAAACCACAACCTTTGGCGTAACGTTGATCGGTCTCTGACATTTAGGCACCACCATTATAAAACTAGTCAAAAGGTGAAGACCCGCAATAATATATTACATTAACTTGAAATCGTTGATTGACGAAGGAGATACTTGTTGAAATTCATTATAACGATAAGAAATAAGTACTAAACTTCTAGTCTCTAAATTTTTTTATTGTAAATCCACTACAATATTGTTTCGCCATACAATGACTTCATCAGCTGGATTTAGTAGAGGGGAGTTGTTTAAATCTAATTGGTCATTTAAGGCTAGTCCTAAATTATTATATCTATTAATTTATAAGTTTTCTAGCAAGTTAAGTTTTTTGCTTTTATCTTGAACATGTAAAATTTTGAAATCTATATTAAATCTGTGATTAATTTCTAAACAATAATTTGCGAATGTTGAATCTATTTTCTTTTCTTTATGACTTCTCTGGTGTTCTTTCATCGCAGTTTTGAACGTCCTTCCCTATACCTTACTATAATCTTCACATTCTAACTTATATACACCAGAGTTTGATTCTTTGTCTATTTTATCTTTATTGCTTTTAATAATGTTCTGTATAGTATTGTCTGTTTTAAATAATATATATTCGTTATTATGTTTTTTAATGAAAGTAATTTTTCCTAAGTAAGTGATTGAATTGCAGGAATTAGTTATATTTATTGTTTTATAATTTTGGGTAAACTAAAGGAAGGGTTTTAGATTTTTATTGACTATTCAAGATGTGATTGATGGTATTTATAGAGTTACCATTGTTTAATGCTATTGTGTATATCCTGTTTAATTCGAGGGCGAAATTACTTTTACTCGTAAGTACGCTAATTAATCTATACACCATTGATTGGTATGCTGATAATTTTTGAAATGAATTAGTAATGTATTGTAGTGTCTGCATGTATTGGTTTACAGTATATAACGAACTCGTGTTTATTAGTTTTGTGTGTTATGGTTAAGTCTAAAAAATAATGCTTTTATTTATTTCTGTTTCTATTGTAAATGTTATTTTGGGGTGAATAGTGTTGATATAATTATGTAAAGTTTTTAATTGTCTATCTGAACTATTAAAGCAAATTAATATGTCGTCAACTTACCTAAACCAATAGACACAATTACCTAAACACAGGATGTGTACTTATTTTAATTTCTAAATTGTTCATAAAATTTTCGGCTAATAACGGACTTAGTGGATTTCCCATTGCTAGACCGTTTATTTGTTTATAAAATTTCTTTTTAAATTGCAAATAATTTTGCTCCAACCGCGTTTCTAAAAGCTGTTAAATTTCGGTCTTTGCGACAATGTTCGTGTTATTACGTTCTAGTTGTAAAGTGATTAAATCTATTACCTCCTAGGGTGGGATACTAGTGAATATCATCCTATAACACAAAAATTATCAACATACCAATCAATCAACATACCAATCAATATGAGTAGAAGTAATTTCGACGTCGAACTAAACGGGATATACACAATAGCATTAAACAATGGTTAATATTATCAATAACATCGTGAATTGTCAACAATAACGAACATATGCCATTTAAAACAGACAATACTATACAAAACATTATTAAATACAACAAAGATAAAATAGGCAAAGAATTAAACTGTGGTGTATATAAGTTAACATGTGAAGATTGTAATAAGGTATATATAGGACAAACGTTGAGGATGTTCAAAATTAGGATGAAAGAACACGAGAGAAGTCATAAAGAAAAACAAACAGATTCAACTTTCGCAAATCATTGTTTAGAAATTAATCATAAATTTAATATAGATAAATATAGATTTACATATTCAAGATAAAAGCAAAAAACTTAACTTGCTAGAAAACTTAGAATTTAATAGTTATAATCATTTAGGATTAGCTTTAAATGACCAATTAGATTTAAACAATTCCCCTCTACTAAATTTAAGTGTAAAAATGTTTCCACCAACATTTTTCTCAATAATTTATACATAAATATTCAAATTTGTATTTTCAAGATTCAGTTTTTCATCCACCTGATGAAGCCATTGTATGGCGAAACAATATTGTAGTGGATTTACAATAAAAAATTTTGGAAACTAGAAGTTTAGTACTTATTTCTTATTGTTACATTAACTTGCCAACAATTCATGGGGAGACCTTATGAACGGCAGTCATTGCATTGGCTTACTCTTCATATTGTGCTGCTGCCTTGCATCTAAGCTGTCACACCCGCCAAGTAAATATATATACAACTTAACAATACCAATGGCTACCAATTCTTTCTCATATTTCCCCACCGGGTATCAGACGTCTGTCTGCAGTACAGAGTGAATGGGGTAAGATTACCGACAGCATTGATCTTCCAATACACGATGATTTGGAGAACGTCCCCCAGGACGCGCCTGAAATCTAGGAGACCGATTTAGCTGGAAGTACAGAAGTTGAGTACTTCATGAATGTTAGGGATTACTGGATAGCCCTCTTCGAACACAAGACCCTGAATTGAGGAATAGAGATTTAATTTTTAATCCTTCAGACCCTCTGCCAAGCGTAACTATCTTATGTAGGCAATGGTCTCAATTAAATAGGTTACTCACAAGGCACGGAATAATTTTTTCAATTATTTTTACCATCGCTTCTTATACTAAAAATAATCCACTTGTGCTGTCCAGCCTTTGAAAATTATATTGTAACGGGCAGTATATTGTGATGTGAGTCATCCGACTATACTTTAGACCGACCTCCTAGAAAAGACCATCTGGAAGGTTGTCGAATGAGCTATTGACTTATATATATATATATATATATATATATATATACAGGGTGTTTCTGAATTGTTACGAAAGATTTCAAAGGGTGATTCTTTAGCAAAAATTAAGGGGGGTCTTTCATATAACTTTTTGTTCAACACCCTTTTCCCTCCAAGTTACAGTCCTTTAAAATTAGGTAAAAAAAACTGTTTTTATTTAATATATCCACTTTGGAAAAATTTAGAAGAATGAAATTTGGCAGACAACTGATGCTAATAAAATGGCAGTTTGTGAGTGTTTTTGTTACCCTAAAATGTAATCACAAGGGGCTGAAAAAATCAACCCCTATAATATTTTGCATCAGAACTTTTTAATGCGCCTATATTTTCCTATTTAAAGAATTGATTTAAAAAGACAGACTCAATCTGCAACTTTTTTATGTCTTGACTTTTTATCATAAAATTGTTAGTTTGATCACAAAAAAATAAAATACTGCTCAGACTCTTTCCCATAAATTCACAGAGGATATTATTTATTTAAAAAAAATCAAGTAAGCTGCTGTCAAATGAAGTCATATGACAAAAAGTTTTATTGTCCTGATTTTCTCTAATTTCTAGACAGTTTTATAAGGACTTCAAACATTTTTCACAACTAAATAAAACTTTATTGAAAGAATGGCATTTTTATTTAGTTGAAGAATATTGTAAATTAGAACGGATTGAACAATAATTGTACTACTAATAACTAGAGCTGAGGATGTTTGCGGTATAACCATGGTTATATCATGTAACCATAGTAATTTACTATGGTTACATGATATAACCATGGTTATACCGCAAACATCCTCAGCTCTACTAATAACAATTAAAAAATTACAAAAAAACTAATAATAACGTGGACAAAATTTCAATTACAAAAATCATAATAAATGTTGAAAATGGCGCCCCTCGACCAAAATGCAGGTCTCTACTCTTCGTCTAATTGAATTCCGTATTCTTTGAAATAATCCTGGTGTATTTCTAATAGTCTCACATGCTACGATGATACGATCCCTTAAATCATCGATATTTTCAACGGGAGTGGAATAAACCAGTGTTTTTAAAAAACCCCAAATGCAAAAGTCCAATGGATTCAAATCTGGAGATCTGGCAGGCCAATTCTGGGTGCCTCCTCGTCCTATCCAGCGATTTGCATAAACTTCGTCTAAGTAGCGACGAGCGTTATTACTAAAGTGGGCTGGAGCGCCATCATGCATGAACCATAGTTCATGCCTAATTTGCACAGGAACATCATCAAAAAGTTGGGGTAACTCTTCTTCAAGGAAATGGCAGTATGCGTCTCCATTTAATCTTATTGGGAGAAAATATGGCCCAATTAAATAACCATCAATAACACCAAGCCACACATTCAATAAAAATTGAAGTTGAAATTTAGATTCAGCAATTTCGTGTGGATTTTCATCTGCCCATATGTGATTATTATGGAAATTTCTGATAGATTCCCGAGAAAAGCTTGCCTCATCAGTAAAGAAAATACGAGATAAGAACTGCGGAGCTTGTGTGATCATTTGAATTATCCATTGACAAAAAATTAAACGAGGTAGAAAATCTCGAGGTAAGAGCGGTTGAACTCGTTGGATATGGTAGGGATACAGCATTTGTTCTTTTAAAATTCTAAATACTGTGCAATGGCTCACATTTAACTCTCGGGCAATTTGTTTCGTACTTGTTCCGGGAGATTCTTCAATTAAATTAAGAACAGCCTCCTCTAGTGCTACAGTTCGTACTTCTCGAGAACGTCCGCAATCGACAGTTGTTCTTGAAAAATTTCCTACTTCTCGTAAACGTTGATGAATACGGGCGAATACGCTATGATGGGGTAATGTTCGTTCTGGATATAACTCAGCGTAAAGCCTCCGAGCTCTTAATCCATTTCCATTAGCACGACCATATAAAAAATGCATATCTGCCATTTCGGCATTTGTGTAATTTGCCATTTTATTTACATAATTAGTTTTAGTTCTTCAGAGATTAAAGAATAACAGAATAAAGAATAAAGATAAAATCAGGACAATAAAACTATTTGTCATATGACTTCATTTGACAGCAGCTTACTTGATTTTTTTTTTAATAAATAATAACCTCTGTGAATTTATGGGAAAAGAGTCTGAGCAGTATTTTTTTTTGTGATCAAACTAACAATTTTATGATAAAAAGTCAAGATATAAAAAAGTTGCAGATTGAGTCGTCTTTTTAAATAAATTTTTTAAATTGGAAAATATAGGCGCATTAAAAAGTTCTAATGCAAAATATTATAGGGGTTGTTTTTTTCAGCCCCTTGTGATTACATTTTAGGGTAACAAAAACACTCACAAACTGCCATTTTATTAGCATCAGTTATCTGCCAAATTTCATTCTTCTAAATTTTTCCAAAGTGGATATATTAAATAAAATTATGAATTATGAATTTGTGCAACCAACACACAAATTCATACTCAGAAAGAGACACAAGCTGCTGGCAGCGAACAACACATATGTTCACACCTTGCTATCTATTTTTTGGAATACTAAGGCATGATTTATTATTATTATTGGAATGTATCTTTGAATAATTTAAACCATAGCAACTCAATTATTTGACATTTATATTCTGTCATTTATATTTTTTATATTCTTGACAAAGGCATCATTGCCGAAACATGTAGGGTTGTTTTAAATATATATATACTTTGAAGTAATAAACCAGACCTTTAATCGCCGACTTATTAAGTTTACCATATATATGTATATATATATATATAAGAACTCGAAATAGAGGGAGACAAGACATTCAACGAGTAATCGCCGTCGTATTGATATTGTGATATAAAAGCGAAATAAATATTGAAATAAATACTGATATTATTGTAACATAGTGTATTTTCTTTTGTTATTACTAACGGGCGTTCATTTGAAAAGTCAGTCTAGTAGCATGTGATTTACTGAGAACATTTTGAAGTATGTCGTAAATTAAAATTTACTACTTAACCTACGAAGTCGTATATTTTGACAGTTTCATACATACAAATAAATAACAAATGTGATTGACATTATCAAATGTCATTTGGATTTACGTTTATGGAACAACAAACACATACTAATATATATGCGTCTTATTCTATCAAAATTTCAAAGTAACCTAGATTGACGTTTCAAATTAACACACGTTATAGTGTTTTGAATTACCGTTAGTTTTAATTAAAAGAATCCAGAAAGGCAAGAATTTTACAATATGATAATGACTGGAAAGTCAAAATCAAGAATAATTGAAACGCAGAGTTAAAGAAAAATTAAAATCCAGGAAGCTCCCGGAAAAATTATGGCGAAAGTCCAACGTCTGTTGTGAACTACACAAGAAAGATGTTCTTACACAATATTAAAATTATTAGAAATAATTTACTGTTTGTTAGTGTTTAATGTGGAATTGAACATATATATTTATTAAGTTAGCCCAAAATAGCTTTTTTTATTTCATACATGACATCCTCTGTTTAACAGAAATCAACACTAGCTAACAGATAATACGAAACATACTAGGTTATAAAAAGCAAAATAAGAATATCTGTTACAATTTATTAAAATTTAAATCAGTATATGCGGTTAATATTTGAATTTAAGTAGTAACGAACTAGTTAGTTATTTTACCTGAGTTAAAGTAATTCCCATAGCGGGTGTCGGCAATATCTTTCCGGTATTTCTTTCTTCAGTGGCAATATTTGAAATCACCTGTTCACGACTAGAGACTGCTGTTGTGCCGTTCTCCACGAAGGTCGTCAAAAATGTAAAGGTCGTTAGGCAAGTTTTCGTAACAAATTGATTCGGATACAGAGACGATGGAAGAATTCCGATCTGCAACAATATCGATAGATATATGGACTTGTATTCTTATAGTTATTTTATGAATTACATCAGTTGAGTCTTGAGGTAGTTGCATCATCATGTGATCGGTTAAGGTGCTAGGTTTCAAAGTTACCGGCTTGTAAATAGAACTAGGCAGAATTCTTTTGACATCGGGTTCTCCTGGAAGAGTGCTCTTGTCGCCCGCTACAATCACTTCGACTCCATTCGACATGACTCTAGTTGCCAAATTGTAGCGTGCTTCCTCTAACCATCGAGCTTCTATGTAGCATTGTAAAGATATTAATTTATAATCTGCAGTTTAAGTTTTTTAAGAAAGAATATATTAGTATTGCATTTGCAGGGTGTATAAGATATATAGTCATATATTTATGTATTGGTACAAGTAAACACTGTGTTATTGACCTGGATGCTAGGATATGGCCGAGAAACTAGCCAAGAACTATTTGAAAGAAAGCTTCATAGGTCAAGAACATATAAAGGAGTATACAGAGAATTTCACCTAAGGAAGATCTGCTCATGACTGGAAAGAAAGCGTATACAGAAATGAAAATTGATTGAAAATCAATCCATGATATGATTCTATTAGGAAGGCTACATGCTAAGTTCTCAGTTAATTTATTTAAAAGTGTCAAAGAAGAGGCTTGGTAACCGGACGCTGCCTCTTTGAAGAAGTATCTATACAACTTGGTTATGGTGAGCAAATCTTCATGTACAAAATCTGAACCAAATTCTTTGTGAAGCTGTAAAAATGGTTAATTTTATTAAAAGCCGACCGTTACAGAACAGGATGTTTGCTAAACTATGCGATGAAATGGGCGCAAGCAACAAATCTCTTCTTTTGCATACAGAAGTTAGATGATTATCGTGAGGAAAAGTATTAACCCGGGATTGGAATGCGAGATGAATTAATAATATTTTTTGAGGATAAATAAACGCTATTCGCATTTTTTTACAAAATAATAAGTGTTTGTTGTTGTTGGCTTACTTAGCTGATGTATTTTCGCAATGAAACGACTTGAGTGTGAATTTATAAGTACGTAATGATAAAAACAATTTATTAATGACGGACAAAGTTCATGCTTTCATTAAGAAGCTTTTTGATATCTGGATTATTCGTCTTTAAAGCAAAAATTAGTTCCCACTCACTTCGGATTATATTGAGAAAAATTTGAATGAACAAGACACTATTATTTCTACACAGTTTGGATTCCGTGAAAACGCATTTGCATGAGCTAAAACTCAATTGACGGAGTATTTCCCGGAAGACAAAAATTATTTCTAGAAGAGATGGTTACTGAATTCGTTTAGTGAAAACGTTGTTGCCGCTGGTAAGTTACCAGTTGAGATTCACGATTAGCTCATCGAAATGTCTGCCGACAAAATGCTACTACTGCAATTATATCTTAACATGTGTACCTAATGTAAAATGTTTATAATAAATGATTTTTTCTCATAAAACTTTGGGGTTGGCACCCCAGGTTGAGAAGCGATGCTCTAGTGAAAAAGGAATGAAGGAAATTTTAAAAACTGACAATAGAGCGGTAATTAAATTTTCACCAAAACACATTTTGAAACATAACATTATTTGGATAATGTTCATGAAGAATTTTCTTTTTTCTTTACTACTGTGAAAATAAATAAATGATAATAAACATCCTTTGAAATGATGGAAGACCTGTTCGTCCAGTAGAAAAAATAGATTCTAGAGGACGTTGCCATTATTAAAAATTTGGTGCTAGTTGATTATCGAATAAAAACTTATAGAATTAATTCGCAACCATTTATTAAACAAATTCTTTACAAACCAAGTTCACACAGGGCTGGTACCAAAACTTCCTTGTTATTTAAAGCCCCACCATCTTGTACATTGTTTATAATGTGAATAAATGAAGGAGATTCTTTTTACGATTGTGTCCCACTACGATCCATTATTGCAAATTAAATCCACGAAATAGGAGACCGAGCGAGGCAATTCCATATAAATCCAAAGTATCTCAATCGGAGAAAAGAATGAAGGGATTACCGATGATTGATTTTAATGAAAGAAACCTTAGGGAAAATATACGGACAAAATTACAGTCATATAATATTGAATAAATGTCCAATATTATGCTATACTTTTGCATAACTTACGAAATACATTTAAAAAAAACCAAATGGGCAAACTCTTTCTGACAGTATACCCGTTCTGTGGCCTGAGTTGCACCTAGTGCTTTTAGAGATTGTGGCTTTATTCGGACAGGCCACCGAGCATATATTCCTGTTATGACTCCAAGTAATTTTACCTTATTCGCCAATGCTAAATAAATACAGTGAGGACGTCGACTCAGGCAATGTCATAAAATGCATCAAAATCAGAAGAGATTTTATTGAAAAATAGTTGTTCTTGCTTCCTGTCTATACTGGGCCAGAAATTTATTTATTTCTTGGTAATTTTGCAATTATTTTTCTTATACTCTCTGCATACACAACTATTTTATCTAAAACAACTTCAATTAACAAATATTGGTTTCAGATAAATGTCTTTGAATTTCACACATATATAAGGAATTTTTATAAAAATTAGCATAGAATAGAAAGAGGTAATTAGCATAATAATATTCAAAAGTAATTAAAAAAATGTTTAATAACATGTCTGGTCCATCGTTTACACTAATTAACCAATTTCAAATATTTCTATGATCATCAACTTATAAATAATTACACCTTAGATGCAATTTCTGAGATTATTTGAAAAATAAATTGATTTTATTATTGTTGCGATAAAAAATAACTTGCAAAATCAATTTAACTGTATTGTGCTCGATTGGAAAATCCATTAATTTACTTTTCTTCGTGTAGGATGTTAGGTTATGAACACACTAAATATAATTCAGGGAAAGGTCTTTTTTCTGTTCATATATACGATAATATAATATTGATTAAAGATTGCTCTTCGCAACATGGGCAGTTGCGCCGTGTAGATGTCACTAAGCTCTGCAAAGGGCTATTTTTTGGATGAGCTTTCGGCAATCTCGGCAATTTTCAAGTCATTGCTACATTCGATTTTCGAGTTGTACTGCGTGTTATTCGTTTAAATGAGATTTGAATTTTGTTGTGGTCGGAGTTGCCTCCACTTCCACTCCATTGTTTCGTATTTCCCAGGGTTGTGACGTGTTTGTGTCTGATTAATAAATAATCGTGTGTTGTGTGTTCTTGTGCGGCCCTGTGTTGCGTATGTGTAGTCTGTGTGTTTGTCGCTTTTTACGTTTAAGTCACTGGTCATCGGTTTTTTTGAGTTTCAGTCATGTGTGTGTTTAATGTTTGTTGTTGTAGAGTGTGATTATTTTCTGTGTTTGCGTTACGAAGTATTGTATCTGTTCTGTTGTTGCGTTTGTGGAGTGTAATGTTATTAGCATATTGCCTAAGGCAAGTGCTAGTTCGTCAGTTGTGTTAGGTGTTGTGTTTCTTTGTTTTTGTGTCCATGGGTTCGATGTTGGGGGTGGTGCTGGTATGTATTCGGGTTTGGGTGTGGTTTTGTTTACAGGGTTGTTTGGATTGTTAGGACAGTTAAGGAAAGTGGATAAGTGAGGACCACCGCAGTTTGCACACTTTGGTGGGGTTGTTTTGGGTTTTGTACATAGGTGTGTTGAGTGTTCGTCTCCGCATTTCATGCATTTGTAGTGTATGTTACAGTTTTTTTGGTGGTGTCCAAATGTCTGACATTTGTGGCATTGTATTATGTCTGTCCGTTTGTTTAGTGGTTCGATTTTAATTGTGAGTCCGCAGCAGTCGTCTATGTTGTAAATTGATTTGTATTGTCTCGTCAGTTCTATTAGTACAAGTGGTGCTGGTATTCTGTGTTTGCCGTTCATGCGTTTTATTTTTATTGTCGGGTAGCCTTGGTCAGTCAGGTCGTCGGTGATGTCAGTGTCTGTGATAAAGGTAGGAATGCCACGCATAACTACCTTTAGTGTCTTTTCACTTCTCAGTTGAAAAGTGTAAAATTGTATTTGTTCATTGTCGAGTATGTGTTTAAGTTTTCGGTAGTCTTCGTCAGTTTTCGGTTCGATGTGAATGTCAGGTTTCACAAGTTTGTTTTGTACTGTGTTAATGTTATGTGTTTTAAGTATTTGTCGTATATATGCCCATTTGTCTTTGTCTGTTATTATGATTGGTGCGATTGTGTGTGTTTTGCGTGTTTCGGTGTTTGTGTTTTGTGTGGTGTTTGTTTTGTCACTTACCCTGGGTGTGCTGTTTGATGTTGACGGTTGTGGGGTGATTTCGGTTGCTTCTTCTTCTTCCATTTTTCCTCGGTTTTGGTTTCGAAGACGTCGTAGGAATTTTTTGTTTCGATTGGTGGCGCTGTGTGGTCAGTTTTCTGTTTTTTTGTTGTTTTTTTCGGGTGTCTGAATGCGTCGTTTTCGATTTTCGGTTCCGGTTGGCTCTTCTTCGATTTTACGGGAGGCTTTTCTTCTTCTTGTTTTTCTGTGGGGTTGTTTTTTAAATCAATTAGAATCGTCGGTTCTTCTGGGTTAACCATTAATATATGCCCTGATCTTTGTAATGCATCCTGGATATCTTCTTCGTCGGTGAGTCGGTTGATTATATTTTTTATATCTTCAAGTGTCTTGGGTGAACATTTGTCCACGTATTCGGAGTTTATAATCAGGTTGGTTTTTGTTCTCGCTTGTCCGGCCATTTCTTCCGGCTACGCTTGACGATATTTCGTCGTATGTTCTCTCAGCTATGGTACTGCTCGATCAGAAGGCGCAGTGAGAATGTGTTATTCGTCTGGGTGGCCAATATTTGTAGGTCGGTAAAGGGTGAGGGTGGAGTGGGGATCGCTTTGTGCGATGTGGGCGTTACGTTACATTCGCAGCTGTATTGAATGTTTGTGTATTCGCGTGTTTTTTGATAAAACGTTTTTCCATGTATTGGATAGTCTCTGTCGGCCATCTCTTTTATTTAGATTGTTCGATATTTTCTCTATTTCGATTCCTTCTCTGGTTATTCTAGAGTAAAAATGTTCTATGCTGGGCTATCGTTTTCGTTCCCTCAATGTTGATGTGGTGACCTATGTGCAAGTGTTTTTTCATCACCTCTTTTTGGCTAAACTGTTAGGGAAAATATTCTTAAAATATTTTTTCCTCACAATACAGGTCTGATGAAGGACGAATCCGAAACGTCACTTAAGCAAATACCTAGTATTTTATTTTAATTTAAAAAACCCTTACTCTGTGTGCATGTACAGTAAAGAAAATTAATGAATACAAGAACCATCAGTATCAGGAGCTGGTATACGCAACTCTTCAGAAAATCTCACAAAAAAATCCAATGGCGTTAAATCGCATGATCTTGGCGGGTAGTTTACGTCACTGCTACGTGAAATAATGCGACCTCTGAACTTTTCACGTAAAACATCTAATGTTACACGCGATGTGTGGCAAGTTGCGCTCGTCTTACTGAAACCACATATTTCCAACATTAATATTTTTGAATTGGTGGAAAAAAAAACTTGTTAACATGCTGCTATAGCGCTCACCGTTGACTGTTACTGTCTGACCTTCATCGTTAAAAAAAAGCGAGACCCAATTACGCCGCCTGACCACAATGTGCACCACACAGTTACTTTTTGGGCATGCAATAGTGTCTCGTGTATCACGTGAGGATTTTCCTTGTTCCACATGCGGCAATTTTGTTTATTAATATACCCAGAGAGTTGGAAATGTGTGTCTTATCAAAGAAGAGAATCAGCATCAACTTTCTGCTGCTCTAACACACAATTTGCGATGTCCATTATCTCTAGGGTTGAGTTCTTGTGTTAACTGAATTGTATACGGGTGTAGGTGCAAGGTCTTGGACCAAATGCGCCAAAGGGAGTCAAAAAAGCGCCACAGTCTGCGAACGGAGACGAATATTTAATTGACGATCTTCAGTCATACCATCGTTCCCATCAGCAATATTCTCTATATGAGGAATCGGAGATGTCGTTAGATTCGCCAGAGGAAGGAAAAAAGCATGGAACGAGTACGTCCAAGGAGCAGATGAGACCATGTTACGTTTAAAAATATAATTTTCACATAATAATTCTGTTTTGCGTCGTGTTGTACTTGCCTTTTTCTTTCAAGTGTACCCTATTGTACTAGCAGGTGCTTGGATGGCGCAGTACTGCGAGAAGATATCGTAGAACGAAGTGTTTCCCCTCTGATCCTTTTGAGACCGCGTCTAGGTTTTAGTTCACTTGAGTTTAGTATCTCGATCTTTACGCACGTGTTTGTGCAATGCCACTTGTAGTTATTGTAAGAAGTACCGGAATAGGTGGATAATGTGACCGCAGTTTGATTAATTAATTCATCCCAAGATATACTTGGATCTCCGCACGCGTAGCAACCAGACTGATAAAAAAAGCAAGAGGAAAAAGAGGTCCTGGGTGGCCGCTAAAAAAGGGAAGGAAAGCTGTGTCTCCACCTCCACTGAAACGTCATGATGGATGCGTGAAGTAAAACAGATTTCGACCTAAATAAAAGAAGAAGAATAAGAAGAATTGACCATTCTAATCACTATATCGTCACTTTCTATTGAATGTTTAGTTTCTTTTTAGACAAAGGGTGTATAGAAAATATGTACCACATTTATTGCATTATATATATATATATATATATATATATATATATATATATGCGAATCTATTCGAAATTGTTAGTTAAATTAAAATAAAAATCATATATTTATAATTTTAAAATTAAATTGTATTGAATCAATTTTATAATGATCAAGTGTCAGAAATACTGATTAATGGATTTAATACATGTTCAGAACCTAATATCCATAGGAAAGAAAGTATTTCAGGGCATTCCAAATTCGTATCATCAATTATAATTTAACAATAATTGTTCAATAAATTTTCCTGCTTTCATTGATTTTTTTCTTAATTTTTACAAATATATACAAACATTTAATAATGTTAAATCAATAATTTGAAATTTAAAAAACAAGAATATTTGGAAATTTAGATTAATTTGTACACAAATATTACAAAAATAAATGAATAAAACGAAGCATATCTAAAGGAAACTTAGACATTAATAGCTACTCACCTTGGGTGTTATTTTCAGGGGTTACAGACATGGGTGTGGAAGGTAAAGTATCTGTTGAGTCCAAGTCCAGAATAGTCAGTGTGGTGTATTTTACAACCGGCTCAGTCAGTGTAATCGTTTTTGTGTGCAGTAAAACTTCCGTGGAAGAGGTTACAATGTGTTCGTCTCCATTAACTCTTGTTACCACAAAGGTATAGGTCTTGTTTTTTGTTTCAAGCGTTGTTTTTGTCTCGTATTCCGTCGACCAGATAGTGGTTGTTTTTAGGCTTAAGGATGGATTCTCTAAGGATTCGGATAGCTCGGGAAACTGATGTTCGTAGGTGGATTTCGATGGTAGTTCTTCCGTCGAAGAATCCTCTTCAGTATCATCATAAATATCATCATATTCCTCTGAACTGGAAATTTCATCTTCGTCATCCACATCTTCGAAATTATCATACACATTATCGTCATCGAAACTTGGACTGTTGTCCAAAAAAATTTGTAACCTAGTTGGACCTTCTTCATCATAGTTGTTATTTTCTGTTGTCATTTCAAAATCCAATTTCCTTCCACCTCTTTGGTTTTCATCATTTTCTTCTTTTTCATCGTACAACGAATTCGCGTATACTTTTTCGTTTTCTTCAATTTCTTTTTTCTCTAAAGATTCAGTGGTTATAGTGGTTTCGTCAAATTCGAATTCATTTTGGGTAAAAATTTCCAACAATGGTGGAGATGGTGTTGTCTTCTTTCTCAATCGTTTTTTGATAACTACTTTTCTTCTTCGTTTAGAAGAATCAAGAGACTGCTCTGGTTTGTTTTCTGGATTTGGTTTAAGTTTCCGCTTAATTTTGAGGACGCGTCTTCTTCTTCCGGGCTCCATGTATTCGGTTAAAGATGACGTATCATTATGTATAACTCTTCTAGTGATGATTTTATTAGAACTAGATGGTGATAAACTAATATGGGGTTTAACGCTAATCAATTTTTTTACAACCCTTCTTTGTTTCGAAGTGATGTTACTGGTATCTCTTTTGAATTTATGTTTATTGATTAGATGATCTGGATTTATTGTGTCGCCCCCCAGTAGATCGATATTTTTGACCTTGGATATGAGTGGGGCTATCTCATAAAGGTCTACTGTACTAAAAAATAGTTGGAACCGCCTTTTTCTTTACCGACACTTGTCACCTTAACTTTCTTAGAGCTATACTTTTTAGAGGGTTGACTAGAAACTTTCGTAGGTTTAGTTTCGAAGAAGTTAAACGTCGAAGTGGTTATGTGCTTGTTGACATCGCCCAAGACACTTTCCAAGCTTTCAGTAGGCAAAAAAAGATCTTCCACGTATTTATACTCTTTATTGGTGGGCATTACATAGGATTCAAACACATCGTGTGATTTTGTGACAGTAGTTTCTGGAATTCTTGATGGTTTTACTGGGATGTATTCTACGTTTCGTTTTCGTCGTGTTTCTTCTCCAACTATATAAGTCGAGAGAACTGTAGTAAATTCTCCTGGTTGTCTTCCTGAGACGTAAAGCGTAATGATACTAGTTTCCTTCGGCGGAGGAGTCGGTGTTGGCTTCCTATTTTTCTTTCTAGCCTTCTTAACGCGAGGCGAATGAGTTACAGTAAGCTCTTCACGCTTTATTAATTCATCGTCGATAATTTTATCGTCTTCTATGTTGTTGTATCTATCAATATGCAGCGGCGCAACCGTGATATGTTGTGGCTGCTCCAAATTAAATACGCCAGCAGGTTGCTGAAGAAGGGGATTAGCTTGTTGTTGCTGTTGTTGAAGTAAGAGGGGAACAAGTAAACTATTTAATTGGTTGCCATTACCGAATTGTGGTAATGCGGGTGTAGGTGTTACTACAACTGTATCGGTTAAAAATTCTGTAGCTGTTATGACCTCGGTGCTGCTGTCTACAATCGTTGTCAAAATTTCCTTCCCTCTGAATGTAAGTGGTATAACTGTAGAAGTAGTTTTTGTAACGGTCGTAACGTATGTCGTGGTTCTGGTCTTCAACTCAGTGGTAGGCGTTCCAGGAACACCTGGATTTTGAAAACCTAGAAGCGGGTTTGGTTGTGGAAATCCTACATTGCCTAGTAGCAATTGAGACAATAAAATGTTCGCGAGCGGTGCTTGTGCAGCTCCCAAAACCGGTTGGATGGTACTTATGACCTCCTCCACAGCATAAACTGTGCTGGGTATAACGTGAGAATACGAAGTCTTCCTTCCTCTGATGTAAGTAGGAGTAAATATTACGTTCGTTGTTGGAGTTTCGTTCAAGATAAATTGTGTTATTTGGGTGGCGCCATTATTAGCGAGACCAGTTGATTCATCTATTAACACAGTAACATCTTTACCATATTGATTAATGCTTGTCGTGTACTGACTAGGTGCTAAAACTTGAGTGCTGTATTTAGCTGTCACGACATTTTTATATTCCGTAATTTTTCCGTTTACAATAGGAATTGTTACTTCGGTTGGTATTTGATGTGTGACGGTGATGGTACCATCGAAGGCGGGTAGAACGAAATTATCGTATTCAGGAGTAGTCTGTACTGGCCTTCTAGTGGAAGGTCTCCTTCTTTCCTTACTTTGAGTTCTTGGTCTTGGAGTTCTAGATTCACTATACTGGTTCTTTAACTTAGGCGGGGAAGGTCTTGAAGATTGCGAAGACGGTTTTCTAGTACTACTACTACTCGATTGTGGACGTTTAAAACTAGATCTACTGTTAGTATTATCCCTCAAAGTAAATTGCGACCTTCCGTGAGTGGATGATTTGCTTGGTGATATTCTCTTAGGCGCATGCGTCGTGGATTTACTTTCTGATTTATTAGCATTGGATCGTCTATTGCTGCTATAGCGATTGCTTTTTGCTCGTGGATGAGGTGTAGCTTCTGTAGTAGGATCTTCCTTTGGCGCAGCCGTCGTTCTTACACCAGGTCGTCTAAATCTTGAATATTGAACTTGCCTTCTAACTCTCCGCCGCAAGAAAGGTCTAATCTGTACTGGCGGAGGTGAAAATGACCTACCGATTCTAGAAGACGGTGATTGAGTTTGAACTTCGACATCAGAAACATCATAATCACTTTCGTCTAGGTCAGCGTCTTCATGGTCTAAATCATCTATGTCTTCTTCGTCTAAATCTTCTTCCTCTTCTTCAGGCGGTGGTGTTGTCGTTGTTGTAAACAGTCCTCTTCGAGGGAATAAGGCATTCGGAGGTCGAGGTCTATTTTGAAGCGCCGCTATGGGTCTGTTAAACGATCTAGGTTTAGCTGTCGTTGTTGTTTTGGAATTTCGATTATTTTTAGTGGTTTTCGATAAAGGCTTAGGTGTAGTTGGGCGTGATAGCGGCGGTCTAAATCTCAATAAAGGATTTCTGCTTCTTATAGATTCTGTAGTCGATGGCAGAGTTTGGGCGGTATCATCGTCGGTATAAGCAGTTGGATTATCTGTGAACGTAGTCAATTCATTTTCATCATCATTAATGGGAGGATTCGTTACAGTATTAGCGAATCTATTCAATCCAATAGCAGGTGTCGGTCGAATTCTTTGTTTCAAATTGTATATGGCGGCAGATTTAGCGTTGGCATTTGATTTGAATCCACCTCGTTTTGAACTAGAACCATATACTCCAGATGTCGGTTGAATACGTGAAGAACTTCTTCTACCACCAGCGAAACCCGTAGTCGAGGTTAGTAATGAAGTAACAGAAGACTTTGGACGAGCAAACCTTCTTGATGATGTTGGTGATATTATATTGTTGTTCACTGAAGAACTTTTACGTCCACCTGAGAATCTAGATCTGATTGGAACGGCGGTTACTGTCGGTACGACATCGTTTCTTGTAACGGTAGACGCAGATTTCCTTCTGGTTGGTAAAAATACAGGTCTGCCATTTCTTTGTGAGGTAAACGGTCGAATAACTTGTGTATAAGGTTTCTTCTGTCCCGGGCGATTCTTTATCTTAATATTTGCTTCCTCCTCTTCCTCGTATTTCGTGGTGTCTTCTTCATCGAGTTTACTCGATTCACTTAAAGATCCTTCGATTACCACAGGTGATGGGGTAATTGGAATTTTAGATTCTATTTGACTCTCTGGTGCTTTAGTTGGTTCTGGTACTATATCTCGGAGAGATGTGGGACTTATCGAGGCTTTCTTCCCAACTATAAAGCTCGATGTACTTTCTATTACTTGGGCGTAGTTACCACCAATCAAAGTTCCGTAAACATTAGAATGATACAAGGTCGTTGTATCGTTTTGTACAATAGAACCTTCGATTTTACGAACAAGACCTGTTCTGTGTATAGGTATATCAGTAGGAAGTAACTTCTTTTTTTCTTCGTCAATATTAATGGAACTGGTACTTTCAATGACTTGTGCATAACTATTATCTATGTAAGTTCCAACGGCTTGCGTGGTATAAAACAAAGTACTAACCCCTTCCGCATCGACTATCATGCCTTTGTTTATACTGAGTATGCCGGTTGGCTTTAGAATAATATCCGGAGCTTTAGTAGGTTCAATTGTATCAGTTAATATCGAAGATGTACGTTCTTGTACTTGTGCGTATTTTCCATTAATGTAAGTACCGTAGATATCTGTTGAAAATATTGTCTTCGTACCAGAATTCTCAACAGTTTCAATAATGGATGAAATTAAACCAGTAGGTTCATTTTCTTTAGTCTTAGCAGATTTTGTTTGGCCTTCCTTAACTATTTCTTCAGTTTCTGTTTGCTTCAAAACATCAGGAGTTTTTGTTACGACACGAGATGAGGTTGCAAGGCTACTATATATAGTAGAACTGTTATCATTAAAGTAGGAAGTGGTATAATATGTAAATGTAGAATACAGCGTCTCGATGACTGGAGTAGGTTGCAAATCAATATTTTCAGTTGATGATATGCTTATCGTCGGCTTTTCTGTTATTACCGGCGTAGCTGCCCCGACATTCGTTACAGTTTTTTCAGAGCTTTTAATAATCGTTGTGTTCTTCTTAACACTCGTGGTCCAATAAGTATATGTAGTAAAATATGTAATCGGTGAGTCTACATCTTCTGGTTTAAGTGTCTGAGGTGTTAAAGTTTCCGTGACTACGTTCGTAATGGTTTTTAAACTGCTAACTATATCACTAGAAGTCGTTCCATGGTACGTCGTTGTAAAATAGGTAAACGTTGTGTAACTGGTTTGCAAAAGAAGTGTTGGCGACGGGATGATTTCAGACTCATTATTAGATTCAGAAAATACCTGATCATCCAGCACGTTTCGCTTATCGACATTTTCCAGAACTTTAGTATCACCCTTTGACGTTGTACTTCTAACGTTAGTCACCATGTTTGAAATGATCTCATAATCGCTCAAATCCAATGTATTTTCAGACGATTCTAGAATCGGACTTCGTGTCAAAGTACTGTAGCTTTTACTTTTGGGTGTTGGCAATATATTATTATCGATGTTATCAGTTGCAGTGTCATATATATCGGTTTGATCTTCAGTGTTTGTACTCTTCTGACGAGTAATTGTAGTGTTATATGTATTATATTTATGCAAGTCTAAGAAAGCTTTTGTGTCAATGGTATCTTCATCATCATTAACGACTGTTAATAATCCTTCCAACAAACTGGTTGGTTCTATTTCAACGGTTGGAGTAGCATCTATATATTCTGTATAAACTGACGACGTCACTTCCGTTCGACTTAGAACTCTAGAATTATCTTCCCCATCGAATATAGTTGAGAAGTAAGTATATGTTGTGAAGTAAGTTTTCAATTTATAAGGCAACGTCGTGAGGGTATCATCTAGGGTAGGTGTGGCGTGTACTTCAAGATCATTTTCTGCATCATCGTCCTCATTCTCGTCTTCTTGTAATGAGTCTTCGTTTTCCATATCGCTCAAGTCTAAATCGTCGAAAGATATTGTTGTTTTTAAATCGTTAAACATAACAGACGATGGTTCTATAGCCTCATCTTGACCAGGATAAATCGTTGACGTAACCACACTAGTGGCGATTGTTTTGGAAGTCGCAATCGAAGAAGTGTTATTATAAAAGAAAGTTGTCAGGTAATTAAAGGTTGTGTATAAAGTTTTGACAACTAATTCAATTTCTTCACCACTTTCAGTAGTTGTCTCCGAAAGTTGTGCTTCAGATTCAGTTACTTCGTGCTTTTCAGTTGTGATTTCAACCGGTGTTGTCAACATTGGTGTAGTGCCTAGTGAATTGTCAATTGTTGTAATTTGCTCCGTTGTCGGTTCCAATTTTAGTTTTGTAAACGACTCGGTTGGATCTTGATCTTGTTCGTTTGTAATCGTTGTTTCTGTCGTAGATTGAAGCACAGATACAACAGGTGTTGGTTCGATAGCAACATCGCAAGGTATAGTTTGGAAACCAATTTCTGTAGATACGCTAGTCCCTGATTTAATAGAAGTTGACATACTGTTGCCGTCAGGTATATAAAATGTCGTCAAGACATTGAAAGTTTGATATGATGTAGTCGCTATAATTCTTTCTCCTGTAGTGCAAACTATATCAGTTTCCGGTTCATCATCCATGTGACTAAATTCATAATCTTCCGTTTCAATTTCATTTTTAATTTCGGGTGTTGTTTCTGGTATCGGTATTGTTGAAAATTTATCATCTTTTGGAATTTCATTATAAGTTACAGGTTCTTTCTGAGCATCTTCTTCATTTTCAGTCGCTTCTTTCACTTTTTCTGTAGTAGTTTGCTCTGGTAACTGAGTTGTTGTTGATGGAATTTCTTCAGCAACAGAAGGCAATAGGTGATCACTTAGACCAGTTGCGAATATATCATCGTCAAAGAAAATTGTTTTAGCTCCCTTCAATACACTAATACTCTCGGTTTGGGTATTCTCTTTCTGACTCTCTTCAACGAATATGGTACTTTTAGTGTTTAAAGGTTCTGTTGCTACTGAACTAATGCTTTCTTCTTCTATGCTAGAACTACTAATAGGAGCTTGATTGAAGGCTTGTGCCTGTAAAGAAGCTAGTATCTTTTTAATATCTTCATCAGATGGTGTCGATAGCAAAATAGGTGTTTGGCTTTCTGAAGGCTCTATTGTTTCCGGGTTGTACATTATCATTTCGCTTTCCGTAGATTGTGTTATACTCTCTTCAAGTTGGGGAGTTGGTAAATAATCTTTTTGCTCATTAGCTAAAACAGACAGTTTAGCATCGTCATCTGTAGGTTCGTCGGCTTCTTCTGACTGCTTTAAAGGTCTATCCGATGTATCTAAAATCATAGAGAATAATTTAGTGGTGTGTTCTTCTTCATCTTCTTCAACATTTTCAACGTCGTCATCTTCTTGTTCATTTTTTTCATCTTCAGTTTTTTTCTCCTCTTCAACGTCTTTCTGTTCATCATCATCATCTTCTTCTTCTTCTTCTTCTTCTCCTGGTTCCTCATCAATGGCTTCTTCATCTGATTCGGTAGTTGTTGTGGTTATTTCTTCCAAAGTAGTGGAAGGGATGATTTTATCAGTAATAACAGCGGTTGCTTGGATATCCTTCTCAGTTGTAATCTCTGTTGTACGAGTTATATATGTTGATTGTAGTGTGGGCTCGCCTTTTATCTTCGTCACATGTCCTGTTTGCGGCTTTTCTACGTCAGAGGTGGAAGGTGAAAATATGATTACAGTATCTCCCACTGTTGTTGTAAAATCTGCAAAACCCGTGTATGTCACTGTTTTTAGGTCATGCTTTTCTGGTATATTAGGTCGAAATAGTAATTTAGCTTTGCGTTCAGCGGCGGTCGTAGATTTGCTTTTTTCTGTATTTACTTCAAACTCTGGAAAATCACCCAAATAAGAGTAACCGCTCGGAGAAAATTCATTTCGTACAGTAAATGTGGGAAGGTTATTCCATTCGCGAACTTTGGAAGGATCTAGTAGGTCATCATCTTTCTTCGGTATATCGTTTTCTGAATTCTCTTTGTACAATATAGCATTCTGTATGTGTAAATTCTTATATTGTGGATTACTTTGGAAGACTTTTACATTATTCGGCTTGTTCTTTGTAGTAAAAGCGATAAATTTCGAATCTTTACTCGAGGAATCGACGTACGGACGTTTGGGATTATTCGACGGAGAGGATTGTAATTCTTCATTTTCTTCTTCTTGATAGAGCTTGTAAGCCTTAGGTTTGGTAGTAGGAAATACGATGAAAGGTTCTACCTGATTCGGTGATATAAAATCTGTGTTTTTGACAAAATTTTTTGTGTTGATCGCACCGTCCAAGTTCCATTTTTTGGTATGATGGATATTATTATTATTTATGTGGGATTTGGTAGGTGAGTCATTGTCATATCGTACTCGGGAACTTTTCGTCAACAGGTGAGCGTATAATCGTCCGTTGTCAAGGGTCGTACCGAGCACTTGGGTGGCATACTCGGTCGTTACGCCCTCTTGGATGAAGGTACGGGCTGTGGAGGTTAGAAGGCCTAAGTCCGGTTTTACGCTGAGGAATCGACCGAAAGTCGAACGACCCTGACTATCCACCAGCAAAACTGTTGTAACATCTATAGCCAAGATAGATACATAGATAGATGTCAGCATTATGTACAATAAGAATAAATAAACTATTTAGCGAGAAGCGAAGTGCGTTTTCTATTGTTTTTATCTTTGAAACAATGATTGGATTGTTAGTATATTTCGTTTTCCAAAAAGAAAGATTTCGTGAAATATACTTAAGTTTTTTTTAAGATATCTCAGCATGTAAAAGAATTGTTTTCAGGGTCTTTACATGAACTTACTTTCGATTGCGATAGGATTTTACTAAAAAAAATATACTCTTACAAAGCTTATATGTCTTTACGATATTATCAGTTCTTATGATAGACTTTGAAGCTTACATTTTAATTGGTTAGACTGTTTAAGTTTACTACTGTTAGTAATTGTAATTGATTTTTTTAAGATATATTGAGCTTAATATGCAGGCTTAATAGTATGCGTAAAATAATTTTATTCAACTGCAATCACCTAATAAGAGGCTACTGTTACTAAATAAAAAGTGGTTGCCTTCCGTGTAGTCAATTTTATGTTTAGTGAATTAATTAAATCAAGTCTGACAAGATTTCATTTAAAACTTTGTGGGCATTTTTAACCCTAGAAGGCATATTGCGGTTATGCGCCAAACTAGTAAAATTTGTTCGTCATAATTGTAAGTTTTTGGAATATTTTCTAGACTTAATATAATTAGATGAGTTTATTACAGTTGTACTTTATTTTCTAAATTTTCAGCTTTAAATATTAAACATAGAGGAAAAGAAAAGGTGTCCTCATAACTAAAGATATAATATAATGGTTGCATCAGAAACTAATATCTTTTTGTTTTGCTCCAATAGTTAAGCAATACTTACGGTATAAGTATACGAGGAAAAACAGGCATACTGTTATTTAGTGGTACTCATCAATAATTAGAAATATTAGGCAATTGGTTCAGCGTATTTATGTAAATACTTTGAATGTGAAAAAAGGAATAAGGAAACTGTTTTGTTGAAGATTGAAAGAAATAGATAATTTATGTATTATAGGAAAAGATAACGCTGGATTTTATATGATCTTATAAGGCCATCGAATTAAGTTGACTTCAATATCTGAGATATTAAATAAAGAAATATGAATAAGATTTTTGCAATATACCGGGTGCCTCAGTTATGTTGTTCCGGCGGCGTACCTCCGTTATCTAATAAAATACAAATTTTAAGTATGGGGCATCTGATACCCACCTAATGTTCTTTAAATTAAGTCTAATATTCATATTCTCCCACTTCCGGCTTAACCGGAAACGACGTTAACTTTTTTATTTTAAATACCGCCCTGTATATTTTCCTCAAAATTTGAATTCTACTGAAAATTCTATTTCCAATGAAGTATTATACTTTGTATTTAGACTTCAAAACAGAGGTGAAATTGCATTTTAAATATTAAAAAATTGGGATCGTAGAAACCAAAGCGATCTATGGAAACTAAAGCAAAATTTGACATTACTTGTTTGTTAACTTTGACAGTTCATAAAGTGTTATTAAAATTTAATTTATTTCAAAGTTGCTTTGAACAAAGTTGTATTTAAAATGAATAACGACGATTTTACGTCTGGCTTCAAATTTGGAGACATGTGGTACCTTTTCAAAGAAAAAAAACCGTTTTTAAAAGAAAGACTGCTACTGATGAATAGCACAGTGTTGGTGTTTTGGGAAACGTGCTTAGGAATACGCTTATTTCAATTCGAGAAATGGAAACAGAACATGATTGGTATCTCTCCTTCTTCTATTCAACAAGTACTAAAATTCGCCAAATTCAGGCCTTTCAAAATTCACCTGCATCAAGGATTAGAACCTGGGGAATATGACAGAAGACTAGCGTTTCTTGCACGGCTAGCGACTGCCCGTGAAGATGGCATTATTAGCTCAATATTATGGACAGATGAGAGCCGCTTTCATAATAATGGAACCGTAAATCGACACAACTGCCATTATTGGTCTGTAGAAAATCCTCATTGGATGACAGAGACCAACTTTGAGAGAAAACTTTGGGGAATTAATGTATGGTGTGGCATGATCGATGGGTACATTATCGTACTAAAGTTTTGTGAAATACCCTTAACTAGTGAGGCATATTTAGAATTCCTTCTGGGCGAATTTCCAGGTTTTATTTAAAATATTCCGCTGAATATACGAGCCAACATGTATTTTTAGCATGATTGGGTACCCGCTCGCAACTGTAGAATTGTGACTGATAATGTTAATCAGATTTTTTCTAATAAGTAGATAGGAACACATGGACCAATAAGATGGCCTGCAAGATTACCCGATCTAACGCCGTTAGATTATTTTCTATGGGGATATTTGGAGGATACGATATACCACACGCCTCTTGCAGATTTGGAATATTTAAAAAATAGTATTAGGAACGAATGCGCGGCTCTTAATGCCGAATTATTAGGAAGTGTTACCTCTGGTGAACTTTTGCATTGAGCCGAATGTTACACGAAGCAAATTAACAACATTTTGAAAATTTTCTTTAGTTTCTTTAGTTTCTCAAGTTTGGTGCCACTAAGAGATTCATAAATACCGTTCTTGTATAAATAAAATTAATAAGTATAATATCTTTTGTGATTCATTTAACATTATTTTTCTGTTATTTGACTTTCAATAAAATGTTTGTAAATTACTCTTATCTAAATGAATATTTTTTCCAGCAGAGATCTTAAAAATGCATTTTTGGGAAGTGTATTTTTGTTACTTTAAATTCAAATACGAAATAATGAACTGCTTTTCATAATCCCAATTTTTGAATATTTAAAATGCAATTTCACCTCTGTTTTGAAGTCTAAATATAAAGTGTAATACTTCATGGAAAAGAACATGTTTCGTAGAATTCAAATTTTGAGGAAAATATACAGGGTGCTATTTAAAATAAAAAAGTTAGTGTCATTTCCGGTTAAACCGGAAGTGAAAGAACATAAATGTTAGACTCAATTTAAAGAACATTAGGTGTATATTAGATGCCCCAAATTTCAAATTTTTATTTTATTTTATTTTTATGCCATTGGAACAACATAACTGAGACACCCGGTGCCATATCTAAAAATGTTCAATAACTGATCATTAGTGAAAAGTCTTTTTTTGGAGACTGTGGTTAAGTAAAAACTCAAAAAAGGTATTCCCTTTACCCCTTACCACAATTAATCGTATCTTAAATACATATTTCGACAACTAAGTTGTCATCATCAGTAGGTAAAACGATAGATTTTATTAAAAACATCGCGAGGTACAATGGCTTTTATGTAGAAATAATTAATAAATCAATTAGAAAAACGAATTTAAAAAAGACAATCCACGAAACCACAAGTTTGATATCTCAACATGGTCAGGAGAAAAATTACATGCGTTTACCATACCATCCAATCACGAAAAACATTAATAGACTTGTTAAAGAACAAGGTCTCCAAGTTGCGCTTCAGTCCAAAAACACCATCAAAAGTCTCCTAGGTAATACTAAAGATAAAGTTGATTTGAATTTGAAATCAGGTATATACGAAATTAATTGCGACGATTGTAATTTGAAATATATAGGTCGGTCAAACGAAACGCTCAATAATAACCCGTTTTAAAGAACACATCACATTTTAATTTTAATTGAACAGAAAAATTGAACGTGGCAAACTATGATGTATTGGCCACGGATCACAACGGCTCGGTAAAAGGGTTAAAACTTGTCAAAAACATTAGCAACCCCAGAGATCTTGACTCATGCGAAAGCATTCACATCGTTAAAAACAAATTTAATACATTTAACTCGGACGACGGTCCTAACCCATACAGTTGTCTTTTTTCATTCTTCAGAAAAGAGGTAAAGAAGATTGCGGGTGTTGAGAATAAACACATGGTGTTGCCGTTTTCTTAAGAAGGGTAAGTTGACGTAATTTTAGTTTGTGTATTCACTTCAAAGTCAGTGTATACATGGACGCCGTGTAAAGCGATTCTGTGTGTTAGCTTTACCGTGCCTCGTGTTCAACACTTTGATTAGTGGTTCTACCTACTCAGGATGACAACTTGGTTATCGAAATACGTATTTAAGATACGATTATTAATTGTGGTAAAGGGTTTTATGCCTTTTTTGAGTGATCATAAGTGAGTAGTAATGATGTTATTACGGTTAATCTATGTCTTTTTAAAGAAAATGTTAATTTTTCGAGATGCATTGTTACTATGTTTGCAAAATTTCTGCTATTTAATGCCTGCAATTCAAAAACATCGTGTCAGGAGAGGGTATCGTTGATATAGTGCAAAGCATCACCTACATAGAAATATTACAAGTAACAAGTTGGAGAAAACTGATATAGCTAGAGGGATTGCACTTGAAAATAAAACATGTTTATCGCTACTATCATCAATCAAATCAAAAGATACATACGAAAGAGAAAATTGCAAGACCATAATATGATCAACATTGGCCTATAGATATGGAACATAAAGACATGACACAAAAGAATTTGAAGACTATAAACATATTCAAAAGAAGAATACTCATGAGATATATGGAGCAATAGATATTATCACAAGAACTATCAGTATTTGAAATTGTTAAATTACAGAAACTAAACTAGGCCAAACACGTTTTAGGATGGGAGACTGGAGCATATCAAAATAGGTGACTACAAATTAAGTGTTAAGGAAGATGTGATGCAGGAAGATTTAAAATGCAAAGCAAAGAAGGAGTCACTGAATAATATTAGAATTTGGAGAAAAACAATTCCAGGTAAAAAGGAATGAAAGAGTAAACTGAAGGAGATCAAGACCTGATTTGATATGTAGCGCGATTAGAGGAGTATCTTCTTATAAAGATTGAAAAATTTCTTCTAGAGAAAAAATAATGTTAGAAGGCTAATTCTTAAAGCAATTAGACACATCTTTGAGAAAATTTAAAGCCATGACGACTCTGAATTTTGGGTTATTCATATAATACGCTACGTATATTTTAATGTTTCCTCGTAAACTCATAACTAAGTACATCAGTTAATATTGGAGATATAATAATAACATACCTATTTGTCCTACAGAAAAATTTCCATTAAAAGGAATACATAAATGGTGTTTAGTATCTATTTAATATAAAATACACTCTCTGTACTCAAAATAACTGGAATGGCTCTATTTTAATTAAATTTCTTAATTTAATTAAAATGGAGACATTCGAGATTGATTTATAAAGCGTCAATCGTTTTAGACATTTTTTAATTTCTTGGTATTGGGTTACTGGAAGCTGAGATAGACACATTTAAGTGCCAGAAATTTGTATTCCTTGGTCGAAGATGAATAAAGTGTAAACAATCAACACTAGGCTCTGTTTTAAAAAGGGTAAAAATTCGACGGGAGTGCTTCTAATGCTTAAAAACGTATATAAATACCGGGTGCCTATAAAAGAATCATCGGGTTTTAAAGCACTATATTTTAGAAAGTGTTAAAGATATACTAGTAAGTGATATGTCACAAGAAAGCGAAAATTTTTAAGTTTAAAATACACACTTGCAAACTTCGATTTAAATCGCTATATGGCAGCGCAGATGGCAGCGGCAGTGTTTGCAAAATGGTAACTATGCAACAGAAAGCGTTTTGTGTTCTTGTGCAACGTGCATTTAGATGAAAGTACGAAACAGAACTCCCAGGTCACCAGACATTCTACGATGGTATAGACAATTCAAGAACATAGGTTCCATTAATAAACGCAAAAGCACTGGAAGACTGCGCGTTTCCAACGACCAATGGAGGCTGTTGGGCAAAGTTTTTTGCGTATCCCACAACAGTTTTCCCGCAATGCAAGTTGTGAACCTGGTATTCCGCATCAAACTGTATGGAAGATTTTGTGACGGCGATTGCGTTTTAAACCGTACCGTATACAGATTGTACAAAGTTTATGGCCCGATGACCTTATAAAACGAACGGATTTTTAAATTGTAATGCTGGAATTGATGGAGGACAACGACTTTGATAATCGTTTGGTGTTTAGTGACGAGGCACATTCCATATTAACGGAAAGGTGAATCGACACAATACGCGGATATGGGGCATGGAAAATCCACATATGATTATGGAACATAAAAGGAATTCACCAAAACTAAACGTGTACTGTGCGGTTTCCAAAACGAAATTGTACAGGCCCTTTGTCTTTAATGAAAACATTGTGACTGGTGTAACATACTTAGATATGTTGCAGTTGTGGTTGTTTCCACAATTAACAGAGGATTCCAACAACTTCATCTTCCAGCAAAATGGGGCGCTACCTTATTGGCATGGCGAAGTGCGTTGTTAACTAAACGAGACGCTTCCTCGCCCTTGGATTGGATGCAGTGGCGTAGAGGACTCGGTATTGCTCGGCTGGCCTCCCAGGTCACCCGATCTGACGGTATGTGATTTTTATCATTGAGGGTATATCAAAGATGTAGTTTACGTGACACCAATCCCTGCAACTCTGTGTTAGCTTCGAGAACGCATTACTTCTGCTGTCAGGAGCAGCAATTTGGAGACACTGCAGCGTGTGTGGACCGAACTTTCCTACCGTTTAGATGTGTGTCGTGTGACACGAGGTGCACACATAGGACACTTATAATGGCAATGAATAAAAATTTCGACACTTTCCTTTTCCTTTCATGTGTTACTTGATATTATATTTGTAATACTTTGTAAAATATAGCTTTTTAAAACCCGGTGATTCTTTTGTAGGCAGCTTGTATAATTGCTTGACAAATATGAGGCGCTCCCAGATTGACGCTGTAGCACGAAAATCCAAAATAATACTAGCGCGATGATAAATGGTGGGAGGTATATGTCTATGAAGTGTGTGTGATAAGTTTCAACGTAATCGGCTCAGTTTTCACTAGTCTGTGTGCTCTTGCGTAAAGTGGTAATTGTGTACTGCTGCGAACATTATAAACGATGGAAAACATGAGGAAGGCGCGTGTATTAAATTTTGTTTTTAGCTCGAAAAAACGACTACTGAAACATATGGAATCATTCAGTAAGCATTTGGTGAATAATCGATGAGCTGAACACAAACTTTTGCGTGGTTTGCACGTTTTAAGGTCAATAGAACATCCATTAATGACGAACGAACAGGGAGACCTTCGCCGTCTACCACACCCGAAAACATCGCAACAGTTTGATCAAAAGCAGCAACGAATTGCCATTTGCCCTAAGCTTAAGTAACTCGCTGCGGACGATGAAAACTTTTTGTTAAGAGTGACTACTGACGACGAGAACTGGATTTATGGTAATGATCCAGAAACTAAACAACAATCAAGTCAGTGGAAGAGTGAAGATCTAAGAAAGCCGACAAGTGAAATGTAATGTAAAGAGCATTCTCATTGTTTTTTTTTTACATGAAAAGTATAGTGCACAGAAAGACTGTCAGTTCCGAGTTCTATTGAAAAGTTTTGCTGCATCGCGACAATATATTCGTTTTAAATAAATAACGGTTAATACGAGGTCTTACGAGGAAGGCTATTTATGGGGGCGAAACTGGCAGCACTAGTGTTGCTAGGCGCATCTGACATCGTAAAGTTTAACATTTTTGATGATCTGCGTTCTCAGAACTTTTTGTCATACCGACGCTATTTGTGTTGCTTAAAGTGACTCGAAAATTTCATCTCATTTAAAAAATGGAACAAACTAGTGAAAATTTTCATGCAACAACAGCGCATTGATCAACTCACTTCGATTTTCGGCAATGAAGTACCATCTGAAACACTCTATATCACGCATTTACTGAATTCAATCGTGCCCTTGTTCGCTCACGAGCGAATTTAAAGAAGGTTGTCCAAAATTGGTTGTCATGGATATACCATGAGATTGAGGCATCCCTGGGCATTAGTATGACTTGCATACATAAGATATTGCTTGAACATTTAGCCGTGAAAAAGTTTGTTCGTGTTGGATCCCCGCATGATTTGACACTCACCCAAAAGCAGGCTCGTGTCGATTGGTGCAAAAAATGTTAAAAAAATACAATAGTGATGCGGTAAAAGTCGTGTATAACATCTAAGCAGGCGACGAAACTTGGATATGAGCCAAAGATGAGCCAAACCCAATAAAATTTGTTCGCAGGAGTTCGAAAGCAAATAGTCGCATGTATTATTTTTATTTGGGAAAAATGGAGATTTGGCTACAGCAAGGGTGCTCAGACTTTTAGGGATTGCGATCTACAACAAAACAACGTTGCCCAGTTGCATTGCCCCGGGAGTCTCGCAAATTTCAATGCGAGACAGAGACTCTAGCGTGATTATTTAAGTGGTTATTCTTAATTTTTTCGCGATCTCTCGCGATCGACCGTTTGGGCACCCCTGTGCTACAGTGCCATTGGATCCTCTAATGGCACTGTAGCCCAGTAGAGCGGTCAATTCTTAATGATATACAACCATTTGTTTGCCAGAAGTTTTTAGAGAAATAACAAAAAACAACCAGAGACGCATGATCATTCTTCACCATGACAATGCGAGTCCTCACATATTGCCACAAACAAATCAACATTTGACCGGTCTTCCGATTTGATAATAATTTCTTTTTGTTCCCGTACGTGAAGAATAAACTACGTGATAAATTATTTTAGACGCCAGAAGAAGCAGTTGATGCGTTTAAAATGTGTTTCGGAGATATCACAATCGCAATAGACACAGTGCCGTTGAACCTGATGTAAACGTATGTAAAAGTGCATCGATCATCACAGAAAATTCTTTGAGGAACAGCAAAACCATTTTCAATTACAAATACGAGGTGCTACCCAGAAATTCCTGGAATTTGAATGTGGCGCACGAAGGGATAGTAAGGGATAGTAAACAAGGAGTTGGTGAGGATGTTTTAGGCCAGGCGCATACTTATGAGTGATACAACCGTTTTAAATATGGACGTGTGTCGGTTGATGATGTTACTAAGTATTGAACAAAAACCGGCACCGTGTTCATATGTACACGGAGCTGATCGAAACTGACAAACGGGATGCGAACTTCAGTACCAGAATCATTACTGGCGACAAATCATGGATGTACGGGTATGATCCAGAAACAAATTAGCAGTCATCGTAGTGGAAAGCGCTATCGTCACCATGACCGAAGAAAACACTGTAAGTTTGAAGCAACGTCAAGTCGATGTGATTTGCTTCTTTGACGCTGATGACATTGTGCACAAATAATTTCTCCCACTAGGTGAAACAGTTAATGGACGATTTTATTGTGATGTTCTTTGTCGGCTAAGAAAAAATATTCGACCCAAGCGGCCTGCTAAATGGCGCAACAATTCGTGGATTCTACACTACGACAATGCACCAACCACACGTCACTTGTTATGCGTGAATTTCTGACATCAACGAAGACGGCAGTACTACCTCACCCTCTATACTCTTAAGATCTTTTCCCTTATGACATCTTCCTGTTTCCGAACTTGGAACTGAAGTTCAAGGGGACCCGTTTTGAGACGATTGACCCATACCCAGATCCAGACCGAATCGCAGACACTGTTGAACAACACGCGAAGACTTCCAGTCATGAATAAGTCGCCGGGATCGGTGTATTCATGCGAAAGGAGAGTACTTTGAAGGGGAGAATAGTGAATAAGTTGTGAGAACAATTTATTGTGTTCTTTTTCACATTCCGGGAATTTTTGGGTACCACCTCATATTTGTTATTGTTTGTTATTTCGCATACATAAATAGCAAACCTCGTATCTTGGTGTATTGAAGCGTTTTCTAGGCTGTAATTGTGTTCGCCTCGGTTGGCGATTATATTTTCCCTAAGTTTCATTTAGCGTTTTTCATCAATTGAAGACTTACAATTGTCAAAAAACGAGCAGTCTCAATATCATTGCAATCAGTGACCTAAAAAAATCGTTGAATGTAACTGAAGGAGAATAAATCGAATACATGAAACAATCTTGTTAAAGTTTCTTAACTATTTAATTTAAAGATGTTTATGTATGATACAAACATAACATATAATATATTTAAACATTTTGAATCAAACGGAAAAAAAACTCAAGGAGAAAGGAAATTCTGCGAATTTATAAACTTGTTTATTTAAATTATAAGTTAGCTGAGTTATTTTGAACTTCGTCTAAAAGTAACGTGTAAATTATTATCTTAAAAATACCAGGACAGGATACCATTCGCGAAGTTGAAAACAAATTATTGTAAACAATCTTGGAAACTATCAATTATGCTAACGAATTTTAACTTTATTCCAATCATTGTTCAAAATATAAGCAATTCGTTTTCATCGAATAAAAAGAACATCTAGGTTTTTACAAAGGCACAGTGCATATTTAAGCTGATAGCATACGAAGAAAATTACTTTGTTCAACAAGTATAGTGATATAATTGACATATTTCTACAAAATAGTTAAATATTTGATGATAGCAACAACTGGTTATTTACCAGTTTATTTGATATTTATTATTTTTTCAGCAACTTTGATATCTAATATATATCTATAATATATATATATATATATATATATATATATATATATATATGTGTATATATATATATATATATATATATGAAAAAAACCACATCCGTCCAGAAACGTGCAGATATCGATATTTCACTGTCGTTACAGCTCATCAGTACACGATATTCAGACAAGATATGATTTTTATTTGTATACTTTCGTGTATATATACGAATTATATTGAATTTAATTGGAGTGAGAAATGAGAATTATTCAAATCTCATCTCACATGCAATTGTCGCTAAATTTGTGCAGTTGATTCTACAATCTGACAAGATTACTCCTGCCGAAGAATGTAGACGCAAACACGTTGCTACGTTAGTCATCCACCCCTGCGGATAATGAAAATTGTATGAAAAAAACCACATCCGTCCAGAAACGTGCAGATATCGATATTTCGCTGTCGTTACAGCTCATCAGTACACGATATTCAGACAAGATATGATTTTTATTTGTATACTTTCGTGTATATATACGAATTATATTGAATTTAATTGGAGTGAGAAATGAGAATTATTCAAATCTCATCTCACATGCAATTGTCGCTAAATTTGTGCAGTTGATTCTACAATCTGACAAGATTACTCCTGCCGAAGATTACTCCTTGCGTCTACATTCTTCGGCAGGAGTAATCTTGTCAGATTGTAGAATCAACTGCACAAATTTAGCGACAATTGCATGTGAGATGAGATTTGAATAATTCTCATTTCTCACTCCAATTAAATTCAATATAATTCGTATATATACACGAAAGTATACAAATAAAAATCATATCTTGTCTGAATATCGTGTACTGATGAGCTGTAACGACAGCGAAATATCGATATCTGCACGTTTCTGGACGGATGTGGTTTTTTTCATACAATTTTCATTATCCGCAGGGGTGGATGACTAACGTCGCAACGTGTTTGCGTCTACATTCTTCGGCAGGAGTAATCTTGTCAGATTGTAGAATCAACTGCACAAATTTAGCGACAATTGCATGTGAGATGAGATTTGAATAATTCTCATTTCTCACTCCAATTAAATTCAATATATATATATATATATATATATATATATATATATATGTATATTTATATATTTCAATTTTTTTCTTTAGCCATTCTCTCGAGTATAAATGGTTAATGTTTTTCTTGGAATTCGGCTTTAAATAAAAATCTTAATAAATACATTCATTCTAACGTTCCGACATTATATTGTGTTCTTCAAAAAAATTATTAATATTAATTATATAGTAGCTGGATATCTCATATCTGTAAATGTAAAATTTTAAATAATAGTTCTGAAATTAATATAGGCTATGTGGTACTTACAATTTGAACCCTTCATTTTTACAATTTCATATGTTTTATACTATTTGTTATAATCTATATATACAGACGTTTCCACGTAACCCGTTCGTTAAAAGTTTTCCCCTTAACCCCTTAGGACACTTTTGAACATTTGTGCCACGGAATCTTGATAGTATTGTGATAATATACTACTCCTACAAGATAGTATGTGTTAAAATAAAATATGAACCACTCATAAACCACTTTCGGTGATACCGGGAATTATAGCCAACTTCGATATTTTAAATGGAATATTATATTTTTTATTGCTTTTTTTTTAAATTCCTTGAAAGTACTATAATACTTAATATTAAGGTTTATTTTGTCAAAAAGTAACCGCTTTAACTTTTTAAAACCACATATCTAAGGTGTATTTGAACTGAACTACGTCATATTTCTACTGGAGACAGCGAAAGGTATAAAATTCTAAGTAATGTCTAAACATTTAATAAATCGCTTATAGGGTGTTTGAAATTTATCGATTATTTAAATAATTTTTAATTAAAGAAATTTTTTTTAATAGAGCCCTGTAAATGAGCATGCGATAGTAAGTAAATAAATATTTTGCATCTTATAGCTATAGATTTCCCTATCACTATCTCTCATAGTTTTAGATTTATTAATGATTATTTTCTAAATTGAGCATTATCAAGCAAAATCGTAGTAGCAAATCTTGAAAAATAAGTCCGATCTGTCGAAATTGTCACAACGTTTATTTAGTGTCTAATTGGTTTTAAGTTCTTCACAAATATGCAACGCAAATTAAATATTTATTCTAATAGAGATATTTTGAATTCTACGTTTATTCTACGTTCATGGTGAATCTCTTCAAATTATTAAAGAACATGTCCACCTTGTAATAATAATAATTATAATAATAATAACTTTATTGTCCAACGGTTATCAACTAATTACAGAGCAAACCTAAGAATGCACATACATATTGCTATGGATTTTTAATTAAAAATAATTTGATTTAAAAATGTACAATTATGTTGGATAGAATTGTAAATTCAAAATGTATATAAATTTAACTAGAGTGAAAAACTTGTTATCCGAGGTTGTAGAGGCCGAGGTAAATTAAGGGAGATGAAATTTATAGTTTGAACTAGAAGGTTGCTTTGTGAAATATATTTAAATATATTTTAATTAATTCGGGTTGTTTGATTGAAAGTGATTTTGTTATGTAAGTATTAAAGTCCCGATATTTATAGAGATAAATTTCTCGTTGTAGTTTTGATGTTTAAATTGATTATGCACCTTCTTTGTTCATAAGAGTTTCCACATATTTTTTTTTCTTGTAAGTAGAATTAAAATTATATGACGTCGTCATAGTATATAAAATTACTATAAGTACATTTCTATTGTATTCAAGCTTGTAGTTAAGAGAATTAATTATTAGAAATCCAGATAATACAGTTTATTATTAACATTTCTTTGTAAAAAAATTATAATTGAAAGGTTTGTTCGATAGGATTCAGGATTTTTTTGTGCGTGTCTTTTGCACATGCGTAAGTTTTGTTCGTGTATCAGTATCTGATTTTACAGTGTGGTTCTCTGGGGAGAAATTAATATTAAACTTGATTATTTTTAGATAAGTTTTGATCGGGGTCATTTAGAGGATGTTTTCCATTCATTTAGCTGTCAATTTTCAATGAATGTTTTTACCTAAAGTATTTTTGTATGATACAGGATCTTTATACTTTGTAAAGAGATATTTTTTATTTTTTTAATTTTTGTATTAAACAGTTATTTTAAATTTTTTATCTTGCGTTTGTTTCATTTGACACTCCATTATTGTTAATTAATTAATCAAATAAGTATATAAATTTTTGTGAACATTTCACTGGCGCTCAACTCACTTTATAGACACGCTTTTCCTAAGTGGAACCCGAGAAGTTAGAAGTCTCATATTTGAAAATTCACCGGCTGAGAAACCTAGTTGGGAAAACTAGTTGTGGATGGTGGCATGCTAAATTTTCAAACCACTATTCATAGCAATATGTATAAAAAACATAAAATAAAAATACAAAAAGAAATTTAAGTATATCAATACGTTAAGCGCGTATTACGCACTTGTTACAAATGAAACAGACATGCAATATACACGTCTGTAAGAATGTCTAAAGAGAATGTCACATGGACATACACCTCGTATTTTCCATCATTTACTTCTGCCTTAGTCACGTGTTTCTGCCATCTACTATCAGGCATCATGAGTTAAGCTAGTGAAGTAAGGAAAGCTTAAACTCATAAGGTATAATAAATTTTGTCCTATCAGGTGGCACCATATAATCTAGTGACATCTGACGGACAAAAGAGACTATGCCGAAAGTGGCAATCTTCCCTTGACCGGTTATACCGGCACAGAAGAGAAAAAATACGTATATAGGTGTAAGTCCATTAACACGATGCCAGATGGCAGCAAATATACAAAAAAAGTTTAAGTATATCAATACGTTAAGCACGTATACACGTCTGTAACTATACACATGGACATACACCTCGTATTTTCTAGCATTTACTTCTGCCTAAGACACGTGTTTCTGCCATCTACTATTAAGCGTCACTAGCCTAACTGATGACGACTGATAGTAGATGGCAGAAACACGTGTCTTAGGCAGAAGTAAACGCTGGAAAATAAGAGGTGTTTGTCCATGTGTACAGTTACAGACGTGTATATTGCATGTCTGTTTCATTTGTAATAAAATAAAAAGATAATTATATCGAAAGATAAACATAAAGAAATATAATACATCAAAACATTTAAAAAAAAATTATTCATAGTCTTTTTGTTTTTTATGCTATGGCATTGAAAAAAAATTTTTCATAATACACCTCAGCAATTCGGAACATGATCGTGAGCGGAGAGCCTTGCAGCAAGTTGGTCCTAGAAAAAGGAAAAGCGAAGGTAGGAGAACGAGAGGATATTCGAGGAATATGAAAGTTGATAGAGGAAAGTAAATGAGGACAATCAATGGGTCCACACAAATCTAGCTCCCAGAGTATCTCGGCGATGGCCTAACGATTCTTCTAAGTAGCAAATTGTAGTCCGTATTTCGCTCGGGATAGATGCCATCAATTTTAAATGATAAGTACTTTAAAAAACGACGTTGTATCTTTTCAATGGACAACTAAAGATAAATATAATGAGGTGACCAAACAGGCGAAGCATACTCTAACTTACTAAGGACAAAACTGTAATACATAGTTCTGAACAAAGACATAGAAGAGAAGAATTTGCAGGTACGCAAAACAAAACCTAATGTTTTTGAAGCAGTGACACACATGTTATTGATATGTGGCACAAAAGTTAAGCGAGAATCGAACAAAACACCAAGGTCCTTTATGTTATCAACTTTATTAAGAATTGTATCATTTACAAAATAACCGTAGTTAATAAAATTTACTTTTTTTTGTGTAAGAGACGTAGCAGGATTTGTTGATGTTCAATCTTAATTTACAAGTAGAGCACCATTGGGAGATAATGTTCAAATTCCGCTGCAAAGCAATACGTCGTCCCATGTTTTAATGGCGGAATATATTTTCAGATCGTCTGCATAGGCAAGTACTGGACAAGACACAGACGATAATAGATCATTTAAAAACAATGAAAAATTCCCACATTTACCAGCAATGAATAAAAGGTAATTTAAGCGAATAGAGTCAAATTTCATTCGCTTTGGTATTCAAGTCAAGAAGATAGTTCCAAACCCGATTACGGGGGATAAAGGTAATGAAATAATTGTTTTGGGATATTTTCATGCGCATCTAACCAGTTCTATATCGGCAGCGTCTAAAATGCAGGAATTTCAAGTATATCAATACATAGGAATTTAAAGAAAAATAAAATGCCTTATTTTTTCCTATCTATTTAGGCCTTTCGTCCAGGAGATGAAGATAGAAGAATTCAGTTTTGCAAGTTTATTATAACTAAAACAAAAGAAGATCCCATTTTTTTATCTAAGATTCTCTCGACAGATTAATCAAAATTTAACATTAATAGAAGAAATTAGCATCATTGGGCACAACAAAATCCACATGCCATTACAGAAGCAAATTTTCAAGACACTTTTACCTTTTTGCAATGATTATACATAACCGCGTTGAAAATGAAATTTATAACGATAATTTAACAAGCGTCACGTATCGACGATTGTTAAGGGAAGTACTGCCATTTTTTAGTAACATACAATCTGATACGGCAATGTTGGTTTCAAACGGATGGAGCACCCACTCACTCTTCACACGAGGTATATAAGGAATTAACCAATATCTTTGAGGATAGGTGGATTGGCCGCAATGGGCCTTGGTTTTGGCCACCTAGAGCCCCCGATCTGATTCCTCTTGATTTTTATTTATAGGGTCAAATAAAATATCAAGTTTATGCGTCCCCGGTGCAAAACAGAGAACTTTATTTGTTATTTGATAAAATTGGTATGATAGTCACGACATCATTAAAAAAGGTTGGTGTGATGAATCAGACATGTGTGCAATTGACGTTCTCGCCTTAAGAGCAAAACCAATTATTATGCTGGTTCTGAGAATGGTTGGATCGGTGAACCGCTATCATCCGGAAAAAACATAAAATCTTTATCTTTTATTATCTCGAAGATATGAGAGTATCACTTTCTGAAGATTGATTCACTTAAAAAATAGTACAAAATCCAATCTTTTCTAATGAAACGAAATCTTAATTATGAAGAAAATTAAACGAAGAAACAGTTAATGAAAGTTCTTAAAATTAGGACATACCAGAAAGAGTTCTGTATTGATAATAAAGCAGCTATTGCGGGACATACAATTTTGTGTCTACCGTCCATATTATTGGATTTT
The DNA here is from genome assembly GCA_935421215.2 of Melolontha melolontha. Lineage (NCBI taxonomy): Eukaryota > Metazoa > Arthropoda > Insecta > Coleoptera > Scarabaeidae > Melolontha > Melolontha melolontha. Next base: position 66,074,182 of record OW285242.1, read on the forward strand.
CAATTCGATTGAAGTGATTTGAAGCCAACTCAAGGAGAATCACATTCAGAACAAAATACATAATATTTCTAATCATTGGACATTATTTTATTTCCAATTTCATATATTTCATGTGAATTAGTGTGTAACAGCTAGGGTTCAAAGACAACTGACGCCATATTCATTATCAAACAAATTAAAGAAAAGACTATAGACTTCAATACATCGGCATTTGTCTGCTTTGTTGACATTATTAAAGTATTCGACAGAGTCATAGGAATTCAAGAAAAGGAGGTCCCTGCTAACGTAGTAGCAGCGATATACAACCTTAATACGGTCAACAGAATACAAATCAAAGATGGAGAGAACACTACAGCTGGTACCCAATACCAGGAGGAATTAGACAAGAGGATAGTCTCGGCCCATTTCTCTTCAACCTTGTAATGGATAATATAATAGTGGCAGAAGTGACATTTTTGTTTGTTGACAACTTGGGATACAGCATGAATAATAAGGCAATCAGCATGGCATGTTATGCCGAGGACCAAATCAACCAGCAACTCAATATGAACATATCCATCGAAAAAACGAAAAGCATGACCATCGCAAGGGAACCACTCAGATGTAAGATGGTAATAGAGAACATACCGGTAGAGCAAGTTATGTAATTTAAATACCTCAGCATATGCTTTTCTAGTGCTCATGAGCGGGCAAAGACTTAGGAGGAGCTAGATTAAGAAATCTGCTATAATATCGGGCTGCCTAAGGGAAACTGTATAGACCAAACCAACCTTATCTGCGGAGGGAGAGTAAAATAAAAATATACAAGACATGCCTTAGGCCGATACTGACGTATGGAATAGAAATAAGAGAGGATACCAGCAAAACCAAGAGTATACTGCGCTTCGCAGAATGACAGTAATAAGAAGGATAGTCGGAAAAACAAGAAGAGATCACGTAAGAAATATTGACGTCAGAGAGCAGTGTGATGAACAAGATATAGTGGAATGAGGAAGGCAGAGGAGAAGAGAGTTGTATATCCACGTAAAAAGGATGACAGATGACAGACTACCACTCGTCGTGTTAGAAGGTAGACCTTAACCTGGAAGATTACCAAAGAGATAGAGGGATAGTAGAGAATCCACATCTCTAGAAATTTTACAGAGGCAGGTCCAGAATTAACAGATCAATCAGATCTTAAATAATTAGAAGAATAATACGAAGAATTAATGTATGTAAATATTACTTAGCATGCCTATAAACGAGCTAAATCCGTCTCTTCAAGATAAGAAGGTGGTTCGGAAATTACGTGGCCCAACAAAGAAAACGCAAGTTTTTCGACAAAAAACACTTTATTTTTCGATATAGTCTCCTACTCAACACACTCATGCCAACGATATTCCAAATTAGTTATGTAGTGCTTTCGTTTTAGGTCGATGAATTCAAGTCCTCGAAATAGCTATTTACAGCAGCCATTACCTCGAAATTAGAAGAAAATCTCTTATCGCCAAACCATTCTTTCAGTTTTGGAAAGAGGTGATAATCGCTGGTTGCAAAATCTTAGGAAGAGGGTGAATGAGGTACTAATTCAAGTCCCAATTCATAAATTTTTGCCATTGCAATCGCAGACTTGTGGGCAGGTGCGTTATCCTGATGGAAAAGCACTTTCTTCTTTGGCAATTGAGGTTGTTTCTCTTTGATTTTGTCGCTTAATTGCTGCAACAAATTGACATAATATTCCCAATGTATTGTTTTCTCCTTTATAATTACATGAGAATCACAAAAAAAAACAGTTACCATAACCTTTCTTGCTGACAAAATTGTTTTTGCCTACTTTGGTGGCGGAGAACCTTTTTTGTCAATGTCAATTGTTTGAATTATTCTTTGGTTTCGAGAGTGTAGTGGTGGACCCAGATTTCATCGAAAGTAATGAATTGGCGTACAAAGTCCTTCTGATTGCGGCGAAAATGTCCAAAAAAGTCTCGAGAAACACTCAAACGACTCAGTTTTTACTTCGGTGTGAGAAAGCGCACCCAACACGCCGAATATTTTTTCATTTCGAACGGTTCAGTTAAAATTCTGTGCACAATGTTATTTGAGATACTTATAATGTCTACTATCTGGCGCACTTCCACTCGACGGTCATCCAAGACGGTGGACTTTTTCATTCATATCCGGAACAGTATCAGTTCTTGGACGTCCACTACGGGGTTCATCATTTGTCCTCATACGACCACGCTTAAATTCGGCGACCCAGTTTTTAACCATTGAAAACGAAGGAACGGATTCTAATAGTGTTGAATCCACCTCTGCTTTGATTTCGGTTGGTGTTAAGCTTTTCAAATGAAAGAACTTTATCACTGTTCTCAACTCAGTTTTTTCCATTATTACAAAATTACACGAGACGTTCACATTGGTGTACTGTCAAAAACAGACTCATATTTAACCTATTAAAGGATGATTCTACAGAATGATAAAGAAGATTACTGCGAATTCGCGCCATCTCTGTGTTAGGCCATGCAGTTTCCGAACAATCCACGTAATTGTGACCGATCGGCATCTCAAAGGGATTAGAAGGGTTTTACATATCTGTCCATTCTTCGTATAATAGGGGGATGGGCAATCTCAATAAGGCGGGTCGTTATAATATGAAATGAACTGTACGCGTTTAGTTCATATGCTCATGATACTCATGATTAGAGTGGACCAATCCGGAGCGATATTGGTAAATATTTCATATAAAATCCGAAAAACTCCAATAATTTAGCAATTAATATATATATATATATATATATATATATATATAATATCTTCGTGACCTTGGTATGATAAGGTAAACTTAATAAGTCGGCGATTAAAGGTCTGGTTCATTACTTCAAAGTATATATATTTAAAACAACCCTACATGTTTCGGCAATATGCCTTTGTCAAGGGAATACAAAATATAAATTTTTAATAATTTATATTTTGTATTCCCTTGACAAAGGCCGAAACATGTAGGGTTGTTTTAAATATATATACTTTGAAGTAATGAACCAGACCTTTAATCGCCGACTTATTAAGTTTACGATATATATATATATATATATATGAAAAATTTTGTGAAAAACTTATCTGCGCGGAATGTGCATATATCGATATTTCACTGTTTTTTACAGATCATCAGTGCACCTTACCGAAGACAGACATGATATTCACTTCTATACTACGTGTATATATACGAACTGTAATGAACTTCATGTGTATGAGAATTAATAATTATTAAATCTCATTTTACATGCGATTGTCGCTATAATTTGTTGCATTTAATTCTACAATTCGGCAAATCAATTTTGCCCTAGATTGTAGACGCAACAAGCCGCGACATCAACTGTACAAGTTGTCAGTACAAATGAAAAATTTTGTGAAAAACTTATTTTAAAATCTCATTTTACATGCGATTGTCGCTATAATTTGTTGCATTTAATTCTACAATTCGGCAAATCACTTTTGCCCTAGATTGTAGACGCAACAAGCCGCGACATCAACTGTACAAGTTGTCAGTACAAATGAAAAATTTTGTGAAAAACTTATCTGCGCGGAATGTGCATATATCGATATTTCACTGTTTTTTACAGATCATCAGTGCACCTTACCGAAGACAGACATGATATTCACTTCTATACTACGTGTATATATACGAACTGTAATGAACTTCATGTGTATGAGAATTAATAATTATTAAATCTCATTTTACATGCGATTGTCGCTATAATTTGTTGCATTTAATTCTACAATTGTAGAATTAAATGCAACAAATTATAGCGACAATCGCATGTAAAATGAGATTTAATAATTATTAATTCTCATACACATGAAGTTCATATATATATATATATATATATATATATATATATATATATATATATTTATATATCAATTTATATATATATATATATATATAAAAATTGATAAATTATTGGAGTTTTTCGGCTTTTATATGAAATATTTACCAATATCGCTCCGGATTGGTCCACTCTACTCATGATCCTTGATGTTTATTTATTCTTCGATTGTTCTAAAGAATATTAATCATTTTATTAATAATTTCCGAAGTTTCCGCATTTTTTATGGTCTTGGTTGCACACCATCTCCTATGCTCATATCGTAACTTTTAATTTGCGCAACGCAGCGACAAATCCTTGCATGTTACCCAAAGTTTATTGAATATCGAATAAAATTTCAGATGTGTTTCGTCCCTTAAAAATTAAATATTGAATTGCGCCACGAATTGCGATTTTGTGTATTTTGAAATATTCCATTTAGTTACCTTATTTATATTGTAACTTTCAAATTAAATGTCGAAAATTAACAAAGTCGACTCTCGCAATAAAAAAAAGATGATAGAATTAGAATGTAAAAAAAAATTTCCGAAAGATGGTGCTAGTAAGATAGAAATGCTTAAATATACCAATTATTTCGCTAGCAATAGTTTAAAATATCACATATGGGATACAATTAATATGTATTAAATTAAACCGTTAATACTGTTTACGTGCCACATGGATCTTTTTCACGCAGAGATGACTGTCTTTACAGATACATATACTATGACGAATTACATACGTTAGTATTCATCGTGGAATTACATGCTTACTAACCTTACTAAATCGAAGTTGTTAACCTTGACATTTGATGGTACTTTTACTACTTATTCGTTTCAATTACTAATAATTTAATGCATTAATGATTAATGAAATGATTAATGTATAAAATACTTAGGTTGGGAATATAATCATTTAATAGATTCGGTCAAAATATTGATTAAATTCTTTGCAATTTTTTACCCTTGGATTTGTGATTATCGTGGAAGCACGCAGATGTTAAGTAAACGTAGAAAAATATTTTTCATTTATTGCTCTCCGACTTTCTTTCATATTCAGGGAAATTATGTAAAATTTCACTTCGTCCTTGTTAAATTTTGTTCAAGAAGAATAAAAAGAAAAAATATATACAAGATGTTTCAGAGAGTTTTGCAATTTTCTTTCTAATTTTGCTCAACTATTATCAGTTTTCTTAATTAGTTTAATTGAGAACTTAAAATTACATTTATTGGAAATCCATGTATGGAAAATTATATGATCTAGATGTCGCCCATTGCGCCGCTGGCACTTTTCCAAACAATGCCTTGTACATAAGTCAGTAATGGTTCCAATCCCTTCCTGTATACGATTTTTAGCTGCAGGGGCGTTATTATAAACTCAACTCTTAACCCTTTGCGGGCAGCATTCAGAAATAATTGTCTCTCGCTTATGATTTTGGGTATACGAAGCGAAAACAAGTAAAGAAGTTTTTTAACGTTTTTATTCCACTACTTTAAAAAAAAATGGTGGTATGTCACATATACCACTAAACCGGATATAAAATAAAATTATGACCTTTTATGAAACATTTGGAAATAAGTTTTTTATCAGACAAACATAATGTGACTTCACAAGTATCGCAAGCCCATTTGGTCCGTCTTTGATGGTATCGGGTACTACACAGAGTGCACCGGCGATCATTTCCATAAACTTGGCATATGTAGGGATTGATTCCATCTCTTCTCTAATGGTACATTAGGCTTGTACTTATTAATATTCTTTTGTTCCAGACTTGCTCTACCCTTGTTCCTGTATTATTTCCAACTCCTACTAACCCTGCCACAATTGCCAAACGGAACTCCTTCAAATTTATGCGACTAGTATTTTCACATAGTTGCCGAAAAATGAGAAACGCACTCACTGTGCTAAAATATACGTAGCCACCATTTTCAGCTCATTCGGTCAATTTTGTATATTTTCTTCAGCATATTTGCTTTGTCAACAAATCCCATATTTTTATTATAATTTTTCAAAATTTTAGGACAGAGAATGTTGTCAGTTTCACCATTCCTATTTTTTATAACGTAATTAGATTCAGATGGATCTTCACAATTACTAGCTAACAAAACTATTCTTTTGTCGATCCATTTGACGCAGAAAATACCGTCATTAGTTACTCGCCAATCAAAATCACCACGTTTTAGCTGTTTATCCTCCTTGAAATCACTCGGAATTCCTCTTCTTCCTTTTCAAATAGTTTCTGTCGCGTATATACGTTTGCGTCGTAATTGCCTTAGCAGTGGCATAGCAGTATGATCACGATCTACATAGAATTGTTTTCCAAAAAAAGACCTCGTCAAATCTATAATAACTCGGAGCCCCAAGTGTTTCTCTGGCGTCACATTGATTTTTCCTGTATATATTTGGAATCCGTAAACGTAATCGCTTTCATCTGCCCTGGTCCAAACCTTGCAGCCCCATTTTATTGGCTTATTAGGCATATATTGGCAGATTGACGAGCGTCCTTTAAAACAAAGGGGCCGTTCAAGTATTACGCAAGCAGAATTTTAGTAATTTTTTATCACCCCCCCCCCCACCTGTCAGCGAAAATAAGCAAAGCCCTTACCTCTTATGCTTACGTAAGCATTGATATAATTTTTACAAAATCTGTTCAAGTTTCTTTTGTTATTCATCAATGAAATAAGCAATTTATAAACTACGAGTATAAACGAATTTAATGCACATTTAATATTTATTCAAGCAAATCATTGACATCATATTTAAATATTATATTATTAACATAGAAACGATATCTATTTATTTTGGTCTATTTAAAAATTTGGTAAACTCAAATTAATCGTCCTCAGTCCAAGACACCTGAATCCATGACTCTAAGTCTTTGATGACATTGGTTGTTTGCTTCTCGCTGTTGTGTGTCTGCTCACTTTTGTGTTCTTTAGAGATATTGACATCGTTCCCTTCAAGCCATTCTACAAGTTGGTATTCGCCTAAAGTTTGTATGTACTATACACATCAATTCATTAGGACGACGAGCAGACACTCTTACAGGTCTCATTCATGTTTCGGTGTGGGTGTTTATATTTTTATGGATGTCCTTGCTGTGACAATTTAATGACTTGACAGAGGCATGATAAAGACCACATTTTTTACATGTTCGACTTCATAGTTTCGATTTTACCGTTGGGCAAAAATAATCGTAGAGCATGTGTAGAAATTATTTAGGTGAAGAGTTTAAGTGTATAGCTAATTTGAATGGATGGGCAAAAGGACGATATTATAAAGGATTCCGTTTTTTTTGCCATTTCATAACGATAATCTAAAAATATCTACCCTAAAAGCGCGGGCAGAACAAGTTAACAGCAAACAGAAGGCTAACTTATCTTGGAAAAAAGCTTAATAGACTCGATTTGTTTCTAGTTGCCGCCTGCATTTCTTCTTCTCTTAGACATAATAATATCGAGTTCCTTGTCGGATTTTGCTTGTATCTTATAACCACGCCAAACTTCATTAACTAACTCCTGCACATTTTGTAATTTTGTGTTTTTTAAACCTTTCGAATAATTTTTGGTATAATTTTGATTTGTTTACATTAGACGACAGTTTAAACTATTTCAACTGTGGCGAAAGTCGATCGATAGTAAACAAACATTTGATATTTGACCGGGCAAATGCAGACCAATGAATAGCGCGCGCGATAATTAACCTACTTCTGTTCTTTCTTACTTAACCATAAAACACCGCATGACAGCGTAATCAATTATTTTGGAGAATCCCCTGAATTATATGCATCTTTTATATGTTGTGTTTCATATCATTAGAAAGCTTAAGTCACAAACGATATTTTAATACTATTTATGCCATCGATATAACACCTCTTCAGGGCGCGCTTCTTATTTAATTATTATTCAAGATATCGACCCTCTCTTCGACTTAGGTCATAAAACAGACCGTTTTCAAAAACCAGTGTTCTATCGACAAACTATCACACATCTTCTCTTTAGAACCTTCGAAGGTTAAACATCTCTCATCGTGCTGTTCAAGTACATGATGCCACGCCGCCCGGCCTCTTCCGCTTCTAAGGTAAACTGTATTGTTCTATATATTATTCTTTTAAGCGAATTAATTCACATTAATTTAAACTAATTAATTTCTTCTTCCTCCGGCCAAACATCGCTCTGCATATCTGTCCAGGTATATGACGCACCACGTGGCCGCCCATCGCCGCAAATCAAAGGTAACTCTGTATTGTTCGATACAGAGATTATTTTATATTATTCGTAATTAATTAACATCTAATTTACTACTCAATTTAACGTTCGTTTTCAGTGTATTTTGTGTTAATTTTCAATTACTTATTTACCGCTCCTCGTGTATATATTACTTTGTTTAATTACTTTTAAATATACGAATTTCAATTTCTTCTTATGTAAATATAAATACAAACTTTAAGGACAACGCTCCTATGTTTTATTTAGTAAGTAAGTTGTTGTATATTTATTTAAATTAACCAATATCACGCACGTCCTGGCACTTTGACGAAACTTCACCAGCACCAATAATTATTTTATCTTAGAATAATTTCATTATTATTAGCACGGCACATCCACATCCCGATAACCAGTAAAGCCGCCGTTTGTAATACCCCGAACATGCTTTTCGTTTTAGAGCATAGATAAGTTAGCTTGCCATATGTGTTCAAATCAGACAAAAAAATAAGAAAAGTAAATAAATAAATATTGCTGTCGCAATCACCATTCAGACGCCCCGTCCCCCATGTCAACAAAAATAAGCAAGGCAAAGACTCCCCCCCCCATTTGGTGCTTATATAATACTTGAACGGCCCCAAATCATAGATTCGTCGTTGATATGATGAAATTATATAATAATGAATTTAAAAATGGGCGTAACTTGTAAAGTTTATCGAAATTATGATCGCCTCGGCTTGTTTGAAGGCTGAAATTTCTCAGGAGTTAATTAAATCGAATGCGGCTCATTAGATTTGAATTGTAAGGGTTCCTTAGCTGTATCTGCGTTAACCAGTAATCACGATAGCTTGTAAGCATTTTCACGCCCGTCAAAATATTAATACCCAAAAATATTTTTATTTTGACATTTGTAGGAACAAATGGTTTTTTTTGGGGGCAATCTAAAGGTTTGTTCGGAAAACAAAATGTTTTATCATTTATACACTTACAATTTTTCAACTGGTGACTCAACGTCATCAGGTATATTATTAGGCTCAACAATTTCCGAAAAGGACTTATTACCTAAATTGGGAATATCTAAAGGTTTTTTCCAAATAAATATATCTTTTGGTAGTAAATGTGATAATGGAAGATCATCTTCATCATCTTCCTCGTCTTTCTCGGGATCAGATAAATTTTGTGCAGGGGTAACAGTAACTTCTTCTGTATGTTCCATATCAGTAGTGACATTTTCCTCGTCATCTGATTCACCAAATTCATCAACAGATTCTCCGTCAGATGGAATCTGCAAGTAGTGCGTCTATTTCAGCTTCATTTACCTTTTCTAGGTCATTAAAACTTCAAACTGTTTGTTCTTAAAAAAATTAATAAAAATAAGAGAGCATCTCTTGTCGTAAGGTTTTAAGATCGGGGTCAAGATTATATATAAATATATAACATTTTAATAGTCAGGAAGAGAGAAGAACTGCAAAGGGTGGTAGGAATAATCGTGCATGAGGCGAGGAAAAGAGACCTGGAGATAAATGAGCAAAAAGCAAAGTAGCAGTACGTTGTAGCAGAAATGACAGAGAGATGAGGAGTTGGAGCTGTGGAAGTTACAATTTTGAAGAGGTGAAAGAAGTCAACTATCTGGGAGTCATAATCAATAGGCGTAATGAGGCGGTTGACATAAAAAAAATCCAGAAAGGATATAGAGCCTACTACCGTAATAAAAAGCTGCTGAAGGAGAAAAAATTAAAAATGAAGAAGTAGTAACATACGCCGCGGAGACGGCATCGCTCACAGCGGGATAAGAAGGAAAGCTCTAAAGATTTACGAACGCCGTGTAATAAGAAAAATAGTAGGTGCAAAAAAGGCGGAAAATAACGAATACAGAGCTTTGATGAACCATGAGATCGATAAACTATTAGTATGGAAAAATATAGTGAGAGAAATCAAGGCTTTAAGAATAAGATGGTACGGTCACATAATGAGAAGAGAGAAAGGAGCACCGATAAGAGAAGTAGCAACATGGCAATCAGCACAAAATAGATTGAGGGGGCGACCCAGAAGCAGATGGAAGCAACAGGTAGAATAAATCTTCAAAATGCTGAATGTAGAGGGATGAAGACAACAAATGGCAGACAGGAAGAAATGGAAGAAAATGGTCGAGGTGGCAAGAAGTCACTAAAGTCTGTGAGAAAAAGAAAGAAGAATGTAGACTAATCCACCACATGGACTAGGATTCATAGAGTTCCTTAAAAAGAATAGCTACAATTTCACACCGAAATGTTCGATAAATTTAATAATAAATAATAACATTTTTACCTTGCAGATAATTGCCTAAAATCGAATTGTCGAACACGTGACATGTGAAACATATATATATATATATATATATATATATATATATATATATATATATATATATATATATATATATATATATATATATATTTATAAAACTTTAACCATGCGTAAACCGCGAAACTTTTTCTTAATATCTTCATAAATACTTGTTATATAAACTGTTATATAAGAATCATTTTGTAATAGTAAATACCAATCGCTTTCGCTCAATAAGTACACGAATTCTAAGACATAAAATGCAGGAATTTTTGTCATATTAGTAAACGATTTCTTCACAAAGTGCAAATTGCAAGTAAAATATTTTGAATTCTATATATTATGTACATTGTAGTAAAATTAGAAATTTCACGACATAATGGTATAAAAGAGATAATAATCAGTTTTAGATATGTAAAAATAAAGCAAGATGGAAAGTTGTAAGTATTTCAACATACAAAAAAAAAACGAAATTTAAAATACTCATAGTTATTAAAATATGAAAGTTTGTTGAATCAATATTAGCTGGAAACATTGTATGCAAATGAAAGATTTAAGTTTGTTCAAAGAGTATTATACGAATTCTTGAAAATCTCTGAATTTATTTTTAAGTTGCTAGTAGAATCGACAATATTGCATGACTCTGGGCACTAAATTTCAAGTAAAAACTTGAGTAGCAGTATTAATTTAAATATTTAAAAACTTGTGACACGTGATTGAAAAACATTAGAAATTTTATTTTGAGTTCGCAATTCAAGAAAAAGACCAGGAACACAACATTAAATCATTTTGCAATTCGATAACGCTCGCCGTCAGTATGACGGCAAAGGCGGCTACTAGTTCTTGAATAGCCGGTTGGGAGGTCACTCCACATCCCCCTTATTCTCCTGATCTCGCTCTTTTACTTTCTATCAAACAATGTCCGAATAATCTTCTGTAATAATGATACCCTGCTTCAAAATTGGTTTGATTACTTCATCACTTCCAAACCATCAGTTTTTTCAAAAAATTGTAAGATCATTGGCAAGCAATTTTGAGGTCACAAAAACGCTACGAACTTATTCATGAAATTAATGATTATGTAGATTACATAAAAGGCCTTTCATATTTTATAAATGTCCTGTGATATGCTATACACCTAGACTCGACTTTTTCTTTATATTGACAGGTCTTCGAAAACGGCTATATTTTTAATAAATATTTAGAGTAGTTTGGGTCGTAGTTTAAATTAAAGAAATTCAGATGAAATAATAAAGAATACATGTAAACAAAATTTTAAATACATCCAATTTTTGAATTTTTAAATCTAGAAAATACTTAAAATGTATTGTTTTAAAATGTATTACTTTGAAAAGAAAATGGTACTATTCTTCAAAGTTTATTGTAGAAATATGTCAATAAATCAACTAAAATTTAACAAATTCTATACAAACTTAAAAGATAAATTTCATGTAGTAATTTTTTTTCAAAAATCTACAATTGTGTACAACATGCAGTTCTCATATTAGTATTCAGCAAGTCATGCAAGCATCTACTGAATAAAACCAGTTTAAATTAGTAAAAGTGCACGAAATGTATACAAACGCTACAAATTTAATCACTACCTTCTCCATTATGTCGCCTCTGTCTGGGAGATGTGTCGATATATTGCCCTGAAAAAAATAAACAAATATGTTAATGGAATGCCATCGGATTCGTTTATTTTTGATAAAACATGTGTACGAATTTTGTGGTTATATACAGTATCGTACACTGAAATATGTAAATTTAACTTAAATTAATATTTTTTCTAAATTTATAATTCGAAATATTATATATATATATATATATATATATATATATATATATATATTATTACATTATATATAATTATATTATAGTACACTGTATGTATTTATTTAAATTATGTTTTGTCCTGTAGTTGGAATTTTTCTGTTTGACATTAAAGAATATTATTATATTATAAAAAATTAAGCATATTATATTTTGTACTGCGATATTTTTATATGTCACATTGTCATGGTTTTTATATAATTTGTTAAAATTACATTACGATATTACATTTTATACATTTAAGTTTAGATTTTATATAAAGGTAAATTGCAGACCGCTACTATATATTATTAAATTATAATATATACTACTTAGATTTTTTATGTCATTCCTCTTGCTAATTGATTTTTTTCGTGTTTAATACTGATCATTTCCTTAATTTCTATTTTCATTGTGTGTTGTTCCCTCCAGATTATCTGTGTGTTTTCGAAATCGAACTGAACGCACAGATATTATATGAGAATATGTAAGGTTACACGGAAACATATATTCTAATGTGAAGTTATTAAAAACCTTTGAAGCAGGTAGATAAAATACTTATGGGTCGATAATTATCGATAATACTCTCATTCCCATGTTTAAAAACTTGTATATTACGGTCAAATAAGTCACCACAAACTCTGCTTATAAAAAAAATATAATGTTTCAATTTAATATTTCTTTTATATCTTGTTATACTAAGATTTTAGATTTAAAAATATAGAATCAACAACACTATATTAAAACGACAAGTCTATTTATAGACACTTTGTGCATCTAAAACATGTATATATAAATTTTCTTTAGGTATAGATGAAATAATAAAAATTTTTGTATTACTATTCATATATTTCGTATTTTTTCCGTGTTAGTGATTCATAAATCATATACATAAATGTATATGAATCAAGCATATATATTTAATTAATTAATTCAATACTGATATCGAGCACGAGGTAACCGTTTCTGCCCTGGTAGAATACCTCGATAATTGACTTATTAATATTAAAAGCGTTATCGATGTCGGATAGTATTTGAAGACTCGTTTTCTTATAACGCAACGCCTAGTTTGACACACTTTCAGCTTCAGCATCCTTCATTTACCCACACCACATCGATACACTTAATTCGCATGGTACTGTGCCAAAGTAAAAAAAAAAACTGTAGAGATTTAAATTGTATTAAAATATTATAAATAAACAAAAGAACTACGGAAATAATTAGTAAAAAACCACCTAATATTATCCTTTTTAGATTAATAACTTCTACTTAAAATTGCTATACGAATTAAGTAAATCACTTTACATTTTTTCTATTGAAATGAAAAGATTTTAATTAAAACTCATTAATTTTTAGAATTGAGCGATCTATACAAGTTACGACGGGATTCGAACGTTTACATTTTATTAAATATAATTTACTAGGATTTTTGGCGTTCAAATAACTAATTAACAAATTAGCAATATATCGCCTACTGGAATTTTTATAAGGAAATTTATAATTTGAAGAAAATATGCATATATTTACCTATACATATTATATGGAATATGCATCGAGTAGTAAAAATATGCTTTTTTAATTGCCATATTTTATTCAGAAAACATTAAATAAATCCAAAAAACTCATAATTTTGTTGCTATACTTTTTAACAACAAATATGTATTTTGCATATAATCTGAGCTTTAATTATGATACCAGGGCGTATTTTTATGTTATCTACCTAGCCATGAAAAAAAGCACACAAGAGAGCAAAAAAAAATTTTTCTACATAACTCCCTTCAACACTAATACACTTATTCCATCTTTTTTCCAGTTGCCCCATACCCTCAGAAAAAAATTGCTTCGGTAACCCCGCAAAATATTCTTCAACAGCTGCTTTGAGTTCTTCATCAGAAGCAAAACGCTTTCCCCTGAGATGCTTTTTTAAATTTTTGAATAAGAAGAAGTCTGACGGAGCCAGGTCGGGGCTATAAGGTGGATGCCTTAACTCTATAAACCCACAGTCATTGATTATCTGCTGAACTTTGTTTGCCTTATGAACCCGACAATTGTCGTGCAGCAACAAGTTTTTTTGAGGATAAGAATGCGGGCGTTTTTCCTCCAGGGCAGTTTTTAAATTTTTAATTGTGTTTCCGTAGGCCTCTCCATTTATGGTAGACTCCCTCGGCATATATTCAATAAGCAAGACTCCTTCAGCATCCCAGAAAACAATTGCCATCAGTTTTTTCCAGAAAATTGTGTCTTGGCCTTTTTTGGTGGTGGAGAGCCCTTATGAACCCACTGCATGGATTCTTGTTTAGTAGGAGGGTCCCAGTAATATACCCAAGTCTCATCCCCGGTGGTAATTCGAGATAAAAATGTTTTGTCCCTCTCCAACTTGACCAAATTTTCTTGAGAAACTTCTTTTCTGTACAGTTTTTGTTCAGGTGTAAGCAATCTGGGTATCCACCGTGCAGACACCTTCTTCATATCCAAATCGTCATGCAAAATTTTGAGGACACTTGTTTCGGATATACAGACTTCATTGGCAATGACAGAGATCTTTACACGCCGATCTTTCAGTACCAAATTTTCGACTTTTCGCACAATGTCTTCAGTTCGAGCTTCAACGGGTCGTCCGGACTTTGGATCATCATTGATTGACTAAGAGTTTAGACCAATATTTTACTTGGAAATAAGATGGTGTATCTTCCCCATACACAGCAACCATTCTTTCATGAATTGCTTTTGGACCATAGCCTTCTTTTGTCAGGAACTTTATTATACTGCTATGTTCAACCTTAGTTTCACTCATTTTATCGAGAAATAGACCGTCTCAAATCTCTATAAACAGCACAAACTAAATACAACTTAGCACGTGTACTTCTAACAGTCACAAATTTTTCAATAATTTGTTTGACATCGTCACTCTTTTGTTTCATGGCTAGGTAGATAACATGAAAATACGCCCTCGTACTTCTAGAAATTTACGAGGGATAAGCTGAATTTATTGAGAATAAGAAAATATAGTAGACTGTGAAAAACAATTATACAGTGTTTATTTAGAGCAAAGCTTTATCTTTGTTGTTGAAGTTACGTTAGTTATAACTAGAGAACGAATGCAATTTCCATAAAACGCAATCGGCAATTGGAATTGTGTATAACGTCGCTCAGTACATCCCGGCGTAATTCAATGAAGTATTTGTTTGACTTACTCGGCCACCTGGTCTCGCTGCGATAACAATGGACAACTGAGCTATTGTATTCGGAGAATATAGTGTTTTTTAAAGTGTTTTCATGAGCGTAGATAGAAGCGGGGTTTTTATAATGTATTTTATTTATTAGTTTATATTTCGTAAGATAAATAAAGTGCTGTGAGTTAGTTTCTTGTTTTCGTAGTTCTAACTGTTATTTACATCGTAATTTTTGTGATAGATCCTGTTTAATATCGTTTGATTGAATCTACTTCTCCCATATTATTTCGACGTAAGTGTGCATTGAATTTCGTTCAGTTTCAATAACTTACGCACACATTTTTAGTTTTCATTTATTTAGATCTAGAGCATTGTTTAAGTTACTTTTTCAGACATGATATGGAAGAATGTCGAGAGCGGCATTGTAAAACAATGGCGAGTTGGATTGACGGTCATACTGATTGTATGTCCATTGTCAGTGATTCCGAAATTTATTACAAAATCCGTAAAAGATCGTCAAAAATTCGTCACTTAGGATCGCAAACACATCTGAACTCTGTAAAACTTTTATGGCGGCTAATATTCCATTAAATAAACTTAGCAATCCCACTTTAAAAATATTTATGAAAAAATATACTGGTCGAAATGTTCCTGATGAATCAACTGTACGCAAATATTATGTTTCTAGATGCTATACGAGAACAGTAGAACGCATTAGAAGCCATCTTTTAAATCAATACATATGGATAAGCGCCGACGAAACGGTGGATATGTTAGGACGCTGTATGGTAAATGTTGTTGCTGGTGTACTACATCCAACTATTCCCTATAACTCATATGTAATAGCAACAAGTGTTATAAATAGAGTTGATGCGGAAACAGTTGCTGAAACCATGAAGGAGAATATGCAAAAAATGCTTCATTCGGACGCCACGTACAAAGAAAAAATACTTTTATTTGTCAGTGATAGTGCTGCGTATATGTTAAAAACAGGCAGACTATTGAAGAAAACATATCCTAATATGCTGCATATTACTTGTGTAGCCCATGCTCTCCACAGAATCTGTGAATATATCAGAGACACTTTTCCGGAAGTTGATAGACTTGTATCAGCTTTTAAAAAAGTTTTCAGAAAAGCACCATTGAGAGTAGCTCTTTTCAGGGAAAAATTTTCATCTCTGTCACTGCCTCCCACTCCAGTAATAACTAGATGGGGAACATGGCTGGAACCTACTAGTTATTATGCTGAGAATTTCGATAGTTTAAAACATTTCGTAACACTGCTAAAGGAGGATGCTAGAAGTATTGGTGAGTGCAAGGAGCTCACACAAATCCCAAATTTAAAAAATCAGTTGTACTTTCTTCACGAACACTTTAGAAAATTGCCAAAACTAATCACTTATTTTGAAAATCGAAATCTCAAATTAAATGATGGATTAACCACATTAGATGTGGCTGTTAATAATTTCAAAAGTATTCCAAGTGACTTCGGATGTGGCCTTCGGCAAAAGTTTGAAGCAATTCTTAATAGAAATCCAGATTTAATTACATTGCAGTAATTATCTATGGAGACAATTCCACAAAATCTAACGGCTAAATATGAAGAAATAAAAGAATATTTCCAGTATGCACCTATAACAAGTTGCGATGTAGAAAGGACGTTTTCTATTTATAAGGATGTACTTAATTCAAAGAGAACAAAATTGACAGAAGAAAATCTTGAGAAACTATTGCTAGTCAATATTAATACTCCTTTACTCAACTTGAACGACAAAATTAACAAATAAAAATATTCCAATTATAGAAATAAAATTAAAAACTTTAAAAATACAACTTTTCAACAAATACATATGTATTTCGTAATTTTATAGATCACCACCCGTTTGTTTTCCAATTATATAAATAAAATTAATTAATAAATATGTATTTCGTAATTTTAGATAGATAGATCACCACCCGTATGTTTTCCAATTATATAAATAAAATTAAAAACTTTATAAATACAACTTTTCAACAAATAAGTATGTATTTCGTAATTTTATAGATCACCACCCGTTCGTTTTCCAATTATATAAATAAAATTAAATATTTTAGAAATACAGCCTTTCGCCAGTACTGCACTGGGCTTTGCGTCATGTGGTAAGCGTGTCCGTTCTCTAGTTATAACTCAGCTACTTATTTTTTAAAAGTAAAAGAAAATGTAATTAACCAGAGAGCACTTTCGAATCATAATTTATTATGATTTTAAAAGAGGTTTGAGCACTTATGAATGTAAAGAGGGTTTTTAGTGAACAAGCACCATCCTTGGCTACAATTTACCGATCGTATAATGAATTTTAACGCGAAAAGAATTCTGTTCAGCATCAAAAGGCGCCTTCCTGCGGCTGTTACCGACAAAAACATTGCTTCTGTTACAAAATAATTGAAGAGGGCAATAAAGCCACTTATGCGGCCACCTGCCTTTAAAAAAACAAGTGGTAAGTCGTTTTGTGCTGTATCACCTTTCTGACTTCAAAAAAGTAGAGCGTGTAAGAATTTGCTACGAAACTTTAAATTTCTTAAATAATGTAGGGCAACAACTTTTTTCCAAAATAGTGACAGGTAACGAAACTTATATTCCCTTATTCGACCTTTCTACCCGCCAAAAGAGTCGTGTACGGATTCACGAAGAAGAGGAAACGCCTAAAATGACTAAGAAGCAGCGAGCTATGAAAAAGGTTATGTATGCGGTATTCTCTAGAAGTACGGGATTAGTAAATGCAATTAAGCTAGATGAACAAAAAACAGTTACAGCTGTGGTACACTGAAAAATGTTTGCTTGAAGTGTGCAGTAGAGTTCCAGACAAGGGAATTATGCTCCACCATGATAATGCATTGTTCCATACTGCAGTTTTAACTCTCCAGTTTATGGCTGGAAAAAATATAAAAGTAAAAGAACTTTGGGCGTACTCACCTGATTTAGTAATATGCGACTTTTGGCTATTTTTTGGGCTGAAACGCAATTTGCGAGGTGGAAGGTACCGCAGTTCACGCTTATGTATTTTGAAGATATTCCGAAAGAAGATTGGTTGGGAGCTTTTAAACAGTGGAATGAAAGAATGGTTAAGTGTATCATTGCTGAAGGGAATTACTTTGAGCATATTTAAAATAAAATCCTAGAAAATAGGAAGCGTGGTTTTTATTCTTAATAATTTCAGCTTGACCTTAGTATTTGCCAGAATTATTTTTGTGCGGACCTCTACTTTCTCCTAAATATGGCATTGCCTTCGTTTATTTCGTTGGGGTTTTCGCATTTTATTTTCTTATTATATTGCATATTTGTAGAGTTTCATCATTCGTCAGTTATTTATAATACAGTCAAACAGATCTAAGTGTTTTTTAAACGATTTATACACATTCTGTAACTGCTCGCTATGTTCACAAATTGAAACCACAATTACAATTTACTTTAAAATTAATTGATAAAATAGAAATTTATATTCTGACAAAATAATAATAATCACTATTAATTGAATCCAAATAGTTGTATTTTAATAAAAAAACAACAAACTTAATTATTAAAACGAACGAGCATTATTCCTCCAAAGAACATTTGCATTTCTAACAAACGAAAACGACCAGTTAGTTATCTTTCACTTTTAACCGCATTTTTACATTTTTCACTTCGTAAAATACAAGTGTCGCTCTTTATATACTGAGCTATCATAGATCATAGAAGCTACAGAGTACATTATTTGTGTATGCCATATTCAATTCCTAAACAAACACCTAGGGAAAATCATTAACTTTCAAAATTTTTATTTTTCGAATACGTTTACCATGAAATCGTTCTAAATTATGGGTTGAAACCGCTTAATATACATATAGCAATGCAGTAATTAGCTTTTGATTTACTTGTTACATCAAGCGGAAATATACGCTACGCCGAAGCAAATAAAATGTGGATTTCTGATTACGAAACAGTTACATCGTTGACATTTATGAAAGTATATGTTAAATAAAGACTATTGAACTAATAAAACACGGTGAAAATTATTACAGCTTGTATTTTAACAGTTTCGTTTCGTTTTGATGATTGTAACTGTTACCTTAGATATGTTCTCAAACAAAACAAGTTCATGCTGAAATAAAAATATTTCATTAGCCAAATATGGCCACTAGTAAACGTTACGTTATATAATATGAAAGTGATCAATTTCGTATAAACGATTAGAAACGATGTGATAAGTGTTATATATATTTAGTGTCGGTTTCTGAAAAAATTAGAAGCCATATGGAATTTAGGGCAAAAAGATGTTGATTAAGAAAGTTGAAGTGTCTAAATCAGTTGTATTGTTTAAATATTTTAAAAACACATTTAAATTTTTTATTTACAAACGCCTGTTCTATGCCAAAAAAATTTGAGTACATCAATACGTTAAGCACGCATTACGCATTTATTACAAATGAAACATATATGCATTACACACATCTGTATCTGTACACATGGAGATATACCTTGTATTTTCCAACATTTACTTCTGACGTGTTTCTGTCACAACAATAGACTTCGTCAGTTTGGCTAGTGAAGTAATGTTTGATGGAACGCCTCATAGGTATAGTAAATTTTATGTGCTGCAAAATCGTTAATTTGCATTGAATAAAAATGATGTATTAGACAGACATGTGGAGCATAGAATGGGTTTTGCACTGAAATATATGGGTAATGATGACCTTTGACGAAAAACCATCTTCTATGATGAGAAAATCTTTCGAACGTGTTATAATGGTAGAGTCAAAGTTTACCGTCCCAAAAATACACGCCATCAACAGCAGTATATAAATAAAACTAGAACAAACACATATTTCTCCATCAATGTATGGGGTTATACAGGCTGATTCATTTTCGGCCCTCACCATGGGGATCTCTCTTATTATTGGAGATAGAGTATAGGTTTAAATTTGGAATACAAAATATAAAATATAATATTTTATATTTTGTATTCCCTTGACAAAGGCGTACTGCCGAAACATGTAGGGTTGTTTTAAATATATATACTTTGAAGTAAACCAGACCTTTAATCGCCGACTTATTAAGTTTACCTTATCATACCAAGGTCACGAAGATATTATATATATATATATATATATATATATATATATATAATAACTTCGTGACCTTGGTATGATATGGTAAACCTAATCAGTAGGCGATTAAAGGTCTGTATATTACTTCAAAATATATGTATTTAAAAAACTCTACATGTTTCGGCTGTATACGCCTTTTTCAAGAGAATACAAAATATGAATGACAGGATATAAATGTCAAGTAATTAAGTTGCTATGGTTTAAATTATTCAAAGATACATTCTAGTAATAATAATAAATCATGCCTTAGTATTCCAAAAAATAGATAACAAGGTGTGAAAATATGTGTTGTTCGCTGCTAGCAATTTGTGTCTCCTTCTGGGTATGAACTTGTGTGTTGGTTGCTGCTGGCAGCTTGCGTCTCTCTATGGGTGTGTGGTTTTGTGTGAGAGCGTAAGTGTAGGGTTTTGTATGTCGGTGCGTTCGTGCGTGTGTTTAGTGATCGGTCGCATGAATTTAGAGAGGTCGGATAACCAGCCGTTGCGTAGGGCCGCCAACCCTTTCCCGACAACTTCTTTACAATTCCGTGCAGTACTTCGACGGTCTGACCCCCGCCCCAACGAGGCAAGGCGCAGACAGGCGAAGCGCACCCTGTACGGGGTTGCTCATCGCAACTAAGGGAACACTCTTAGTGGCTACCTCGGTCGACGATGGTCACACTTATGCCATCTTAACGTTTTCCGCCGAAGCGGGGGCATAGCACACACGTCGAACGTGTGTGTGCTGTTAACGGCAGCCTAGCCAGGTTGTCGCCCAGGACCGGTCCTAGTGGTGTGTGCATTGCGCGGCGACGCCGCGCAATGCACACACCACTAGGACCGGTCCTGGGCGACAACCTGGCTAGGCTGCCGTTAACAGCACACACACGTTCGACGTGTGTGCTATGCCCCCGCTTCGGCGGAAAACGTTAAGATGGCATAAGTGTGACCATCGTCGACCGAGGTAGCCACTAAGAGTGTTCCCTTAGTTGCGATGAGCAACCCCGTACAGGGTGCGCTTCGCCTGTCTGCGCCTTGCCTCGTTGGGGCGGGGGTCAGACCGTCGAAGTACTGCACGGAATTGTAAAGAAGTTGTCGGGAAAGGGTTGGCGGCCCTACGCAACGGCTGGTTATCCGACCTCTCTAAATTCATGCGACCGATCACTAAACACACGCACGAACGCACCGACATACAAAACCCTACACTTACGCTCTCACACAAAACCACACACCCATAGAGAGACGCAAGCTGCCAGCAGCAACCAACACACAAGTTCATACCCAGAAGGAGACACAAATTGCTAGCAGCGAACAACACATATTTTCACACCTTGTTATCTATTTTTTGGAATACTAAGGCATGATTTATTATTATTACTAGAATGTATCTTTGAATAATTTAAACCATAGCAACTTAATTACTTGACATTTATATCCTGTCATTCATATTTTGTATTCTCTTGAAAAAGGCGTATACAGCCGAAACATGTAGAGTTTTTTAAATACATATATTTTGAAGTAATATACAGACCTTTAATCGCCTACTGATTAGGTTTACCATATATATATATATATATATATATATATATATATATTTATATATATATATATATATATATATATATATATGAAACAATGAAAATACAGACACATACCTATACAACTGAAACGCGCTCATAAACGAAATGAACACAAGAAAAAAACTGGAAGCATAAAAATGAAAATTTGGAGGATTGTTAATGTTAGACTTAGGAATTGTGTGAGAAGTGAACATAGGATAATATGAAACGATTTAAGTATGCTGAAGCTTCCCAGAACAGCCATCTAAATGAAATTGGATAGAGAATAGCTGTTTCCCTTCATCCAAGAAAGTAAAGATTTAATCAATATTATTTTCCTATGGAATTAATTGTTGACTAACATGTTCCTCGTAGCCATATGTTTTAAGAATTCGCGACTGCATGACTTTTAAGTTATTAATAACTCGTAAATAGGACTATGTATATATTATGATATACTAGATTTTCTACTACAAATTACGCAGTTAATAACAGTTTACAAACAATTTGAGATGTCCAACTAGATTTACATTTACATGTACATAATATAACATTGATAATGTGATTGACAGGCGTGTCAAAACATGATCACCAACAATATTACAATGTCTGGTAAATATCTGTATATAATTTTATCATGATTTCTTAACATATATATACTATTATCAGGATAAAATAAAACAAATTTTAATGAATTTCACTTTTTAATTGACACTGCAACGATCGTTTCGCTCCAACCTGAGCTTCATCAGACATATAACTAACTTATTTACAAATTTTTTAACGCAAGTATACGGTAACAAACATGTTTTATTTTAAATATTTGAAGGAATGGGTACTTTTTATTACTAAAATGTCTGTTCACAAACTTTCACTTCGGTTTATACAATACTGTTCTTAAGTAATAAAAACTAGGGGTTTACATTATATTACAGGGAGGTAAAGAAATTCTATGGAAAAATACAATATGTGACTGTCTGAGTATCAAATAAATAAATTAAGTAAGGGTGAATTATTTGTTTCTAATTGATCATTTAATATCTTGTCGGTTTTCTTTAATTTATTGATTTCAAGTGACTCTAATAAATTAAGTTTTTTGCCCTTATTTTCTACGTGTAATATTTTAAATTCTCTGTTAAAATTGTGGTTTGTTGAATTAATATGAGACGCATATGAAGAGTCACTCTTATTATTTCTAAATGAAGAAAAATGCTCTTTGATGCGTATTTCAAACGATCTACCTGTCTGTCCGATATACGTCATAGGGCAACTACCGCAGGTTAACTCATAGACTCCTGACTTTTTATTGTTGTTTGTTAAATCTTTATTGTTTTTTATAAATTTGGATAAATTGTTGTTAGTTCTATACGCTGTATTAATGTCAAACTTTCTTAAATATTTACAAATTTTTGTGCTTGAAGAGCCTATAAACGTGATCATTTTACAAAAGCCATATCACAAGTTTACCAAATATTAAATAATAACAACCAAAAATTTAAAATGATCACGTTTATAGGCTCTTCAAGCACAAAAATTTGTAAATATTTAAGAAATTAATACAGCGTATAGAACTAACAACAATTTATACAAATTTATAAAAAACAATAAAGATTTAACAAACAACAATAAAAAGTCAGGAGTCTATGAGTTAACCTGCGGTAGTTGCCCTATGACGTATATCGGACAGACAGGTAGATCGTTTGAAATACGCATCAAAGAGCATTTTTCTTCATTTAAAAATAATAAGAGTGACTCTTCATATGCGTCTCATATTAATTCAACGAACCACAATTTTAACAGAGAATTTAAAATATTACACGTAGAAAATAAGGGCAAAAAACTTGATTTATTAGAGTCACTTGAAATCAATAAATTAAAGAAAACCGACAAGATATTAAATGATCAATTAGAAACAAATAATTCACCTTTACTTAATTTATTTATTTGATACTCAGACAGTCACATATTGTATTTTTCCATAGAATTTCTTTACCGCCCTGTAATATAATGTAAACCCCTAGTTTTTATTACTTAAGAACAGTATTGTATAAACCGAAGTGAAAGTTTGTGAATAGACATTTTAGTAATAAAAAGTACCCATTCCTTCAAATATTTAAAATAAAACATGTGTTTGTTACCGTATACTTGCGTTAAAAAATTTGTAAATAAGTTAGTTATATGTCTGATGAAGCTCAGGTTGGAGCGAAACGATCGTTGCAGTGTCAATTAAAAAGTGAAATTCATTAAAATTTGTTTTATTTTATCCTGATAATAGTTATAATGGAATTTCATCCAGTAAAGGCTGAAACAATTATATACATATATATGCATTAAACTTAGGCAGTTTCTTCTATTACGTACCTATAAAATCAACTTAATATTATAAGCCATGTTAATATCAATTTTTTTTTAATTCGATTTAGTTTCTTGACATTGATTTAATAACTGTTATTAAGTCATTTTGTTTAGCACTCGATTCGCATGTACATATATTGCTATCACAATAAATCTTTTGAAGTTCCTTCGAGGCAGGTTATTTGTTTAACTTTTACACATTTATGACCACACCTATAGTACAAGTGTCTTTTAAAAATACCGCATACAGTAAGCACGAGATCAGTTTTACCTTGCCAAAAAATAATAATTGCATAGAACAGCCTACACACTTATTAATGCCATAAATATTTGTATTCTAACCAATATTTATCGTTTATTTCTTTATCGATATGGAGAACTTCAAGCAGCTTGCATCGACATATGTATAGATATGCTAATGAAATAGTGAAGTTAAAAAAGATATAAAAAAAATTAAAAATTAGTCCAATGTCGAGTGCCAATTATTCATTTTAATAGAAATTAATTTAATAAAACAATTAGAAAAAGATTAGTGAATAAATAAAAATATTTGTTCGAAAACATTTTTTA
The DNA here is from genome assembly GCA_935421215.2 of Melolontha melolontha. NCBI lineage: Eukaryota > Metazoa > Arthropoda > Insecta > Coleoptera > Scarabaeidae > Melolontha > Melolontha melolontha. The sequence goes on from OW285242.1 coordinate 66,099,128, forward strand.
ATATATCTAATTATTAAGTAGGTACGTAAATATAGAAAAAAAAATATTCTTTTGTTGTGAAGGCAAGGAGAAACAGATGAGATTAACCATGCGTTATAAAAAAAAACATGCAGTTTTACGATACAAATAAAGACAACATTTTTAATTATTATTATTCGAGATTTACGTTAAAATTACATATATCGATGCAAATTGAATTATTAAACACATGAGTATTAAAAAAGGAAAAGCGTATTTGTTAAGCGATACGAAGATACAGAAGATAATATTTTATCACTGTTTGAACTTTTTTTTCAAGACTCCTGAGGAACTTTCGCCACTTCTTTGGAAGTCCTTACAATCCGGTTTTTTCGGAGTGGATTAGTCCCGTTTGTTCTGAAGTATTTGTATCCAAGGAAGCACTATATTCTGCTCGTATGAGTTGGGAAATCTCAGTGCTCCAATAATTCAATCTGTTTACTACTATTATCAAGATATCAAATGTTATCTACTGCTTCAAACTCGAAACTTTCTATCTTAACGTTCTCAGATTACTTCTTTCTCGTCTAGAGAATTCCATGAATTTACTTTTGTTTTGGTTAACCTTTAATTCTTGCTTGCTTCGGTAAAGCCACTGCGTAATTATTGAGGGTCACTTGCTATTATTGCAATATCATCAACGTAGGTGATTATCTGCACCTACTACTGTATAATCGTCCCTTTTATATCATTCTTAAAATCGCACACCTCAGTTAACATAGAAGTGATATAATTTCTAGTTTGAAAAACTGAATATTCATCCTATAGATAATTATTTAATATCCAACATTCCACGTTTTTTGATAAATGGTAAGAAACTTTAATTAGAACCCTTCGCTATTATAGGTTTATGTTAATACATCTTGCATATACAAAAGTCAATTTTCAATATTACTGCCTTCGTTTCAACTGTTACAGATATTAATCAAGTTTCGTATCTGAAGGCGATATTTCTTGACCGAGTGCAGGATGACCTACATTAGTAAAGTTACTTCAATCCTTATACATCAATTAACAGCATGCATTGATATTTGTGGTAATAAAATACGCTTATTATTCATACATTAAACATTATTACGACATGATATATCTACGAGTATATGCTCATCAATTATAACTAAGGACATAGAAAATATTGCATCAGTAGGAAAGAATTTATTAATTTCCGTGCCTGTATCATTCGAAATAAGACGTAAAAGTGTTTCTTTGGGAGTAGTGACCTGATAACTAAAGCAATATTTAATCCATAGTTACGTTTCGATAGTATATATACTACCTTCTTCAAACTGTAATTTTTTTATTAATTCAAATTAGTGAAAGTGAAAGGGAGTTTTTGTTGTGAATTTTCGATCCCAGTATCATGCACAGGCGAGTCTATAGCAAGATGAAACCCATGTCTGCATGTCTGGATAACAACCTTCACAAATATCAATTTGTATTGTGTTCTCCACAATAAACTTTTAATAATATATTTATATTACTAAAATGTTTTTATTTTATACAGAAAATGGCGAGGTTCCCCCACTAAAGTATGTTTTAAATTGTTTTATTCAAACTTCATTTCATAGACACGAATTGTATAGTTTAAAATTGTTTTCGAACTTTCGAATAAAATATATTGTCCAGCATTACCTCTCTTGGGCAATTTTCATGTACCTTCATGTGATATTCATCATTTTACCATCTTCATATAAAAAAACGAAATCACCAACGCAAATCACCTTTACTGAATCTGTTTGTGTAATATAAATATTTAAAAAAGATTTAGCAGCCCCAAAATATGTATGTCCTCACCATTAATTAGAGTTTGGGGTATAAGTTTATTAACCAATGTCTAAATACAATTTTGCTGTTTAGGTTAGTTTCTAGTTTTCTTCAAACCTCTGAAAAAAACAATATATAATATATATATACAATATAATTTATGGGATTTTTAAAATGAGCGCCAGCTACTTGCTGACAGTAAACTAATCTGTCAGTAAATTCACTTGTAACTCTCGCTATGTTGTCTGGTGAAATGCTTCGTATCTCTTCATTAATTCTTTCGTCAATTTCTAGGTCCGGTAAGATACACTTTCTGTTTTAGATAGCACCACAGGAAGTAAGCTAGTGGATTGAGATCGGGAGAACGTGCAGGCCATTCAATTTTGACTCTCCCCACAATCCATCTGTGGGCAAAAGCTGAATCTAATCGGTCTCGAACGGTAACTGAATAGTAAGCGGTGTCCCATCCTGCTGAAACTAGATGTTTTGTGGAAGTCGGTCATTTTCCTCTAATGCAAGAATTATCTGGTTATTTAAAAGTTCTAAATATCCTTGACCATTTACAGTTTCTTGTATAGAACAAGCCCTATTATTCTGTTTCTACAAATACTTAAAACGTTAAGCTTTCTAGTATGTTGCATTTGCGCCTATTGTATCCAGTGAGGATTACTCTGTGCCCAATACTGACAGTTATGTCTATTTATAGTACCATTCAAATAAAAGATTGCCTCATCCGAAAATACTATATTATTTACAAAATTGTTATCACGACTACAAATACTTATCATTGATTCACAAAACTCTTGCCTTCTGTCGACATCATAATCAGAGATTCTGAACGAGGCGAATTTTTATATTTAAAAAATACTTTAAATGATGGTTCTTCATCGTTAATTTTCGGGTCTAAAATGTTATTACACTTATTACAATATCTTTTTTAATTTAACAGGTATTTACATGGTTCCATACATTTGCCAATCATTGTATATATTGGTATGGATGGCAATTATATAATATTGCTTAATATCTCTATAAACTATAAACTACTAGCGATTATAGTATTATTTTAATGTAACAAGATTTTTATAACAATTGATTTGAGAATTAATTTATAATGTAATTATTTTTTAAGCGAGCATGTATTTCTTATATTAAAATAATAAATATAGTAGTGCAATTATACCTCAAGGCACCCTAAATAAAAAACTTCGTTATTTTGGTTCGGGCTTAGTAGGATCAGGAAGCATTAATATTACTGTTATCGAATTCATAAATATACATTAAATGACTGACTTTGTAAATAAAACAACATATAAATAGAAAAATCTAAATATTTATTATAGTTTGTTTTCAAGTTGGTAAAAGAAATATCGGAGCTTTTGTACGTGTGAGAATATTGGTATTTGTGTAGTACGACTTAATAATAATGTATTATAAGCAATGATTTACATGAGTGAACTAACTTTACATATACATGTGTGTGTTTATGTAAAATACTTTAATAAATTATTGAAATATTTCTATTAAAACTACGGTAAGTCATTAATATGAAATTTTGAATATACTGTTCAGCTATTTTTACTACAAAATATTGAAATAGTTCTTTTATTTTGGTTATTTATATCGATCAAGATTGGTGACCTTGACGCTATTTAATACCTGTGCTTCTGTCGGTTTAACGGATGAAAGTGTTCTACCAAAGGTGAGGAACAGGATAATCGCGTCTTCTGTGATCAGGATATGGTGTTAATCTTGGTAAACAGGAATTATTTAAGCCGGAGCAGGTGTGGTTGGATATTTGAGGTTTCTAACCTCAAATCAGGATATAGACACTGGAAAAATACTTCAAGATGTGTTGGATATTTATATTATCTTGAGGAACAACGTTTGAGGTATTTATTTTTGCTTTTTACGGTGTTTTTAGAGAAAATTCTCGGATCGTTCAAAAATTTGATTGGCTTCTACAAAATTTTGGGAAAAAGACGCCGTTCTCCTATTCTTTTTTCAAAACTATATATTTTGATAAATGTCGGAGTAATTTTGATTTAAATTATTAGCTGATGATTGACAATTTAAATATTTATTTTATTTCAATATGTTGCATTAATTTTTATACGATTTTACGTAATGAGTTTATATTCAAATTAGCATTAGATAATTCGCTTAATGAACATACATTTCTGGATTTTCGTGCCATGAAATATTTGAAAAGTGTAGTTTGTACATAATTTTACTATCATTATTTTAACAATTTTCAAACTTTAAATGTCGAATTGGACAGTTGTAATAGGTTGATTTTATTGCAAAAATATAAATAACGAATTTTTATTGGTTTAATGTGTTAATTTAGAAGTTATATCTTGGTAAAATAAACATTTCACAAAAATCATCGTAATATTACATGGCCTTTTAAATTGACTTTTAAATTGTTTTATTTCATGAACTATTAACATATTATCAACTAATTCCTTATTTTGGTTTTCAAGTTAGATGAGATAATATGACCCACTACAATATATATATATATATATATATATATATATATATATATATATGTATATATATACGATATACTATATATTGACTGCAATTTCTCAAAATTGAAGGTACAAATATTTAATTAATTCACTTAAATATTATAAAGAACTAAGTGCCTAATTACTTGTTACAAATATCTTAAAACGATATCATTACAGAAATATTCAAAACCTCTTTTCAAACGGGTTTCCTAAATTTTCTTCCGCGTTAGTTAATAACATTAGCAGACCTCATTCCACGTTCATAATCTTTGCGTACTATTAAGGTTCTTTCATCGTAAAGTTCGCGTTTGTGGCCTAAGGCGAATCCATTGAAAGTTACCACACCCAAAGTCGTGAATCGCTGGTCACTTAAACCTCTACCTAGTAACACAAATTTCTTTTGTACCTCACTAACAATACCGACAAACACAAATCATCTTTTATTTGAGTTTATAACAATAGTTACTGATGAGATAGCGGAGATATCAGAAGACCATGTAATTAATTTACAACAATAGAAGAATAACGATTCTGATTTGGACTATTTGATAATTACTTTGAATGAAGGAAATCCATTGCGTTGTATTATGCGTTCTGTGAATAAAAAATGTATGAGACTAATTTATCTAAATCAGAATGTTATTTAAAAATAAGTATAAGATATTGTATTTGGAAACTTATGAGTAATTTCATAATATTAAATATTTGTATTTAAAATTAATCCAGGTTGGGCGGCAATTATTGATTTCCATTTAAGCAAATTTATATGTAACATATTTATTTAAACAAATAATATACCAAGTTCTTTTTTATCATTACACATACATCGCCCTATGTGTAGACCAATATTTAAAATTGTCTTCGCACAAGGTATATGCCTGTTTGGATAATTAACTGTTTTAAATTATCTATTTTTCGATCAAATGTATTTAGTTTAAGATTTATGTATATATGAAAAATCAGAAATATTTGACAATTGGAAAAATACGACACTGGTGTATAACTGGTTGCCTACTATGCCACCAATGCATTGATTTATTTTTTTAGCTCTACACATAGGGCGATGTATGTATAATGATAAAAAAGAACCGGTATACAAAATTACATAGAAGTATGAACACTCACCAAACATGTTTTCTTTTGACTCAAATAAAAAGTGTTCTTTTCAGCTTTATTAGTTCAGTATATATTTCTATTTTATTGGGATTTTTGTTTGAACATTCGCGTAAGCATCTTGAAAATTTAGTACCACTGTATGTGTTTAAAAATTCTTCAATTATTTACTTTGTTAACATTGTAAAGAAATAGAAACTTTTGAACCTAGTGAGTTTGATTGAGAGGGATGGATTATGATTTTTTGGAGAATAGCAGCCTAGATGAATAGAACTTACTTGTTGTTAGGTATGGCTTTAAGAAGGTCAAATATACACAGAATAAAAGGTACACAGACAGACAAAGAAGTGGAGAACGTTGTCGAAGAACTACAAAGTGCTAAGAAGGCCACCTTAGCCGCTAGTTTTAAGAGACTGTTTCTCCAGCATTAGAACGATTGGAAATGAATGATTTACTGAACTTGAGACGCCTTTTGAAATGCAAAATGAAAAGTCTTCTTTGATGCTGCCTTTCACTGCCTAGCATCAACGGAAAAAGGTGGTTCAGAAACTACGCGACCTACGTGAATAAAAATACTTTATCACTGCTCTCAACTCAGTTTTTTTATATTATTACAAAATCAGACGAGACGTTTACTTTGACGTACTGTCAAAAACAGACTAATTGACAGATCGCTCTGTATTGTCGTATTTAACCTATTAACAAATGATTCTAGGAATGGTAAGAAGATTCCTACGAATTCGTGCCATCTCTGTGTTAGGCCACGTAGTTTACGAACATTCCTCGTAATTGATTTCAATGGTGCTGAGAACAATTACAATGAAAGAATATAACACAATAGTTTTAGCAACGAATCCAGCTTTTATTTAGATATGCATTGTTGTCGAAACAGGGTGAGAAGCCGACGTGGTACTTTTCAATTTAATTCATGTCTTTCTTTATCAGATTGGTTTGAATTTCTAATCAACTGATGTATGTCAAGAATTATCGAAATGAAATCATAATTACAGAGTATTTATGTTTCGATATCAACATGGTATATTTAAAACGGTTATAGGATATTAGACTTAAATAATTTACAAAACAAATGCCAGAAAGATTAATGAATAAATAAAGTAATTTCTTAAAAATTCCTTCTGTAAGAACATAATTAGAAGGATTATAAAGAGTAGGTTTTGTAGTATCTTAATAATACATCACTTTAACACCACGGCAATATTCAGTTCTATTGTAATTAATCAACAAATAAATAACTTATCCCACATATTTCATTGTCTCAGCATTTGCCTTATTAACATAAAAATCCGCGTTGAGTAACATCAACGGCAAAAGATATGTACATACAATGACCCCACCGTACAGATATTACGCAGTCAACATAACAAATAATCACGCCGCTATATAATTCATATTTTTCCATAGAATATAGTTCACATAATAGAAAATCGTTAGTGTCTGTGTTGAACGAACTAGTCCATCAGGTGAACTCAATAACAATAGAAAATGGAAAGTGTTTTGATTTGCATTTGTCAATGGAGTTAAACGTAATCTTTTGATGTCCTACACGGAGAAAATTGCGTGACGGACTGAATGGTTAGGTGTGTGTATGTGTCCCATTAACATATAATTGTTTATAAAATAGAAATCATGGAAATATTTTTTTAATATTGGAAAGTTTGAGAATATGGTTACATTCATTAATATTTTTTTCTAGAACTTGCTTTAATATGTATGTCAAAGGTAATTCCTTTGGATACTTACTTACATTTACATATCCATCACCTAGAAATATTTTTATAAATAAAGACTTTATTTACTTCTTAGGTTTCTAATAAAATCATCACAAACATCATTCTGTGATTAGCGCATTGTACTTTATTACCAAGATGCAATGTTTGAAGGATATTAATGAATTCACTAGTCATAAGTAACTTTGAATATAAAGCCTTTGTTGCATGGTATTTTTTTATAAAATCAAGACCATTTTATTTTACTACCTTAGGACTGTGAAAAAGAACATATCAATGTTTAACTAACATAAAATGTAAGGACATAATGCAAACGTTAAAAAACATATCTGTACATGGACATACACAACGATTGATACTTCTACGTACAAACACGTGTTTCGATCTGTACCTGGAGAACTATGGACTACACAGTTAAATGCAAAGTTTCTTTTCTTTCCTCTCTTGGCCGCCAGAAGTCTCGAGAGACCTTTTTGGAACATGTGAGGTACAAAATTGTGTTATACGTAGCGTTAATGAATTTATTAATAATACTTCTTCTCCACGTACACTGACGACATCTAAGAGAAGATCTAAACACGTATTTATACGTAGAAGTATCAATGCTTAATCCATATATATATATGTCCAGGTACCTATACATATCCATATATGTTTTTTAATGTGTATTATGTACTTCAGTACTGTTTGGTCAAGATAGACAATACAATTATAATAGTTTTTTCAATCTGTATTACAAATACAATAAAAAAAATATTTGTGTGAAATAAATGTGGCTTGAAGGTGATTATTCAGGAAAAATATCTTCATTTCTAAAATAAAATTATGTCTTGAGATATAAATTCCAATGGATTAAAAGCAAACGTAATGAGTATGAGGCAACTAACAAGGCGCTGATTCAAATGACCGATACTGTTGACTTTTATCTCTACACATAATAATGTTATTAGATAATGTTATAAGATATTATTACTGTTATTATACAGGGTGTCCAGAAACTCTCCTGACAAACGAAGACCGGAGATTCCTCTGATAATTTTAAGACAATTAAACCCAAATTCACCTAGTCCGAAAATGCTTCCTAAGGGAGCTAGAGTTCTTTGAAAATGGCGCCTTGTATTTATTTTTTTTAAATTCCTCCAGAACGCTTCTATTTAGAAAAACAAAAACTGGTATGCTTATTTATCCTCCAGAGATGAATCGATTCCATCAATTGCGAATTTCTAGTACCGGTCATAGGCGTCCGTTTTGGGTAGGTCAACGGTTATTTTAAGGCATAACTTTTTTGTCTTTAACTTTTAAACATTTGTGGCACTAGATTATTAAATTTTCAGGTATTCCAGTACTAAAAGGTACTCTTACTTTAAGTCGGTAGGATACACCGTTTTCTAGAAAAATCGATTTGAAAATTTTTCGTTTTTTCTTCATTAAAGTTCAATTTTTTATTTTTTGCAATAGTTAGCTCTGAACTGCCAACAGAAGTAAAACCTACGTTTTTCATTGTCAAATTTTTGTCAGTTCGCGAAGTTTATCTTTTCATTTTTTACTTTGTGTTATTCAAACACAACGACTTCAATTTAAAAAAAAAATGGTTTTTACTAATGAGGAATACGCCGATATGCATTTAGTTTATGGCGAAATGAGGTGTAACGCTCGAGCGGCGCAACGTAGATACGCTGAAAAATTTCCCAATCGTCAGCATCCCACTCACTCAACATTTACAGCTCTTCATCAACGATTAAGAGAAACAGGTTCAGTGGTCCCAAAAAATAATGAAACAGGGAGACATAATGATGTAACAGCAGAACATGAAGATGTTATTTTAATGGAAGTTGAGGAAAATCCAGAAATTAGTGTTCGAAGACTGTCTGCCATGTACCCCAAAATTTCTAAATCTTCCGTAGGAAATATCTTACACAAAGAAAATTTATATCCGTTTCATTTTACAAAGGTGCAAGCACTGCTAGAAGGAGATTTTCCTGCTCGCGTAGAATTCGCTAGATGATTACAAAATCAGAAAAATCAAGATGAAGATTTCTTCAGGAACATTTTGTTTGGTGACGAAGCTACATTCTCAAAAAATGGAATTTTTAATGTACATAATGCACATTATTATTCGTACGTTGGTGACAATCCCCACGTTGTTCAAGAATTTAAGCATCAGCATAGGTTTAGCATAAACGTCTGGATAGGAGTAGTTGACGATTATCTACTTGGACCTGTGGAATTACCTGCTCGTTTAAATGGTGCTGATTACTTACATTTCCTGCAAAATATTTTACCTGATTTGTTAGATGAGGTGCGTTTAAATATTCGGCAAAACTTGTGGTTTCTACAGGACGGCTGTCCGGCCCACTTTAGCAGGAATGTACGAGACTTTCTAGATAATAACTACGAAGACCATGGGATTGGAAGAGGCGGTCCAATTGCTTGACCAGCAAGGTCGCCGGATTTGAATCCTTGCGATTATTGTGTTTGGGGATACATAAAAGCATTTGTTTATTCCGTTCCGATACAAAATCGCGCACAACTCTGGCTAAGGATACAAGATGCTTGCAACGAATTTAGAAATAACTTTGGAATTTTTGCAAGAATTCGGCGTTCTCTAAGCAAAAGGGTAAACTTATGCATAGAGACTAATGGTCATCACATCGAGCAACTTTTGTAACAATCTACCTTTGATACTTGTTCTTTTTTTGTTAGTTTCGTTCCATTGTAATAAATAATTTGTTTTTAATTTATTAAATTAATTTTCATCCATGCCTTGATAGTCCAAGCCAACTTCGTCGCTAAAAATAAGTAGGTACATAATAAATTGAACTTTAATGAAGAAAAAACGAAAAATTTACAAATCGATTTTTCTAGAAAACGGTGTATCCTACCGACTTAAAGTAAGAGTACCTTTTAGTACTGGAATACCTGAAAGTTTAATAATCTAGTGTCACAAATGCTTAAAAGTTAAAGACAAAAAAGTTATGCCTTAAAATAACCGTTGACCTACCCAAAACGGACGCCTATGACCGGTACTAGAAATTCGCAATGGATGAAATCGATTCATCTCTGGAGGATAAATAAGCATACCAGTTTTTGTTTTTCTAAATAGAAGCGTTCTGGAGGAATTAAAAAAAAAATAAATACAAGGCGCCATCTTCAAAGAACTCTAGCTCCCTTAGGAAGCATTTTCGGACTAGGTGAATTTGGGTTTAATTGTCTTAAAATTATCTGAGGAAACTCCGGTCTTCGGTTTGTCAGGAGAGTTTCTGGACACCCTGTATAATAAAGTACAATCCGTTAATCACAGGAGAATGATGTTCGTGACAATTTTACGAGATATCTCAACAGCAAAAAAATATTAATTTACGAAAATATTTCTAGGTGATAGATATGTAAAAGTATCTAGAGAAATTCCTTTTGACATACAAGGGGCGTTTTTTATGTTCTTTACCCAGCTATGAAAACAATATGCTATCGTGACAATTTTATTACGTCACGTTTTTGTGGCATTTTATGGTGTCATCTCCAGGTTTGGTTCGAATTGCTTAACATTCGTTACTTTTACATTCGTTTGAAGGAGAGAAAATGAGTGATTTGAAACTGGAACACAGAAGCGTCATGAAATTTTTAACAAAAGAAGGCAGTAGCCCTTGGAATATTCATGAGAGAATGGTAGCAGTATATGGAAAATAGCTCGTGCTATTTCCAAGTGAAATTTGGTGTAAAGAATCAATTCATGATGATCCAAAGTGTGGAAAGTGTCAAGATTTGGTGTTTAATGACCACCGAGTAAAAGTTTCAGTTATTGCTAGAGAAATTGGAATCTCAGAAACAAGAGTTTTTAAAATTCTACAGGAAGATTTGGGAATGAGCAATATGTCGGTACGATGGATTCTCAGAACAAAAATTGTATAGACGACAAATTTTTGAAGAAAATTTGACTGTTTTATCTCAATAGGAAGGTTTCTTAAATAGAATTGTAACTGGGGATGAAACTTGAGTAATCATTGGGACCCTGCCACGAAACCAGAGTCCATGCAAAGATTTCATAAGGACTCTCCACCGTCCAAGAAAGCAAAAACTCAATCTTCTGCGGAAAAAGTGGTGGCCACAGTTTTCTGGAATGCGAAGGGGATTCTCTTAATTGAGCATATGCCAGAAGAGACTACAATAACGGGAAATGTCTACAAAGACACAATTAAGAACATGAACCTATACGCAAAAAAATCTGTGGTATAAACTAGATAGACTAATGGGCACAAAGATGTTGCAAAGATGATACACTTGATGTTATTAAATGTAATATTGTTTTTTCAGCTTCAGCTCATGCCAGAAAGTAGTTCTTTGCTAAGTATGGTTATACATGTATAGTATACAGGGTGTAAACGAAATATACCGACATACTTTAATATGTGATAGCTGTATTAATATTAACCATAAAATGCGGATGCACGAAAACGAGATCCAAGAAAAAAATATCTAAAAAATGAGCGTGGCACGACCGGACTCCGGTAAATTTAGTATTCCTTTATAACTGCAGCGCCACCCCTACTGAAGCGTAATGGTGGGAGTTGTAGATGCAATGATGCATACTGTACGTTGGAAGTCAGTCTGTTAACGACTTCCGTGAAGTATGGCTTATTCAAAACACGAATTAACAGATATCGTCTTACTATACGGTGAAACAGGTGGTATTGTTAGAGCTACTAGACGTATTTATGAAGAGCGGTTTCCAAACCGAACATGTCCATCAAATGATTTAATTTTACAAACCTTGTACAGATTGAGACATCGCGATACATTGCATCCAAGTTATGACGCTGTAGCCATGAAAGACGATCTTCGGTAACTTATTTTTGAAGCTGCCGCCCATATCCGTGAAGATCACGCCGTGGTAAATCGTGTACTTCGAAAGTTTACCGATCGGTTAGAAGCTTGTATTTATGCAAATGGCAACCACATTGAACATCTCCTTTAAGCTTTCCACCTGTTTCACACGAATTTGCCCTTTTTAGAGCAAAGAAATTGTTATTTAAAAAAGAAGTAAATAGAATACAGAAAAAAAATATGAACATTAAATTAAAAATTACAAATGTAATTTATTATTTTTCGGCGTGAATTTAATTATTAGACATTTAAGGAAACTCTATATTGGATTTTTTTCGTGATCATTAAAAAAAGAGGCAAATAGAACACAGAAAAAAAACATGAACATTCAATTAAAGTTACAAATGTAATTTATTATTTTTCGGCGTCAATTTAATAATAAGACAACTAAATTACAAATTCCATATCACCACAAAACTCTTATACCATTTAAATTTTTTAAAGAAACTGGTTATTACATTTTTTTTCTGGATATTATATTTTATATATATTTTATTACTTTAATCTTGTTATTTATTATGATGTGATGTTTCTCGCCAATTTAATATTTTCGACATTACCGGAATAGTTTTGTGAAAATATTTGTTAAATAACTTTGGCAAGGTCGTGTAGAAAGCGCAAAATTTTACGTGATACTTAACTTACTAGAAAGTTTATTAGTTAAATAGTTACATTCGATTTTACTTATGCAATTTTAATGATTGCGTAATGCCTGTTAAGATCAAAGAGAAAAACAATGCTTATACGATTTATTTACCAAGATAAAACACGTTAATGGCTACATTAATTAAAGATAGGTGAAACTAACTAAATTTTTCTTACTTATTTACGGTTAAATTACATTATTTATACGTTATTTTAAAATAATTTTTGGCATTTCAAGATATTAATATTATTAATGGATTAATTCGATTTGGATTTATTAAAAATGAGAGATTTTGTCGAAAATACAACGTGTTTCAAAAAGAATTACATCTAGTTGTCCATGAATTTCTCTTATAATTCTTGAAATGCGGATATAGATTAAATGGTATCATCTAGAGATATGGTGATGGAATTAATAACAAGTACAATTAGATTATTAATTTATTTAATAAGATTACTTTAAAGATGGGATATTAATCAAACAACCAAGGTGAATAACTAATTTTTAGAAACTTTAATTATTCTAATTTATAACAAGTGTTCAACATGGTCACCATTCTGTTGAATGCATAATGCAATACGACGTTTTATGTTGTCAAAAATATTCTGCAATACATTTGGTGTAATTTCATTATATTTAATTGTAATAGTTTAAGTTATTCATTCTTGTCTTATATACTTCATTTTTTAGCAATCCGAAAATAGAAAAATCTAACGGAGTAAGATCTGGTGACCTTGCTGGCCAAACACCTCTGCTTATAACTCGATGAGGGAAATAATATTTTATGTACAGTAGCCCCATCTTGTTGGGAGTAACCCCCATTGAATTCGTCTCGACGTACTTAAAAATGGTGTTAATAACTGTTCTTGGTATCGTTGGCTATTAATGTTATTCTGAAAAAAATATTGGTCCTATTTTTCTACGACGAGATACACCTAACCTCTCCAGCTTAACAGGATATAAAGGGACTTCGATGTGATTGTTTAGATTGTCTATAGACCATGTTCTGTAATTTTGTTTATTTACAAATCTGCTCAAATGAAACCATGCTTCATCAGTTATAAAACTTAAATCAAGAATTTCGTCATTATTTAAATTTTCTTGAAAGAAGTTGCAATAATTAAGCTTACTAGCGTGATCTCTAGGTAATATCTGTTGAACAATCGATACTTTGTATGGATACATATTGCTATGAACTGTGGTTTGGAAATTAGCTATTCCACCATTCACGACAAATCTATCCAGCTAGAATATTCAGTCGGCTTATTTCCAAAATGGGAGTGGTTTCCTCTCAGGGTTCCAATCGGAAAAGTGGAAAATTATTGAATTAGTAAAATTTACTTAGTTTAGCGCCACTCAAAATTTGTTTGAGAAAAGTTCCGATAATGTCTTTAAGTTACTTATTAAAATGTGTAGAAAATATTATTAAATTATAGAACACAATATAAAATTTAAATGAAAATTTAATACAAAAATAATAAAAAAATAAAAAAAAAATCTTTGTAAAGTATAAAGATTAATATTGCCTCATTAAACAATATTATAAAGGTAAAAATAACGCATGGAAATGACAGCTGCATGCGTGCGAAAACCTTCATGACAACCGATCAAAATTAAAAATAATAAATTACAAAGAACCTTTTTAATTTCTCCCAAGAGAACAAAATCAAAATAAACAAACTAACTTGACAGCCCGAAGCAAACTCTAACGTATGTGCAACCACAGGTGACAAAAAAGTGCCCTTGATATTCCCAACGTATAAAATTTTTACAGTTACAGAATTTTTTTACTAGAAATTTTAAAAACCTTCTTTGTTATTTACATCAAAAATCTAAGACTAAAACTCAATACGATAATAATGATACAATAGAAAAATACAATATTCAATTCATTCAATATAAAAAATATCTTTTAATAATATATTTTACTTACGTAAAAAAAATATATTCGAGCCGCGTGAGTAAGAAAGTGTAAAATATAACAATTACGAGATCACCAAACTCGTATAAATATCGGTAATGAAAAAAAAAGCACCAACCACTAATTAAATCAAAAATAACCCGAAGTTACTTTAAAAAGATAAAGATTTATCTTTAAAAAAAAGACATTCTTATCTCACCTAACACTTGTGTCTGCCTTAAGGTCAAATCAAGCGCGCAGGCTTAGAATGTAAAACCAGTTTTTTTCACAAAAATAATGAATTTCAAAATTATACACTTGCGTTCAAAATAATAGTACAACTATAAATACATAAATTTTTATAATATTTATGGGGAAAAGTCCACAGCACTATGTAAACGACGCTTCAAAATTCGATTAACGGTACTAGAAGATACGTTCGTTTGAACTGATAAACGACGAACTGATGTATGTAAGTTTTCTCCAACAAGTTTTTCTACGTGTTCAACAATATTTTGCTGTGTACTGGTCTACCAGAACTTTTACCTTTTAGTACAGATTCTGTAGCCCGGAACTTCACTACGACTAGACGAATGTGATGATGTAAAACGGTATTATCCACAACTCTATTGAGAAACTGTCGCTTATATTCCGCGTAGATATATTGCTTCAACAATAAAAATATTTTCTTGCAATGTGTACATTATTTAGTAGTACATATTGATTATTAAGTAAAAAAAATATTTGTAAGAAAAAAAAATATTGCTTGTCACAAAATGGCAAATGTCAAAATGACATTAAATAGATAGTTATAAACAAAAGATAAGTGGCTTATAATAATTTGAAAGTACTAGTTACTTAGTGCCTATTGAGATGAAGTTCTTTTTTAAAACACGTTGTAGAAAAAGAAATTTACGAATCAAATTTATTTATTTTTGTTGCTTGCACAATATATCTTAAACTGTTGACTAAAATAATAAATAATACAGGTCTACAATTCTTTTACACATCGCAATGGCCTTGGTAGCAGGTTTCCATTGCTTTAACTTCTTTGTGAAATCGTTTGCCTTGTTCTTCACTCGTTGCACCAAAATTTTCAGGAAAATAACCAATATGGCTGTTGAGAAAATGCACTTTAACACTCGTTCTACACCCTAGATTTCTAAAATGTCGTAACATTTTCTTCGCAATTTCCTTATAGTCCTCAGACTTTTTGTTATCAATAAAGTTTTCTGACACTTGTTTGTATGCGAAGCATGCTGACTTCCCTAACTCGGACATCAACTGAGGAAAGGTCTCATTCTGCATAAGTTGACGAATACCTGCTGCCATTTTAACTTCAGTTTCCTGTGGTAACTTTATAACAAGAAATTTGAAACAATCACTGTCCATATTCAGAGCAGTTACAAATAGTTTTATCAAGACTAATTTGATATGGAGTGGTGGAAGAAGGACATTTGAAGGTTCATACTTCACATTTTTTCTCCAGTAACTGAATTGCTCCTCTATGGCTAGTTTCGTTTTGCCCGATGCTCTGATCTAACCCTACTGTCCTATTCACAATGGAAGCAGGGATATTTAGTAAATCCCGCTTGCTGGCCTAGAAGAACAGAGATCACCACAGACACTCCATTTATGTTCCATATACGTCACCTTCTCTAACAAAACTTTCAAAGTACCGTACGATTCTTTTAACTTAAATATATTCATTAATATTTCAGTTAATTAAACCTGCAGAAACAGTTTTGTATTAGTTTTATGTGTTTAATATATTTGTAATATTTCATTGAAGACATAAGTACATTATTACATTAGATTTGATTTTGTATGAAAACCTAGTCCAATAGAAGAAAACTGACAAATTAGAATTTAGAGTATTTATATTGTTACACTTCGTATATATACGAATATTTTAATTTAATTTTAAATTATATTTCTTCACAAATATATCTCGAATTTAAAATATTAATTCAAAATTAACCATTTTCTATATTTATTCGTTGCAAAGAGAATACCCTTCTATCGTTTTCTATCTCTGTTATCGTACTTGCCGACTAGCTTCGACATCTACCTGATTGAACTGTCAATTCATTTTCAACGTTCGTTTACAAAATATATATTTCATTGTTAAAACTTAGTTATTTAATTAGTTACGTACTCTTCTTTATAATTATGTCATGTCGCATATCATTTTAAAGCTTTCTTCACAATGAATATTTTTATTATTTGTTTCATCGATATCACAACTCTTAGCTCGCGCCTTTGATTAATTCTTAATTCAAGACATCTAAAACTTTGATCCCTCTCCACTTTGGGCCATAACACACTTTTTCGACAACAAATGCTCTCTTACACCAAACTCATCCTGTTTCGTCTCAACTGCCATCCCGTAACCATCGTTTCTTCGTAACAGCAAACATCGTCTTCTTTGTACTGATCAAGTATCCGTCACGAACCACGTGGCCACGTGCCTACGTTTCAAACGAAACTCTGTATTGTTCGATGCAGAGATTATTTTATTTACTCTCGTTCACATTAATTTAATTAATTAACTTTTTTTTCCAGAGCGTAATTTTTGTATGTTAATTTTTAGATACTTATTCGACGTTTCTTGTATATTGCTACTTTTATTTAATCATTTTAATAAATTTTAAATCGCTCAATTTCTTATGCAAATATTGAATAAAAACTTTAAGGACAACGTTGTTGTCTTTTCATTGAGTTTAATAAGTCGTAATATATTTATTTCAGTATATTACACACTTCCTGGACCTTTGATGCATCATCAACGCCACCATTTAGTACTAAACATTTTAAGTATTGTTAGGACGGTCCAGCTAGCCCAGAAAAAATCAATACGAGCCACAAGCATCCATCTTGTAACAATTTGGCGCTCCCACGTGGTGAAATACAGATACAACATACGCCCAAATAGTGTTCTGGTAACAATATTATATACCTATGTCCAGGTGTAAAATTAAAGAAACGCACGAAAAATTAATTTTGTAGTAGACTGTAGTGGACTGTAGTAGACTGTAGTAGTCTGTAGTAGACTGTAGTAAACTGTAGTAGACTGTGGTAGACTGTGGTAGACTATGGTCGACTGCGGTAGACTGTGGTAGACTGTGGCAGACTGCGGTATACTGTAATAGACTGTAGTAGACTATAGTAGACTGTAGTAGACTGTAGTAGACTGTAGTAGACTGTAGTAGACTGTAGTAGACTGTAGTAGACTGTAGTAGACTGTAGTAGACTGTAGTATCATGCTGTTTCTAACGCTTTCCATCGTCGATCACTTAGCAACAAATCACGGACTTTGTCCACAATTTCTGGACTTGTAGCTATTCTGCGGGGATCATGTTCTCAGCTGCTCCTGCCACGCATGAATTCATTTCCCCATTCTCTGACGGTTGTATACGAAGGACCACCCTATCGCAGTGTATCTCGCATATTATCATGGATTTCGGTAAAGGACGTTCCTTTCTTTAAAAGATGCTTAATCGCTGCACGATGTTCAAAATTATCCATTTACTCTTAATTAGTAGCAGGGAAAATTTAAAAAAATGCCTACGAAACACGCTTTGTCGCAAATTTATCAAACACTAACAGTAAACTGATAAGGCATTGGTTGTCAAAATGTGATGTGTATTTTTTTTTATTCCATCGCCTACACTTATAAGTCAACCCATCCTCCTATATATTTTTCTCAGTGCAGGAAGCAGGTAAGACGATTATATTGGAAATAAAACTGTGTTTATTTACAGACCGAACATTTTACTTCACTCTCATATAAATTGAAAGTATTCCTAACAAAATGAGTAAATTTTAAGAAGGGTTTTATTTAACTTTATTGTTGTTAGAAAACATATATTTGTTCGTACATAGACTATAGGAGGAGCTTATTGTGTTAGATTTCACTATAAAAACCATATTAGAAATACATATAACGAACACCTATTAAATGCTGATTTCTATGTAAGTAACGCATATTTACGTGTTGCAATGTTTAACCGGTAGGTAAGTAAAAGAAAAAGATTTTATGCGTAATTTTGCCAAAGGCGTCGACTGTGAACAGAGAATATCAGTTGCATCGGTGATGAAATTGTGTCAACAAAAATCAGCGTTCGTAGAAACCGCGACTCATTCCAACATTCACTGTTTGTCCCGTGCACGAGGTATATGATGACTTTCATGACATATCTTGTACATATACTTATATATAGACGTATTTTTTTTATAAACAAACTACATTTCTATAACGAATTAAAACGGCTTCCAGTATACAGGAATGATGATTCACTCCTATATTAAGAATAAATAAGTGTCTGACAATAAAAGTATGTATCTGGGAGTGTTATCTTAATATTAAATATCGTGCTCAATGTAGGAGCGCCAACCTATTTATTATAAAATACCCGGACGCTTAAATAGAATTTCATATACATATTAACAAATAATTTGAATTGAATTATCTATTAATACGAAGCCGTTCAATAGAAAGTGTTTTATTTCGATAAAATGAAAAGGATATTTAGGGTGATGGTTGTGGTTGATCCGACCACCACCAAATTCAAGATTCAGTTATTTGTTACACGAATGAAAGGCATGAAAAGTACGGTTGTAAGCGCCATTTCTTATAATATTCGTCTAAAGTTTACAGATCTTCAGCCAGCTGTAATTTTCCATCTTCTAAATTTTTGGTTTGGCTGAATAAAGCCATATCATCTGCAGATAGAAATTTTCGAGATTTTGTGGGTGCGAGATCATTGGCGTAAATATTGAACGTTGGAGGAGCCAAAATAGAGCCTCTAGGAAGGTCATTTTTCAAGGTTTTGCCATTGATAGTTCGATTGTTTAGACAGATTGCGATTCGGCGATTATTTGTAACTGGGTGCGTCTCGTAAAAAAAAATTGTGTAAACATTTCTTACAATAAGTAATTTCTTTGTTAATACTTAAATCTTATCGGATTGTATATATTAACAAAAATTGGGAGTTGGAATTTTATGGATTTTGGATATGTTCTGAAAACGTCCGTACTTATATATTAACTTATACTAAGTAGGATTCCGAAATGTGGGGAAAATCTGACAACTTTAATAATAACGCACCCCTAACGTCGGCTACCAGTAAATATGTAGAAGTATATCACCTCACCGTTCTGAATCACAGCTTTCCAAAAGATGTTTGTGCTTGGGGTGCGATGTGCAAATGTGGAACATTGACGGAAAGTAACGCGCGGGACACGAAGGTCAACTCCAGAAAGCAAGCCCAAACAGTCAATCCGATCACTGATTTATTTATATAAAAAACGTGCACTATGTAGCTTCTTACGTTCAGACAATGACTGAACGCCGTGCTGCTTCAGCAAAAAAGAATAGTCTATTTCACGATCCAGATAAATGTCAGATGTTTTGAAATTCAGATATTTTAAAAATCGACGCTGGTTTCTGCCTGCAGCACTTTTCTGGGTATCGTAAAAGGGATACCAAATAACAGATCCGTACTCAAGCTTACTCACGACAAACACAAAGTATGGAGGCGATCGAGGTTATTGAAAAATTTGGTATATCGTAGGATAAAACCTAATGTTTTACTCACTGAGAAGTACACCGTGCAGATTGAAGTTTAAACAGTTATCGATTGTTATTCCAATATCTCTTACACAAGCAACTTTAGAAAGCATATGGCCCTTCATAGAATAGGAGCAAGGAATAGGTATTAATTTCCTGATAAATGACATGTCAATGCATCTATTTATATTCAACGACAAGTGATTGGCACTGGACCAATTTAGGATAAAATCAATACTTTCATGGAATTTTTGACATCAACATCACTTGACACTACATTGAATATTTTAATATCGTCAGTATAATCCAAGGCATTAGAAGGCAGACTTGCAAGAAAATAATTTATAAACGGTAATAATAATAAAGGCTCTAGATTGGAACCTTGGGTAACCCCAGAAGTAAATATAAAAGCTTCAGCTAAGTAAAAATAAGTAGTAATAAGTAAATTATAAAAAACGTAATTAATTCTATTGTTTAAATACGACTTCATAATTGATCTTACTTATCACTTAATTATTTTTCTTTTATAAACTGAGATAATCATTCATTAATTTCCTAACACATTACACGGTTTTGTCGAAAAGGATATTTAGGGTGGGGTAAGTGATTGATCCGACCACCACCAAATTCAACATTCAGCTCTCCGTTGGCCTCTTTGTTACACGAATGAAAGGCGCATGATTCAGACTTTCAAAGGTTTAGTTGTAAGCGCCATTTCTTATAATATTCGTCTAAAGCTTGCAGATCTTCAGCCAGCTGTAATTATCCATCCTCTAAATTCTTGGTTTGGGTGAATAAAGTCATATTCACCTGCATATAGAAATTGATGTAAATATTGAACGTTAGAGGAGCCAAAATCGAGCCTTGAGGAAGGTCGTTTTTCAAGGTTTTGCCATTGCTAGTTCGATTGTTTAGGCAGACTGCGATTCGGCGATTTCTCAGTATATTCTGGATACATTTGTTTAATTTAGGACATGGTATGATTTTTTGAAATTTCAAAATCTTTCCATTCGTCTAGACTGTGTCGAATGTTTTCAGGTCTTTGTGAAAGCCTGTTACAATATGCGTTGTTAACGCCAAGACTTGGTCACAGCAGTTCCATCCCATTCTGAAACCGGCTGCGTCTTTATTAATGATCTAGTCCACGATAGGCGGTGTCTTACTGTAGATAAGCCGTTTGTTTCGTCAAAAAACGAAATTGTATATATATATACGTTATAAAAGAGTTAAAGTATAACATTTCCAATTTTATTAATACATAATTTAGACCATTTGTTTATTGCCTAGGGTGAATGCATTCAAGAGGCGATAGTTAATTACACCACCCATCGTCAACTAAATATATACAATAAAATTCCATTTCCAAACAATGGAATTCGGCCGAAACTACATACTTAGATTTATAACATCTTCTATTCTTAATTAATAATTATGTTTTATTTATTTATTAGTAAGATTATTAAGACCCTATCGTAAACCTTGGGTATTGTTGCCCGTATGTACAATTTCTACGAATTAATAACACAGATAAACTCCCCGTTATGACGTCAAACAATACAATGTTCAACGAAAACGCATATTTTAATTATGTAATAGTATGGAGGAGTAGTATATTTTTACCTACTTGTA
Organism: Melolontha melolontha; assembly: GCA_935421215.2. NCBI lineage: Eukaryota > Metazoa > Arthropoda > Insecta > Coleoptera > Scarabaeidae > Melolontha > Melolontha melolontha. Next base: position 66,120,918 of record OW285242.1, read on the forward strand.
AAACACTACAAAACAGAACAGTATCAAACAGTATCATATTAATAACAAGATACAAACAGTCTCACATTAAATGCTACATTTGCGAGATTTATCTTAATAAATTATACTTAGAAAACACACTTGAATTTCAATGTAACGGCCACCAATCAAAATAAGTAACGAGCTTATACGGAAGTTATGTCCCTCTAGCGGTGGGCCAAGGAACAAACTTATATATATTCCTTCACGAACCGAATATAACTCTAACATTTGGTACTTCGAGAGCCGGATATAAATTAATTATACGCCGTTGTAGAAGTTTATAGTGAACAATCAGGGAGAGCTATGGATCTACAGCTTCCAGGATCTTCCGAGGATTTACCAAATTTTAAAATTGGTAAATTTGCTTTCCGGAAAATGTTAGGAATGTTTCTAGTAACTAAGATTTGGTAATAATAGTTTCTCAACCATCCTTGGGCATCCATTCGAAGATTTTTGATGAACTCAAGAAAGACATTGTCAACACTAGGAGCCTTTCTTAACTTGAACCGGGCAATGGCTGAATTAATTTCTTCAATAGAAAAAAGAGATGACTATTGTGAATTATGAAGAAGACCAGAAAATTTATTCTTAATTTCTGTTTTAATATCTCTAGCAAAACCTCTGTCGACTGATACATTATTTAAAGATTTCGTAGTAGATTTACAAGTAAATGTAATTTTACTCGCAAATCTTAATGCAGAATCTAATAAAATACCTACTTTCTTAACCTCACTTCTTCCAATTAATAGCGTGTTATTTATGTTATATTTGAACAACAAAGGATTCAGTGTTTTATTTTATAAATTACCACAGAGCATTCGTCTATACTCAGTTTAATATTATTAGTTAAGCACCAATTGTTAATTTTAGAAAATACTTTTAAATGATTGAAAATTACAAAAATATAAATAAATTAGAATATCTACAATTGTTGTCCATTTAAAACAAATGAAACCGAGGGACATAAAAGCTAATGTTAATGCATATAAGTATATTTCAAATCCAACTAGACAGTTTCAGTTGTTCATAAATGAACTTTCAGAAAATTTACTAATCAAAATAAAATCATTCAGAAAATAAATAAATTATTAACAGAATTCTAAAAAAATGGAATTAATTTATTATTGATAACGAAGTCTGTAACTAACTTCGAAGTATTAGGAGAAAGTTTCGAATATATTTCAACTTCTATTCAGCACTCGTACATAATACATTACTATCAGTTTTCATCCCATCCGGCGTATCGATACGTTCTTGTACATAAACTCATGAAAACATTCTTTTTCCATGTGTCAGGAGCAACGAACTTATTGCGTAATGAACAACTAGTTCACTATGGACTCTTCGATTGTATGTAATAACCATAGTATAACTGTAATCATAGTACGTACATCTGTGCATGTGTTGCTTTTTCATAGTGAAAAGACTTTAAGTACTTGTTACACTTTTTGTAAGATATGTCTCTATCTCTAATACTGATACTTATTATATGTATTAGTATTTAGTTAGGTTATACGAAAATTCCGGTCCTGGGCGGTAGTCGGAAAGACGTGAATTATTCGCTCCGAAAATAAATCCAAAATTTCGGAGTTTCGAGTGTAGTTTAAATATAAGTGAGTTGTATATAGAAGATCTAAGCGTGAGATAATTGTTAATAATAAATTAGGTCAGTGCAAATACATTTTATATAAAATAACGAATGATAACAATAAACTGAAGTGTGAAGAAGCGGGTGACATTCGAGTGGTTGATACGGGAAACTTGCCTAGCGCTGTGTAAATCGCTAACAGGTGTAAACAAGTAAACAAGTCCAGATCAGGATAGGTGGCCAAAGTAAAATTAAAAGTAGCGTAAAATTGAAAGTTGGTAGGAACATTCTGCGATATAAAATCTAAGTAAATAGAAATACAGAGAACAATAAATAATATAACACCCAGGAAAGATTTCTACCACACAATTAAATAACGCGGTAACGCAGTTAGGAAATTAAAGATTCTGATGAGCTAACTAGTGAGGATAAAAGAAAAAGGAAGAGAATTGAGAAAGAACTGTTGCAAGAATTTAGGAAAAAACAAAAAGTACGAAGATCACCGGTTAAAGACAAACAACAAGAAGAAAATAAATTAGATAAATTAACGGATCTGGTTAATATAGTATTAATAGAAGTAAAGGAGATAAAACGAAATCAAAACAATTTTCAAGAACAATTACTAAAAATGAAAGAAGAAAATGAAAACTTGAAAAAAGAAAATACAGAAATTAAGAAAAAGATGGAAAAAATGGAAGAGAGGATCGAAAAACTAGACAAGAAAAAAATTCAAAATAATATTATAATGACGAAATTACCAATGGATACAGAAAACCCAAAAGAACTTCATAAAGGAAGAAATAAGAGTAGAAGCAAAAGTAATAGGGGCATATAAGGCCCTAAAACCTGTAAAGTTGAAATAGAAAATTCGGAGAACAAGGGAGATATAATGAAAAACAAAAATAAACTAAGAACACACACAGAAAGAATTTATATAAACAGCGAAATGACAAAGAAAGAAATGGAAATACAGAGAGAAATAAAGAAATTCGCAGAACCAGAACGAGAGAAAGGGAAGAAAGTAAAATACGGCTATGAGAAGTTGATAATGGAGGAAGGAATATGGAAAGGAGGGAAAACTGAAAATCATTAAAAAAACGGATAGACGAAGATCGAGAAGAGGAAGAACTGGATAATAAAGATAACGACATGGTTATGGGTTAAAGGTTATGATAAACCGGAAAAAAAGTAATAACAAGGAAAATACAGGAAGAGTAGAGAACAGAATAGAAGATGAGGCGAAGGGTTGTATTGGGGTATGGAGAATATGGACATGGAACATCAAAAGCTTAACAGCTTAACAGGGAAAGAGAAAAAAATGGAAGATGAGTTTGAAGAAATGAACTTAGATATGTTAACTATAACAGAAACAAAGAAGAAGGGGCAGGAAATTTTAAAAATGATGATGGGACACATACTAATATACAGTGGGGTTGAAAAGTGGCTGCTGAGGTGGGATGTATAATACACAAGAAATACGAAGCACAAATATATACCTGGAAAGCATGGTCGGAGCGGATACTGAAAGTAGAGATTAGAAAAGAAAATGATAGCCAAATGAAAACAATAATTGGACCAAACGAAGACGAAAAATCCGAAGTTAAAGAACAATTTTGGAAAGATCTAACGACAGTAACGAAAGAAGCGAAATGAGAATTATACATAGCTGGAGATTTTAACAGCAGAGTAGGCAGAAGAGATGAATTATACAACAAAACTGTAGGAGCACATGGAGAATATATTCGAAATAACAACGGAAAAAGAAAGCTAGATTTCACTGTAACGCAAAATCTAATAATTACAAATACGTTCTTCGATCACAAAGAAATACACAAGTATACCAGAGAAATGAAAAGCAGAGGGGAAATGTCCATAATTGACTACGTGCTAGTAGAAACTAACAATAGAAGAGCAGTAATAGACGTAAGAGTAAGACGAGACCCGGAAATTGGTAGTGACCATTACTTAGTTATAACGAAAATTAGAGGGAATTCTGAAAAAGAAAAGAAGAACACTGCACCAAAACAAAAAGCAATGCAGTCTGAGAAAATAAGATACTATAAATTAAGAAATAACCATATAGCAGCAAAGTACAGCAAACTTATAACAGAAACTTTAGAGCAGACAGGAATGATTACAGAAGATAGGAATGTAGAGGAGTTATGGAACCTAACGGAAAATACGATGAAACCCTCAGCAAAGGAAATATGTGGAGTAAGTACGAAAAACAACAATAAAAAACAAACAGCATGGTGGACAAATGATATCCGAATACAAATAAAAACAAAGAAGGAGGCATGGAAAAAATATCTATTACACAGGACAACAGACAATTACGACACATATAAAAAAGAACAAAAAAAAGTAAAAGAATTAGTAATAACGGCAAAGAAGGACACATGGAAAAAGTTTGGGGAAGAAATAGAAAAAATAGCAAGCCAAATCAAAAACTATTTTATGGAGAACTAAAATCGATAAGATAAGAAAAAATACAAGAAGCAAGGTACATCAAGGTACTTCTGACTGAGCAAACGGAGTAGGATCTGAATTTGGAACATGAAGAAAAAGTGGAAGAAAATCTAGAAGATGAGATAACTATGCAAAAATTGGAAGAGGAAATACAAAAATTAAAGAACGGAAAAGCACCAGGATATGACAAGACAACAACAGAGATGATCAAAAGCAAGGGAGAAACAGGAAGGGAGTTCTTGAAAATTCATAATAAAATATGGAAAGAAGAACTTCCCAGAAAACTGGCACAAGGCCTTAATAGTACCAATATAACAAAAAGGGAGACATGAGAGACTGTAACAACTACAGGGGCATGACACTATTGAGTACAGCCATAAGATAGTCGAAAAAATTCTAGATGGAAGAATTAGAAATATAGTGGAGAGAACATTAAATCAGGCGCAAAGTGGATTCGGAAAAGGGAGAAGTGCGCAAGTTTTCACGTTTAAACAGATAACCCAGAAAGCCATGTGCGAGAAAAAAACCGTATTTTTAGCGTTCATAGACCTGGAGAAATCGTTAGACAAAACACTGAGGGAAAAAGTATTAAATATTTTGAAAGAAAGTGGAATAAGTGTTAAAATAATAAGAATGGTACGAAAATTTACAGTAACAACGTTAACACTATCATAAATAATAATATAGAATCGGTAACATTAACAATTCAAAACGGTCTGAGACAAGGAGGCAGTTTAAGCCCAACGCTTTTCGTAACATATATGGATGAAATAATAAAGAAATGTACCACAAAAACTAGCAAATTTAACGTTGGACACTTACAACTACAAAGGGTAGATATCTCGGAGGGAGCTTTCGCAGATCATGTCGTTATAATCGCTAAAAGTGAAAAAGTGAAAAATATGGAACACAGAGCTGTAAAACCACAGAAAGGGAATATACAGAAGTAAAACAAAAGTGATGACGTTAGGAGATGCACAAAAAAAACATAAATAAATATAATCGACGAGGATAGAGCGATAGAGCAAATAAAGACATTCCAATATCTTGTAGTGCCAATAGACTAAAGGGAAACACAAGAAGTTAAAATCAACCAGAGAATAGAGAACACTTTGTTCACTACAACCGAAAGTAATAAAACAGCAGTTTGATGTATAAAGCAATAAATAAATTTGAAAAAGGATGTCGATTATTAATAACCCTAGGTAATAAAACGAGTGGTATAAATTATAGAGTAGGTAATAAATAGATTTGCAGATGTAAAAAATTCTTAGAACTTAAAGAAAGTTTAACAGTTCGAACGTAATAACAAAATTATGCTACACAGCGGTTTAAATTCGAATATGACTGTTAAACATTTATAAAATAGGAAATATCATGTTTGAATTCCGCATCCTACATTTACGTATCTTTAGTCATAAAAAATGTTGAAATTAAAATATTACGAAAGGATATTAAATATATCCTCAACAATAATAATACGCAACATCAGTCGCGTACCACCGAGCTTATACCAACAGATATGTGAGTAGAGTGAAATGTTTCCCGGCAACAAGCTGAGGAAGTACGAGATAGTTAGACGCCATAATAATAATAATTCATGCCATAGCCATCTCCCAACATTTTAGCGTCAATTACAGAGAACATATATAGGAAGACCTACACATTTACATAAAATGTATCAGTTTTAGTGCAAATATTGCAAGTAATTTTAAATATAGCCTGAAGAATTTGGACAGATTTCAACAGGCTTCAAAATATTACTTAAATCGAAGGCTTATGCTTCTTCGTGCTCACAAAACGCTACAATCGTGTGATTTAAGTAAACTTAAATTAATTTATAGTGCGCTTCTCACTCTCCACTTCCCAATCTCTAGTGTGCTCAAGTTTCTTTATATCCGCCCCATAGTAAGTTTGTTCGAGGCCCTCAGAGTAGGCATTAGTTTCAGTTACTAATCTCATTCTCTAAATCATATCTCTTTCCAACCAGCCATTTATGAACATAGAGGAAAAGGAATAAGTCACTCTTGTGATGGCCCTCCTTTTCAGAAGATGATCTATGAGTACTACACATCGTACATTTTAGCTATTTCATTACATGTCGATGGGACTGTTTTTGCTTTCTTCAGAGCTTTTGAACCAGCTTCTACTAATTGTATAGACTGTTATTTTGTCTCGGTTGTAAAGCAATAAATTTAGGTTTCCTCGATAGTTATGAACTAGTAAAAAATTGAGGGTAATTACGTTGGAAAAGCACCAAATACTGTTTTAAAGGTTCAGTCGTTGATGTTTTTAGTCGATTGTTAACAATTGCGGCACCCGTATCTGGTTCAGAGCTGTTTATGTGTAAAGGCTTGTGTAAAATGCATTTCAAATATTCACATGAAGTTTTTACAATGTTCATTAGCTCCAGCGCCTACTACACTGTGAACTTTTTTAATGACATCATTGGTTGTGGAATACAATCCCGAGCATGTTTTTCAATCCCGGGATTACGGGATTTTTGAAACGTAATCCCAGGATTAGACTATATGGTTTCTAATTGGGCTCAAATGAAAATAGAAACTTAAGTAATTTCTTAAAAATTATTTATTAATATTATTGCACAATACAATACACAATATACTAAAATAAGGAACAAAAAAGACAATACAAAAAACTATTTAGAATTTCGAAAATACAATAGCAGAAATATCAAAGCATCCAATGTTTGACTTACAAGCCTGCTTCGTAGTTTATTGCCAACATAAACAGCAGCTGAAAATGCTCGCTCAGGTTCTACACTGGTTGGAGGAATAGACAATAGATATTTACATGTTAATTCTAAGTGATATCCATGAACGCCTCCATTTTCGAACAGGCTCATTTCGCGTCTAATACTATTTACCAACCTCGATTCATTTTGTACTTCAGGATCTGGGGATTCCATGCTCTTATTAATTTCCAGCTGTAACTTTTCCTTTAGTGTCAATTGGGGTTGGAAGGTTTGTTACCTTGGCTCATCATCTGTTTGTGATCCTGACCTTTCTTCCTCTTTCGTGTCATCTTGTCTATTTAGTCTTTTAACAATATTCTTTATTTGTGCCCTCACTAAAGCCTTTATAGGAACTGGAAATAAGTCAAGCCATTCCAAATCCGATAATAACTGAATAATTGAGTTGCTATGGATAAAATTATTCAAAGATACATTCCAATTGAATAATAATAAATCATGCCTTAGTATTCCAAAAACAGATAGACAACTAAAACTGGGAAAAGCAAGACATGAGTTATTATTATGTATGCGCCCGTGGAGCGTCTTAAGATGCAAAGTTGTCGGCATTCGCCTTAAACGAGAAGGAAAATCACGAAAACCTACTAGGACAACTAGACAGGAATCAAAACACGGAACAGTCAGCATGATAAGCAAATGTATATGATATTTAAATGTAATTGATATTTAAATAACTTAAGATATATAATTATATAACAAAAAAAATATATTATAACGGTAAATTGCAGATCGTTACACAATTAAGTTATAGTATACATATACTGCTTAAATTTTTTATATCATTTCTGTTGTTAATTGAATTTTTTTCCTGTTTAATACTAATCATTTCTTTAATTTGTCTTTTCATTGTGTGTTGTTCTTTATCAATTATCTGTGTGTTTTCAAAATCGAAATTGTGATCGCGTTGTAGTTTGTGTGTAGATAAAGCAGTTTTGTCTGTTTTAGAGTATTTGTGGGCTTGCATTCTTTTGTATAAATATTGTTTCGTTTGGCCTATGTAGTAACTATCGCAATCGTGACATGGTATTTTATATATGACATGTGTTTCTCGATTTTTTTCTATTTTAGGTTTAAGTTTTGAAAATAAATGTTTATTAGTATTACTAAGTTTATATGTTGTAGCTATATCACATTTTTTTAAAGTGTATTTAATTTTTTCTGATAGTTGTGGAACATATGGAATCGTGATATATGTTGTGTCATTGTTCAAATTTTTATTGGTGTCTGCAGTGTTGTATATTTGGTGTACTCTTTTTTTAATAGCTTGGTCTATAAGTTGTGGTGGATAATTATTATCTGTTAAGATTGTTTTAATTTTCTTTATTTTATCTTTTCTGTATTGAGTATGTGATAGTTTTACTGCCCTATCAGTCAGATTATTCATAATCATTTTATTGAATACTGTAGGAGCATTTGAGTGGTAATTCATATATCGAAAAGAAGCTGTGGGTTTATTATACCAATATGTATAAATAGTACCCTGTCTATCATAGCTCGAAGAAATATCAAGAAAATTAATACTGTTATTAATTTCTTCTTCAATAGTGAATTTTAATTTGTTGTGAAAATTGTTGAATTTATTTAAAAGATAGTTTATTTTGTTAGTCGGAATACATGTTATGATATCATCAATATATCTTTTGAAAAAAATGGGGTGGAAGTCTAATGAATTGATAACGTTTTGTTCTAAATGTTCCATTACTAGATTTGCAATAGGAGCAGCTAAAGGAGAGCCCATGGCAATACCAAATGTTTGACTATAAAAAGAATTTTTGTATTGAAAATATGTGTTATCGAGACAGAAGTGTATACCTCTAATAAATTCGTTTTTATTTAGTGATGTGTGTGGACTAATTTCATCCTATTTGGATTCTATTATGTTTATAGCTAGATCTGTAGGAATGTTAGTATATAAAGATTCTCATCAAGTGATATAATTTTGTAATTAGTTGGTACTTTTTGTTCCTTGATGAAATATGAGTCTTTGGTATGATATTCAGTTCTTCCTAACATCTTAGATATGCTATCACCTAGGAATTTTGCTATATTATAGGTAGGGGCTTGTATGTTAGATACTATTGGTCTTAAAGGGATATTATTTTTGTGAATTTTAGGTAAACCATATATTGATGGAGGGTGGGAATTAAAAATGCGAAGTTTGTTTTTAGTGTTGAAATCTATTAGGTTTAGTCTATGCCATTTATTTATTAAGTTATTATTTTCTTTTTGAGTTTTCTCTGTTGGATGATTTCTTTCTTTTTTATAGGTCAATTTATCGTCTAATAGTTTTTCTATTTTTTGCTCATATTCCTCTTTAAGAATGATCACTGTTTTATTTGATTTATATGCTGTTGCTATTATAATATGACGGTTGTCTTGGACAAATCTTTTTGTTTCTTTAATGAACTTATTCATATATAGATTTGATATATTTTTTTTTATTATTTACTTTCTTATGTTTATGGTTAGTGATTATATTACAGATTTTGTTACGTATTTCATTCTGTTTGTCTTGTGGTAAAGACAACAGAATGAAATAGTTCGTGTTAGAAGATATTGTTTTTCCAACTGTATGCGAGTCCACTTGTTATGGTGTAACAAACATGCATATATTTGTCTAACATTATCTACTCTGGATTATCCAATTTAGCCTAATTGGATCTCTTCATCTTATTTTCAGCACAAATAATGTAGGTCGTCTAGATATTATTTCATCTTCTAGTTAACGCGCTTTCTCGTATAAATGTATAAACTCACGAAAGTAGTAACTAACTGTAGCTAATGAAATACTATTATCACCAAAAGCTATCACTAAATTCTGATGATTTTGGTTGCGCGCTAAATCTTCCTTAAAATAGTAAGAAAATCATAGTCCGAAAAGTATTCCGCCGAATTTACATATTGCTTATTAAGGAACATACGATTTATCACAATAATAATTTGCATCTCTATATGCTTCAACTTTAATTAACTGTCAACTGATGTAAACTTTTTTTGAATAATAAGTCTTTTAAACCGAGACGAATGCTGTTATGTTTTACCCATTTAATTACATTTTATACGCCGGCATTAAACTCTCAAAAAGCGATTCTAATGAAATCCGTTCGAAAACTGTTCACAATGCACCGCGGATACGGCCTTGGATCGGCAATGCTTTCTATTTCTACAGTATCGAAGGTCGGCATCATATGAACAGTTACACTTACTTCAATGTATAGTATGTAACAGGCATAATAATGTAATACGATAGAGATTTTAAATTAAACTTTTAGATATACGATTTTATGTACATTTCATCTTTCTTCTGCAAAAATAAGACATATTAGAAATCCGATTTTCTATTTTCGTGAGAGAATTTCTGGATCGACCGCATTTTGTGTTTATAGAAATGAAGATGATATCTTAGAATGTTCATCAGGTGGATGAAATACTGTATTCATCCACCTGATGAAGCCATTGTATGGCGAAACAATATTGTAGTGGATTTACAATAAAAAATTTTGGAAACTAGAAGTTTAATTACTTATTTCTTAGTGTTATAATGAAGTTTCAACAAGTATCTCCTTCGTCAATTAACTATTCATTATTTTTATTATTACTTTATTAATATTATTTTGTATGTACTTGAATTTGTTTATTGTTGTCCTGTAATTGGGGTGACCTGTTTGGCGATAAACGATATTAGCATTATTATTACACTGCGACCGGGAAGGTGATAATGACACGTTCTAAGAGCCTGCCAATCCGAAGCGATACGTTTTTAGTAAAGGGCAGAAAGGCGGTGCCTCCTTTTGTAGGTGATTGCTGACCTTGTGTAAAAGATTTCCGGATTTCCTGTATTTAGTAACCATTAGCAACTATCTTCAAGCCAACACATCATATTCGAAACTTGGATCAACATTTTAAATTGATTGAATTACAAAGCTGAAGTAAAATGTTCTCGGTTTGATTCACAGTCAATCCCTCAAATGGAGTTTATTTTCTGAAATATTTCGCTTTGGAAAATTTAGTAAATAGAAATAAGAGTTGAGATGGAATCAGCTATTGGCAATGATGCTTCTTCGTATTCAATAAGAGAAAAGAGAACAGCAATGTGTAAACATGGTCATACATCATGTTCGTATACAAGATGATGAGCTTCCTAAAAAGCTAAATCAGCTACAACTAGGGAATACAATCCCGGGATCCCGAACCCCGGGATCGCAAGACCCCGGCCGGGTTTTGATCCCGTAAATCCCGGGACTGTACTTGGCTAATCTCGGGATTTTCGGGATTGCCAGTTTGAATTCCGCAATCCGCTGCGCTTTGACAGTGACCTTACCTAGATTATATTAAGGGCACTTATTACATAAAGACAAAAAATCAACCTTAGGTACGCCGTACGATAACAGAACTACACAGGTACAGCCCAAGTAATATGTAACGTAGAAGGGACTTCCCCGTCCGGCATACTTCAATACAATACTGTTAAAGTACTTCCCCAACGGGCCATCAGGGAATCATTCGATCACCTCATATGATATATCATAATATTGTTGCGAGGGATTCCCCGTCGGGAATTCCCTGTACGAAAGTATAAATACGCTTATTAGGATTTACTTTTTTCATTTATTATTCTACCAGAGACAAGGTTACGCAGGTTACGCGTTTTAAATTTAAAAGTCAATTATCTGAAAAAGTTATTTTAAATGGCAGGAGACTTTGTTCAACATTAAAAAAAACAGTGATACGTCGTCAGCGTGGAGTTATTTTTTTGTTGCGAAAGACGGGAATAGTGCTAAATGTAAGCGATGCCCTGCCATTCTCAAGACTTTGGGTGGATCGATTAAGGGATTATATACACTTTTGTCAACAAAACATAACATTAAGATTTTAGCTGACGTTAATCGTTTAACAGCTTCAACAAGTCAAGATTCTGAAAATCTGTACACAGTACCGCCGCCAGCTAAACGAAAGTTAGAAGATTATTTTACTAAAAGTGCGGACGATAGCCTGGATGATGTTTTGGCAAGAATGATTGCATTAGATGGATTTCCATTCAGTGTATTCATAATTTCAGACGATTTGAGAAAATTGCTCTTAGCGAAATACACGGATTTACTAAAATCAGCCGTCACAATTCGAAAGCGTGTTATGAATTACAGTGAAAAAATCAGAGAGCAAGTAACTTCAGAATTCAAACATTTGAAAAGTGCAGGTGAAAGATTCAGTCTATCTTTCGACGAGTGGACATCAACGTCCAATAAACGATACATGGCTGTTCATTCAAATAAAAAAATTTGGAGCTTAGGACTCGTTCCTATTCATGGAAGTATGACGGCTGAAAATTATCTTCGTATATTGAAAGAGCGTCTAAGTAAATTTGATATTTCCCTGGAAACTAATATAGTGGCTATTGTATCAATTTGGCCGTCTGTGATGTGCTTTATAAAATAAAGAATTATTTTCAAGACAGGCAAGACAGCCCTACCTCAGACTCAGATGATACTATAAATGAACCAGCTGTGACTGCTGATTATATGAACGATAGCGATGATGATGACAATTTAGAAGACTTAGACTGTCCAGAATCAGGTTTAATCTTAATGTCACAAAATGAACTTGCGCGAGAACACATGCCAGAGTTAACGAAAGATGAAAACATTAATGAGCTGATAAAGAAAATTAGTGTATTTCAAACGATCACCATTGAAAAATGAAACAGTACTTCAAAAATATGTGATGATTGAACATGAAAAGAGCTGTCACTTCTTTTGGACTGTAAAACCAGGTGGAATAGTCTTTTAACCATGCTGGAACGATTTTCTCTTTTAAAAACCTGCATTCAAAAAGCTCTTATAGATCTCAATCATCCAATCCGTTTAGAAGATCTGTCGACAAGATGCTAATTTATGCACAGCTGATGCCGTTTTGAATTTTTTTATAAAACAATTGTCTAGCAAAAACTCAGCACTCGCCAATAAAATGAAAACATCCTTAATGGAACGTATAAAGCAACGACGAAATGAAGATTTAACTGATGTGTTGAATTATTTACAAAATCAGCGAAAAGATGATGAAAAATGACATTTGTATACTGTCATTTATATTTTATATTTTATATCCTTGATAAAGGCATCATTGCCGAAACATGTAGGGTTGTTTTGAATATATATACTTTAAAGTAAAGCCAGACCTTTGATCGCCAACTGATTGAATTTACTATATATATATATATATATATATATATATATATATATATATATATATATATATAGATCATTATTTCGTGACCTTTGTATGTTATGGTAGATTCAATTAGTCGGCGATTTAAGGACTGGTTTTGTGTTTTCATATCAAAATTATGTTTTAATGTTATCTGGTGTTTTTTTAAAGCTGTCTGATTTTTTGCGTATTTGTGTCCTTTTAATCTTTCCTGTAGGTCGCTAAACCAAGAAAAAGTCTCTTATTTTAATATTAGGACACAAATACGCAAAAAATCAGACAGCTTTAAAAAACACCAGATAACATTAAAACATAATTTTGATTTGAAAACACAAAAATAATTACTAAGCAAAAAAATACAAAGGCCAGGGAGATCTTAGAAATGATTCATATATTCAAAAACAACAAAACAATCAACGATCGAAACGAGATTGATGGCTTTCTAAACTTTATTATCCGCTCATTAAACAATAGAAGACAACCCCAACCACACAAAAAAAATTTTCCCATTGTAAATATACTGTATTTTTCCCAAACACATGTTCTGACCAAACTATTTTTGAAAATGAAACAAACAATTTCATTTCTGCACAAAGACATTTAGTTACACTAAATATCCCAAGGAAGGCAGTTGACCTTATAAAAAGGTTCGACATGTCTGGCCATACATGTTACACAAAATATGTGTTTTGACATGAAATAAATTGGTGTTCTGTATCCTTGAATTTCCTTACTTTAATTTCATTATTTTATTTTTAATTTTAATTTATTCATACAAATGTAAATATATTTCTTGCCTTTCTTTGTATTAATTTTTTAGTTCTAATTACTTGAAAAAGACTTAATAAAAAAGTCGAAACGTCGTATTAAAAAATTGGAATTCATTAAAGGTCACTAAACCAAGAAAAAGTCTATTATTTTAATATTATGACACGGCCAATAAAATAAATTAGAAATAAAGTTTAATTCTTATTAACACTATATATATATATATATATATATATATATATATATATATATATATATATATGAAGGCGTGTGGTCTTTGCAGGAAAAGAAAGCTGCTCTTATATTTCTTGTGTCTGTGTATTGCTATTTGCTCTACCATTGCCAGGTATTGGGAACTTTCTCCGAAGGAAACTAATAATATTTGGTTTTCATTTTCTAATCGAAATCATATACACGTTTGAAAGAGGTAAAAGCGTGCAGTATTATGAATTTAATGATAGTACACAAAAATCTACAAATTTCGAGCGCTTATTAAAATGAAGTCACAGTTAGTAATTCACTTAATAAACTACGCTATTTCTAATCGTTTACTAACACCGATAGTAAACTACGATCTAAATTCTTTATTAAATTTTTGCGTAAAAGAAGTGAAAGCAAATGGTGTCATTACAAGTATTTAGGTCACACTGATAGAATTAAAATTCACTGCCATTCTAAACTTCAGTCTATATTCCTTAATTGATTTTTAATTCGATTTATTTGTTGAAAATATGTAAAATTGTAGAATTTTAATCGTGAAAAGAGAACAAGCACTTAGAGCCATCTCCATGAATTTTTTAATCATCGGACTAGTGAAATTTGTACCCATCCATCAACATCTTAAGTACCTAATTTTAAATTGCAGAAAATTGAGATTTATCGGCTAATTACTAACTATATAAAAATTAATATTAACGTTTTAAATTGGCTATCATTCTCGCATTTATTTATCTTTATTTTTCGTTCCCTCATCTTTTGAAAGTAAACTCTTCTACTAAATTTTAAATCACGTAGTAATGTTTAACACATACGAGGTGCATTCAAGTTCTAAGGCCTCCGATTTCTTTTCTAACTAACTATGTACTCACCCGAAAACTATGAAACTGGTGTTACTTCTCGACGTAATCTCCCTGCAGACGTACACATTTTTCACAACGTCGACGCCATGATTCCATGGCCGCGGCGAATCTTCTTTAGGAGTGTGTTTCGAGCACTGGAAAATCGCTGAAACAATAGCAGCACGGCTGCATTTTTTCAGCACTGGCGGTTACCCGAATTTTTTTTTTGGTTGCGGTGAATCTATGTGCTTCCATTGAGCTGACTGGCGCTTTGTTTCTGGATTGAAAAATGGCATCCACGTCTCATCCATTGTCACAATCGACGAAAAGAAAGTCCAATTCATGTCTTGGTTGCGCGTCAACATTGCTTGGCAACATGCCACACGAGCAGCCTTGTGGTCGTCCGTCAACATTCGTGGCACCCACCTGGAGGACATTTTTCGCATTTTCAGGTCGTCATTCGGCGATCCCCCAAAACAAGTCTCTCCACTTTCTCGAACATGTCGTCAGACCGGCTTGTGCGAGCCCGAGGTTGTTCCGGTTTGTTGTCACACGATGTTCTGCCTTCATTAAACTGTCGCACCCACAAACGCACTTTCGACACATCCATAACTCCATCACCACATGTCTCCTTCAAATGTCGATGAATTTCAATTGGTGTCACACCACAAAAATTCAGAAAACGAATGATTGCACGCTGTTCAAGTAAGGAAAACGTAGCCATTTTAAGTATTTAAAACAGTTCTCATTCTCGACGCTGCCGCTACAATTCCATCAGCCGTACAGTGCTGCCATCTCTATGACGTATTGACAACGAACGCACGCACGCTCATTTGAAAACAATGCACATGCTTCTATCTCTTTCCAGTCTGGAGAAAAAAAATCGGAGGCCTTAAAACTTGAATGCACCACGTATTGCAAGGGTGTATTTTGAAGTTATCTACCTAGCCATGAAACAAGAAAGGGACAATGTCATTAAAAAATAACTGTGACATTTGGAAGTGTACACGTGTTAGGTTATGTTTAATTGGTGTACTTCGTACAGATTTAGGAAGCTGTATTTATGGCTAAGATCAGCGAAATTACGATGAAACATTACAGTATAAAGCTTCTGATAAAAGAAGGCAATAGTCCAAGTTTTCCATGAGATAGAAAATCAATTAACGGTGTTCGGACAAAGCGTGGATGCTTGGGCTGAATGGTGCGAATTTGGAAATTAAACCGGTATCCGAAACGAATGTTGTTACAATATTTTGGTCGGTCCCTCTATACTCATTACTTCTTTGCTTTTATCGATCATGCGTGCCGGAATCTTAGAGCAGGGACGGAAACGATTAAAATGTTCTTGATACTTTGGTGATAGCAAATTGGCTGGCTGGTCGTTTTTGTTCTCAACTAGGCGATGTCTTTTGGGTTGTGAATTTACAGTTACCGTTTCAATATTCTTGGAAAAGTTTATGCATCTTATAAGGGTGGTTGTGACGACCTACTAGTTTTAAAATTAAGAATTTATTTTTGGTCGATTCAATTGACGCCAACTGCAACATTACAAGATTATTTCTGATATATAACATTTTTTTTGTTACACTTCTTTTTACTATACCCTATGGTAATTTAAATTTTGTTAATGATGTATTTATCCAATGTTATACCATATATTTATTTTGATGGCATTGACTGTATATCACTTTAGTTAAGGTCAATTTAGTTCAAGTTCTTTATTTAATGTAAAGGGGAATAAGGAAGAGAACTCTACCGTACTTTTTTTATGGCGATGCTGTGTAAGATAATTATTTACTTTTTATTTTTATTAGTTGTTCAACAATGTTAATAGAATTTTACTTATTTTATTTATAATCATTTGGCTTATTATTTTGACTTAATTTAATTAATTTGTTGTTTTCTTTGTGTCATTATTTACGAAAGCAACCTGAATAAATTTAGTAGCTTCCTTTTCAAAACCTCATTTATTTAATATCATCTGGTGGATTTTTATATCGTCCACGAGTTTCGTGTGGCGTAGACCACTTCACACAAACCAACAAAGTTATAAAATACACGGTGGCCCCGTTTTATTCATTTTTAAGCTAGAAATTTTTGGCATCGTTTTAGCAGAAACCACACTACCGTCTTCACTCGAAGCTAGTTTAGGTCTGACTTGTTCGTTTTGTATTTGTCTACAACATCTCGCTCACCAAAGTAAGTCCCAGGAGCGGTACTAAGGTTGATAAAATTTAAGAGCTAGTTTCATTGGTTAAATAGAGTTACGATTTTGCGTAGCACTGTCTTGACAATTTAGCATGACGATTCGAGCATAAAGAAGTGCCTGCGTTCTTAGATTGTTTCTAGTTCAACCAGAAAATTTCGAGAAAAGAAATTTCTCAAGAAAAAAGGCCAAGTTGAAGACATAAATTTTTTTTCTCGAATTATTACCGGAAACGACACTTGGATATATTACTGAAACCTTTTCACTGAACAAGAATGCTTGTAATGGATTTATACACATTATCAACTTCATATTACGCATATGTACGCTTTAAGCTTGAATATGGATCGGTTGTGTGGTATCCTTATTATACAATCCAACAGCAGATGGTTGAAAAAGTCCAGAGGAGATTTTTAAAGATTATGTCTTTCAAATTGGATGGAGCTTTTCCCGAGAGTAATATTGACTACAACCTTCTCTTGCACTGACACAACATGGAATCGTTGAGTGCGCGTATAGCGCAATTGAGTACTTTATTTTTAAAGAAAATTATCAGCAACGAGATCGATGATTCGCCCTGTTTGCTTTCTCGAGTTAGTTTTCATAGGGCATGTCTTTAGCTAAGAAACGTTCCCACATTTTCTGTGCCTAGTGCTAGAACTAATATCATGATGAAAGCGCCCCTTACGCATTTTTTAGTGAATTCCGACAAACTGTATGATGGCATAATCTTTTTAACGGGTAATTTGTGAAATACTTGCTAATTATGTGTTTTTGTTTTCTATTTATAAGCACACATAATGTACTTTTTTTCCTTTCTTTTCTCTTCATGTTAGCAATATGTATGACTTTTGAATTTTAATTTAGTTGCCCTGTAATAGGATAAGTCTGTTGGGTACAAATATATTATTATTGTTATTATTATTATAAAAACTCTTCACTATCAGAAAAAGACAAAACATAATTTTCTGAAAAAACTGACAGTAAAAATTTCCTGGGGTATTGAAAGATTCTTGCTCATTGAATGAATATACCATATAAGTATGGAAGCAATCAAAAAAAAATTAAAACTATTTTTATTCACAAAAAAATTGTTGCTGCAATGATGTGTGTTCATAGAATTAAGGCTTTCACATTTTTAGTCAAAAACTTAGTAAAGATCTCATGGAAAAAAAATCATATTTGATCAAGCAGTCAAAGAACTTATTGGACAATATTTTGCAGAGTTGATGAAAAAATTTTCCTCTGAAAATAAGAGACAATTAGAAAAGAGATGAAGTGTTGAAAGGAGTAAAGAATAAAGAATTGGTAATGTGCATTAACCCTTTTCGTATGTATATATAAAAATAAAAATGATTAGATTTAAAACTTAAAGAAACTATAGAAACAAGCCTTTAAAACATTTAATAAACATGTATATGCAAAAGTTAAAACATGAAAAATAAAAAATATAATTCACTATAAATTTAACAATATATGAACCAAATAACAAATCAATTTTAAGATGGTCAACTAACCGCCACTATTTTAATGTTATTAAATTGTTTGAAATGTGAGTAAGACCACCAATGTATGGGATTTTTTTGTAAATCACACTGTCTGCAGGAATGTCCTCAGTAGGGCCATCAAAAAAGTTTGAGCTATATATCAATTTATTAAGTATGTGCTTAGGATAGCCATTGTTGACGAAGATGTTGAAAAGTTCTTTAAGTTTGTCATTAAGAAAGGTTTCATAACAAATATGTGCTATTCGGTTTCTCATACCTATAATGGTGTTATACATCTGATTGAGAGGATGATGAGAGTGATAATTAATGAACCGATCAGATGAAGTTGGTTTTCTATACCAATTCAAAATGATTCAATTATTATCGTCATGAATTACTAAAACGTCCAAGAAGGGCACGCTATTGTTATTTTCTTTTTCCACAGTAAATTGTAAATGTTTGTTGTAGCTATTAAAAATTTTTAATGTTAGATCTATTTTTTCTTGTGTCACAGAGCAAACAATGTCATCAACATACTTGTACAAGAACGGTAATGGAAATGGTAGCTTAGCTATCACATTCTCCAACAATTCGAATTGTTGTGGCGTTTATATAGGTCAGACATCACAGTGGCTAAAACAGCGCATCACTCAGTATAAAAGTGATGTCCGTATTGGAAAGAGATTTTGTGCATTGGTTGACCATGCACTTGATCGTGACCATACTTTCAATTTTGTTGACGTTAAGATCTTAGACGTTGAAAATAACCTTACAAAAGAAACTTTTTAGAAATGGTCCACATTAACAGAGACACAAATAACATAAATTATAGATCTGATACTAATGGACTAAGTATAATTTATTTTAATATACTCGGTTTGACGGTTAGTTGACTATCTTAAAATTGTTTTGTTATTTGGTCCATATATTGTTAAATTTATATTGCACTATATTTTTTATTTTTCATGTTTTAACTTTTACATATACATGTTTTTTAAAGGTTTTAAAGGCTTGTTTCTATAGTTACTTTAAGTTTTAAATCTAATCATTTTTATTTTTTATTGTACGTCAATTTTATTATTTTTTAACTCTACATTTTGTAAGTATTTTTACCACTGCTTTATACTCTTATTTATTTTATGTAATTTTTCTCATTAATCTTGTAGTATCCCCAGAAGATGCAACAAATTTGTAGCGAAAAATAGGGTTATTTAATAAAGGAGTTTTTTAATTGACAGACCGCTTCCCGATTTTAATTTATTTTATCATTACCAATATATTACGGTCGATAATTTCGTTTAAATTATATATATATATATATATATATATATATATATATATATATATACATACGAGGGGAACACTGGAAATTTTTATAAAATCAAACAAGAATTAGTTTTTAAAAAAAATTAAATGATTTTATTGTTTTCCAAAATACTCTCTTTTAACAATATATTTTATCATTCGATAAAACCAGTCCTTGAAGCAATGATGACACTTTTCCTGAGACACTTCAGAAACCAGGTTTTATAATGTTCCACTGCTTCATTTGATGACGTAAAAGTTATTACACACATTTTGTCTTTAATTTTTGGAAACAAAAAAATTACAAGGCGCTAGGTCAGGACCGTATGCTGGAGGAAATTTTCTGCACCATTCAAAGCGTTGTTCTTTTTGATCGGGAGTCAGTTGATGTGGAACTCATCGACAATAAAGTTTTCTCACGTCTAACTGTTGTGTAAAATGTTTTGGATTTGACTCGTACCAATGCCCAATTTTCCCCGAATAATTTCATTTGATGTCCGTCGATCTTCCTCCAGCATTACTCGAACAGCGGAAATATTCTTATCAGTAACTACAGTTCTTAGGTGCCTCTCACGAAATTGATCACCAGGAAAAGGCCGATCTCTTTTGAATTCGTTGTACCAATTATAAATTAAGTCTTAAGCCTTAAGGAAATGTTCTCTAGTTAAATTAATTTTCGAATGGATTTAAAATCGAACAAACTACACGGCAATCAACTCGCAAAACATTGAAAAGCAGCTGTCAAATAAACACAAATTCCATTTTTTTTAGAAACATGGCCATTCTAGATTGTTTTCCTCGTATACGTAAAATCTTACGTAATTTTTCAAGTTGAATCACTTTCATGTTTCAGTACCTTTATTGTAACAAATTGTTCACTTCAACAGTTCTCGATAATATTTATGTTTAAAGGTCCTCATGCACAGCCATTTGTTTTTCAATCGCAACACATTTTCAAGACCAAAGTAATTCGATTTTTTTATCTTTTTACATGTAAGCACGAAGCGATTGATGAATTATTGCATATACCGCATCCTTGCGCGTGATATGTTGGGGTGCCAGTTTGAAAAAAAATAATGCATAGTGTACACAAAAAGGTCACATATCTTGCGCATGAAATAATAGTCTAGACAATTCAGAAAACTTTCAGCTGAAGCCCGAAATAAACACTTTAGGTCGTACGCTAGGAAATTCTCTAGAGAATAATGCAATGCGGATATATATCGTAGATGCTTAAGTTCAGACCCGAATGAGTAGTATGAAAAGACCCAAAAAAATCTTTAATGAACTCATTTTCCCAAGAGGCAATTGGTCTTATAATACCCGCACAGCGCAAAGAGGAATATGAATGATATAAAAATTATTTGCATAATATTTTATTATTTTTCGGTTTTAAGATTGTCTGAATTTATTTTATTTAGCATAACCTTTCCTGTTTTAATCGTATACTTCATTCGTAATATTTTATAAAACTGGACATTTTTTCTGTTGACAATTTTTTTGTTTTTTTTTTAATTAAATATTTCTTTTTAATTATAAATATCTGTGTATTTTCAATGAAAACCAACAAGCAAATCATAATATACCATAAAATAATTTTGGCCGCCTAAATCGGCCAAATCTACCTATGTGCGTTGTAATGGTTAAATATGAACGACTAAACTACGTATATTGCACGATTGAAAAATTGCCTACAATGTAGCTATATTTTATAGTAATGTGTAAACGGGCATGCAACTAATGTGCGACATTTGTTCCAAATATGCGTTAATTGTCTCATGCAAGCCAAAAAAGCATGACTTTAAGTATCCTGTGTAAATAAATATATATGATTTTTTCTCTTGCGCAAGACAAACTTGGGCATGCTTTTTCAATCTTAGTGTACGAGTAGCTTTATAGAGAGCAAAGCCGTCTAATTTAAGCTTTACATTTTTATTTAAAAGAGGTTGTAGTGTCAGGTACTAACTCAGTAAAATGCTAATATAACTGAACATGTAATAATTAGAGAACGGACACGCTTACCACTCAGTGCAGTACTGGCGAAAGGCTGTATTTCTAAAATATTTAATTTTATTTATATAATTGGAAAACGAACGGGTGGTGATCTATAAAATTACGAAATATGTACATATTTATTTGTTGAAAAGTTGTATTTATAAAGTTTTTAATTTTATTTATATAATTGGAAAACGAACGGGTGGTGATCTATAAAATTACGAAATACATATTTATTTGTTGAAAAGTTGTATTTATAAAGTTTTTAATTTTATTTATATAATTGGAAAACATACGGGTGGTGATCTATCTATCTAAAATTACGAAATACATATTTATTAATTAATTTTATTTATATAATTGGAAAACAAACGGGCGGTGATCTATAAAATTACGAAATACATATGTATTTGTTGAAAAGTTGTATTTTTAAAGTTTTTAATTTTATTTCTATAATTGGAACATTTTTATTTGTTCATTTTGTCGTTCAAGTTGAGTAAAGGAGTATTAATATTGACAAGCAATAGTTTCTCAAGGTTTTCTTTTGTCAATTTTGTTCTCTTTGAATTAAGTACATCCTTATAAATACAAAACGTTCTTTCTACATCGCAACTGGTAATAGGTGCATACTGGAAATATTCTTTTATTTCTTCATATTTAGCCGTTAGATTTTGTGGAATTGTCTCCATACATAATTGCTGCAATGTAATTAAATCTGGATTTCTATTAAGAATTGCTTCAAACTTTTGCCGAAGGCCACATCCGAAGTCACTGGAATACTTTTCAAATTATTAACAGCCACATCTAATGTGGTTAATCCGTCATTTAATTTGAGATTTCGATTTTCAAAATAAGTGATTAGTTTTGGCAATTTTCCAAAGTGTTCGTGAAGAAAGTACAACTGATTTTTTAAATTTGGGATTTGTGTGAGCTCCTTGCACTCACCAATACTTCGAGCATCCTCCTTTAGCAGTGTTACTAAATGTTTTAGACTATCGAAATTCTCAGCATAATAACTAGTAGCTTCCAGCCATGTTCCCCATCTAGTTATTACTGGAGTGAGAGGCAGTGACAGAGATGGAAATTTTTCCCTGAAAAGAGCTACTCTCAATGGTGCTTTTCTGAAAACTTTTTTAAAAGCTGAAACAAGTCTATCAACTTCCGGAAAAGTGTCTCTGATATATTCACAGATTCTGTGGAGAGCATGTGCTACACAAGTAATATGCAGCATATTAGGATATGTTTTCTTCAATAGTCTGCCTGTTTTTAACATATACGCAGCACTATCACTGACAAATAAAAGTATTTTTTCTTTGTACGTGGCGTCCGAATGAAGCATTTTTTGCATATTCTCCTTAATGGTTTCAGCAACTGTTTCCGCATCAACTCTATTTATAACACTTGTTGCTATTACATATGAGTTATAGGGAATAGTTGGATGTAGTACACCAGCTACAACATTTACCACACAGCGTCCTAACATATCCACCGTTTCGTCGGCGCTTATCCATATGTATTGATTTAAAAGATGGCTTCTAATGCGTTCTACTGTTCTCGTATAGCACCTAGAAACATAATATTTGCGTAAAGTTGATCCATCAGGAACATTTCGACCAGTATATTTTTTCAGAAATATTTTTAAAGTGGGATTGCTAAGTTTATTTAATGGAATATTAGCCGCCATAAAAGTTTTACAGAGTTCAGATGTGTTTGCGATCCTAAGTGATGAATTTTTGACGATATTTTACGGATTTTGTAATAAATTTCGGAATCACTGACAATGGACATACAATCAGTATGACCGTCAATCCAACTCGCCATTGTTTTACAATGCCGTTCTCGACATTCTTCCATATCATGTCTGAAAAAGTAACTTAAACAATGCTCTAGATCTAAATAAATGAAAACTAAAAATGTGTGCGTAAGTTATTGAAACTGAACGAAATTCAATGCACACTTACGTCGAAATAATATGGGAGAAGTAGATTCAATCAAACGATATTAAACAGGATCTATCACACAAATTACGATGTAAATAACAGTTAGAACTACGAAAACAAGAAACTAACTCACAGCACTTTATTTATCTTACGAAATATAAACTAATAAATAAAATATATTATAAAAACCCCGCTTCTATCTACGCTCATGAAAACACTTTAAAAAACACTATATTCTTCGAATACAATAGCTGGCTTGTCCATTGTTATCGTTGCCAGACCAGGTGTCCGAGTAAGTCAAACAAATACTTCATTGAATTACGCCGGGATGTACTCAGCGACGTTATACACAATTCCAATTGCCGATTGCGTTTTATGGAAATTGCGTCCGTTCTCGAGTAATAATTTAAATTTAACTGTTACAAATAACAAGAATAATATCAATTTATACGTTTTAAGTACTTAATAGTTCCCAAAACAATATTGTCTCTATCTATTTGACGACTTGATATCGACAACACACTCACACGTTTCTATGTAAATCATTAAAAATAATATCAACATCCAAGAAGGTCATCTATTTGAATATTTGTAGAGCCATTATTCCATTAATGATATTGACATATGTTGACTTTAAAAAATACTTTAAAGGAATTCCTGAAGCTATTGTACATTGAATATGAAGATTATAGTTCCGTTTATAAATATAAAGCGCTATATATCTTCTCCTTTTTTATTATTGTTTTCATAATAATTTGAAGGTTATCAAGAGTAGAATGATAAATTTTCATAAAAACGAAGTGCCAGCGATTGATCACGGATCGATGAATCATTATCAGCCTTGTTTTGAATTTTAATTATCTCAAAATCGAGATGATATGTTAACCTTTTCTTACTATGTATGCATTCATTCATTTTATGCATTGTAAAAAGCCATTGTTATATTTTATGTACTTTTAATAGTTCTTTTGTTTTATAGGAGCATTGTAAATGTGTAGCAATTAGACTTGACAATAAGTATTGTTTTTGAAAACAAATTAACATTACTTCTTTCGGGTGTGGAATATACATCGGTGCATTTTTGATTCATCAAAATAATGGCGCACAAAATGAAACGTCAACAAGGAAAAATCAAATTTCGACATAATATTTAAATATGTAAGATCATTGTTATAATATATATATTAAGAATTGTGTATAAAATTATTGGAATGATTATAATGAATAAGTGAAATATAGGAGTAAACGAAAGCAAATGGATTGTTATTTCTCATCAACGGTGGAACACTACAGCTTTATTGATTTAGAAAAAACGTTTGATAGAATAAGGAAAGAGGACATTTGGAAACTGTTACAACCAAGGAGAGTAAATAAAAATGTTATAGAAGTAATAAAGGACATGTAAAAGAAATACGAATATAATAAGAACAAATGGCGAATTAATAATAAGGAATATGAAACTAGATAAGGTGTTAAGCAGGGAAGCGTACTGAGCCCACTGCTTTTTGCAACGGTATTGGATGAGGCGATAAAGAAAGCCAAGAAAAAGATGAAAAAATTAACATTGAGATACTGGTAAATTAGACAAACACAATTGTCAGAACTGATGTTCGCTGACGATATGGGTGTGATAGCAGATATCGAGGAAAACTTACATAAAACAACTTACAACAAAACCTTAAAGTAATAGAAGATGAGTTAAAGAAATGAAAATTAATGTTCGAAAACAAAAACAATGATAATTTCTAACATAAAGAAAACCCACGAAATAAATCCGGACGGAGAACAAATTAAACAAGTAGAGTACTTCAAATATTTAGATACAACACTAGAAGGAAATTGGAAACAGGATAGAGAATTCAATGATAGAATGAGATAAATGGGAAATATATTCAAAGCAATGGAGACAGGTTTCTTAGAAAAAAGAGAATTGTCAAACGAATAGATACCTAAGATATGTATTAAAAAAGTATTTAGGCCAACAATTTCCTATAGCAGCGAGACTAGGAAATTAATAGAAAGACAAAAATCTCGAATTAACGCAATGAAAATGAGGTTCCTAAGAAAAATAGAAAAGAAAAATAAGACGGCCAACATACGTTCATGTCTTGTATTGTGGATTTATTATGCACCTATAGTACATTCGGCATAGAATTTTAATAACCTGGGAATTAATTTACCTTGATTCCATATGTCTTTTTAATTTTTTTTTATTGATGTAGTTGGTGCGATTTTGTATGTACGAATACATATCAGAAAATAACGAGACTAGTGCTGTAGTACAAATATGTAGTATATTTATTTAGAAACATTTACATTTATTTAGAAAACTTCAACAACTGTCCTTCAAAGTACTCTCCATTCTACGCAATACACTTGTCCCACCGATTTGTCCACATGTTAGAAACATCTGAGAAACAATTTTTTGAGAGTCTATTTAGTATATCCACCACCGCGTTGTCGAGCTCTAAATTCGACTCAAATTTTCGACCTCTCAATTCTTTTTTGACTTCAGGAAACAAATGTTACATGGACCAAGGTCAAGTGCGTAGGAAGGGTGAACCATAATTTCTATCCCCAATTCTTCAAGTGTTCGTTGACAAATCGCTAAAGTGCATCATTTTACCGGCGCTTTTCACAGTTTTCGTCTTCTGCGGTCTTGGACTGACTTTGTGCTTCCATTGCATACTTTGAAACTTTAGTTCAGGGTCGTAATGATAAAACCAACTCTTGTCACATGTAATCACATTGTTTAAAAACTGTGGATTATGTTGCAGCTGCCTTTTCCACTGCCGAAAATTGTCACTCGATTGGCTTTTCGTTCATCGGTCATCACTTTTGGAATCCATTATACCGCGACCTTTTGGTACCCTAAATCTTCATGAATATTTGATTCAAAAAATATTTGGTAGTCGCCTGCGTCGAGGTTCACCTTCCACTGATTCACAACCGTCTTTGAATTTCTTATGCCACTCTAAATCGTGATAAACTATTATTTGGGTATATAGTTTTAATAATTTCAAAAGTTTCAGTTGGAATTTTACTCAACCGAAGACAAAATTTTATCGCATATCTTTCCTCCACTCTCATTTTTTCGATGGGTACGTTAAACACTGACAATTCAGTAATTAATTTGTAATAAACATCAAAAATTAAATCATAGCCTACTTGAGGATAAGTACATTAGAGATGGGGGTTCATGTTCTATTCCTTGTGTTATAAAATTCTTGTGTAAAAGAAGTTATATTTTGTTATACCCTCGTGGCACAGTAACACTAAAACAAGCACGCTGCAAGTTTATTTTTCGACTATAGTTACAGTTTTGAGTCAATCCATGCAGTTGGTAGTCGCCCGCATCGAGGTTTATCTTCCACTGATTCACAACCGTCTTTGAATTTCTTATGCCACTCAACTCTACATTACAAAAGTTTCAGTTGTAGTTTTACCCAACCAAACATAAAATTTTATCGAATATCTTTGCTCCACTCTTAATTTTGTGACGGGTACGTCAAACACTGACAATTAATTTGTAATAGATTTTGTGACAATTAATTTGTAATGAACATCAAAAGTTAAATCAAAGTCTACTTGAGGATAAATACATTAGAGATGGGGGTTTCGTGTTCTATTCTTTGCGTTATAAAATTCTAGTTGCGAAAGAAGTTAAGCACCAGTCTCGTTATATTTTCATATATCCTCGTACCAGAATAATTGAAACATACATGAGTAGGTAAACCCCACCAGTTTTGTATAATACAAAGGTATTTTTAATAATATAAAATATTATTAAAAATCTGGTGTGAAGAACACAAATGCAGGTTCACTATTAATATTTTTTGTGAACGTGTCCGAATATATCCTATCCCCAGAGACGTAGATACGTATTTCACCTTTCTACAGGCTCATCGGTACGCCCCTGCTGGAGAAAGGATATTCCCAGACACATTCACAAAAAAGAACCACATCGCCCTATCACCGTAATTATCCAGACCGGGCGCAGAAGTAAATTCGGCGCTGCCTGTTGTCAGACAGCCGAAGTACCTCGCATACCGTCCACATAATTAATGTGAAGTAACGACGCCCTTCCAAAGGTGGCACAGCCAATCTCTCTAGAAAACTCCATTTTGTTTGTGTCTTCACTCATACTACGGCTTAACCGCATGTGTAATGTATCAGAATAATTGAAACACATGAGTAGGTAAACCCCACCAGTTTTGTATAATACAAAGGTATTTTTAATAATATAAAATATTATTAAAAATCTGGTGTGAAGAACACAAATGCATATATATGGATATATTCGGACACGCTCACAAAAAATATTAATAGTGAACCTGCATTTGTGTTCTTCACACCAGATTTTTAATAATATTTTATATTATTAAAAATACCTTTGTAATATCCTCGTACAACAGTAACACTAAAACAAGCACGCTGCAAGTTTAATTTTTGACTGTTGAATTAGTTTGTGTATTGTCTACCAAGCGCAGTCCTAAGGCGACTATTTCGAAGGTAACGGAGGTAAATGAAATTCAGGTATTCTGCACATTTAAGGAACTTTTTCATTTTTCACGTTCGCATTCTAATATCCAAATAATATTCAAGAACATACTCGAAATTGTTGTTAGAATTATCTAAGACTAATTTTATTTTTAAATAATATACCCGCGAATACAGGTATCAGTAGAGACTCATAATGTTTCGACATAACATGATTAATTCTCATTAGAAAACTGTCTTCATCTTTGTTCGGCGAATATTATTTTCATGCCTTTTTCCAAACTGAGCTTCACGCAATTGTACAGTTAATTCCACTTGTTAATACTTTTTGTGTCGCTCCGTTATAATCTATCTACGTAATGTTTGTTGTTCGTGCAAGTAATGCATACGTCTTTGTCCTAATACAAATACGTAATTTATATAGGAGTATAGTAACCGCATACTTGTACAGGATCGTTGACAAATTTGTCCGCATAGTATATAATTGCTAATGTAATATTTCAAGTAACGGAACTCTTAATATAGCTGCTGGATAATAATAATGAGTTCCATGTCCCTCCGCCTTTGTAATGTAATTAATAATTTGTTATTAAAATTTTATTACTTCCTATTTCGACCTCGTAATTTATATATTTCCTGCACCTTAATTCAATTTAATATTATTCATTTTTAATATATATGAGGGCGGTTCAATAACTCCTTAGAAAATCCAAGAGATGGCTAGTAGTATGACAAAAATTTGAATATAGTAAGCGTCATTTGTCATTGTCAGCTGTCAAAGTTTCAGCTAAATCCATCGCGTGGGTTCATTTTTATACACGATTGAAGCAACAAACTTTGGTTCATTTAGAAAAATGAAAAAACATGAGTTTTGTTCGGTGATTAAACGCTTTTATTTAAAAGGTTTAACATCGAAAGAGATCAAATTCGAGTTAGATGAAGGTCATCACATATCTGCTCCAGTGTTTGCGACTGTTTACAATTGGGTAAATGAGTTTAAACGGAGCCGTACATCCACAAAAGATGAACATCGTTCGAGATGTCCAATGGAAATAATTTCCACCAAAATTATTGACAGAATCCACGATATAGCTTTGAGTGATCGACGAATCAAAGTGTGTGAAATAGTTGAGGCCACAGGTATATCACAAAGTACAGTGTTATAAATTTTACACGAAAAATTAGGTTTGAAGAAAATCTCGGCAAAATGGGTGCCACGTTTGTTCTCAATGGAGAATAAACGTAATCGTGTGATCGAATCGGAGGCTGGTTTGGCACTTTTCCGTCGCAATCCTGACGAATTCCTACATCCCTACATAACTGTGGACGAAACATGGATACACTACTATACTCCAGAAACAAAGCAACAATCGAAACTGTGGGAAAACGAATCACGTCGAACGAGGTCATCGCCCAAACACATGCCTATTTTTAGGACCTTCCGAAACCCTAGTTTTTCGACGGCTTAAAAAAGTTAGAGGAACGCTGGGAAAAGTGTATGCAGCTAGCTACAAGGAGATTATGTTGAAAAAATGTTAAAAAAAAATCATTTGTTTTTCTATCTTTTTCTAAGGAATTATTGAACCACCCTCGTACCGTTGAAGCGAGGTAACTAAACGCCGGTACAGAGCAAATATGGTTCCCAATCACCTTGTACAGGATGTCCTTAAAATAAAAAAAACAACTTTTGAAAAATGGAAAAGATATAATTATATAGAATATGAATCCAAAATATTGTAAGCCAATTACGAGGTGAACCCCAAAATTAAAACCCCCCTGACAATTGCATCATGTTCTGCCTATGGCCTCAAAATATTCAGAATTCATAAATAACAAATATATATCTCTATTGAAGTTACACACGCACCATATGTTTACATACGTAACGGATTTCGATGTTATAAAATCTATAACACCCTGTGTGTTAATTATTAAAAATTAAGATGTGTGTTAAATTAATTTACAAATCCATTTTAAAAATCATACTTAAAAAATTTATGGACTTTTAGAACAGACATCATTTCATGTGTATTGGGAGAAAGTTTTTTTGTTAGACGAAGACAGAAATAGAATGTCGCTATTGAATTTAAAGACGGCAATATTTATGTTTATAAAAACGCTAGAAAAATAACATTGTGTCCAGATTTCGTTATGTCAGCTGTTAAAAATTTATACTTGTGATTTTTAAAGATGATATATTAAAAGAACATGTAAGCCCTCATGCTCGCCCTGCAAGCATTTAACGTCCTATTTGATAACACTCTGCCTTTAATCGAAAAATTGTAGCGAACGTACGTAACGATCGACACCTGAACGAAACTCGAACCCAGATTGACAATAACAAAACTATTTTTTGTTAGTGGCGCTCAACTCTAAGGTATTGTCTTTTATAATATAGTCCATCGCACAGTGGCGTCACAATTTTTTTTTTATATTTTTGTATTTTTTTCTCGCTATATTCCCTTTACAGGGAATTTTGAAAAAATTTTGGGTATATATTCCATAAAATATAATCTTTCCATTTTTTACCCAGTGCACCCCTATCACGTCATAATGAACAGTGGGCGTACTATGTACCGTAAATATCGTATGATCAAAAAGTCTTTGGATCGCTATTGCCGTGGAATTTACGAGATATCTATGAAATTATTTATTTCAATTAGTTTTGACATTGACTTGACAACTTACGAGTCAGCTGTTATAAAATATACATAAAATGCAACTAATTACCATAACCTACAATCTATTTTATTTGTGACTTATGTGTACTTCAAACTACAGAAGTAAATAATTCTATGATGGTTTTTACACTTCATGGCTATCGCGATCCAAAGACTTCTTGATCATATGTTATATACATATAACTAGACACAAATTTAAGAAATTATGATAGCAGATATGTAATAAGAGTAAATTGACATTTTAATTTCATTTATTGCAATGTTAGAATCGCACAGAATGATAAAAATCAAAATTAAGAATTAAGTAAATGAAGAGGAAGATGAACATTTTTCACCAAAAGACTATAGCATGGGTGACACATCAAGCGTGCACAAATCGGACGTTTTCGGGATCGGAATTTGGACGTCACTTTGCAAACCCGCACTGATGACGACACAAACACATGTGTCTGCGGTTGAGTGACCACATGTGTACAGATACAGATATGTTTATACATATTTGTATTATCAGTATAAACAGTTTCTTATGTGTAGCGGTTGAAAATGTGAAACTAACTAGTAATATATTGCAGCTAAATTTATTTGAATAAATATAATAAAAAGAATTGAAAACAATTTCTATACCGAGCCCGCACTAAAATTAACATAATTTTAATACCCACCATTGTAAACTTTATCTGAACCATATCATGTGAGGTATCATTTTAAAGTATTTCTAGCAATAAATATTTTAATGATATTTATTTCTTTGATATCAGGGCCCATTACCCCACATCATTAATTAATTAACCAATCATATTGCAAATGGCGATGTCTAAGATTTAAGAATCTTAGACATTGCCATTTGCAATATGGTTGGTTATCCTTAAACAAGACCATAAGATATCCTTTTTCAACAACGGGTTTTCTTTTACACAAAACCTCCTTAGCCTCCAACCTTCATGAGGTAAAAACCTCTAACAGCAGTGCTTTTTCGAGCATACACAGTGAAGCGCTGTGCGGCGTTTCCTTTGTTTTCTATCACATATCCGATTGCGATACCATTCATAGGTAACCTCTATATTGTCGATACAGATATTACTTTAATTACATTCATCAAGCTATTAATTTATGAAATAATTAGCTTACTTTTCAGCTTGTAAGTACTTATTCACCGTCACCTATATATATATATGTATATATATATATATATATATATATATATATATGTATATATATATATATATATATATATATATATATATGGGTGTGTATATATACAAGTGTCCCTTATCGTTATGTTAAAATTTTAGGAGTGTAAAGTAGACCTCATTTCAAGTTACAAAAACGCAAAACTTGTATATCCATTTTTATTTGTTTCAAAGTTACAGATCTGTGAATGTGATTGTCAGATCATGAAAAAAAATGTAATCCGAAAGTCAATACAAACTGATTTTATTTAAAAAAAGTTATACGATTTAATAACAGGCCTGTGATTGTTAATGTCGCATAATAAAATGTTATCCTAAAATAAATAAACACGTGTCGTAGTGCATACAGTAATTTCTTGGAGATCTACAAAAAAAAGTACTGGAAATTGATTTATGATAAAGAAGGTTCTCACGTATTTCGTAAGTGCTGAACCATTAATATCATACAATAAACAAATGTTCAGATGACTGTTAACGTTGCATTTTTTAATAAAGGATTACATTATATTTCAGTTCATACAACAGCTTATTAGTGAGTGGACACGTTTTCTTTATTCAAAATGCCTTACCGATTTTCTTCTCAAGAGTATGCAGACATGCACTTTGTGTTTGGCTACTGTAACGGCAGTGCACATCAAGCAGTTATTGAATACCGACATCGGTTTCCCGATAGGCGCATACCTCACTATAGAACGTTTCTGGAAGTACACAGGACCGAGGAGTAAGTTTGCCAGCAGACTTAGAGGAAGAAGCAGTAGCTATTGTTACAAGGGACCCAACTCTTAGTGTACGTTGGATCGCTAGACAACTAGGAGTGCCACGAACGACAGTTTGGCGAATTTTAAACCGTGAGGGCTTATATCCATATCACTATCGCAGGGGACACGGTTTGCTTGAGGCACACCACTATGCTCGTCTAGTTTATTCTACCTGGATATTAAGGCAGTCACGGCTTCATTTTAATTTCTGCAGAACAGTCCTCTGGACAGATGAATCTACGTTCACGAGAAGTGGTGTTACAAATCTGAGAAACCTGCACAGGTGGTCATCAGAAAATCCCAAAGTTATACGCCTATCTAAATTTCAACATGAATTTTCTATTAACGTTTGGGCGGCCCTTATCGATGACTCGTTGATTGGTCCTGTCGTTCTTACTGGGAGGTTAAATGCGGACAATTACCTTCAATTTCTTATTGACGAACTGCCAAGTCTTTTAGAGGATATCCCACTGAATGTTCGATGAGACATGTGGTTTCACATGGATGGGGTACCACCACATTTCGGAATTGCTGTCCGAAATTGGGTTAACGTCAATTATCCAAGATAGATTGGTGGAGGTGGTCCTGTTGCATGGCCACCCAGATCACCCGATCTTAATCCCTTTGACTTTTATTTATAGGGGTACATGAAAAATGTAGTCTACACGCAAGTTTCGAACACAAGAGAAGAGTTGTTGGATCATATTCACCTGGCTGCCGAGCAAATCTGACAAAATAAGTATGAAATTCAGATAAGTACTTCTTCTGTTGCCTTACGGGCACAAGCCTGCATTCAACAAGGAGGTGGACATTTCGAAAATATTATTAATTGAACCTTTTTAAATAAAATCAGTTTTTATTGACTTTAGGATTACATTTTTTTTATGATCTAACAATTACATTCATAGATCTGTAACTTTGAAACAAATAAAAATGGATATACAAGTTTCGCGTTTTTGTTACTTGAAATGAAGTCTACTTTACACTCCTAAAATTTGAACATAACGGGACACCTTGTATATATATATATATATATATATATATATATATATATATATATATATATACAGGGTGAGTTTTTTTTAATGTTTAGCATTGGGATCTCAGAAACTACTGGAGATAGAAAAACGCTTAAATGGGGAAAGATGCGCAGTTTTACGAGTTTGATTTAAAACTGCTTTTGTTTCTCCGATAACTTTCATGGCTTATTAGATATTCAAAGAAAACTAAATTTTACGATTTTCTTTAAACATGCTTAGCATCGTTAATAGTAATTTTAGGGGAAAAGTGTTCAGACAAAAGTTTTAGATAATTTTACGCCAAATAAAACTATGTAGCTAATATTTTTTTTCGTTCGCCATTATCGAGTTATGACACAAACTTGTGTTTTTTTAAACGGAAACCATAGTTGATTTTGACATCACTAAAAAGCTTATTTTTTGCTGATTACAATGATATAAGGTTTGATATGGTTATTTTAAAAAATAAAGATGATATAGATATTTTATGGTTTTTATGGAAAACAATTGAATTTCGAACTGATAAAATACAAACCAAACGAAAACTTATTTTATAATCTTATGTAGTAATAAAATGAAAACTATAAGAACTTTTACTAAGGGTACACAACATTATTAATGTTCAAAGATACCTCCATTATTATTAATACACAAATTGCATCTCTTCACAACATAATTTGTAGCATTGCGGACTTTACCCCTATCGATGTTATTAAAAGCAACTAAGACAGCTTCTCTTAAATCGTCGATTGTTTCATATGTTCTTTTGTATACTGTGTCCTTTAGTACACCCCACAAGAAAAAATCCAAAACTGATAAATCAGGGGATCTAGCCGGCCATTCAATGGGTGCATTTCGTCCTATCCATTGATTAGGGAAGTTCAAATTTAAATAATTTCTAACATTCAGTTGATTGTGCGGAGGCGCTCCGTCATGTTGAAACCCTTGTAGCATTGCTCGCGTTCTTAAATTTAAATTATCTCACATTTCCTCGAAATCTTGTTGTAAAAAATTAAGATAACGATTCCCAGTTAGTGATCCATCAAAAATGAAAGGAGGAAGCACAGTTGATCCTATAACACCACACCAAACATTAAACCCAAATTTAATTTGTGGT
Organism: Melolontha melolontha; assembly: GCA_935421215.2. NCBI lineage: Eukaryota > Metazoa > Arthropoda > Insecta > Coleoptera > Scarabaeidae > Melolontha > Melolontha melolontha. The sequence goes on from OW285242.1 coordinate 66,155,997, forward strand.
CTCCTATGTTCAACGTGAAGTGGATTTGTTTGAGACCATATGTGCTCATTGTGCCTATTAAACATTCCACAATTTGTGAAACGAGATTCATCAGTCCATAATATTTTCATTGAAAAGTGTGGATCATTTTGACACTGATCTTTAAACAATCTACAAAAAGCTATTCGTCTGATGTTATCACCTTCATGTAAAGTTTGTGATACTGATAATTTGTAGGGACGAAATTTATGCTTCTTCAACACTCTGACAATAGTGCGTTGAGAGGAGCCCATTTCTGTTGAAATTTGTCGGGTCGATGTAGATGGATTCTGAGCGACACTTGCTAATATGTTTATTTCTCTATCTTCATCCATCCCTTTTTTTGATTTTGGTTTAACGAACGAACCATAATCTGCTAAATTATCCCATAATCTCTTAAAAGTAGGTAGCGACGGCTGACGTCGATCAAAATAATTTTCAAAATAAACTTCAGCAGCTCTAGTAGAATTTTTCTGACACTGAATGTAACATTCAACCATATCACGCTTTTCTACGTTAGAAAATTCCATAGCCAATGCAAACTTATGATTAACGGCCGTTTGCACCGCTTATAGTTAACTTACAATTAAATTAATTAATAGTTAATTGTCAATGTTTGACAATTAACTTGACTTAAAAGTAAAAATTAACAGCTCTCACTTCTGTGACTCAACGTGAAAGCAATGTTAGTATATTTATCTCGACTGCTCCAACGAACACTATTGTAACTCAGATTTTTCGTTTTTTGAATTACAAAACACCAAACATTTTTTTTTTAAGTTTTTATCTTATAAAGTGAACAATCATAGAAATGTCTATATCCTCTTTATTTTTTAAAATAATCATATCAAACCTTATATCATTGTAATCAGCAAAAAATAAGCTTTTTAATGATGTCAAAACCAACTATGGTTTCTATTTAAAAAAACACAAGTTTGTGTCATAACTCGATAATAGTGAACGAAAAAAAAATATTAGCTACAAAGTTTCATTTGGCGTAAAATTATCAAAAACTTTTGTCTGAACACTTTTTCTCTAAAATACTATTAACGATGCTAAGCATGTTTAAAGAAAATCGTAAAATTTAGTTTTCTTTGAATATCTAATAAGCCATGAAAGTTATCGGAGAAACAAAAGCAGTTTTAAATCAAACTCGTAAAACTGCGCATCTTTCCTCATTTAAGCGTTTTTCTATCTCCAGTAGTTTCTAAGATCACAATGCTAAACATTCAAAAAAACTCACCCTGTATATATATATATATATATATATATATATATATATATATAGCTTATATTTAATTATTTTAATACATTTTAGAGCTTAATTTCTAATGTAAGTATTAAATAAAACTTCTTTTATTTAATAAGCATTTATTTAAGCATACCACACACATTCTGGATCATTTGATGCTCATCATCATCACATTATTTATTATACTTTAAATAAATTTTATTTATTGTTAGGACGCTACAGCTAGTCCCCAAAAAACCAACAGAAGCCACAAGCGTCCATCTTTAACAATTTGACGTTCCCACGTGTTAAAATACACAACCCAACCAAACGTTCCTTTAACAACTTTTACACCATTAAATTCATCGTACAATTCCACTTACTTTAAATTATATCTGAATCGTTTCTTTATTTTTTAAAGCTCACAACTGTGTCGTTTTAAGGATTTCAAGCGTTGCGAATCGATTCATCGATCTGTTTAATTTCAAACTGTATTTCTCGTTTAAGGAATCCGGAAAAGTATTTTTTTCTTATCCAATAAGTTCTAGTTCCGTGACTGCGATATAAATCGGTTTGTTTCGCTTAAGGATGAAGTATTCTTAATTACTTAGAAGTAGAGAATGCGATTTTGTTTTGCGGTATCATGGCGTTAGAAAAAAGAAATGATTTTCAATTAATTTTAAGGTCAAATGCAACAGTAATGGCAGTAAATGTTATGTGTTGACATTTCGCGTTCAATTTATCGAGAAACTATCAGCATTGGAAAAAAATTGTACACATAAATTGTACAGAAATAAAAGATGGGTGGGGAAGAGGGGGAAAAGCGGAAATTTTTAGATTCTAGACCAACGTTAATGATTTTCAACGTCCTAATTGAGAAAGTAATAAAACAATCAAATCGTTTGATTTATTACCGTTAAAACTAATTTTTTCTTCTCTACGAAAATAGCTACATTTACTAGTCGCTAATAGTTAGTAAAAAATCGAAATTTCATGTGTTCTGGGTTATTGTTCGACAAAGAAAAGTGGACTTTAAAATTACATAGGAAATAAGCGAAATAATCATCAAGTGGTTGATGATATAAATTGATATCATTAAAAAAAACTAAAATTTGTGTTTCATATCTTGTGAGTTTAACAAACGTGGCGAATCCAAAAAATTCGGTGTTTAGTGTATTTGCGGTGTTTATGGTACACCTTTCGTAAGTCTCACAATGTATGCGTTTTTAACATCGCAACGCCTGGTATTCATCGATGGCGTTGTAGACTGGCGAAAACATCCGTACCAGCTTCGCTCGCCGCCCATGCTTTAGCTCGCTTTAGCGATAATATATCACGCACATTACTTAATGTCTCATTAAATAGATTGTACTAAAAACGGGTGGCTAAATAAAAAAGCTAAATTTGATATACTGTGTTTTGCAGTAGCTAATGAATATATCTAACGATCTTCTTCATTTCACCCAAACTTCTTTTTCGCCTTAATCAAAGCTTTAGGATATAGAACATTGTAGCTCGTTCATGATTTCCATGAATAAATAGTAATAAGCAATATAGTTTATTATTAAAAAAGTGTTGCTCGCCGTTCATGCATGCTGTCTAAATAATCTCGCTTTAATTATCACTAACATCTATCCTTCTTACTTAAGTAATCTAGCTTTAAGATTACATTTGGTCATTGGGAATACTCCTTCTTTTCACTGTCATGCCAATTCCTAATAAATACATAGTTAACTAATTTTAGTTATTATACAGAGCAATTGTTTCACCACACAGTGGCTTCTTCAGATGTTTGAAGTAAATTGAAAACTAATTTACATAGTAAAACTTTAAGGGGATCGTATTTATACAATATGTAATAAACCTTTGACCTAACTATTAATAAATTGAAATTCTGAGGAAATACACCCTTTCTTTATTTCAGATGTCCGTTATTGTTTGCAAATGACAACATGTATCAAATTTTGATTAAGTTCGTACCAATGAACTTGATTACATTATTATATGGCAAAGAATGTCAAACACCAACTGGTAATTTTCAGTGTGCAAAGAAATTTCCAATATTTCGCAAACGTTAGCATCAATTAATAATGGACATCCGTTATTACACATACGAGATGCGATTCAGATGTTCCCGCACTGACGTTGTAGCATATCAGCGAATTATGATGCATTATGAGGAATTGGGCATGTTTCGCATTGCCGCGAAATTTGTTTCGAGACTCCTAACTTACGATCAAAAGCAGGAATAAATTACTATTTGTACTGAGCTTAAAAAAACTTGCTGCGGACGACCAAAATTTTTGTCGAGAGTGATTACTGACGACGAGAGCTGAATTTATGGGTGCGATCCAGAAGCTAAACAATAATCAAGTCAGTGGAAGAATCCAAACTCGCCTAGACCTAAGAAATGCAAACAAATGAAAAGCAATTTGTGAGATTGTTTTTTATATGAAAGGCATAGTGTACAGAGAATTAGTTTCAGCTGGTCAGATGGGTAATTTTGAGTTCTATTACGATATTTTAAGGCGGCTCTGTGAAGATATCAGGCGCAAACGGCCCGAACTTTGGCGAGCAGAAAAGTGGTCGTTGCGTAACGACAATGCGCCGTCTTGCCATTCATTTTTCGCACAACCTTTTAGATGAAAACATAAACGACTATTGTTCTCCACACCCACCCCTCCCCCATATTCGCCAGATCTGGCTTCCTGCAACTTTGGCTGTGACGAGCTTTGCCGTGAAGCAATAGGACCTCTCTTCTGAGCCTATAACACTTTTAGTTTTGAATCGTTCGACGCAATTTATTTAAGGTCTCACAATAATTCTCAGCATTTACTGTGTCACTCTGAACCAAAAATATCCAGAAGTAATATGCCTTGCCTATTCCAAAACACAGCGCATATATTTTTTCGGAATAAAGTTGCTTGAATTTCACTTTTTTGGGTGATGTTAAATGTCTTCATTCCAAGAACTGTTGTTTTGATGCCGGTGTAACATGAGTAACCCGTGTTTTGTCACCAGTGACAATTTGGCTTAAAAACATATCCTCTTGGATAATGACCTCTCGAGGAAAGTTAAAGCATTGGCTAAACGATCGGTTTCGTCTAACTGAGTTAGCATTTTTGGTACCGAAGGTGAGGGCAATTTACGATAAATTAAGCGTTTTGCCGCAATTTCATTGACAACACTTCTTGAAACTTCTTATCAAGCCATAAAAGACACAAGGAAAATAACCGCCGCTCTTTGACTAATGCCATCACTAATGATATTTAATAAAATTTTTGATATTATTAAAAATGTTTTTGTTTTATGCAAATGTTGAAGTTTTAATCATTAAGAAGTTTGTTTCAAATTGTTTTTGTTATGTACTCTACCGATGCTGTTTTATAGTAGATACACGTTAATACAGTATGTTAATACCGTCTGTTACCACTGTGGTTGTCCAATGGAAACCACTTATTAAGTCTTACATTTGCCATGAGGATGGCGCTGGCTAGTTTGATATTCGTGATGTTGCCTTTTCTAGTAGAGTGAAAACATTTAGAGAATAGCATATACGTCGTAATCCGCTATGAACATATTAGAGTTGGGCGAGTTCATTATATGCCATCTCATCCAGTTTAGAGGTGTTTGTATAACAATTGCGTGCTGAAACAATTAAGTTATATTGGGTTTATGTTTTATTGTTGCTTCTTTGAATTTAGTAAATTATCGTCATTTAAATCATTGTCGCGGCATTGGATGTTCTGTTACTGTTATTTTGTTAAAATCTTTTGTAAATCTTAAAACTAAAAATATGGAACAATTTGTTACTTTTCTATACGACATATATATATATATATATATATATATGTATATATATATATATATATATATATATATATATATATATTTCCAACATTCAAATCTGACATCTGCTTTCAATAATTCACATCTACTTTCAAAATAGGCATCTGCTTTCTAATCTGACGTTTGCTTTCATAACTGACACCTGCTTTCAAATCAGACATCTGCTTTCATTAACTGACATTTGCTTTCACTAACTGACATCTGCTATAAAAACTGACATGAGCTTTCAAAACTGACTTCTGCTTTCAACTTGACATCTACATTCAATAACTGACATCTGATTCATTAACACTGTTACTTTATAATGCATTTATAAATAGCTTGAACCTGGGTCTATTGTGGCTTAGTGGTAAAAGCGACAGCCCGGCAAGCTGTAGACTTGGGTTCGAGTCCCAACGTAGACCATATTTTTCAAATAAAAAAATTTCGTATGATTTGCTTTGTAATTTGTAGACAGCAAAGTTTACATCCCCACTTACTCTGCAATTACATACATTCTAATTTGATATTTGTAAATATTTCATATAAAAGCCGAAAAACTCCAATAATTTATCAATTGTTATATTTAATAAACGGCTAAGAAATTATCTATACACTCATATAGCTATGGAGTAATAATTAGCATTTCCAACATTCAAATCTGACATCTGCTCTCAAAATACTGACATCTGCTTTCAATAACTCACATCTACTTTCAAAATAGGCATCCGCTTTCTAATCTGACGTTTGCTTTCATAACTGACACCTGCTTTCAAATCAGACATCTGCTTTCATTAACTGACATTTGCTTTCACTAACTGACATCTGCTATCAAAACTGACACGAGCTTTCAAAACTGACTTCCGCTTTCAACTTGACATCTATATTCAATAACTGACATCTGATTCATTAACACTGTTACTTTATAATGCATTTCTAAATAGCTTGAACCTGAGTCTATTGTGGCTTATTGGTAAAAGCGACAGCCCGGCAAGCTGTAGACTTGGGTTCGAGTCCCAACGTAGACCATATTTTTCAAATAAAAAAATTTCGTATGATTTGCTTTTTAATTTGTAGGCAGCAATGTTTACATCCCCACTTACTTTGCAGTTACATACATACTAATTTGATAATTGTAAATATTTCTTAATAAAACCGAAAAACTCCAATAATTTATCAATTGTCAATATATATATATATATATATATATATATATATATATATATATATATATATATATGCACACATACTTTTATTTTTCGGTTACGAAAATAACTCACCGTACTAATAACTAATAAATGATACAAATTGTATTATACAAAACTGGTGGGGTTTACCTACTCTTGTATGTTTCAATTATTCTGATACTAATAAATGAAATAAATTATAGAAACTCCTCACGTTTCTATCTACGCATTTGAAGAAAGGAATTTAACTGTAATATTGATGTAATTACATCACAACGGCAAAAAACAGATGTGCGGTTGACCGAATGAATAGTGCTATTCAATAACTACGTGTTGTACTTAGCGATGTTATAGACTATTTATATGGTCCATCGTAATTCCGCCTGATGTGTCCGGTCCCTACTTATAAGTGCTTTTAGTTCGCAACATTGGTATGTTGGGTTAAAAGAATCTCGTAAGCAGAATTTTTTCGACTAAGCTTAAAACCAAATATGACTTCATTAGATTAAGTAATATGGTTAGAATAATACGGTCGAATTTTTAATATAAATAGAATTTTTATAAAAAAGGACATAATGTTGGAGATTGTTATCAAATTGTACTTAGTTTAAGTATAATTATTAAACGTGTTTTGTTCCATTACTTCAAATATGTAACAATCTTTCAGAAATTTGTTCTAAAAAAAAACTGAAAAAATAATTTAGATATTGAACAGATATGATCGATCCTACTCTATCCTTGCAGTACGTTGATTTCTTTTGATTACTAATTTTGCAATAGAAAAAAGACCTTACGAAATACAGAAGTTAAAAAATTCCTTTTTTTCGTTAATAATAGCAGTAATAATATTTTAAAGTGTTTTTTTTTGTTATTTATTTTTTTATTGTGTAATAAAAATGTTAAAATCTATCAAAAAAACAAAGGCCTGTTTTTAAATCGTTCTTATGTCGTAAACATTAACTGTTCAATACCTATTTGTTATTGATTTAAACTTTGCATTTTACCCAAGGAATTTCAGTAACTTCAATGTCAGCTAAATACAAGGTTAACTTGTTTCTAAAAATCCATTAGTTGTATGAGTTTAATTTATGATAATGATCTAGAATTGTATGTAATAATAAGAATAGGTTATTATATGCCAAGTATTTTAAAATACTGCTGTTAATGTCGTTATTTTTAGAGCTACGAAGTCAGCTGAATTAACAAACTATAAGGTGCTTCAACTTAAGTAAATGTCCATGTATTATGGAGTGTTAATTTTTTCTGTCCTATACCACCTTTAATTAAAATATCCTTTTTTCTATAAATACAAAACTACATAATGTCTTGCTTATTATTTTACATTAACTTTCACTCACACTTTTTATTTGCGTTTTACAGTTATAACTAGAGCTGAGGATGTTTGCGGTACGGCAGGACCGTATGTAGTGCATCCCCACCAGCGTATAAACACGATGCAGCGAAACACTTTAGTTAGTCGTGAACTGGCAACGTGATCGTGTGTTGTCTTGAGCTCTATTTAATAAGTATGACGGACGTGCCCAAGCCAAGAAAGCGCCCATTGTATAACGACGTGAAGAAATTTATCCGAGACTTTCCCGATTTGTATTATAATGGAGCAAAAGTGGTTTGTAAATTATGCGATAAACAGTTACTTTGCTGGGACAAATACGACTGTAAAAGACATGTTGAAAGTGTACACCACAAAGACAAAAAAAATAATGTGCTGTCTAAAACGCAATTCATTTTCGATTTATTGACAATGCTACTCGTCTGCGATGTGCCAGTTCACCTGCAAGATAAAAAAGCCTTTCACGACTTTTGGAATAAATACAATTCCAACATAAAGCTACCGTCACGGAGAACGTTACTCACCTATTTACCAATTGTGCGTGAGGACATTGAAAACAGAATGAAATCAGTAGTAAATGATAAATAGTTATGGGTATGTGTCGACGAAACGACAGATCGAAAAAAACATTCTATTGTGAATATTATAGTGCGTGTACTAGATCCTGTCAAATCAACATTTCCCATTTTATTAGCCAGCAAAATATTGGTGCACTAGCGAAGTAATTACGAAGGTAGTGCTCGATACGCTACAAAAATTTCAAGTTTCAACTAATCAACTCCTGATGTTTATGAGCGATGGTGCTGCGACAATGCGTTCTGTAGGCCGTTCTCTTAAAGCAGATTGTGAGAGACTTTTGCATGTGACATGTAAAGTTCATGCTTTACACCTTGTGGCACAAACTATTCGGCAATGTTATCCAGAGGTGGATGCATTAATAGCAACCACAAAAAAAGTGTTTCTAAAATCTCCCAAACGAATTCGAGAGTTTCACAGTCGGTGCCCTGGTATTCCCGAACCACCAGAGCCAATCCTTACACGTCGGGGAAGTTGGTTAAAGGCGGCATTTTATTATGCCAAGTATTTCTAACAAATAAAATCTGTGGTTCTACAATTCAATCCTGCCGAAGCTGTAGCCATTAAGGAAAGCCAGAGACTCTTTCAAAACCCTTCCCTTGATGCAGATTTACAAACTATTTATAACAATCATATAGGATTGTTTAACGCAATCGAGAAATTTCAAAATACTGCATTATCGTTAGCGGAGTCACTGCAAATACTGGACGATGTACACGCCCAGCTATGCGCAGTAGATGACAACAAAAATGTTAATGTAATAGAAAAGTTCGAGAGTGTGATAAACAATGATTTTGATTTTACCAGATTAAAACAAATTAGTAATGGTGCAAGTGTAGATTCGGTTTCTATCTATAAAGATTATTTTAATTGTGCGTGTGCTACATCCGTAGATGTCGAGCGGTCTTTCTCAAAATATAAAAAAATTTATTCATCACGGCGTACATCGCTCACCGCTACAAATATGGAAACGTATCTAATGCTACAAACTTACTGCAAGTCTTATCCACTTGGCGCTATGCTATAATAATCGTAAATAAGGTAAGTGTGTTATTTATATACAGTACACATAACTGACATACCTAAGTGATATAAATAGCGAATGCATGTAAAGCAATAAAATCACGCATGCATCACCGATCGAAACAAGGTCATTATATTCGTGCGTTTAACTGAATACTATCCTGGCACACCGCAAACATCCCCAGCTCTAGTTATAACTAGAGCTGAGGATGTTTGCGGTACGGCAGGACCGTATGTAGTGCATCCCCACATTTAACTATTTATCTAAATATTCTCTGAAATGATTTGCCGGATCTCATAAATTAATAGAGTGATATTTTAGTATGCACTGGATATTGTTATTATACAAAATCATAATAGCCATTTGTATTTATGGATCATAAATAATAATACGCACGTATTTGTATTTGGTTGTGAATTCAATTTAAACTTAAAACGAATCGTAATATTTTAACGACAAGCCGTCCTTACAATACATGCATTCGAGACAAAGTGTGCAACTCTACGAATAACTTCCATAATTGATCGAAAATGGACATTTTGGAGCTGAATTAAAGCCCGTATTCTTAGAAAATTTTATTACTGTCGTTAAGAACTATTATTATAAACAACAAAGGCCTTTTATTAGTGTTGAAGTTTTAGTTTCATTGAATTTCCAGGTTGTAAGTAGTCAATTGTAAAGTGTTCATTCACAATATTCTAAAACAAGGTGTAAATTTAACTAAAATCCAGAAAAACACATTCTGATAATATATTACCAGATTAGAAGCTGTGTTTATTACTATTTATTATATTATTTTTATAACCAAATGCAATAAAAGCTACGAAAACAAAAGAAACCTCGATTTATTAAAATCTTGTCACACAGCCTTTCAAAGCCTGGCAGCACATATTTTGCATATATTTTATATATACTACCTACTTGAACTAGGTGAATGAAGTTAGAAGTTATAACTTATAACTTCTATATTTTATATATACTACCTACTTGAACTAGGTGAATGAAGTTAGAAGTTATAACTTATAACTTCTAACTTCATTCACCTAGTTCAAGTAGGTAGTATATATAAAATATATGCAAAATATGTGCTGCCAGGCTTTGAAAGGCTGTGTGACAAGATTTTAATAAATCGAGGTTTCTTTTGTTTTCGTAGCTTTTATTGCATTTGGTTATAAAAATAATATAATAAATAGTAATAAACACAGCTTCTAATCTAGTAATATATTATCAGAATGTGTTTTTCTGGATTTTAGTTAAATTTACACCTTGTTTTAGAATATTGTGAATGAACACTTTACAATTGACTACTTACAACATGGAAATTCAATGAAACTAAAACTTCAACACTAATAAAAGGCCTTTGTTGTTTATAATAATAGTTCTTAACGACAGTAATAAAATTTTCTAAAAATAGGGGCTTTACTTCAGCTCCAAAATGTCCATTTTCGATCAATTATGGAAGTTATTCGTAGAGTTGCACACTTTGTCTCGAATGCATGTATTGTAAGGACGGCTTGTCGTTAAAATATTACGATTCGTTTTAAGTTTAAATTGAATTCACAACCAAATACAAATACATGCGTATTATTATTTATGATCCATAAATACAAATGGCTATTATGATTTTGTATAATAACAATATCCAGTGCATACTAAAATATTACTCTATTAATTTATGAGATCCGGCAAATCATTTCAGAGAATATTTAGATAAATAGTTAAATGTGGGGATGCACTACATACGGTCCTGCCGTACCGCAAACATCCTCAGCTCTAGTTATAACACTGTCAAAATTACTAAAGAAAATATTGCATTTTGATATTTTTTATGTTTATTTAGTGGATATGACTGCAAATCATATAATGACACTGTGATCTGTAGTCTTATCCACCAAGTAAATACAAATTTAGAAAACCTCAGCAACAGTGTTGGGATACATTAAGATAATAATCATAGTAGCTTTATTATTCAATGATTTGTTTGAAAATAATATGAAGATAGTCTCTTATATTTTGCATATAGAGCTGAAATAAAACAGTAGATAGCTTTTAGAGACTTTATTGTTTTTCGAAGTATCCTCCACGAAGATTAATGCATTTTTGCATGCGCTCGAGCGAACTCTGGAAGAGTTATTTCACTCGCTTATTGGTAAAGTCAAAGTTGCGTCTCATCGACTGCTCCACCTAATGAACCGGAAAGGTAAAGAAATCGTTGAGACTTAGGTCGGGACTATACAGAGGATGGTTTAATTCGACGTTTTGTTGCGTTAAAAATTCAATTGTCTTGCCGGCTGTGTGCGAACTTGCAATGTCTTGGTGGAGGATGATTCGTCGTTGTGGGTTGGTTTCTCGGACCTCAGCACACAAATGGTTGTATACTAATAGGCAGTAACAGTTCTTTGATGATCTTGATCTTGTAGACAACTTGTTGCTACATGACCTGTTTTCTAGACAAATGTCGTGACTATCTTCAGAAGAATATATATATTTAGTCTTTAGTCCTTTATGGCATCGAAAAATATATCTTTATATAACACTTCAGCAATGTGGCACATGGTCGTGAGAGGAGAGATTATGCAGCAAGTTAGTCCCAGGAAAATGTAAGGCAAATGTAAGAAAAGAACGAGAATATACGTGGAACATGAAAGTTGAGAGGGGAAAGTAAATGGAGGGAGTCAATGGTGCCACAAACAATCTCCCAGTGGAGGCTCGTGAGTTATGAAAGAGGGCGGACACAAAAAAGCGTACCTATTTTTTGTACATAAAATCCATTCTCCTATTTTTCATGCTGGAAAAGACGTCTATGCCTTTGTTGTCAAAATCCGGAATAGACTGGATAAACTTCTTTTCTATTGATAGGACAGCCAATGCGTTCAGTCGATCTGGCATTGTGTTTCTTAGCAAAGTTTTAATGCGTTTGAGGGTGGAAAAACATCGTTCACATTCTGTATGTTTCCATCAAAACGTTTTTTAGGTTGTTGTCTGTTATGAACACTAAAAGTGGCAAAACACCACCTACGTCACACATGTTATCGCGCTCATAAATTACTGAAAGTTCACTTTTCAATTTTACACTGTCCAACATAGGATAAGATTTCACAGTTTCATCAAATTTTTTTTGTGGAAATAAATGACTAAGTTTTAAAATTTTGAGAATAATATATCTTTGCTGCACTTAAGTGATCCCTAAAATCAAATCGGTTGCTAATTTGGCTTAAAATAGTCACATACTTCTTTTGCAATAACAGTTCTGTTATCTCCAGCTCTTGTTTTTTGTTTTTTCCTTGCAGGTTCTTCATTATTGCGTTCTGATTGTCATTGTCAGTAGAATTTCTTAAATTTCTAATATGAATAATTTGCTGTTGGAATTGTTCAATTGCCTTTTGCAGTTGAGCACTGTCAATCCCGAGCATTTGAGTCTGATTAAATCATATTTCAGCATGTTGCATGATGAAATGAAATATTTTCAACCAATAGAGAAATTCCGGGCAATTCAAATGTTTCAATAAACTACTTGCTTGACTAATAGTAACTGAATTCATTCCATCTTCGTCAATAATTTTGTCTAAACATTCTTTGAAAGAATCCTGGTGTTCAAATAATGTGTTCAAAGTTCGACTTTTGAAAATCCTACGTATAGGAGCAGCGCGTGGTAATCTACGTTTGACTATTTCATCAAGAATTACCGTTCGTTTTGGCGATCGAGAAGAAAAACTTGAAAATTTCTAGGATTTTAGGATTCTAGACATGAATGCATATTCATGTGAGAAATGGAATTTTCGTGTTTCTTTGCCGTGTCTGCGATATGCTTTAAATCATTCAACTCATGTTTATTCCACGCACTAACCTCTTCCTTACAAATTAAGCAGATAAAACAAAATAGTTTATTTGTTAGTGAACATCCGCAAATCCACTCATATTTTTCATATATATTTTTATTGAATACTCTATTGTAAGTTCTAGTTTTACTTGTGGAAGTGTAGTTTATTTGAAGATCAGGTATAGTCCTTCTATTCTTCTTAATTAAAAGATTTTCTTCAAATGATAGTGGGTTTTTTAAAAGATTTTGCACACAGTTAATTTCCATCATTAATAATAATAATAAACGTCACTTCAAGCCTTTGAAATTATACACATTCAGTACCCGCCGAAAACAATACAGTCACAACACATGCAAGACGTTAACTGGAGTCGAGCTATTTTGTGCCCACAACCGACGGCATAAACGCATATGGCGAAGTTATAAAATCCTCGTCAAAAAATCGTTATAAAAATACATCAAAATAATAAAATAATAATGCACTGAATTTCTTTCTGTGTTTATTTTGGTGGTTGGGTGGGCAAGTGCCCTTGTGCCCATTAGTACCGGCCGCCACTGCAATCTTCCACTCAAATCTCGCTCTCTGGGTATTCCGACGACGGGCCAAAGACTGTACACCATGTCTTCTCGGTACTAAATAAACGCCATCAATTTTGATTGACAAATACTTTACAAAACGACGCTGTATATTTTCGATTGATAGCTGAAGATAAATATAACGAGGTGACTACACAGAAAAAGCATACTCTAATTTGTAAAACTGTAATACATAGTTTTGAACAGAGGGGTAGAATTAAAGAGTTTCCAAGTACGCAAAATAAAGTGTTTTTGAGGCAGCGAGACACATGTTGGGCACAAAAGTTAAACAAGAATCAAATAAAACACAAAGATCCTTTAAGCTATCAACTTTATTAAGAAATGAATCATTTATCAGGTAGATGGAGTTAATAACATTAACTACATTTACCTCTCTCTAAGTAGAGCACAATTAGAAGAGAACATTCAAATTCCTTTGTAAATGTAATACATCATCCCAAGTTCTGATAGATGAATATATTTTAGATCATCCGCATAGGCAAGTAGTGGGCAAGACAAAGACGATAATACATCGTTTAAGAACAAAATAAATAGGAGAGGACCTAAATTTTAATCTTGCTAGACTCCAGATTGGGAGAAAACTCAAAGGATTTACAGGCGTTATAAAAAATATAATGAAATCTACCAGCCAAGTAAGACCGTAGAAAAAGTAATAGCGATGAACTTAACTCAAATGGAGACAACTTAGCAAGTAAAATTCCGTGATCAATCACATGAAAGGCACTACTAAAGTCCGTATATATGACATCAACTCGACCACGACTATCAACAGATGGATGCTTGCTCGCTATTTTCTATATGGATTTTTAACACGTCTTATACAATCTCTGTTACTTGCTGCCCTCATTAGCATATAGTTTGTTTTCTATTCGATATTTGTAATGACATTTTTTAACTCTTCGATGGTTATCCGTTGCGTTTGTTTTTACCATTTGATCAGCTCCTCAGAGTAACAGCACAGCGTACGCAGCAAATGCTGGAAGCCCATGGCTTGTCTTGATATTCAATGGTTAAACCAAAATAGTGATAATATAATTATCTAGTAAAGGTGTAATATTTCGCTTATGCTGGCGGACAGTGAATTCTCCACATACATAACAGAAACTGTATACCCATATAGCCAGATATCTACCAATTCTTAATTTGATTGGTACCAGAGCAAAAATGGGCGTGGTTTCAGTACTCTGACGTAGGAAACATGCAAGGACATGTTCAGACATGACCACTCAATGTTCAACAGAACAATATTTTTAGTAGAATCTTTCGTATTTTCTGTATTTTGCTGCATGTTCCAACATGGTGGTTTTTTAGCAGATGCACACTGCAATCTGAAAATTTTATAGCAACATTACGTAACTTTGTATCTACTTTATTGATACTACGGAATGTAAGTTGTCACAACTGTTCTTCCGTGGTAGCAATATGTTCACACAAAAACAATTCTTTTAGAGCCGAATCTGCAAAACGAAATCTTGCCTTCTTTGAATTTTCTTTCTGCCACTGTTAACACGATATTAATTATTTGACATTTCAGTTTAACAATGATCGCTGATGCGTCTCCTGGTGCTCAGTACTGTAAACAATTTTTCTTGGCTCTTGGCTAGCCGTGCAAATGCAGCCTCCCGTGTCTCCATAGAGACGCCAAAAATTTAATTTTCTAGTAGTGTAGAATAAAAAGATTAAGCAAATATCTCAGAATTCTTACGTGGTACAGTACAGTTTAAACCAGATTCAGAATCACCATGACAAAAGCCATAAACTACACGTATTAGTGAATAAGAAAACCAAACTGTGTTGACCACTGTTATTAATAGGAATATATTAAAATAAACCTTGAAGATAATATCAAAACATAATAAATATTTATTTAAAATAAGTCACTTAAAAAACGAAAACCTCCAAAACGTGTTTAATTACTAATTTTTGTTCATGCGCAGGATAACAAGCAATATATTTCGGATATATTATTACGCGTTCGTCTGTAACCAAACGAGCACGCAAATGTAATTACCTATCTCAACTCGATCTGATATCTCCAACCGAGCGTCAGCTAATCGACAACTTTACGCTTGCAAAATACTACACGATTTCAAACGACAGAAGAGCTCTCTCTATTTACCGATAGATAAGCTCGCCGGAAAATATATGCGCGCGGTTCACTCCAAATCGAATAATGGCGGGGATGCCGATTAACGCGACCGTTAGTTGAGTGTGGGTCAGATAAGTAGCGGTCGTACGTCTCTAGGTCGTATAGAAGCCGCAGGGTTTAGGATGCGTCGTCCAGTTTTATGAACACACCGAGAGAAAAAGAGAGAAAACACAAAAATGTTTCGTTGTCTTAGTGTTCATCCCACTGACACACTAAAGTTGCGGATCATAGAATTTATATGTGGCGTATGTTTACATATACATACCTCACGATTAGAATGTAATTATGCCATTTTTTAAGATTTGAACTACGAGAATGGGTTGATTAATTTCCGCGATTGTGCAGAAACAAAGGAATAATTCTAATAAACAAACTTTATTTTTCTACATAATCCCCTACATTTGGTCCATCTGTGTTCAAGCTTCTTTATTTCGTCTCGATAGGGATTTTCTTTTAACTCTGCAAAATAATCGTCCACCGTTCAAGTTAGGTCTTCATTTGTGCATTTTTTTTTACTTCCGAGAAAATCTTTTAATTTAAGAAATAGATGAAGATTAGATGATACTAGGTCTGGTGAATATGGGGGGTGCGGTACTAATTCGAACCTTAATTCTTTTTGCAATAGCCGCACTGGAATACGCATCGGCATCATTATCGTGAAAGAGCGTTTTTCTTAGTTATTCCTGGATGCTTTTTAGCGATAGCCGTCTTCAAACGATTTGCGTAATATTCGCCGTTTACAATCTTGTTCTTTTGAAGATAGTCTATTAATAATATTCCTTTCGTCGCACAGTGGTTTAGGATTTGATATATCGAAACCGACAATTTCAAGTTTTCCCAATCATACCAAAATTGTGATGTCATAAAGTCGTAAAGTTCACATCTTTTAAATAATGCGATTTTAATATTACAAATTCTTGACATTTCTGGCTTTGTCCAGAAAAATTCTTTGAAAATATAACTGTTCTATTACTATAAATTACAGTCCTATCTTAATAGTATCATTTAGAGTTATTAGAAATTTATCTTATGTTTGGTCAGGGTCCTATCTGCGATTATTTACATTTTTCTTATGAATTAGATAATTAGTGAAGGAATCATTAAGGGAGACAACTTAAGATGTAATGTGGTCAAAATATTATTGTTCCTTAATGCGTTTTAAATATAATGAAAGTTTATTTACTTGTCCCTACCTGTCCCTGAAGGTGCTAGAGCCTATAAAACGTTGTAAGTTATAGGTAAATAAAATTATTTCGCAGAGTTTTGTCTTGTGTGTTTTTATGAGACTTTATATCGGTGATTCAAGTTCTAAACTTTGTTAGTTTCTTGTATTTTTGAATTTTTTTTTTCGAATTGCCGTATTGTGGCCATGGCGAATCGGCCAATCACACGTATGGTCCTGCATGAAAAGATTATGGAATTTCATGAAGAATCCACGGAATTGCGCAAAAATGGAGTTCTTGATTTCCTGAAAGAGCATTTTCATGAAAATGGTGACGAAATTGCAACAAAAACTCTTGTGAATTTTACCAGAGAATATTTTTTCTCTCTATTATTGAAATTGAAAAAATGCGCAGAGAACGATCAATCGCTTCTTGGCAAAATTTGGCGCCTAGTTGCAAGAAGAAATAAAGTTTTCTGATGTTATTCTTCGGTTGTATTCCTGATCCTTTTTCTTTTAGGAGGCGCCGACCATCGAAAGGTTTTGAGGATGTTTCAGTGGTAGTTAAACGTCAAAATCCAACAGTTTAGAAAAGATACATCGATTGCCGAATTAACTTTTTGGACATCAATGTAGCTAAGAGAAAGTGGTGATTCAGCTGGAGCACTGCTTCTCGACGAAATAACCACAACAACCCCTTCACCATCGAAGCGAATTTTAACTCATTGGAGGTCTCCGGAAAATGAACAGTGAAATTATTTATTAGAAGAAGCCGTGGCACTTCTAATTTCTGCAAATTTTATTAAGAAACAGTACAACACATTAAGAAGTTGAGCTAACCAGCACGGACATGATTTGTATCTGCCATATTATAAGGTTCTAGAAAGGAAAAACTTTTTTATCCACCGGAAATTTCATCTCCGAAAAAAAGTGTGAAGTACCCCTGCAAAATTTATTGAATAACACTTGTAAAAGCATTTTAAAGTGTACTTCGCTTTAAGCACGAGATAGTTCATTACTTTTATTGTGTAAGTGGGCTCTTGGGCGATTCGGGATACACCGCGTATAATAGCAAAGTCAAGATGCACCACGTGCAGATGATAGTATTTTTACAACATCCTTGGTTTCGCTCCAATTGTTCGATAAAAAGCCATAGACATTATTTGGAAAACCCACGACCTACCTCAAAGAGATGTTGTCGCCCAATAAGATTTCAATGGGTGCATGAAACTGCGGATATTTCAGCACAGGAAGAAGCGGCTGTGAAAAGTGAAATTGATAATTTAATCCCCCTACTCCAGTAGTACAAATCAATTTTAAATTGTGCTTAACAATGGTGGACGGGAAAATATGCAGTGTGCTGACAAACACTTCAAGCATGATTTGGTATGTTTGTGCAGCAAAAATTTCACCTCTTGTATAGTTGCACCTTTTCCAAAACGGTACACACATTTCCAACCTCACTAGGAGTTGGAGATGACAAGCTGCACCAAAACTTTTTTCGACAGTCGATTCTACGAAAATTCACCATTTGCACTCAATTAGTCGCTGGGTAAAGTTAAAAACACAAGTTTATCAAACACTAACAGGGCTGACAAGGCGTCGATTGTCAATATGTGAAGTGTATTTTTTTTATTTCACGGTCTACTCTAGGCAATTACGCGAATAAGTCAACCCGCCCTCGTGTATGATATCCGTTTTGTTTTTTTTTATTTTGAGAAGAGTGTCCATAGTTCGATATAGCAGTACTGATTATATTTTTATCAGTAGGATTTAAGGATTTAAAAAAATGATAACCAACAACAGCTATATAAATACCAGAAACAAATTCTTAAAAAATAATCCACAACTAATAAACGACAAAAGTAATAAAACCTGAATAATAGACAAAACAGATTATGAAACAAAAACGAACAATTTACTAAATGACCACAATATACAGGGTCCCATAACTAATGGGTCATACAGCATTCGGAGATAATAGACATAAAATTGATCATCATCAAAAATCATTTTGAGCCGAAGTTTGCCTAAGTAAAATGTTATAGGTTAAAGAGGTATGTACAGGATGTTTAAAGAAAAAATTATGAAAGCACAGCACAATTTATTTGCAATATTAAAAAATTGATTTAATCTTCTTCAGTAAATGTTGAAAGTGTCCACCGTTAACTTAAATACAGTTTCTTAGGATTTTTACCAAATGACGTCTCACATTCGGGAAGATATTTTAATAATTTCTGATAACATTGGCAGTTACTTGAATTTTTTGTTCAAGTTCTTCCCTTGTAGTGATTTCATCAACGTATATTAAAGCCTGTATGTAACTCCACAGATAAAAGCTAACGGATTAATATGTGAGCTACGAAGTGACTAAGGAAACTCACTACCGCGACCAAGGATGTAGTATATATGGATTGCCTATGCGTATTACGAATTGACTCCAACATTAGAGAGAGAAAATTGTAAGCGAGATAGAGCTAGTACTGGCAAAACATTCCAAGTTCTAAATAATTTTGAATAGTTAAATCAGTTTTATTTTAAGCACGTGGTGAAACTGCATTAAGTAAAGTTACAACTGTTTGTATCTATCATTAATATAAACAGTAGTAGTTTTTACAATATGAAACAAACATGTAAATAATTTACATATCTGTAACTATGCACATGGACAATACACCTCGTATTTTCAGCATTTACTTCTGCTTAATACATATGTTTCTGCCAATATAGGCGTCCTCAGTTAAGCTAGTTAAGCTACATACGTATTTTATCGTTTCCCGTAGCAGCATAGCTGTTCGAACGATAGGTAGCCCTCCGGACAATGTATCTTTCGCCCGTAAGATGTCAATTATTAAATAGTTGTCTTCTTATAGGACGGAACTTGCTTGATCTTTGCGGGCTATTTCAGTAAATTTAAATACAGATACAAACCAGTTGTTTATAACAGGTTTGTATTAATTTGTATAAATTGCTTCACTAGCTTAACTGAGGACGCCTATATTGGCAGAAACATATGTATTAAGCAGAAGTAAATGCTGAAAATATGAGGTGTATTGTCCATGTGCATAGTTACAGATATGTAAATTATTTACATGTTTGTTTCATATTGTACAAACGCTTTATACGTGCTTAACGTATTGTCATACTTAAACAAAACCTTTTCGCATATACCGCCATCTGGCAGGTTGTTAATGGACTACATCTACATACGTATTTTATCGTTTCCCGTAGCAGCATAGCTGTTCGAACGATAGGTAGCCCTCCGGACAATGTATCTTTCGCCCGTAAGATGTCAATTATTAAATAGTTGTCTTCTTATAGGACGGAACTTGCTTGATCTTTGCGGGCTATTTCAGTAAATTTAAATACAGATACAAACCAGTTGTTTATAACAGGTTTGTATTAATTTGTATAAATTGCTTCACTAGCTTAACTGAGGACGCCTATATTGGCAGAAACATATGTATTAAACAGAAGTAAATGCTGAAAATACGAGGTGTATTGTCCATGTGCATAGTTACAGATATGTAAATTATTTACATGTTTGTTTCATATTGTACAAACGCTTTATACGTGCTTAACGTATTGTCATACTTAAACAAAATCTTTTTGCAGTAGTAGTTTTATTTTTTGTTATAGTTTGTGTAAAAGATGGTCATTTCGTGTTCCGCTTACGGATGTACAAACCGTTTTGTTAAAAATAGTAACATAAAATACCATAGGTAAGTGTACTTATTTTCACATTTTTCTATCATATTAGCATATATTTTAAATTTGTAGATTCCCTTGTGATCCACAGTTACGGAAAAAATTAATTATAACATTAAAATGAAAAGATTTTGAACCTTCAAAAACAGCAGCAATTTATAGTTGTAGTACCCATTTTAGTGCAAATGATTACGAAATAAATGTTCATGGTAATAGAATCTTCATGAAAGGTTCTATGCCAACCAATTTTAAATCAAGACGAGTCATTGTACGCACTTCAAATACAGAAAGTGGAAACGAAATTCTCAAGAGCTGCACAATAGAGAAATTGAAGAAATACAAAATACAAGATTTTAAGCACCTGTGGTAGAATTGGTTTTTGAGGCTTCAAGCTTCCAATGTATCTAAAAGAAAAATTTTAATGAGAGGAAAAGGTAATAAGTAAATATATTACCAATTATACAAAATATAAACCTTATATTGTAGGAAAAGAACAGAACCACACTACTTTAGGGAGTTTGAGGAGCACAACATTTAGAGGATCTCATAAAAAGAAAAAAATTTTGGTTAATATCTCAGAAAGTAGTTAAAACACTGAAACATAAATGTAAATATTGCTTTCTACATTTTACGACACTAATTATTCGAATGTTACTAATTGAAAAAAAATTTTATATTAAAAAATTCTAATAAAATTAGCGTCGTAAAATGTACTAAATGTAGAAAGCAATATTTACATTTACATTACTTCACAAAAATGCAATTAATTTGCAACTGAAACACAAAGTTAAATACTTTGAAACAAAAATAAGAGGAATGAAAAATAAAATTAAAACGTTATTAAACATCTAGTTGTGTTTTACTACCCATGTGTTTTCTATTGCCATCTATTACTAGGTAACTATTTAATTAATTTCATCCTTTAAATACATGTGCATTTAATTCATACTCATTGGACTTTTTAAAGGTGTACTCAGTATATTCCGTACACCGCATCTTCAAATTAAATTAATATTATAATTCAGTAACAAAATATTTATTTTATAAAGATACAAACCAATCCACGAATATTTTTTTAAAGTAACTTGATAAATGTATTACAGTTAAACAGCCAGGTAAGTATATGCTGCAGGTATATTTACCTGTCCCGGTCGATCGCCCATATATTTTAATAGGGAACGCGCGTTTTTTTGCCAGTACTAGCTCTTTCTCACTCGGTAGTTTCTCTTGAAATTAAATTGAATGCACTGCTTTGGTTAGATGTGCGCTATCCATATATACTACATTCATGACCACGACCAATCCATCGCTATGGAAAATGTTGTCTCAAATGATTTCGAACAATAAATGTAAAATGTGGTGGGGCACCATCTTACATAAACCGCGTATTTTACCTTGTGTTCAGTGGTATACGACCCAAAGGTCAAGTAAATTGTTTTGTAAAAAATGCAAATAGTGTTCTCTATCAAGTCTGTGCTAAAGTTAAAATGAACCAATCAAGAAATTGTCAATAATATCGCATCAAATATTTGTCGAAAACTCGTGTTGGAAATGTTTTTTATGTGGGTAGGTGTGGATTTTCCAAAGCATAGTGATAATTATTTCTCGTTACTAATTCCGCGTCTTGTAAAAGTTGCCTCGTCTGTAAATAATGTCTTTTTCAGGAACAAGGAGTTTCTAAAATTAAATAACGTTATTGTGAACCAAAAAAAAAACAGTGACGGTGTATTTAAGGAAACTACCACAACCCTAAGAATTAACAAATCACATTCTCCAAAAACAGACGAACTACCAGAAGTACATAAGCTAAATATGCCACTTAGGCCGACAGCATCTTGTGTGCATATATCTAGAATTTATATGTCCGACAAAAAGTTTCAATTATTTTAGCTGCAGAAAGGGTCACTTTAAACTTCTTGGGGTGGCTCGAGCCCTTAACCTGCCACTATTTTGACTCTTATTTCGATTCTGGATCATAATAATGGACAAAAAATTGCTCTGTAATGTAAAAAGAAAACAGTTTATCAATTTGCGGAACATAAAAGTCATCTTGTTTCTGCAACTCTGAAGACATTGGATTTTATAATAATGAACTGTTCGTCATTCAAAATTTCCACAATAATATAGGCAAGTTTGACCTGAATTAATATCTACAAATTAATAATCGAAAACGTTCAAAGAAAATTTCTTAAATGCCTTTTTTAGAGTTGAGGTGGTTTATCCTACGAGAGGAGGATAAACCACATCAGGAAACTACCATCTTTTAATCAATAAATTTCAAAATGAATCTCTTCATGTTAGGCGACAATTCATAAGTCCATATTTATAACTTTATTTCAAGATCAATAGTCTTGCTTTGTTGTGCTAATTACATTTTGTAATACGTGGCTTTAGTTCTAGACAGAACGACATATTCGTAATCCTACAACTAAGACTAATATCACTTTTAACCCCCTAATTTCAAGGATGTGTTGACTGTTTAATGTTATAGCACTGTATTGTGAGGCCCACAACAGGTCTCTGGTAGAAATTTTGTATATTTTAATAAGTGCATTTTTATGTTAATTGCTATTTACTTTTTTTTTAATTTTGGCCTTTATTTGGATTATTTGTAATCTATTGGAAAATGATTGTACTATTATTATTAATAAAATTAATAATAATTATTATTATTATTATTAAAACGTAAATTCAATTACCATTCATTCTATCAGGCTATCGTATGCTTATTGTTAGTTTCTTTTCTCTTTAAGCCCATGATATAATATGAACCTAATTTTCTATCATTTAAATATTGATAACGTTAGTATCGTCCAGTTCTCGAGAAATTAAGTGCGTCATGGCCCTAATACATTAAAACAAACATTCAATAATTAAACAATAGATACAGTTAACTCGTAATCAGTCGATTCACAATTAACTGCTAATGGAACACACCATATGCTCTGATTACACAATAGGTATACATAAAAGTAAGTAATACAACACACATTTATTGTACTACGTAAGTCGACAGTTATGACATTTTCCATTAAGTATATAACACACATGTAATACGATATTTAATTGGAATCAGGACAGCGTGAACCTATAGTTATTATTTTTTCTTCAATTTTGTGTTACTATTATTATTTTATTTATACAGCGATGGGCAAATGTGTGGAACCATGTAAATATCCGTTAAATTAAAAAAATATTGTAATATTTTAGACGCGGAAATTAGGGATAAGAAGACATCATTTGAAGTATTTTTTAAATATGCAATGTTCAAAAAAATGTAACGTACTCATCAGTAAGTATGTAACCTTTTTAATACTATACATTCCAATCGGCAGTCAGTTTCGCGTTATGTTGTTACCAAAACTTTAAGGAGGTACAACATAAATGGCGGTGTTCGCAATTTGCAAAAAAGAATTTGTCGTACAAATCCTGCTACAAATGATATTGCCATATCTGTAGAGGAAAATCCCCATTCATCTACAAACGAGCTGGCACAAAGGCATGTGCGTCGTAGTTCAGTAAGAAGACTTCTTAAGAAGAAACATACCATCCTGATAAAATTTGCCTCGTTCACGAACTCTCTGATGCCAGAAGACCAGAGTTTTGTGAATCAATGTTGAACATTTGTAATCGCGATAACAATTTTGTAAATAATCAAGTATTTTCAGATGAGGCAACCTTTTATTTGAACGGTACTATTCATAGACATAACTGTCTGTATTGGATACAGAGTAATCCTCACTGGATACAAGAGACGCCTACGCAACACCCTAGATAGCTTAACGTTTGGGCTGGTTTTTGTAGAAACAGAATAATAGAGCCTTCTTTATAGAAGAAACTCTAAATGGTCAAAGATATTTAGAACTTTTAAATAACCAGATAATTCCTGCATTGAAGAAAAGCGGCCAACTTCCACAAAACATCTGGTTTCAGCAGGATGGGGCACCCCCTCACTATTCAGTTATCGGTCGAGATCGATTAGATCGAAATTTTTTTCACAGATAGATTAAGATAGATTGGAAGGAGAGGCATAATTGAAAAAATTAACTTTGTTTGTATGACCAGTTTCTTTTCTTTTCCTTATAAATAAAAAATACTTTAGACCACAAGTGTTATAGTTTGTTGAAATCGCGCTATCGAGGAGAATCCCAAAATGTAAAAAAATACAGGGCATTTAATGAAGTATAATTTTAATACGTTACATCTTATGAACCCTCTGTATATTTAAGCAATACTTCAAATGATGGCTCTCTATACCTAATTTTGATGTCTAAAATTTTATTACAATATATCTTTTAATTTAACAGATATTTGCCCAACACTGTACATATAAACTTTTAAAAACCTCTGCGAAGAGGAAGGCTTATGTATAAACTTTAAAAGTCCTGCTTTCTAATGTGTCTTCTGAATTTACATATTTTAAGTGAAATTTTATAGATGATTTACATAATTGTGTTAAAGTTTATTACTAATTGTATATGTTTAACATAAGATTCTAAATACGATATATGTATATGTAATAGAGTTGATCATTACACGCCATCTGTCATGACTTTCTAATAATACAAATTTAAAAAAATGTTTGAGCACATTTGATACACAATAATTTAATTATTAAGGCAACTATATTCAAATAATTACGTGTGAATGATGAAGAAACAGTCGACAAATACTATATGACATAGAAGTAGTTATTTAAAAATTTAGAAAGAAAAAATTTCAGAAAATTTGAAATTTATCTAATAATTAATCAGAATATGAAATATACTAAACAATGTGTTGGTCGATAACAGTACGCTATACATTCCAGTGCATTTAGGCATGCTATTTCTGAGGTGATAAATATTGTCTTGACGTATCTCATTCATGTTTAGATCGGTTAGTTGTTACTATTTGTTATTTTCGACCTTATTACTTTTCTTTGGAATAAAATAACTAGTATTAACTTTTAATATGCTTTATTTACTTATACATATTGTGTATTTGTTCTCTCTACTCTTGGATTAACTTACATGCTACCCCTTAATAAGAATGGTAGCAGGTGTGCTACTCTTAATTCTGGTGATTACACATGATTGCCAAATGGTGGCAGCGTTGGCCATTAGGTAATTAACTGTTTGGTTATTTAATGTAACATGAATACAATAATATATATATATATATATATATATATATATATATATATATACGAGGGTGGGTCAACAACTCTGAAAATTAAGATAAGGAACATTCTATTCGACAAAAAGACGCTTTACTTTTCAACATAATCTCCTTTCAGCTCAATACACTTCACATAATGTTTCTCCAATTTTTTGATGCCCCCCGATTAATACGATTCATCGAGGCCCTCAAAATAGGCGTTTGTTTCATCGACGACCTCTTCGTTCTACCCAAATCTATTACCCCGGAGCCATTTCTTCATATTTGGAAACAGGAAATAGTCGCAGGGGCTAAACTTGAAGAATATGCCGAATGAGGGAGCAATTCGTAACCTAATTCATGCAATTTTGCCATTGCAACTGTGGACTGTGCATTGTCCAGGTGGAATAGAACCTTTTCCCTCACCAAATGCGATCGTTTTTGCTTCAAATCGGCATCGAATCGATCCAACAGCTCTGCATAATAGGCGCCGGTGATAGTTTTACCCTTTACAAAGTAATCGATGTGAACGACATCGCGCACATCCCAAAAAATTGTCGCCATGACCTTGTTGGCCAACACCTTGGCTTTTTTTGCTTCGATTAATCACGAAAAATCCACTGCCTCGACTGTTTCTTGGTCTCTGGTGTGTTGTAATGAATCCATGTTTAGTCCACGGTTACAAAACGGCGCAAAACTCGTTCGGATTGCGATTGAACACCGCCAAACACTCCTTTGAAGTTGTCAAGCGATTGCGGTTGTTAGTTGTGAGCAAACGCGGCGCCCATCTTGCGGATAGCTTTTTTTATTTCCAAATATTTATGCAAAATTGGAAATCATTGATCCTTGTGATATTTTTGTAGCCTCTTCAAGTTCGCACATCGTCTCTTACCGATCGTCCAATATCATAGCGTGGATTTTATCGACCATTTCTGGTGAGGTGACCTCAATTGGGCGACTAGTACGTGATTGTCACTTGTGTTGGTATAACCGCACCGAAATTGAGTAAACCAGTTGTAGATGGTTCCAATCGATGGTGAAGAGTCTCCATAAAACTTTTCAAGCTTTTTTTGGTTTGCGTGATGGTTTTTTCATGCAAAAAATAGTGTTTAATGAGCACACGAAAATCATTTTTTTCCACTTTTACGAAAATGCTCATAGACGTCTGTTTCATATGGCTGCCACAACAAAATTATTTGACAGTTCAGTCTGAGGGAGCGTTCTTTAGAAAGATTCTTCTTGACAAGCACAATGTTGGATTTGAAGTGTCAGCACCATCTGTTCTAATTTTCAGGTATTTCTTGACACACCTTCGTATATGAGAAACGGATCAATAGAGCAAAAGATAGATTAGTTAACCAAATTAACAAGGATCGGAACGCCAAAAATATTGTTCTGCAGCTTTTCTATCACAGGCTTTTGATAAGGTGTGGCATTGCGGCTTGTAAGTCAAACTAAATAAGTTTCTAACCAATCCCCACGATCAACTACTCAACTCTTACTTAACTGAGAGGCATTTCCTAGTAAAACAAAGCAATAAAAATATCGATTTACATTCTATACATTCTGTCGTTCCTCAAGGAAGCCTTCTTGGACCAATATTATATCTCATGTACACGGTAGATCTTGCGACAAGAACCAATACAGTAGCAACATATGCGGTTGACGAGTTAATTTTGGCATCACACATTGGCCCTACCTCACCCTACAAACCAACCCAAATAAAATTCAACTCTGGTAAAAACTATGGCGTATTAAAGCAAATGAAACAAAATCCATCTATGTAACATTCACGCTACGCAGAAAAACATGTCCACGTGTGAAAATCAGCGAATGCAAACTTTTACAAGCTGAAGATGCTTACATGAAAAAAATACATATTCATCAAGAGAAACAATTAGGTCTCAAATTAGACCAAATGTATTAGCTCATTTGGCGGAAATCGAAACTATCTCTAGATAGAAAAGTCACAGAATTCAGAATTCATTTTTTTTTAAACTTGAAACGTCTATTATTGCACAAAAAAAATCAATCGAAAAGCGAACGTTTCGTTGACTCCATGTCCGACGGAGATTCTTATCGCTATTCCGGGAATTATCTAAACACAATAGCATACTCTAATTGGAATATGAAGAGAAAGGATACGGGAGATTGCGCAACCTTATATTCACAAAAGAACGATAATATAGCCGGCTAACAATGATAGGATAAAGGCAGTGTAAGAGATAGGTACTTAAATGGCCGACATAATTGTGTTCGAATAGACACATTTGCAGGAAATAACGCATGCTAATGAGTATGTAGATAATAGCAGGATATTAATGTTTAAACGTGCGTGCAATTTTTATTTTGCCTTTAAGGTGAATATAAATGTTTTCTTACCTCCTTCTAAGAAAGGTAAGGAAAGAATTTAACCTTAGAGAGTTGATTATATAAACATGTTCACATATGTATACGCTTATGTGTTTGTAATGATTATTGTTACTAAGAAAGATACTTTACAAAAATTCCATTATTTCAAACAGTAGGTACCACATCGTGTTAAAAGAAAATACAAAAACAATATTCGACAACCTACACAGACATATTGTCTGTGTACGTCACTTTCATTTTTAACTCTACATTCTTATCTCCTCAAGAAGCAACAAACTCGTTGTGAAATATAGAGATCAAAAAATAAATGAGTTTTAATTGACAGGCCGCTTGCCCGTTTTTAATTTATTATTAACGAATATAGTACGGTCGATAATTTCTTTTAAGTTATATATATATATATATATATATATATCGTACTGCGTCTTCCGTTTCCCAATCTCCATTCCTCCATGTCATTCAAGAGGTTTTCTTCCAGCCCTTTTTCTTTCATTTCCTCATTTATGGCACTTTGCCAGCTCTTTCGAAGTCTACCTTTCCTTCTTTCTCCGGATTTCCATTCGAGAATTTGTTTAGGTAGTCTTGTTTCTGCCATCCTATGTACGTGTCCAAACCATATTTATCTTTGATATCGTCTACTATAGTGCGATTAATCTTATAATTTCTCTAATTCTGTTGTTCGTTACTCTTTTCATTTTGATCTGCCTGCTGTGGACACGTACTTTTGATAAACAT
This sequence comes from Melolontha melolontha, assembly GCA_935421215.2. Lineage (NCBI taxonomy): Eukaryota > Metazoa > Arthropoda > Insecta > Coleoptera > Scarabaeidae > Melolontha > Melolontha melolontha. The sequence goes on from OW285242.1 coordinate 66,184,895, forward strand.
TCTGCAATTCATTTCCAGTCACAATCGTGCCCAGTCTCGTCCCTCTACCTCAATGTGTTGCAGCGTTTTTTCACAAATCGTCAAAACGCTTTTTCGTCGTCGGTGTGCACTTTGGAAACTAATTTCGCGCACAGGTTTTTCATCTCTAAATAATCAAACAATATGATTCGCAAGGACCCAACCTATGTTCTTTCTTGTGCCACCTCTCACATCTTAATAAATGAATTCAATGATAATTTGGCTTAAAACATATACTCTTCGACGTGTATATCTTGAAAGATTGATTTTGTGCAATTTAGTCAGCATTTTTAGTACCAAGGGTGACCACAACTTCCGATAATTTGCCACATTCTGCCGCAAAACTTATTAGATAATAATGAAATTGTAAAACGTTTATTTCTCGAACTTTGTTGCACCAGTCATTAATGACGGTCGCTCAATTCGTCCCTCACCGTGCACGTTTGAACGGGCCCAACCCTAATTTTCTTATTATTCCATCGCTTATAGTTTTTTTCCACACTTAACTAATCTGCCGATGAATTTCTGCCGGTTCATGACTCTTGCGTTTAAGAGATAAATAACCAGACATTATATTTCTCACTCGATCTTATTTTCAGTAGAGGCATTTTAAACATGTACAAACAAATGTTCTATATTCTTCGAATTAACATACACGTGAAATCATGGTTCATCGAAATAAAAAGTAATATTTTGCCGGTCAATGTTATTATATAGATGATAGAGAGATATATATACACTGACAAAACTGGATTCGTTCGTAAAAAATCAGGTAAGTGAATTTTGTAGATAAATTGAAAATTTATATGGGTGTAAATGCAACTGCTTTTTCAGGTTCTTACGAGAGCATTCAGAGGAAAGTTCTAGAATGAATATAGGAAAGGTTAAAAGAAGAGATTAATTGTTAAGTGGAGCTTACATATTAAATGAGATAGATGACAAACAGAAATACGAAAATTTTGTTTAACAATTTGACACATATTTTCCAATATATCGAGTGTAACAACAATGAGACAACTAGTAGATTTACCTTATCACATTACCAGTGTTATTCTAACATTGTTTTGTGAAAAGTAACGATATTCAATTTGTCCTTCTTACGAATAAATTTCGTTAAATTGGTGACAAGTCAACTGCTTCGAATACGAGGGACAAGCTGAAATTATTGAGAATAAAAAAGCACAGTTAATATTTTCTAGGATTTTATTTAAAATATGCTCAAAGTAATTCCCTTCAGGAATGATGCACTTGACCATTCTTTCTTTCCACTGTTTACAAGCTCCCAGCCAATCTTCTTTCGGAATACCTTCAAAATAATCGTGAACGCGGTATCAATCTCTTCTTCAGACGAAAACCTTCTACCCCACAAATTGCGTTTAAGACAAAAAAATAGTCAAAAGTCACACATTTTATTATTTTTATATTTTTTCCAGACAAAAACTGGAGTGTTAAAATTGCATAATTCTCTTGTCTGGAACTCTACTGAACACTTCAGGCAAATATTTTTCAGTGTACCACTTAGCTGTAACTGGCTTTTGTTCATCTAGCTCTAAGCCCGTACTTCTGAAGAATACCGCATACATAACCTTTTTTATAGGTCGCTGCTTCTTAGTCATTGTAGAAGTTTCCTCATCTTCGTGAATCCATCCACGACTCTCTTGGCGGGTAGAAAGATCGAAAAAGCGAATATAGGTTTCGTCACTATTTTGGAATAAATTTGGTGCAAATTTTTAAATGCTCTGCTTTTTAGAAATCAGAAAGATGATACGGAATAAAACGACTTACCACTTTCTTTTAATGCAGGTGATTGTGTATGATTGTTTTAAAAGCTGAGGATCCAATATTGAATTGATGCTCGATTACCGCATAAGTGACTTTATTGTCCTATTGTCTTCTTCAATTATTTTTCTAACAGCAACAATGTTTTTGTCGGTAACAGCCGTAGAAGGATGCGCTGCTCCATTTTGATGCTGAAATGCCTTATACCATCGGTAAATTGTAACCAAGGAAAGTGCTGGTTCAGTAAAAACTGAATCTAAACTCTTTTTGCACTCATAAGCGCTTAAACCTCTTTTAAAATCATAATAAAATATGATTCAAAAGTGCTCTCTGATTAATTTCATTTTATTTTACTTTTATAAAATAAGAAGCTAAGTTATAACGAACGTAACTTGAACAACAAAACGTCAAATGACAGATAAAGAGTTGCTCTAAATAAACACGTATGATTGTTTTTCAGTCTACTAGATTTTCTACTTTCTCAATAAATTCAGCTTATCCCTCGTTTATCTAATTCCAAAATAGGCCATTACAATAAATGTATTTTACTCATCAGTAAAGATCATTTTGAAAGTAAAAATAAATTGTTATATTTATTTGCTTGTTTTACTTTTACTTTGTCAAAGTTTTAACAAATTTAAATTTAAAAATCGAGCATATCAACATTGAGTTCAGAATCATTTATAGTCATCGACTACTTTCATTACTGCGCGTTTTCGCAAAAAAACTTCATTTATGTCTTCAGATAATTGACATAAAAACAAAAATATTTAAATTAAAAGTTAGCAATCAATACTTTTTAACGGCTAAGAAATGCGTGTTTGCCAAAATAACTCGTTTTACCTGTTACTTTCTGAATATAGTGTACGGGTTACTTGTCAAATAGTGAGCAAGTGTAATAAATGTTTTATCAGTACATATTTAGTAACTCACATTCTGTCTTTCAGACATTCTATTAACGTAAAAAGAACAAGTTTTCGACAATTTGTCTTAATGTCCAGTAATACAGTTATTGAACCAATGATCGTGGATTATGCCAACATTGATTTATTCAATAAATTAGGATCTGTATACTAAAGTCAAAGTATACGGATGATTAAACATTTGTACAGTTCGTCATCTGGTACTGTTGTCTCAAGAATTTATAGAAACCGTTATCACCGGTCTCATATTGATGTGTGATAAAATTGGTTAGTTGTATCTACATACGTATGTTGCATGCAAGATACATGGCGCGTTCGAAAACTTTTTTAGTACTTTAAAACCAACTTTAATTTATTCTTGTAAATAAGAAGTTTACTCAAAATCGAAAGCATTTACGGTTGAATATATATATTTTGTGTGAGGTTATCGTTTCAGGTCGGTTTTATTGTTTTCGAAATCACTAAGCTGTCAAATTTCAAACCAATTAAATTAATTTCTAACAACATAATTAACTTAACTTTATCAAAATTCAATATTTCATTATAAAAAGAGCTCACCATCAATAAAATCAGATAAGTTGTTTATACTTGTATCCCAAGTAAAGTCATGTTCTGATATTCAAATTAAATTGTGTTTTATAATGAATGTAATTTATTAATTAAGTAATCAATGTATAGCAAACGCCAATTAAGTTGGCGCGAGGAGGGGTAAGTTCGCGCAGGATTAAAAGTAGTGGGTTGTATTTAGTTTTACATCAAATGTCAGATAATTCTAACCTCTGAGCGTGTATCACTTTATGATCCCCTAGCAAAGACATTATGTTCCGTCCAACGTCAATGACAAATGTATTCTGACAATTACTTGTAGTGGGGGCAGTAGTGGGGGTGGACGTTTTTAAAAACGGCTTCTGCGCACCCCCTCCTCGCGCCAACTTAATTGGCGCTTGCTATATCTTTGTACGTAACGCACTGCTAACTTGCTGTATCTCAATATTAGGCATATCGAAAAGTTCTAAGACTTAATCATGAATGTATTATTATTGTGTAAACATATTCAATCTATCAGACAACCGATTAATACATTTATAATAATACTTTCATTGATTGTATTACACTACGCATACATTAAAAAATTTTTAATACACTTTTAAATTGTCATCATTAACGACACCCTTTCGAGAATCTACCGAACGATCAAGGTAAATTAATACGTTCTCGAACATTCATTAGTTTTTATATAGGTATTGCATTTAATTTAGCTGTTAATTACATACATGTCTATTTTAATTTTATCTTAATTATTAATTTTACCTGTTATTAAACTATTTGTTCTACAAGTCAAAATTACACCAGCCGTGTATCATTGACATAATTTGTAGCTGCGTTTTAATTCACTATCGTAACAAATGTTTAATTCATATTGTGTGATACATTATTTTCATTTTTTTTTTGCAAGGAATCTTTTAAATTATATTAATTTTATCGTTGTCGCAACCCTTTACCTCGCGTCTTTCATAAATCTTAATTTTTGGGAATCGCTTGTTTCTAATGTGATCGGTTATCCTTAACTCGGCCATAAAAACTACCCCACGCTCTATTGATCATTTCAGAAAAAGCTCTCTTATCTTTCGACCATGGTAACGAAAACACCTACCCGTCGACCAACATCAGCAGTTCGACCACGTGTAGCGAACCACACTGTCCAGTGGTTTTCTTTGCATGGGTTTTTTATCGGCCCCGAATAAATACATGCAAGTTAACTATATCGCTTCATAATTAAACTATTTAATTACATTTACAAATTATTAATTTCTTTATCTGAAAATAATTATTCCTTTGTTATGTGTCCATATATCTTGCATTATATACATAAAATACATATATTACATATATCATTTATTAATTTTAATTAATCTCAAAGGTTTAAATTTTTCATTACTAAATATAATTTTACATCATATTAGATTATTTTAAATTTTTTATTATTATATTAGGATGCTATGGCTAGCCGGGAACACAATCCACTAGCGTCTAGTTAACAACTGAAAATGTTAAAATTCAGCACTACAGCACTACATCTGGAGAATATTGGAGAAATAACACTTCCCACTTAGTTCTGGTACCTGTGTTTGTGTTGCCAAAGAAGCATATGACCTAGCGATATCGTACTGAAAAAAAAAGGCTTCCTATACTAGTATTTCATAGTTTGAGCCGTGAGTTTGTGATATTGTATTCTACACTGTATGTCAAACCTGCAGTTGCTGGATAAACTCAATAAAGTGATATTGTTACAACGTATATTGTGTATTTCCTATTATTCAAAGCGCCGGCTGTTTTTCCTTGGCTGCCTCCAAATTTGTCAGCTGTTAACAATATTTATCAGAATTAATAGTCTTTTTCGGTTACAAAAGTTCTTCATGAACGAGATCTCTTTTATCCCACCGAACGTACAGCATTCCCTTCTTTTGGGACAAATGTAGTTCCTTCGGCTGAAAGGTTACTTCATTCTGTTGCACCTGTAAACACAAAATTGATCGCAAATATCTTTGGGGCGCCTTCTCTTTAACCTTCTGCGTTAGTTCTGGCTTATCTTCAATGATAACAGCTGCATCTCGTTATTGATATTTTAAGTGAATGTTTTTAGAAGTATTGTTGGATTTCGATTAGTACAGCTTCTAGCTTCAGATGTCCATAATGGTCTTCGTTTCACACATATCAAGGAATATTTACTATTCCCTTCATATTTTGTTTGGAATAATTTTTGCATTTGATTTATTAGTGCAATTCCAGAGTTCTAACATACACGTTCCATCGAGTTTTACAAGTTGAATTTGAATCTTTGATGGTCGACCGGGATGAGACTAATCATCCAAACTGAATTTATTTTCATAATTTCACACACGTAATATTACCATTTTCAAATTAATGCAATAAATAGCACCTCAAACGAATATTATCGACAAGCATGTTCGTAGTTTACAAACACAGCATCTACTAACGGCTGCGTTATTAATTTGTTAATTCGACGGCATATAATATTAATATCCCAGATTCAAGAAATATTTTGACGACCGGTATTTAATGTATGTCTTCCAGGAAACAAAAATATGGTGGAAATGTTGGTTTCATATTTACATTAAAATGCGTTTAATTACTGTTTTTATCGGGAATATTCTTGAATTAAAATATCTCACAATTACAAAGAAATTTAAAATAATATTAGACGCACACGTATCAGCACTCAAGATAAACGGATAAATCTTATTCTCTTGCAGATATGTACTGCATTTCGATTACGTCCGCGAATCATGTTATCTGGCATTCTGACATCTTTATTACCTGAAAGCCTAGATTGTTGCGAGAGCGTGGAGGAATTTTATGAAAATATTCCATCAGATGTCTGTGTATGTTGTTAGTGCAGGTGTTTGAAGTTTTTACCCAACAAAAAAATTACAACATACGTATGCAGAATGTCGCGTTCAAGAAAAAGATTTTCTTTTGCATAAAAAGCAGGTTTTAAATTTTAAAAAAACATTCATTGTAATAAATAAGAAATAAATGTAAAAGTTGAGTTTAAAGAAACAAACGCGGGAAAATTTTAAAAGTAATCAAAACGGAGGATCAAAAAGCACAACTTACGGTCAATTTGGAAAGATAATAAAATAAAAATTTGTAGAAAAACAAAAATATAAGAAAATATTATGTCGCTGCAAAAGGCTTGTTGCAATACTATGCAACTGTAACACTAATTAATAATAATAAGATAATAGACAGTCTGTGCAAGAGACAGTATACATGACATCATTTACAGTAGTTCAAAAGATATTTTTGAATAACATGTGAACATTTTAAATTTTCATTGAATTATGCTGTACCAATTTTGAAGAGTTTAAAAGTTCTTATATCTGTTGAAAGTAACTGATAGGAGACAAAGTCGAAAGTAATTACGGGAAGCCAAATCTGGGTTGTATAATGGATGGTCTAATTGTTTAAAATCTCAAATTCCTCAATTAGAGATACAAGGATCGGTCTAATTGCTTTGAGTAGGGTCGAAATCGAAGTTTATTCCCAAAAGATTCTGTTTCTGTTCGAAACCTATTCGCCACAGTTTTTTCGTGAGAAATAAAAAAGAATCATCCACATATGGGCAACTGAACGTTATTTTTGTCATATTTTTGCACACGCAGAAGTCTCGAGATAGGATTCGGGGCTTGGTTGAAGATCTTCGTGAATTCCTTCCCCTCTAAGGTAATCGTCGACAGCTAAACATCTTAAGTCTAGTATACTAATAAAATTATAAGCTTAAATTTTGATTCCATACCACCTACTGCGCAACGGATCAACAATGGATCAAGGATATAATAATCCTACTCAAACACTTTAGGCTGAGAATTTGTTACGATTACTACTTATTTTACTGTCCTAATGAATTAACAACTGCAAAATATGAACGCAACAACGACATAACGGACAGAGGTAGAACCCAACTTCGAACGAAAAAATCGAGCAAATCAAGGTATACGAGAGTAGTCTTTTATATTTTGCATATGGAGGTAGAATAAAACAGTAGATAGCTTTTAAAGACTTTATTGTTTTTCGAAGTATTCTCCACGAAAATTAATGCACTTTTGTATGCGCTCGAACCAACTCTGAAAGCAGTTATTCCACTCGTTTGTTGGTACAGTCAAAATTGCGTTTTTGAAGGCATCAACTGTTCCTTCTGACGACTGAAGCCATTAACAACGCAATCCGTCATTGATTTTCTGAAAAATTCAGTTGTCTTTCGAGCTGTGTGCGAACTTGCATTGTCTTGGTGAAGGTTGATTCATCGTTGTGGGTTGGTTTCTCGGAGCTCAGCGATGACTTGCGGCAAACAAATGGTTGTATACCAATCGGCAGTAACAGTTCTTTGTAGAGAAATAGTTGCTACATGACCTGCTTTCAAGACAAATGTCGCAACCATTTTTTAGAGACACTTCGAGAACGGATGACGTTTGTCGGCATTTCTTCACCCAAGAACACCCAAACAGACCACTAACGTTTATTTTCTGGCTCGTATGCAGAAATCCAAAATTCATCACCACTTACGATGTTCTACATGGTTTTAGAGTTTCCTGCGTTGAAGCGGTATAGAGTTTATTGACACAAATTCACCCTAGTTGTTTTCGGTTTTTCGGTCAACAGACGCGGTATCCAACGGGAAACTAATTTTTTTACACACAATTTTTCATGCAAAATTTTTTGAATTGAGATCTTTGAAATCCCCAATGATGCCTCAATTTTGCGATATATCACATGTCGATCTTCGTTGATGAGCTTGCGCACAGCATCGACGTTTTCCTGAGTGACTGCCGTTTTTGGTGCATCTGCTCTTGGATCGTCGCTAAGACTAATCCGTTCACGTTTGAATTCTCCATACCAACGAGAAATTGTTGATGATGTGATGCTTCATTACCGAAAACAGAAACCAACTCGACGAGGCATTCTTGTTGAGATAATTGCCTTCGAAAATTATAAAAGATTATTTCGCGAAAATTTCCACGGTTTAATTCAATTTCGACTAACTTGTCAACTTTGATAGCTCGTTGTAGATACAACAGTATACGTATCTCACTGAAACGTTGGATTTAGACTAACTAAAGATGAACGTTAATTTTTAGTACTGACATTTGACTAGTGGCGCCCTATATGTCCCAGTATGCAAAACTTAAAAGGAGACCTCGTATTATATGAAATTTCTTGAGAGTATAATAGATGATATCCGTGTAACATACTCAGAGCAAAAAGTTAAAGTAAGTACTAAAGTAAGACTTGCGCATTCCACTGTGTCATAAGTTGAGACCGGACACGAGAGGTTGATTACTTATCGCCCGCGAGCGTACTATTGAACATTTTTATTTTCAAAATTTTTATTTATATAATTATACTTATAATAATAAAATGGGTATATATACGGCTAAAAAATATGAAATACATTTTTATTTGTTCATTTTGTAGTTGAAGTTGAGTAAAAGAGTACTAATATTTACTAGCAATACTTTCGCAAGGTTCTCTTCTGTAAAATTTGTTCTCGTTGAATGAAATACCTGCTTGTAAATAGAAAACGTCTTTTCTACATCGCAACTGGTTATAGTGCATACTGGAAATATTCTTTTATTTCAGCGTATTTAGCAGTAAGATTTTGAGGAATTTGGTCAATTTGGTTAAGGTTTACCTTAGCCAAAAACGCTACGTTTAACATTTTTCAGTTTTTAAGATTATTCTACTGAAGATGGCAACTTAGTTGCCGAAATACGTATATAGTATTTATTGATATATATATTCTGGTTAGGGTGTTTTTCTTATTTCTGTTTAAGTATCAATGTGACTAACTGCATACTTTATATAAAAATTAAACTCTAGCTTTCAAATTAAATAATTTCTGTTTATTAATGTGAAAAGTGCAAAATAGAGAAAATAGTATAAAAAACTCGTTTCGTAATACCTTTTGTCGCACTCGTTCTTTAGGAAACCCGCCGCTATCGCGGGTCGTTTTCTAGACATGAACTCGTTCGACAAAATAGTGCCTTATGAAACTTGTGTTTCAATATACTATATTATTATTCGTTGCTAGCCCCATATTAACGCAAAATACGTCGGAATACAAAACTAAAACACACGTAACCTATAAATTGCAAGAATCGCATGATTGTGGATAAGTTAGCGTCGTGCCATAAGAATCAACTATCGCAAATAATGAAACATAAAACGATATTTAGCAGTACTTAATTGTACCTCAATTTTAACTTTCAATTAAGATTTCTTAGATATAGTTGACGAAATAAGATCGTGTTCGATTCCGAAACGTATTATATTGTTATTTAGCCTAATTTTAGTACTTATACGATACCTACATATATAACACTTAAAACAAGTTTGTCTGGCCGAATTAAATCACGTAGATCACTCTATAATCGATTATTTATAATGCACCAGAAAAAACTGACACATATTACGTGACCAGTAAGCTATGAAAGATACTTTTTCTTATAATCACGCATAGAGGTATATAAATACACTATACACACACACACACACACACATATATGTATATATATATATATATAAGGTAAACTCAATAAGTCGGCGATATATATATATATTTATATATAATATATATATATATATATATATATATATATATATACATATTTGTGTGTGTATGTATGTATATATAACGTATGTGTTACAAAATAATTGTTATTAGAGGTCGTTCTTCATTCATTATGTTCATGTTCCATAGAATATGGCGTTTGTTGCTATTTAAGTGGGTCTTCTCTTATATGCGATACATAAAAACAAAGAAGGAACAAATGAAACGAACCAACAAACGGTAAAAAATCGAAAGTGAAAATAAACTAGAATTGAGGTAAAGAAGAACACATTACTATTTTAATTTATGTAGGTACTTGTTTGTATGTATACAAGTGGAGCACATGTTTTTATGTTGTATTTAAGGAGAAAACTTAAGTTGCATTAAAAATTGAACCTTTTGAATCCATTACATGAAATTAGATTATATTAGTTAATTCGGCTAATATTAGAACTTTTATATATTCCTATCAATTCCGTCTTATCAATGCCGTCGACGTGGTTTTATTACCAGGGATCAGCATTCAGGGATACATTCTAGGGGTGGACTTGAATAAAAAATGTAATTCAAAATTGGGCACAGTAACAACAGCAATGCAATAAAACGCGACAAGCTGTACATTATACCGGGTGTATTATGAAAAACCTTTCGTGCTGTAACTTTTTTATTTTTTATCCGAATGTAATAAATTATACGTCGAACTAAATCATTTTAAAAACACTGTAAGGTGATCCGCTTTGAATTTTTTTTACACTTTGTTTTTGACAGACAGCTGCAAACTGTGTTTTTTTAAATTGCACTATACTTTTTTTTCCTTATTCAAATATATTACTTTTTCTGAATATGAAACTGTAAACAACGATATCCTTGTATGAAAAAAAATTGAGAAATTGAAGGTTTTTTTTTAGTTCGATTTATTCCGGTTTTTCCAAACACAGAGATTTCTTAAATGCATTTTAAATACTCTATTTCATTTTATTACCAGCAATTGTGTGTACCTTTTAAAATCACTTACATTCAATACTATATAGCCCATAAAGGATTACAAACCAATGTTATCAGTGAGCGGTGGGTCAACAACAACATTTACAGTGTTTATTTTAAAAATTTAAAAATCAAACAGTCGTATTGAACGATAAAAGTGCATTCCAAATTTTCGAAGAGAGCTGTGACATCTGTCAGTTACACATTCATTATAACATTTTCAACGATTTATTTCTAAATTTTGTTATTGAAATGGATAATGGTGAATGTGTGGATGCGATTCAAGCATATTTTGAATGCGGAACAAATTCTGCAGCTGATTTGCGACTTTATGGAAATCGTTTTCCTGACAGACTGCGTCCAAGTGCCGATAAGTTTGGAAGGCTCGTGCGAAATTTACGAAATTTTGGATCATTCAAAAAACCGAAAATAAACGCACGTGTAATTCAAGATCAAAATTTAGAATTAAGTGTCTTGCTCTATGTGGAAGAAAACCCAAATACGTCTACGCGAGAAATTGCTCACTACATGCAGGTATCACATTCTACAGTTCAGTACATTTTGAAGAAGCACAAGTTCTTTCCTTATAAACCACGGAAGGTGCATGCTCGCGGTGAAAACGACCCTCAACGAAGGGTTCAATTCTGCACGGTTTTCATGAATAACTAAGCGAAGATCCAATTTTTTATCGTCGTGTGTTGTGGTCAGATGAATGCACTTTTGGGAAAAATGGTGTATTCAACAGAAATAATCATCGCCATTGGAGCACTGAAAATAACCATGTTGTGATGCAACACAATTTTCAAAATCGGTTCAGTGTAAATGTATGGTGTGGCATTTAAGGCAATAGAGTAGTAGGGCCTTTTTTTGTGGAGGGTAATCTAAACCAAGAAAAGTATAATAATTTGTTACGCAATGAATTAGGCGATTATTTAGATGAGTTGCCACTTGCTGAGTTAAACAGGGTGGTGTTCCAACAGGACGGTGCCACACCCCATAATGCACGAATGAATACTGATTTTCTAAATAATTATTTCGGCGTCAGATGGATGGGCACTTACGGACCTATTCGATGGCCTGCTAGATCGCCAGATCTGAATCCACTGGATTTCTTTCTGTGGTCTTACATTCAAGATCATGTCTATCTGACTCCATCTGATACCAGAGATGATTTAGTAAGAAGGATAGTACAAGTATGTCATGAAATACCACCAAATCTTATATTAAACGCAGCAGTTGGAGTTAATAGAAGGTGCCAAATGTGTCTGGAACAAAATGGGGCCAATTTCGAACATTTGATTCATTAAAATATATGATAGCTTGATTTCTGTAAATTTCATGTTACAGTGCTTTAAAAACGATTTAGTTTGACATATCACTCATTAAAATCAGATAAAATATAAGGAAGCTACAGCCCCAAAGGTTTTTCATAATACACCCGGTATATGTAATGTTGTAATGTACATATTATACAAATTTCTCCAACTCGGATTTGTCAGTACGACGCACCTGGCCTCCCCCTCCCCACCGTCAATAACTATATTTACAAATTATTATATGTATGTATGAAAGTAGTTGCATGTATTGCACCGCAAGTATTTTAGTTAAATCGTAAGCGCCGTTTGTAGAAGTCCATTTATTGGTTAGTTTTATTAGTTACTTGAGTTCTATTAAGTAAATATGCCCGTCCACATCCGTCGCGAAATACTGTTGAAAGGTGGATAAGAAATTTGCCTGCGCTAGAATTCGACGGTATCCAACTTCGATGCAAAATTTGCAACTTAATTGGTGAAAACCTGCGTAGTAAAACATGTGTCATCGGATACACATAAAGCACGTATTGCTGACATTTCAAATAATTCAGATGTAGTTAAAATGCTAATAGCTTATAACATTCCATGGAATACTGTGAATCATCCTGAATTTATTCACTTTTTACAAAATTGTGTTAATGGGAAATATAGTGACTTGCATTTATCCGCAGAATCCACTTTGATATATTATATATAATATAATATATAGATATAATATTATACATCTCCGATATACGATGAAATTATGACATAAATGATAAATATATTGGGGTGCCAGTAAATGAAATCACTGACGTTAAAGGATGCAATATTGCAAATGTTTTGGTTGGGGTGATGGACAAAGACACAGCAATGTCTACACATATACTTGCATCTAAAATAATCGAAACAACTAATGCAGAATTTGTATCACATAATGTAGCTTCGTGTTTGAAATCGCTATGGAGCGATAAGCACGATATAAATAAAGAAAAATTATTATTATTTGTATCAGATGGAGCTGCATAACTATAATCTAGGCTTACGCCTTACAATAGGCCTTACCATGCTTGTTGGATTTAGAGGAAAATGCCCGTTTAGAATTTATATGAAATCAAAACCAGCAAAATAATATTCAAAAATATGGGCTCATGTTGATGTAGTAACCACGTATGGAATAAATATTCGAGTATATTTATGAAAGAAAACTAACAAACCGGAAAGGGAAAGGAGCAGGAAAAACGTGTCGTACTTGATTTAGTGCCTGATCTTGGTCGAGGTTATGGTATCACAACTAAGAATTGTTTCACTAGCATACCATTGGCGAATGAACTTTTAATCGCGGTAGTACCCTCGGACAAAATAGAAAAGCAATTCCACAAATATTACTGCAAAATAGAGACAGGGCTGATAAATCTTCAATCTTTGCTTTCAATGAACACATAACACTGACTTCCTATGTAAGAAAAAAGGTAAACCAGTAATTGTATTGAGTATCGAACATCGCAATGCCAAAGTTGGAAGTGAAGATAATAATTTCAAACCCGAGATAATACAACATTACAACGCTTCTGAAGGTTCCATATACACTATGGACAAAATCATAAACGAATATTCAGTCAAAAGAGCCACTAAAAAGTGGCCATTTGTATTGCTTCAGAATGTTTTGGACATTGCTTATCTAAATTCTTTTACAGTTTGTACAACCAAACATTCAGAATTAGGAAAAGACTGTGACTATAGAAAAAACTTTCTATTAGAACTTGGACGTGAACTAATAAAGCCTAATGCTATTGAAAGACTAAAGCAGGCGCGGCTCATGATGACGTATTTGGGAGTGCAAGTACAATGATGCGAGTGCTTCGTGTATTCTCGTGGACTAACTGTAACGTTTTCTTAGTAAACACCGAAAACACACGAGGCACTCGCATCATTGTACTTGCACTCACAAATACGTCATCACGAGCCGCGCCTAAAGAACAAACACTTGTACAGACGAATAGTAGAATGTTAGTTCCAATACTAGCTGAAGCCACGAAAGCACCTGGTCCATCTTCATCTTCAAAACGATGCACAATATGCTCCAGGAAAAAAGACAAGCGAACAAGCAATACTTACCACAAATGTAGTAAATACGTTTGCTCAGATCATAGTGTTGTATTTAAAACAATTACTTCCACTGTTTGTACGATAATGAATAAATTAAAATTTTTAAATATGTAAGTAAGTAAGTTTATTTCTTCTACCTAATACATTTTTTTATGTTTCAACTTTTATAATACGGAAGAAATATTACAGAAGTACTGTGACGTTACATATATTGACAGTTTGAATACTTAAAACAAGCTGAAAACGATAAAACGCCTTGGAATACATTTGTGTCCCAATCCGTCCTTAACCTAACTTTTTTAACTCAGGCCGGGAAAGGTCAATATTCGTTGACCTTAAAATTGCAAACAACAATGTTCCCGTATCGAAACTTTTGAAAGTATTACAACAAATCAACATTAATAACACATTAATACAGGTATTTCATAACTTGTACAGACACACGGAGTCATGGTAAAAATAGACCTCAGGACAAGACCTCAGAAAAGTTTCCTGTAAACAAAGGAAAACCCTAAGGACGTCGTTTAATACCAGCCTGTTTAAGATTTACGTAGCTCACGCACTCCACTAATGGAAAAGTAAACGCGGCAAAATTCGACTTTTAATACATGACAACTTGTGTACACTCCAATTCGCAGACGATCAAGTCAAATGTGCAATTAATAAAAGCGACTTGGAATATATGGAACGTAAACTTAAGTAAGAATATCATCGGTTGGGGCTTACTATTAACGTAGACAAAACTCAGTACCTCTGCAACTAATCTTGTTACAATATCGCTAATCAATTTCAGTTACCTAGCTTAATTAGCGAGAAATTTGCCCTTATTGGTTTTCTTTTCTATAACTTTTGCATATTATTAGTTCTAGTAAATTATGTAAAAAACTGTTGCAACAGACAGAAAGGTGTCTCTGATATATTCACAGATTCTGTGGACAGCATGTGCTATACAAGTAATACGCAGCATATTAGGATATGTTTCCTCAGAGACACCCTTCCGTTGGTAGACTTATATCCGCTTTTAAAAAAGTTTTCAGAAAAGCACCATTGGGAGTAGCTCTTTACTACAGGGAAAGACTTCCATCTTTGTCACTGCCTCCCTCTCCATTAATAACTAGATGGAGAACATGGTTGGAAGCTACTAGTTTTTATGCAGAGAATTTCGATAGTTTACAAAATTTCGTTACATGTTTAAATGAGGATGCCCGAAGTATTTTTAAATGATGGATTAACCACATTAGATGTGGCTATTAATAATTTAAAAAATATTCCAAGTGACTCCGCATGTGGCCTTCGGCAAGAGTTAGACGAAGTTTTCAATAGAAATTCAGATTGAATAACATTGCGGCAATTGTCTATGGCGACAATGCCTCAAAATCTAACTGCTAAATACGCTGAAGTAAAAGAATATTTCCAGTATGCAGCTGTAACCAGTTGCGATGTAGAAAGGACGTTTTCTATCTATAAGGATGTATTTCATTCAAAGAGAACAAATTTTACAGAAGACAAACTCGAGAAAGTATTGCTAGTTAATATTAATAGTCCTTCACTCAACTAGAACTACAAAATGAACAAATAAAAATGTATTTCGTATTTTATAGATCACCACCCGTTTGTTTTCCAATTATATAAATAAAATTAAAAACTCTTTAAAAATACAAATTTTCAATATTACGCTCGTAAGCGATGCTCGTATCCGTTCCCTAAATATGTATAATATACTTCGCAGATAGCAAGATTCAAATTTGAAAATGTTAAGTATCAATGTGACCAACTTTACTTTATATAAAAATAAAACTCTGAACTTTCTAATTAAATATTTTCAATTTATTAATGTAAAAAAATGAAAAATAGAAAAAATTGTATAAAAAACTCGTTTCATAAGGCCTTTTGTCGCACTTGTTCTTTAGAAAACTCTTGCGGCAAATCGGTGCCTTATGAAAATTATGAAAATTATTATTATACGAAAATATACCATTTCAAAGTTAAATGAATAATTTTTTAGTTATCTCTTCATTTTATATTTATACATAGATCAAAACCAGTCATCTAATAGCCGATATAATAATTGCCGCTTGAAGGACGTTTCCACGAATAAGAACCTTGTAATATAAAAAAGATACGAAACAGGAAGAAGGTGAAACTTCCTCTTGCTTCGTATATCGAAATAACGGTTCCGTACAACAGGTGAAAATATCTCGACATTGGCTAGTCTCGTTGTACGCAGACCTCTCTGAGTGTTATTACACAGAGCAATTTGCATTCGTTTGGAATTGAAAGTAAATTAAAACGGCCGCTGTTAATAGGTGTGTAATGAGTTTAAATGAATCGTGGAATGTAAAGTGATTCATTTTATAAATTGCATGAATTAATTGACAAGCCTCTCATAAGTGTTTTGCAAATTAGACGAGGTTTATGGCGTTCTTTTCATTAAATCTCCGGTCAAGATCATTTTTAGTAATATAATTTTTTAGTAACAAATTCAAGTTTAAAGGATTATTTAAATGATTCCCTTAATATATTTTTTTGTCATATTTCTTCTTCCGTCCATTTTTCTAAATATATATAATTGTTTATAGTCTTTCTGAGGTCGTATCTAAATTTTTTAAATGAGAATTATAATTTTAGATTTAGAATGGCAAACTATATTACGTATCCATACGATTAATCACATTTAAAGTTAATATTCTATTTGATCGAATTAATTGATCTATTTATCCAATATCAATTTTATCATAATCTATTTTATAAATTTGCATTTTTTATATTAAGAATCAATCACCTAAATCATTACATTCAAAGTAATCAGATAATTATAGTTGACATAAAAGTTTTCAGTTTGTATAGGAAATTTTAAGCATATTAACACATTTTCAAGCCTTCTTCATTTAATCTAAACTAACACCGTTCGTTCAAAAAGATACCGAAAATTCGATAAAAAATAAAACAATTAAAATTGTTCAAATCATATATTTTAATCAATACTCTCTTTTTCAGTTTCGATATAATGTTTGGCATTGCTTAAATCAATACATGCTTTAGTCATAAACTCTCGATCAACATGTTATACATAATTGATTTTTCAATCCTCAAGTCACCTTCAATCAATGTCAAAGATGATTAACTTTGCTAGTTTTTGGACGGCCACATTTTGGTATCTCGCATCATATTTGAAGTCAGAAACAGACTGACTTTCTTCTACCATTCTGTTCTGTTTTCTTTGGGACAGAGAGTGAAAATGTAAGACACGATCGTCATTTTCACATTTAAGTGGATGATTTCCTCTGGCTTCAAATTATGGGCATACAAAAACAAAGGTCTTATATTTTTCTGCTTGCAAATCCATTTCTATTACGAATTTTGAGTTAATGATGTTGAGGTTTTAGTGTACACTAATGCAAGATATAAATATATACGGGGGATGACCGGTTCCAAATGTAGGTTTGCGCGGCACACCGCGTACGTCGATCCGATCAGGTTGAAATTTGCACTCATTTTAGATGCGCATATGTACTGCATAGGTGGCTATTGTCATTGCCTTAGATTCAGTACAACGTGTGCAGAGACAGCCGCACAATGTCAGATCCGTTCGAAACATACTCCAAGTAATGTAAGTGCAAATAATGAAACACCTACCGAAATTCATAAAAAAATACTGAAGACTTACGGAGAAGGCGTTATGAGTCGTAAACAAGTTAGTGTTTGATGTAAACAGTTCAAAAGTGGACGCACAGCTCTGAACGATGATAGCGAAGGTGTCCGAGATAAAACATCAACATCGGAAACGAATGAGAATCAATTAAAGGCCGATACGCTGAATCGAGAAGATAATCGGTTCAAAATAAGGGAAATTGCTTTACTGACCTATATTCCTAAAAGCTCTGCTCTGTTCATGAAATCATGAAAGTGCCCACGAGATGGGTACCAAAACTGTTGACCGACCAACACAAAATGCAACGAATTGCGCGCTATCGTCAGGAAAACGGTTTTCTAGAGTCTATAGTTTCAAGAGACAAAACGTGGATATCCCTCCATACCCCCGAACCAAAAAAAGGCTCGATGACGTGAAAGCATCCGAGTTCACGGAAAAAAAGTTCAGCAGTCTGCAAAAAAGACATTTTTTATGAATTTCGGTAGGTATTTCATTATTGGAATGCAAAAGCACTTCAAACTTGGAGCAAACCGTGGACGTGGGCTCGAATCCTGCTTAAGGGCGAATTTTTTCAATTAAAAAATTTGAATAATTAGCGTCGTAAAATGTAGAAAGCAATATTTACAAGTTATAGGGTGTTTTAAATAGTGATGTCTTTAAACACTAATAAGTAATCATATTTTAAGAAATCAAAAACATTTATTGTAACCAACAGAAAGCAAGATCGAGATTACAGTAAATGTTCAAGTTGCTCGACCCCATAAATAAAAATCGTAAAATAAAAAAAAATATATCATATTATGAATAATATGAATTTCTTAGGTGTGCAGAAGAATTTAGTTTGTCGCTGCTATTTGTGTATTCAAGAGAATAGATTAATTTTTGAACATTTACTGTAGTCTCAATGTTGCTTTCGGTTGGCTACGATAAACGTTTTTGATTTTCTCAAAATACGATTACTCATTAGTGGAGCTGAGGATGTTTGCGGTACGGCAGGACCGTATGTAGTGCATCCCCACCAGCGTATAAACACGATGCAGCGAAACACTTTAGTTAGTCGTGAACTGGCAACGTGATCGTGTGTTGTCTTGAGCTCTATTTAATAAGTATGACGGACATGCCCAAGCCAAGAAAGCGCCCATTGTATAACGACGTGAAGAAATTTATCCGAGACTTTCCCGATTTGTATTATAATGGAGCAAAAGTGGTTTGTAAATTATGCGATAAACAGTTACTTTGCTGGGACAAATACGACTGTAAAAGACATGTTGAAAGTGTACACCCCAAAGACAAAAAAAATAATGTGCTGTCTAAAACGCAATTCATTTTCGATTTATTGACAATGCTACTCGTCTGCGATGTGCCAGTTCACAATTCCAACATAAAGCTACCGTCACGGAGAACGTTACTCACGTATTTACCAATTGTGGGTGAGGACATTGAAAACAGAATGAAAGCAGTAGTAAATGATAACAGTTATGGGTATGTGTCGACGAAACGACAGATCGAAAAAAACATTCTATTGTGAATATTATAGTGCGTGTACTAGATCCTGTCAAATCAACATTTCCCATTTTATTAGCCAGCAAAAGATTGGAAAAGTGCACTAGCGAAGTAATTACGAAGGTAGTGCTCGATACGCTACAAAAATTTCATGTTTCAACTAATCAACTCCTGATGTTTATGAGCGATGGTGCTGCGACAATGCGTTCTGTAGGCCGTTCTCTTAAAGCAGATTGTGAGAGACTTTTGCATGTAACATGTAAAGTTCATGCTTTACACATTGTGTCACAAACTATTCGGCAATGTTATCCAGAGGTGGATGCATTAATAGCAACCACAAAAAAAGTGTTTCTAAATCTCCCAAACGAATTCGAGAGTTTCACAGTCGGTGCCCTGGTATTCCCGAACCACCAGAGCCAATCCTTACACGTTGGGGAAGTTGGTTAAAGGCGGTATTTTATTATGCCAAGTATTTCCAACAAATAAAATCTGTGGTTCTACAATTCAATCCTGCCGAAGCTGTAGCCATTAAGGAAAGCCAGAGACTCTTTCAAAACCCTTCCCTTGATGCAGATTTACAAACTATTTATAACAATCATGTAGGATTGTTTAACGCAATCGAGAAATTTCAAAATACTGCATTATCGTTAGCGGAGTCACTGCAAATACTGGACGATGTACACGCCCAGCTATGCGCAGTAAATGACAACAAAAATGTTAATGTAATAGAAAAGTTCGAGAGTGTGATAAACAATGATTTTGATTTTACCAGATTAAAACAAATTAGTAATGGTGCAAGTGTAGATTCGGTTTCTATCTATAAAGATTATTTTAATTGTGCGTGTGTTACATCCGTAGATGTCGAGCGGTCTTTCTCAAAATATAAAAAAATTTATTCATCACGGCGTACATCGCTCACCGCTACAAATATGGAAACGTATCTAATGCTACAAACTTACTGCAAGTCTTATCCACTTGGCGCTATGCTATAATAATCGTAAATAAGGTAAGTGTGTTATTTATATACAGTACACATAACTGACATACCTAAGTGATATAAATAGCGAATGCATGCAAAGCAATAAAATCACGCATGCATCACCGATCGAAACAAGGTCATTATATTCGTGCGTTTAACTGAATACTATCCTGGCACACCGCAAACATCCCCAGCTCTACTCATTAGTCATTAGTGTTCAAATAGATCATTATTTAAAACACCCTATAACTTCTTAACAAAAAAGGGAGAACCAACATTCATATGAACATTTCATAAAATTACATCTAGTTTTCATTGTCAAAATTTGTAAAGACGTTAATGAATCACATATATATGTATATATATATATATATATATATATATATATATATATATATATATATATATATATATATATAGTGTTAAACTTTTTCACTCGCTTATCGAAATAAAGAAGTAATAGGTTTACTTAAATATATTATATATAATTGTTATATACTTTACAAATGACCCTCGTATATGAAAACTATGTAAATTATTCATCGTCATCGACAAGAATTGTAGAAGCGGATTCAATGCGTCTGAGATCAGGACGATCCGAAAAACTGGGACACTCTTATTCAGTCGTCGTGCCACGATTGAGTATCACGACCTGTTGTGCACATCGACTGTGGGGTCACTCGGTCTCACACATATAATACATATATACATACTACATGCAAGCCTTTAGAATGATCGTATACTTCCACGAAGATCGGAAAACATTACTACCATGGCTCGTGATACTTTGAAAGACATGAGCGAAAAGTGTATAGAGCGTTTGTTGTTTTTAAATTACTTCTTGCGTAGTTGCTGCGGGCGGTGAAAGAGCCAGTTTTTTACATAATATTAGGCAGCCTTATTATATTCACTGCGTCAATAGGTATGATCTGAAAATTTGGTTGAATTATTATAGTAAGAGACTAAAGGAATTTGTGAAAATATAAAATTTCTCCTCAATTAAATTGAACATCCTCATTAATTAGCTTATTTAGAAATCAATGGTTTTACATCCTCTACTAACGTATATTACTTAAATTTTGTTCTTCAACAAATAGGATATAATTTATTATATAAATAAATTATGTATTTTTTAATAAAATGTATTTAAAATAGAAATAAAACTACGGTTCAAATCTTCACTTTTTAATACTTAATCGTAACACGACAATTGTTTCGCCAGCACAGTGGCTTCATTAGGTACTTACAGCTAAAGAGTCCTCTTTTCAAGTAAAAGCCGAATCAATTCAGTTAAAATGTATTTAATTTAATTTAAGTATGAATGAAAAATCAGAAATATTTGACAATTGGAAAAATACGTTCGAATACGTCACTGGTGTATAACTGGTTGCCTACAATGCCACCATTCATTTATCCCTATGGATAAAGCCAAACGAAGAAAAATCAATGCATTATACCTAAAAAAAGAACCCGGTAGAACTCAAATACGTTTTGACACTTAACGTGCAAATATAGTGTGGTCGGCTCATATTTTCGCAATTTCAAAGCTATCTTTAAGTATGAATTTAAAAAAAAACATATTTTATGTCAATGCGGAGGTTTGAGAACCACAATAGATATAGAAAGTACAATAATACAAAAATTATAAAAACATATTGTTATAGATTTTTCCCAAAATTATATTTTAAATTTATTTAAAAATAAATGTACATTGTTTTTGGATATCTGTGTATATCCGATATATTTAGATAAAATGTGCGTAAGCAAAAACTTGATTTTTGGAGGTCGTCTTTATGTGAAAGCGATAGCGAGATATTGAAGGGGAGACCTACTTCTGACCTTAGACAAGAACGTTGAATTTCTTTGAAAAATATATATATATTTAATTAAATCGGGATGAATTGATGGTGTTAATTAGTTGATTGTATTTTATATTCAATTCCCGTATATTCTAGAGAGTTGTTATTCTCGTAATTTGTTGTATAAGATAAAACAACGTTACAAGACACGTTGTTTTATCTTATACAACAAATTACGAGAATAACAACTCTCTACAATATACAGGGTCCGGCAACGAAGCGGGGACGGAAGATTACACGCGTATTTGAAAGTTAGTCAAATATTTAGTCATCGGATATCCTTCCGTACCATCAAGCGCACGTTCTAAAAATATTTTGTTTTATACAGGGTGTTCCAGATGGAAATGCCAGACTAAAGTTGCATTTTTTTAAATGGAACACCCTGTATATTAATAGATAAAATGATCCGCGATTGAAAGCTGGTTACATCGATATAATGTTGTATGGGTCTAAAGTTGATAGTTTCTGTGTAAATAATTATTTTACTTGACAAATTGATACATTTCAGTAGGCTATTCTGCATAAGGAAAATCAAAAGATCCGAAACCAATAGAATATAATATTTTCTACTAGTATGCACTTTCGTTGCTACGTGAAATAAATTCTGCAACTACTCGTGTTATACAGGGTGTTCACAATTTCGCAAAATCGAAGAAATCTCGTAATTTTTAAATGGAACAGCCTGTATATTTTTAGCTCATTGAAAAGCCCTTTTACTACGCTTTCTATTGATACCTCATTTGATGCACCTAGGATGGATCATTTGCTAATTATTTCTTTTTAGAATTGAATTAATGAAAAATGCTTGTATTTTTAGTAGCTAATTCGCGCTTTTAAACCTTCTGTAAGATCGGATATTCAACAAATTATTCATAAATGGTCTATAACAAGAAGAAACCCCATTAAGTACGAGAAACAGTTGATTTTCACTCAGCGGTGAAAGCAAACATTAAATTAATATAAAGCAATATAGCATTTTCAATAGATTCACTGCTGATCAAGTTATCTGGTCTCAGTTTTAAGCTTGTATACTTAATAACCAAGTTGTCAAAAATTTAGTTCCATCTTACACAGTATTTCGTTCAATCTTTAAAAGAAATGGCTATAATGACTAATTTTTGTATTCAAGAAATGGTGAATATGATATTTATTCTTGGGGAGTGTACAAGAAATTGTCTCCTAGAAAGTAGAGTATATGCAGAGAGATTTCCAAACCTTGAAAGAAAGCCAAGACCGGAAGCATTTGAAAGGTTATTAGAGAGATTTACATAAACTGGTAGTGTAACCTACAAGAAGAGAGAAATAAATAAGCCGGTAATCAATTAAAAAAGCGAATTGGCCGTATTATTAACAATACAGGAAAATCCAGATATAAGTATACACGGTATTTGCAAAGGTAACAGCTATTGAAGATAGGAGCGTACGAAGAATTTTAAGAAGTCATAAGTATCATCCGTACCATATGGAATTAAATCAGGAATTGCATGGTGATGATTTCATTAAAAGAACAGACTTTTGTGGTTGGATGTTAAATAAAATGCGAGAAATGCCAAATATTTTAACAAAGATTTTGTGTAGCGATGGGACTACTTTCAAAAGTAATGGGGCGGTAATAACATGCGTTATTATGCAACAGAAAACCCGCATTGGATACGTCATGTAGACAATCAGAATAGATGGTCTCTTAACGTCTGAGAAGGTATACTTGGTCCATATATCATTGGGCCGTACTTTTTCGATGGAACCGTTACAGGCGATACGTATTTGGCATTTTTGCAGAACGAACTGCCTAATTTACTTGAGCATGTGGATGCTGACAACCGACAAATTTTCTGGTTGCAACACGATGGTGCACCTGCTCATTACAGCCTTAACGTTAGGGAGTTTCTAGGGCGATGGAAGGAAGACAAATGGATAGGACGAGGTGGTCCAATCGCTTGGCCTCCACGAAGATCTTACTGTCTTGGACTTCTACTTTTGGGGATATGTCAAGGCTCTAGTTTATGTGGAAGTTCCTACAACAAGGGAAAATATGATGGAACGCATAAGAGAGGCATTTAGAAATGTTCGCCAAGAAACATTACAGCATGTTCAACAGAATTTCACCAGGCGGCTTCATTATGTATTGAGAGACATGGAAGGACATTTGAAAGTTTTCTTTGATTTATTTGCATTTACTATTTACATTTACTTTATTTTTATTTACTGTGCCACTACTTTTGTTAATTAAATTTGATGTTGTGGTTAGTAATTAGTATTTATTTAAAATAGTGCAAACTTTTAATACCACTCGTACTTGATTCTTTCCTACATGATTTCGATTTATGTTAAGCTAATTAGGTATGTATTGTTTCATATTAGGTATTCGTAAAATAGTTGGTGTTACAAAATTCTTTAAAATTCAAATTAATTAGTGTAAGTTTTTTATTAAACTTAAACTAACACCAGATAACTTGATCAGCAGTGAATCTATTGAAAATGCTATACTACTTTATATTCATTTAATGTTTGCTTTCACCGCTGAGTGAAAATCAACTGTTTCTCATACTTAATGGGGTTTCTTCTTGTTATAGACCATTTATGGATAATTTGTTGAATATCCGATCTTACAGAAGGTTTAAAAGCGCAAATTAGCTACTAAAAATACAAGCATTTTTCATTAATTCAATTCTAAAAAGAAATAATTAGCAAATGATCCATCCTAGGTGCATCAAATGAGGTATCAATAGAAAGCGTAGTAAAAGGGCTTTTCAATGAGCTAAAAATATACAGGGTGTTCCATTTAAAAATTACGAGATTTCTTCGATTTTGCGAAATTGTGAACACCCTGTATAACACGAGTAGTTGCAGAATTTATTTCACGTAGCAACGAAAGTGCATACTAGTAGAAAATATTATATTCTATTGGTTTCGGATCTTTTGATTTTCCTTATGCAGAATAGCCTACTGAAATGTATCAATTTGTCAAGTAAAATAATTATTTACACAGAAACTATCAACTTTAGACCCATACAACATTATATCGATGTAACCAGCTTTCAATCGCGGATCATTTTATCTATTAATATACAGGGTGTTCCATTTAAAAAAATGCAACTTTAGTCTGGCATTTCCATCTGGAACACCCTGTATAAAACAAAATATTTTTAGAACGTGCGCTTGATGGTACGGAAGGATATCCGATGACTAAATATTTGACTAACTTTCAAATACGCGTGTAATCTTCCGTCCCCGCTTCGTTGCCGGACCCTGTATATAGTCTCCTAAAAACTTTTTTATTTTTTAGTTTTTTTATTTATGAATTCATAAAATTTTGATTAATTTTATAAGAATATTTATCTTATAAATAATAAAGAATATTTTTAAAATTTCTATGTAAAAAATATATAACTGAAAATTTTGCTCGTTTGGAAATCAAGGATATTTTTTGTTACATTTGATCGCGCATGTTTTAGATTTTTTATCGTGTTTCATTATATTTGTTTATACCGTGTGGTTCTCTGGTGAGAAATTAAAAATAAACTTTGTTATAGGTTGTTCGGAAGTCATAAGATGAAGTTTTTAATCCACTTAGCTGTCAATTTACAGCGGATATTTTACCTCGAAGTATATTGTAAATACTTTATCTTTATACTCTATAAAGATAGTTCTTTTTTTCTTTTTTTGATTTTTTTTTTGTATTAAATATTCATTTAAATTTATCTTGTGCTTGTTTAATTTAATATACCTTTACTGCAAATTAATTATAAATATAATACTTGTCAAGAACATTTGACTGGCGCTCAATTCATGTTTAACAGTCCCACGATTTTCCGATTGGAACCCTGAGAAGAAAGAAGTCCCATTTTTTTTTCATTGTTGGATATTAACTGGCTGAGTATCCTAGTTGGGTAGATTAGTTGTAGATGGTGGTGCAGTGAATATATAAACCACAATTCATAGCAATATGTACACTGCTAATATATATACAATCTTGTATGACACATGTCATGAGAAAACGTCTCAAGACAACTGAAAGTCAAGAGAGGCAACGATTTCCGTGAGTGTCTAAGTTACTAGCAGCGACGCACTACACACTGCTCCTCCTACGTACGCTGATGAGAACTAGGAAACGTTCGAAACACGTGTCCGTACGTAGAAGTCACAAATACGAAATAAATATACTTTGTGTATATATACATGTACATATACAGATGCGTTTTTAAACATTTTTGTATTGTATTTTACACTTGATGTTAGTTAAACATCGATATGCTATCTTTTACATGTATCTAGAAAGCTCGTCGTAGAATAGATTTCATGGCCACCTCGAGTAACCTATCTATAGTAGAATTTTGCAAGTACGTCACAAATGACGTTGATATGACGTTTATATATAACAAGTGTCATAATTGTCACTGAACGATAATGAGATCTAGAACACTTATAATACAGTTTCATAAAGAATTACTTTAATATGAGATTAAGTGCTGAATAATTATGGAGTGTTTTACTCCAAAATGATTGGTCTACCTGATGAGTAAACATACAGTGATGCACAATTTATTAGCGCGAAATTTCTATAAGATTCTAACCTATTTGTTATTCTGCTGTGTCTTCTGCATATTATTTTGAACTCTTTTACTTATTCTGTTGCCATTTGCTGTATTTTTCAACTCTTTTCAGAACTAATGAGCGCTGAAAATGCTTTTCTGTTTTTATAATGTTATATTGTCTATTATTTATTCATATTATATTACATATTTACTTTAGCACTATTATATCATAGAAATAATGTAAGATATTTATATTTTGTTATTTTATTAATAAAAATGGAAAATATTTGTAAATAAATACTTAATGATTAAAACAAAACTCAAAAAATTTAGTTGGACCAATGAAAGATTAATAAATATAGTACAAATGCTTGTAATTTATTCATTATAACTGAATATTGATAGTATTTTTCGTATACTAACGATAATGTATAAATTGTTTTCTTGGCCCACCGCTCACGGGGCGCAACTTCCGTATAAGCTGGTTATTTAATTTGGTTGGGGGCAGTTATATTGAAACTTAGTGTGTTTTCTGAATAATGTCTTTATTTAACAAAAAAAAGCACTTAAACCTAATTTATTAAGGCAATCTAACAAATGAAACACTTAATGTTAAACTTAAATCTTAAATTCTTTGCTGTTAATTCAGACTGATGTATGACTGTTAATGTGATACTGTTATATTGTTTACAAAAAAGGTTAAAGTATATCAATACGTTAAACACGTATTACGCATTTGTTACAAATGAAACAAACATGCAATATACACGTCTGTAACTGTACACATGGACATACACCTCGTATTTTACAAGCATTTACTTCTGCTTAAGACACGTGTTTCTGACATCTACTATCAGGCGTCATCAGTTAAGCTAGTGAAGTAAGTAAAGATTAAAATAAGGTATAGCAAATTTTGTCGTATCAGGTGGCACCATATAATGTAGTGACATCTCACGGACAAAAGAGACTATGCCGAAAGTGGCAACCTTCCCTTGCCCGGCTATGTTGGTACAGAAGAGAAAAAAATTCGTAACAAATGCGTACTACGTGCTTAACGTATTGATATACTTAAACCATTTTTTGTATATTTGGTGCCATCTGGCATCGTGTTAATGAACTTACACCTATATACATATTTTTTTTTCTCTTCTGTACCGGCATAGCCGGTCAAGGGAAGGTTGCCACTTTCGGCATAGTCTCTTTTGTTCGTCAGATGTCACTACATTATATGGTACCACGTGATAGGACAAAATTTGCTATACCTTATGAGGCGCTTTGTTTAAGCTTTACTTACTTCACTAGCTTAACTGATGACGCCTGATAGTAGATGGCAGAAACGTAGCAAATGCTGGAAAATACGAGGTGTAGGTCCATGTGTACAGTTACAGACGTATATATTGCATGTTTACTTCATTTGTTATATTGTTGTTAAGATGATACTATCGGGTCTCTTGTTGCTAGTGAAGACCCTGATTGATACTGCTGAAATGAATGTTATGATGAGACTGTATGTCTCTTGATGTTAATGTAACACTGTTGTCTCTTGTTGCTAGTGTAAGACTGTTATTGTTACTGTTCTGTATCGTCTTGCAAGTAAGTAAAAATCCACCACCACCCCAACAAATTATTTCTTAATTAAATGCAGACCATATTGGTTGTATATTGTATTGGTTGACGTCATAAACGGGGAAAATTTGGATGTAATCAATTCTTTATAATCGTACCTACTGGCAATAATACCAGAGTTTAGAATAGGTTTATAACTAATCTTCAAATATTAATTATTAAGTATTAATTATAAACATAAATATATTTGAATTGAATTGATTCGGCATTTACTTGATGAAGATCCATAGTTAAGAATAGAAATAAAACTACGGTTTTAATCTTCACTTTTAATTAAAAGTGAAGATTAAAACCGTAGTTTTATTTCTATTCATAAATATATTTGAGAGTGTGTCAAAAATATCATGAAAATTAGAACAGATGACGCTGCTACTTCAGATCCAACATTATGCTTGTGAAGAAGCTTCTTTCTAAATCACGCACCCTAATTTTCGGACCGATCTGTCAAAAAGTTTTGTTGTGATAGCCATTTCAGACATTTTCAACAGACGTCTACGAGAATTTTCGTAAAAATGGAAAAAAGTTAATTTCAAATATTATTTTTTTGCATGAAAAGACCATCACGTAAATAAAAGAAAAAAGTTTTAAAAGAATTATGGGGACTCTTCGCCATCGATTGGAACCATCTACTACTGGTTTACTCAATTTCGATGCGGGCATTCCAACACCACTCCAGAAATGGTCCATAAAATCCACTGTATGATATTGGACGATCGGCGAGTGAAGGTGCGCGAACTTGAGGACCCTATAGGGATATCACATGGACCAGTGATTTAAATTTTGTATAAATATTAGGATATGAAAAAGTTATCCGCAAGATGCGTGCCGCGTTGATGTTCAATCGCAACCCGAATGAGCGCCATTTCGTAACCGTGGACGAAACATGGATTCCTCACAACACACCAGAAACAAAATAATGGTCGAGACAGTTGACTTCTCGTGGTGAAGCGAAAACAAAGAAAGCCAAAGTGGGTCTGTCGGTCAACAATGTCATGCGACAATTTTTTGGGATGCACGCGGTCTCATTCATGTCGATTACCTTGAGAAAGGTAAAACTATTACCGGCGCATATTATGAAGGCTGTTGGATTGATTCGACGCAGATTTGGAACAAAAACGACAGCATTTGGCGAGGAAAAAAGTTCTCTTTCACCAGGCTCACTAGTCCGCATTCGCAATGGCAAAATTGCATGAATTAGGCTACGAATTGCTCCCTCATCCGGCATATTTTCCAAATTTAGCCCCCTGCAACTACTTCCTGTTTCCAAATATGAAGAAATGGCTCGCCAGTAAAAGATTTGGATCGAATGAAATGTATGGTATCAAAAATTGGAGAAACGTTGGATCAAGTGTATCGAGCTGAAAGGACATTATGTAGAAAAGTTAAACGTTTTTTTGCCGAATAGAGTGTTCCTTACCTCAATTTTCAGAGACTTATTGACCCACCCTCGTAGTTGTGGATAAATTCCATTGTTTAGAAATGAAATTTATTGATGATTATTAAGGAACCGTTAGCTTATGAATAGAGGGTCATATTAAACATCGTTTATTGCTCGTTGATAATCCTAGGTAATAAAACAAACGATCTAAATCATAAAGTAATAAATTTGCAAATGTAAAATAGAACGCTTCTTAGAATCTAGAAAGTTTTATAATTTGATGAGGATAATAAAATTTTGTTTATACAGCAGTTTAAAGTGTAAAATAAACGTTGAATATTTATAAAATTGGAAATGTTATAGTTAAATTCTTTATCCTAGATTTACTTATATTTAACATATATACAATATAATAAATTTCGTTTTATGGAGAAACATTTAACATGAAAATTTGACAACGTTTAATGTCATATCATCTTCAAGGCGTGACTTGCATGCATTGCTTAAAAAATTCTAATATATCTATCTCATACTGCTTAATCGATTCTTACATTCTTCAATGTATTAATTTTATTTCTTTGTGATTATTCTTGAAATAGTAGTTATAAACTATTTTCAGAAGCACGTGATGCCGGACTTAGGTCTTTTGGTTTCGGCATTTTGCAAATATGAGGATGCCATAGAATTTATCTAATTTGTGTCGATTATTTACAAATGCAAACGATAGCCCACTACACAATAACGAAACATATAATTTAGTAAATATATATCTTTTTATTTTAATTAACTTATTTAATAATTTCCAAAACAAAACAAATATATAATAAATTGTCCAATATGTGACAACTAAATTTTCTACAATATTAACTATAAAGCAGTAAATAATTAGTTTCGTCACGTTTTGTATATTAATTTTTTAGTGTTTTAATCACTTTTACTATTTATTCCTTTTTATGTTTTTTAAGTTTTACTTCATTTTTTAAATACATCTTTTAAGTTTTATATTATCTGCTATACCTGCTATAATAACTATTTCTTTTATGTAGTTCATAATTATTTCTTTTTAGTTTTTAATTATCTTTTTAAACAGGAAATACCTTAATAAGAGGAATTAAAAGAATTACCTGCAGGGACTGTAACAGGCATATGAATTAGAAATGCATTTTCGAATTAAAAAATATTTGTTTGGAATAAGTAGTTATTTAAAAGGAACGAGCTTGAATTAACGAAAAAAGAAAACAAGAATTACAGTTAATTACGAGATACTTTAACCTTGAACGATATAACTTGAGGTGTGTTATATTTATATCGCCTATGAAACTGGTCTGCAAACTCGACTATGTCGCGTCCTAAAATGCTATAATCTACTAGTCTAAGTACACACGTATATATGTATATGTATTACATTCGGAATATATTATACATACATATACGTTCTTAATTCTTCTTTTATAACGTACATACATTCTCTTTAACTACTCTGATTACATTATAATGATCAAATTTCAATTTTGCAGGGCAACAAAGTGCTGAATTAAAGAATAATTTTATTCATAATTAATTTATTGGTAAAAGTACCAAACAGCAACAAGAAAAATCCCTAACCACAATATAAATGAATAAACTCTAAGTTCGTATTTCGACCACCAAGTTGCCGTCTTCAGTAGAACAATTTGAAAAAGAAAAATAGTATTAAGCGTAATGTGTTTGGCTAAGGTTAAACCTCTGACCAACAAATCGCTAGTTGGATAACACTGTCAGTATTACACCGACAACCCCCGAAGCCCCAATTTGCGCCCGACATTTTTCGCTAATATATATATATATATATATATATATATATATATATATAAACGATCTCTTGATGCTACTAGATTGTTAAGTTCTCTCGTATGCAGATGACTTAAAATCTTTAATTACATCTCTTCTTCACCAGACTGCCTACTTCTGCAGAGAAATCTAACACTTATTCACGAATAGTGTATAGACAATCAAGTGTGCTTAAACGTTGACAAATGTGCTATTCTTTCCTCCTCTATACGTTCAAGTATTATTTCTTTTAATTATACAGTTGTCAATGACATGATTCCTAGGGTCTCACGATTTCGAGATTTTGGTGTGCTCTTAGATTCTCAGTTGTCTTTCAATCCACGTATTACTATCACTTGTTCATCCCCATCTAAGTCTCTAAATTTTCTCATTGACCATGTTGTTCTACTCCTTTGTGAAAACTAAGCTAACTAAGCGTCTGTGGCTTGGTATCCTCGTTAATCTTTTTATTTTTTTCTTAACCGATCTCTTAAATATAAAAGGCTAATTTTTCTTAGAATTCGGCTTATTGATAAATTATTCTTTAAATAAAAAACTTATTTTGACATTTCGACATATTGTTATCTTCAGAACCATATTGATTTGGATACTAGATGTATAAACAAAAATTAAAATATGGTAATTATAACGAGCCATCGAAAAAATTCATAATTGGAGTAGACTGTGAAATTGGGTTGGTACTTTCACCACTTCCACATAATGACACATTACTTGATGCTTGACAGTTTCATTTGGTTTCATTGTAAAAAAAAAGGGTAATGGCATTGAAATGATACTACAACAAAAAAGAAAACAACTAATTTATTTAATATGGAAATCATAATCAAAATTTACATATAGCTACAGAAGTTGTTGAAAATGTTGTCCATTTACGTCTAAACACAAACAATTTTCTTAATAAGTGTTTTAAAAAATTTTACACAAACTTATAGTTTCAATGTCAAATAATAAATGTCATTATGTGGAAGTGGAAAGTATCAACCCAATTTCACAGTCTACTCCAATTATGAATTTTTTCGATGGCTCGTTATATGTTGTATGGTACTTACAATTTTAATGTATTTTCTACTGTTTTAGTAAATATAAAATGTACACAGTTTTTACACATATTGACTTATATTATACATACTAAGCAACTAAACTTTAAAACTACATGCTTGCCTACATGTGTTTATTTTATATTTTTTCGTTTACCCCAGCATGTGATCTCATATTTTTAACATCATACTATTTTAAAATAGTTGAGTGTTGATATTGAAAGTAAAATTATCTTTATTTATAGATTAATATATAAAAATATAATTTTGACAAATTTTCAATTTCATTACAATCGTTTACGGCGTTCTTTTCTTGTGTTTTAAATGTGAATTAGTTGTAATACTGATCTAGATTTGTAATTTTTCTCTGTTTGGGGTATTTTAACATCTTTGTTATTGAAGGTGTGACTATTTTTGTTTTCGTGTTATTTTAAGGCTGTGATGCTTTTTGCATATTTATGACCATTGATTCTGTTTTTTAAATGTTTTTCTGTTTGATCTAGATAAACGCCATTACAATCATTACATGGTATTCTATAAACTACATGTGATTTTTTTTCCGTTGGAATGGCTGCTTTTAATTTTATTTAAGTTATTATGGTTTTTGTGAGCGATATGTATATCATATATTTTTAAGAAGAACTTTTTTAGTTTCTCAGATAGATGAGGAATATTCGATATTGACAAATACACCTAGTATTCAAATCAATATATTTCTGAAGGAGACAATAAATGCCGAAATGTCAAAATAAGTTTTTTATTTAAAGAATAATTTATCAATAAGCCGAATTCCACAAGAAAAATTAGCCTTATATATTGATAAATAGATAGATAGATAGTTATTTCTTTCTTTACTTGACCTTTGTATATTATACCAGATTTAGTTAGTCGGCGATTTAAGTAAGCTCTGTTTTACTTCAATATGTATATATTTAAATTAATTCAACTCTTATATGTTTCGGCAATTACTGCCTTTTTCAAAGAATTTTAAATGATCAAGAATTACAGTATATTACTGTCATATATATATAAATTGGATTATATATATCCACCACGTGGCACTGGCTATGAGAGTTTATTAAATAGGCACGATTTCACTTCTCTAAACCAAAGAAGAGAATTAAACTCGTCAACTATGATGTGGATTTACCTTCTTAGCTCATACAAAATTAATTTTCTGGTGCCAAAATACAATACTAGTTGTGTATATCACTAAAGAAAAAAAAGAGATGAAAGGTATAGGTGAGTAATGCCTTTATACAAAAAACCGCGGTCCAATGTTCACGTAGTAACGAGAAAATGACTTTTCTTTATTCATTAATTCTAATTCGCCTCTAATTCACCAGTAATTCTCTTTACCAACTAATTATATTGTTCTATCGGTATTTGTCAGTACCACACACAAATTTAAAGAGGAAAAAATTATATGTAAATAACTCCATACAAATAATCAAAAACCAGGTATCTGGACACTAGACACGTCATGGACATGCTACATAAAGCTCTTGTTTTATGATGATTTTTGTTTCATTATAAACATAATAATTTTACTTTTAAAAGAAGTTTAACATTGAAAGTATTTAATTTTAATTACATTTTAAGTAATGCGGCATACGATTGT
This sequence comes from Melolontha melolontha, assembly GCA_935421215.2. Taxonomy (NCBI): domain Eukaryota; kingdom Metazoa; phylum Arthropoda; class Insecta; order Coleoptera; family Scarabaeidae; genus Melolontha; species Melolontha melolontha. Next base: position 66,219,152 of record OW285242.1, read on the forward strand.
TGACGTATTTGACGTAAAGACCATTATTAATATCCACAAAAAAAACATCGCCATATGCGAGGCCGAATATATTTTGGTAAGAAAACAACCACATTCACTATCTGTGAATAGGAACTTATGTTATAAGTATCGTCCGGAATTTTATCGATTTTTTGCAGGTCAATGAACTTGAATTACAGCCGTATTTCGGTAAATATAGAATAAACAACGATATGGACCGACTTTAACTACATTTTGGCCCTAAAAATTTTTGATGAATTGCAGAGGAATTTCTTTTTTGATTTTCAGTTAAACATTTATACGTATTACGTTCAGATTGGCATAGTTTAGGCGCTCTTCAGCGGTAACCTTGTATAACATTAGGCCATCAGATACTTTTACGTACATAAGACGCATACGAATGACCTGCACAAATCGCCATTGTTGCATATGTGCTGTAATGCCCATCAGCTGTATCCTGATCCATTCTGGCGAGAATAGCTATTTTTTTAAAATTTTGCTTTGATTTTATTAATTTTTATTACATCAGTTAGTCAGTTCAGTTTGTATAAATAATTTAGGACGTTCTTCATTTACTTTTTGAGAGGCTGTACTGTATCAATTAATTTTCTCTATTATCTAATTCTTACCCTGTAATTGGATTTTATGAATCTGTTGGATAAATAAATAAATAAATATTAATTAGCCACTAGTGTATTATTTTCTTTCCGTCATTAGATCAATTCCCTTTGCTGAATATATATATTTTTCATTTAATAATTTTTAATCTATTTCAAAGCTAAATTTCTTTTATTTATTAATTTTTGATAAAATTTTAAGACAACGTTGTTTTTTTTTTATTACTATTTTTCTTTCAGTTTTCTATATCCTGATCTTTTGACTCTTAATCATTTTCATTTCATTGTTAGGTCGTTACAACTAGCTAGGATCCATATAACGAATATATTTTAGCAACTGACCAGCATCTGATAACACTTCGACGCTTCAACGGAAGACAAACAATAACCAATTAACGTCTTTTTTGGTGTTAATAGAAAGTTTACTTCATACGTTTAAAACTATCAGTGTAATGTTTATATAAAGTACTAATATTGTAGTGTTGCTAATATTATTATATGTTAAAAAACAAGAAACACTTTCATATTGCCACACAAAATTAAAGTAATATGTATACGCTTTAAACTTTTACCTTTCAGAGAGAATTATGTCTGTGTTACTCAATTTTCATACAACAATAAATTACAAAAATTAACGTAAAACATTTTAAACACTCTATAAAATTTCACTCAAACTAATTCATTCCGTATACAACAATTGCAATTTGCGTCTCTTCATGATTTAAAACACCAGTGCGTACATCACATAGATTTTCGCATTCGATGTCCTAACACTTAACCGTTTATGTGTGAGATTCTTAGGAATTATCTGTACCCATGCACCAGATTTTCTTTTAACTACTTTGTGACTGGGTATATGTAACACCGATTACAATCATAATTACGTGTTTAGTAGTGCTACACGTTAAACTTACGCAATGAGACAGTCTTCCTATTATATAGCTTGGTCGACAATGTACGAAACCGATTACAATACTGATATAGTGTATGTAATTTAACATCTTCATATAATAGATTACGTGGTAAGTGTTTTCTATGGTGAAATTATTCCCATTGTTTTACTCTGGAAGAAATCGTGCTTTAATTTTAGTTCATTATAAATTGTAACGTAAGACATGCAATAGTTATTAAATATTACTCCTTCATTGTTTTGATATTATACGTACATGTGGCCATTGATGAAAGCGGCATGGAAATTTTATTTAAAACGAAATAGATCATTTAACCTTGTGATGTAAAATCTGTATGTTGACCGTATAGTTAGTTATGATTAGAGTTGTCAGATTTTCTCCACATTTCAGAATCCTACTGAATATAAATTAATATATACGTACGAACGTTTTCAAAACGCATCAGGTTTCATAAATAACACGTGTTCGTATGAAATTACAACTCCGCATTTTTGTTAATATATATAATCCGAAAAGATTTAAGTATTAACAAAGAATTACTTATTGTAAGAGATGTTTACGAAAAGTTTTGTTTTTTTACGCGACACAGTTACAAAAGAAAGATTGCGAATTTGAAGATAAGCAGGTTCATTGTATGCATTGTGTTAGGTCGTTATGCTGGCCAGATGTTTATATTTTAGTTAAGCCTGGACCACGACGCGAGGCGGTTGAACTTGTGATGTTATAAACACATATATCAGTATGTCGACATATATTAGTACGCGATGTATATTGAAAACATTTGTACATATTAATTTGTACTGAGTAGGACTCTGGAATGTAAGAAAAAATAACAACTCTAGTTATGATTAAAAAAAAATTTGTAAAAAATCCAAATAGCGTAATTGATTCAAATTTTCTTCTAAAAAATAGGACGCAATCACAAATTTATTTTCTTAGCTTTTTTACTTTTTACATTAATTCTAAAATTTTGATTTTTTCCTGACCAATACCTGAAATTTTGAAATGTTCCCCATTTGTAGTAAAGCTGGCTTCATACGAAAAGGAAACTTTGTGACAGGAAAGTTGATTGTCCATAACATTTTCTCAAGCCAATAAGCGTAATTCTAAATTCAGACCCCCAAAGTATGAGTAAATTTAGATTTGGAAGGACTAAAAAAAATTTTTTTTAACAAAGTTCTACAACGCAAAAGCAATATTGAATTTTAATCTATTTGCCTCAATAGCAAATTTAACACATCATTCTCGTTGTATTGTTTTCTTGTCTTCGTCCTATTAGCTACAGAACTAGATTCGTCAAATTTGTGGTTTACGTTCTTGAACATATTAATTGTAATATGAATGCCAGGAAATTTTTCATTAAATTTAACTTTGGTACATAATTTCTCTAATACCATAAGATTTTACTAAATAAATCCATTACTATAACGTGAACACAGCTTTAATTAAAGGTTTTAATTACTGATAAGCACTTAAGTAATAAATTAATGAATCAATTTGGCAGTTTCAGGAAATACGAAAATTCAAACTTTTTTTAGTAAGCTAGCATGAATTTTAAATTGAAGACCATACATTTTTCCATAATTTTCGTAGGTTTAAATACATACTAGAAAAAAACTTTTTTGAAAAATACATTTTATATAAAGCACAAAATAAAATTCCCTATTTGGTTGCAAATTTGTAAACACAGTGTATACGTAACAGAATGACATTAACTTTAGACTGTCTTTCGTATATAAATACTGAATTTATTGTTTTATTTTAAAAGTTTTATTTTGTCTATGTAAGTTACAAGTTATTTACCAAAATTTAGTGCGGTGTAGTCTGGTTCAGTCTGAGTCTGGCAGTGCTAGTGAGAGAATTGTTTGGACATTCTTTTGTGCTATTTTGGTCGCTTAAAATGGCTGCTGCAATTGAAAATCTCGCCGACTGTGAATTGCATGGTATTATCTGATTTCTGTGTGCAAATAACATTAAGGCTGCTGAGATTAATCGTGAACACTTTGTTCTGTTTATGGTGAAAATGTTATGAGTGACAGTATGGATAAAAGATGGTGGCGTATCTTTCTAGACAAAGGCCAATTATTGGGACAAATGAACTTGTGTCAATGTCGAAGAAAAAATTCGTGAAAATCGGCGATTCACAATCACAGAACTGAGTGTCTTTTTCTCTCAAACTTCACATACAGTTTTGCACGAGGTTGTTACTGAACGTTTAGGTTACCACAAATTTTGTTCACGATGAGTGCCAAAACTTCTTATCGAAGACCATATAACAAAGAGTATGGAATCGACACTAATTTTTTTGACACGTTACGATGTTAAAGGTGAAGATTTGCTCAGGTAACAGGTAGGTGGTGAGACTTGGGTCGCCTATATCAACGTTGAGGCGAAGAGACATTCAATGCATTGGGGTCACTCTACCTTATCTACGAAGAAAATTTTAAAGTGCCGTCAAACTTTTTCTGCGAGAAAAGTCGGGTTACTATTATTTGGAACAAGAAAGGCGTCCTTCTTGTAGATTTTATGAAACGACGGACCACAATAAACACTGAAGTCTACCGTGACTCTTTGAAGAAGCTCAGAAGAGCTATTCAAAACAAGCGACGTGAATTATCAAGCTCGGGCATCGTTTTTCTTCATGGCAATGGCATACTGCCTCTCGCACGCTAGGCCTACTGGATTACTGGACAGTTTTAAATGAGAAGTGTTTGAGCATCCTCCCTACAGCCCTGATTGACTCCTATCGACTATCATCTCTTCCCTAACATGAAAAAATGGCTTGGTTTGAGAGCGATGAACAGCTGGAGGACGGTATCACAGCTTAGCTTAATTCACAGGTGGCAGAGTTTATAAAGAAGGCATTAAAAAGCTGGTTCATCACTATGACAAATGTCTCAATCTTAATGGCAACTACCAACTGCCTTTAATTAGATTTTCATTTAGAGTAGTCTATGATTTCAATATAAATTTGTTTTAAATAAGAGACATTTATTTACAGAAATGCGTTTATTGTAAAAATACTACGTCAAGAAGATGCTCGAAATGCCCCCCTCCCTCCCTGTCACGATGCACTATACGAACTCTTCGTTTCATGTTTTCAAATGCGTTTAACAAATGAGGGATTATATTATCACAAACTTCTCTAATACAATTGCAAAGTTCTTCAATTGTATCTTGTAACGTTCCAAAAATCGTGTTCTTCATATGCGGAAAAATGAAGTAATCCAGAACTGTGAGATCTGGAGACCTTGGAGGAAAATTCACTATGCGATTATCAAAGAATCACGTGGAACGAGCATTGTCTTGTTGGAAAAATCCTTCTGTAATTTCATCGTCATGTAACTAACTAATAAAGGGTTCTGATAAGTCATTTCGGTTTATTTCGGCATTTATTATGCCATTAAAAAATATTGGTCCAATGATTCGCCTTCTTGAGACCGCCAGTCAAATACCTATTTTATGCATATGCAATTGTGTTTCCACAAATTCATAAGGATTTTCTACCGACCATATTCTCATTACTTTGTTTGTTTAAATATCCCGAAAGATAAAATCAGGCCTCATCAGTAAAGAAACATTTATTAAGAACATCATCATTATTCAAGTTATTCGAGAACCATTGGCAGTACTCGGTTCTTCTATCGTAATCAACGAGACCGAGTTCATAAATAGCTTGAATTTTATATGGATATAATTTTAAATCTTTTTTAAGAATAGTTTGGCATGTTCCAACTGATAACTGAACTTCTTGCGACAGTTTCACAATGGATTGCTTTGTAAAGTTTTCCATTCGAAGTCGAACATCTTCAATGCAATCAGCAGTTCTTTTTTTAGGTACTTCCCTCCCGGATTTACGAAATACTGTCCCCATTTACACGAAATCTGTCAATACAACCATGAATTTGACAAGCCAGTTGTTCATACATGATTGCAAGATTAGGGCTCTGTTGTCGAAAATCCTGTATACATTGATTAATTGCATAAACCCGCTGTCCATTTACTAATCTACTAAATTATGACAGTTGTTCAAATTTGACATTCGAAAAATCTTACTTTTCCACAGTGTTCTCAAATTTATATTGAAATCAAAGGCTACCATAAATGACAATTTAATTGAAGGCATGGCATGTAAAAAAATAGCTGAAAGTAGTAGCTTTAAGTTGTATGTAATAAAAGCCTCTTCATGTATTGGTGTTTTTTTAATAACCAAACGGAACTTACTTTACGAATCGCCCTCGTATTATTTATGAGCACGATAAAACTCTGACATATATATAATTCTACATGTATATCTCTTTATGTGATGAAATTATAGTTTTATTAATGAAAAAGGACACAACAAAAGTATAAATCCCCACGCAACGCTGATGTTTAAAAATTGACTATACGAGTACAAGGATCTCACGATGAATAACAACAAGAAAACGAGGTGTTAGATGATAATGCGATGATGTTGCTTAGTTCATTGCTGACTCCAGTCACTTTTAAAACACCGGAAGCGTGAGGTTGACCCGCCTACCTGGTTCGACTACAGACAAGAACTTGAAGAAGCGCCTTAGTATTTAGGTTATGAGAATTGCTATTCTAGGCGATGTATTATCGACGCTCTATTCTGATCGTAGCTAATATTTCGTGTTATTATTCAGGACGAGCGATCTCACCTACTTTACACGAACTAATTCTGCGATTTAGTATTCTTAAACGTTTAAACTTCGAACAAGTACACACATATGCATGTAGTATGCTGTACGCGCATTTATGTATATGTACTTGCAGCACGTTGTTTCAGATACAAGCTTAAATAAATTTGGGTTTACATTCATACTCTAGAAACCTAGATTTTTGGCATTTTTTTGGCATGTGACTGTACTTTTACTTTTTTTTTGGTTGATAATGTTGACTGTAATTAAATCGAAGGTAATCTGTAGAAATAAACAAAAACACAACGTTTGTTTTTTCTATTTTTTTTATAACATATTTTTTTATTAATTAACCGACCACGTTATATAAAATAATATATACAGAGTGACAACGAAGTAAGAAATATCTTTAATATCTCCCTTACTTACATACATAGGAAGTGAAACAATGTAGTATTCTTTCCTTACCGATATATCAAATGCTTTCTCTGATAATACACGTTATTAGTGCTGACGTCACAAGCGCTTATTTTATTATGGAAGGTTCATTGTCCAAACAAACTTTAATGCAATGGTATTCTTCCATAGGAGAAATTTTATATTAGTTTAAATTTGTTCCTGTAATTAAATCTTTATATATATAGTAGATTCAATTAGACGGCGATTTAAGGTCTGTTTTACTTTAATATGTATATATTTATAATAATCTTACATGTTTCGGCACATAATGCCTTTGTCAAAAAAATTTACAATATAAATGACACTATATTAATGTCATATTTATATATCTGTAGTTGTCATGTCTCAACAGCATTCAAGTTTAATAATAAGTCATGCCTCAGAATTTTCGACAGCAAGACGTCAATTACGGAGGATTGGCAAGCCATGAGTTATTATTATGTCTGCGCCCGTGGAGCGACTTAAGATGTTAAACTGTCGGCATTCGCCTTGAACGCGAAGGAAAACCACGAAAACCTACTCGGACAGCCTAGTTAGGGATCTAAACACGAAACTGCACTGCCAGCATGATCAGCCAGTGTACAGATATTTAAATAACATATGATAAACATTTATATAATAACAAAATATATTCATGATGGTAAATTGCAGATCGTTACATTATTAGGTTATAGTATATACTGCTTAGATTTTTTATATGACTTCTGTTGTTAATTGAATTTTTTTCCTGTCTAAAATAATCATTTCTTTAATTTCCCTTTTCATTGTGTGTTGTTCTTCTTTATCGATTATCTGTGTCTTCAAAATCGAAATGGTGATCGCGTTATAGTTTGTGTGTAAATAAAGCAGTTTTGTCCCTTTTGGAGTATTTGTGGGCTTGTATTCTTTTGTATAAATATTGTTTAGTTTGACCTATGTAGTAACTATCGCAATCGCGACATGGTATTTTATAGATGACATGTGTTTCTAAGAGAGACATTGGTGTACCAGGGCCGGTCTTAGTTTAAATTTGTATGTATTAAAATGCCATTAAGTTATAGTTTCAATTAATAACATTCTAATGCAAAGTGTACCTGCACAAAATAAAATTCCACGAATATTTTTGAAATGATTAGTGAATATCAAATTATATATTCAATATCCCTTTTTTTGTAGCTTTAAATTTTTTAAAATGGTCATAATATGTATATTTGAATATAGTTCTGTGATATTTAATCTAGGCAGTGTATACGTGGACGTTTTGTAAAGTGGTGCGGTACCCCATGCCCAACACCGTTATTAGTGGTTTTACCTACAGATGATGACAGCTTAGTTGTCGAAAGGCGTATTTAGGATACGATTATTAATTGTAGTAAGTGGTTTTATACCTTTTTTTAAGTTTCAAAATATTGTTTTTAAATTGATTATCTATGATACGTTTGCACCGCATTTGTCGAGTTTTCCGAATAGAAATGTGCCTAGATTAAATAGTCGGTACAAAGCCACATTCTATCTACCATTTAATGGTATGCATCACCATTTCTAGTCGCCAGTATATTGATGTATTAAAGCAAAGAGATGAACAGAGGTGAGAAACCTAGAAAATAATATAAAAGAAATAAATATTCCATGTGGGATTATTATTTCTTTTATTATTATTTATCAAATATGGAGACAGATGAAAAGAGAGAGCTTGGCAAATCTAGATCCGAATGGTTACTGGTAGTTGAAGTAGCAAATATAAAAAATTGGAAATAAATGGCAGAAGGCAGAAAATTGTGAGGAAATTTAGGCGGAGAAATGAGAATTGATTGTTCCTAGAAAATAAACGTAAAATGCTTCATATTAGCCGTTTGTTATTACTTGTGGAAGCGAATCATAAAACGCCACTTCAGAAACACGAACTACACTGTTATAGGTGTTTTTTTCTTCCTTGTAATGGCATAGCCATTCGAGAGAAAACGCTTATACCGGCGAGTCTCTCTTGTCCGTCAAATGTCGCGATAAATCTCTTGTCACCTACCTGAATAAGTTTGTGACAACCTGTAGAAACGAACCTAAGACGTCACTTCGGAAAGTCGTACTATAAGATCAATTAAGGTCGATATTATACGTGGTGTATGTCCATGTGTACAGATATAATATGTTTTATACATACCATACCTTCAATTAAATTCTCATTTAGAGTAGCCTATGATTTAAACATAAATTTGGGAGGACAGAACAGTAAGGTTTTTCGAAAGTCAAATTTTGACAACTGTCATAGTTAAGTTAATTTATAGAAAAATTATTTTTAATAATATAAAATATTATTAAAAATGGGGTGTGAAGAACACAATACAAGTTATATATTTGTGAATGTATCTCCTCTCCAGAGACGCAGATACGTATTTCACCTTTCTACAGGATCGTCGGTACGCCCCTGCTGGAGAAGAGATACATTCAACCAAATATAACTACCTTGCTATCAACCAGAAATTATTACGACAGAGCGTGAAAGAATATTCAGCGCTGTCTAGATAACAACTGCCGAACTAAGCAACGTGTTTCTCTAGACGGTAACATACCATATCTATAGAAAACTGTATTATCGTGTCTTCACTACTTGTCGGGCGAACCGAATGCGTATATAACAAAATAATTTGAAACATACATGAGTGGGTAAAAACCACACCAATTTGTATAATACAAAAGTATTTTTAATAATATAAAATATTATTAAAAATGGGGTGTGAAGAACACAATACAAGTTATATATTTGTGAATGTATCTCCTCTCCAGAGACGCAGATACGTATTTCACCTTTCTACAGGATCGTCGGTACGCCCCTGCTTTGTTATATACATTCGGTTCGCCCGACAAGTAGTGAAGACACGATAATACAGTTTTCTATAGATATGGTATGTTACCGTCTAGAGAAACACGTTGCTTAGTTCGGCAGTTGTTATCTAGACAGCGCTGAATATTCTTTCACGCTCTGTCTTAATAATTTCTGGTTGATAGCAAGGTAGTTATATTTGGTTGAATGTATCTCTTCTCCAGCAGGGGCGTACCGACGATCCTGTAGAAAGGTGAAATACGTATCTGCGTCTCTGGAGAGGAGATACATTCACAAATATATAACTTGTATTGTGTTCTTCACACCCCATTTTTAATAATATTTTATATTATTAAAAATACTTTTGTATTATACAAATTGGTGTGGTTTTTACCCACTCATGTATGTTTCAAATTATTTTGTTATAGAAAAATTGTCTTATCAATTAGATTATTGATTATCATGTTAGAAATACTACACAAGTTTTTATTATAGAAAGTTATTTTAGAACTGGTAAATTAGTAAATGGTTTATGCAATTAATCAATGTATACAGGATTGTTCCCTAATCTTGCAATCACGTTTGAAAAACTAACTAGTCAAATTCACAGATATCGTGAAATGGGGACAGTAGCAAATCCGGGAGCAGAGCACCTAAAAACAGAACTGCTGATTGCATTGAAGACGTTCAACTTCGAATGGAAAACTCACCAAAGAAAACCATTGCGAAACTGTCGTAAGAAGTTCGGTTATTAGTTGGAACATGCCACACTATTCTTAAAAAATATTTAAAATTATATACATATAAAATTAAAGCTGTTCATGAATTCGGTCCCGTTGATTATGATTGTATATGATAGAAGAACCGAGTACTGGCAATGGTTCTCAAATAACTTGAATAATGATGATGTTCTTAATAGATGTTTCTTTACTGATGATGCCTGGTTTTATCTTTCGGGATATTTAAACAAACAAAATATGAGAATATGGTTGGCAGAAAATCTTCATGAATTTGTGGAAACACTATTGCATACGCATAAAACTGGTGTTTGACTGGTGGTGTCAAGGAGACGAATCATTAGACCAATATTTTTTGATGGAACAATAAATACTGAAAGATGCCGAAATAACTTATTAGAACCCTTTATTAATCAGTATTATGACGATGAAATTACAGAAAGATTGTTTCCACGAGACAATGCTCCACCGAATACGGCTCAACAAACATGTTCTCGTTTGGAAAAGTTATTTGATAATCGAATAGTGAATTTTCCTCCATGGTCTCCAGATCTCACAATTCTGGATTACTTCATTTTTCCGCACATGAAGAACACGATTTTTAGAACACCACAACATACAATTGAAGAACTTTGCAATAGTATTAGAGATGTTTGTGATAATATAATCCCTCATTTGTCAAACGCATTTGAAAACATGAAACGCAGAGTTCGTGTGTGCATCGAAACAAGAGAGCGACATTTCGAGATCTTCTTTAACGTAGTATTTTTACAATAAAAGCATTTCTAGAAATAAATGTCTTTTATTTAAACCATTTTACAGGAAATAATATTAAATTGTAGCACAACTAAATTGTAATCTGTCACAGTTGTCAAAATTTTACTTTCGAAAAATCTCACTATTTTACGGTGTTCCCAAATTTATATTGAAATCATAAGCTACTCTAAACGAAAACTTAATTCTAGGCATGGTATTAATTTGTAGCAGCAAACTGTAAAGAAAACATAGGAGACCTTAAGTTGCTTAATCGATCCACCTTAATTGCTTAATATTTTTTAAATTATTAGACTCCTAAAAATATAACTTTTGAGATTGTTTTTGTATAAGATTTTATACGTTGCTCTCAATCTAACGAACATGATAAATATCTTTAATTTAGATATTTAGTAAATCGTTATGTGAACGTTCATTCAATCAAATCCAAGACAATTTTCGATACATCTTTTTAGGCTTGAAATTCTTTCGGAGCAGATTTCCGGGAAAATTGTACTGCCACGCAACAATAATCACGTTTGTGTTTATTTACCTTACTTTCATGTCACTACTTATACTCAAGGCGACTAGTTTCCTTTCTTGCGGTTCCGCGCACGGCAAAAAGAACGTTGTTTGCCGTAGTAGTTATCGAGTCCTAGATTACGTCTTTGAACAATTTTTTCCGGGCTTCTCATCCCAGTAGCATCGCTCATCTCCACGTGCACGTTTCTAACTCTTTAAACTAGACGGAATTAGTTTTCTCATAATAAGTGGAGGATCGTTCATCCGTCAAATAGACTATAATATGCACGGGAGGCATTCTTAAGGTCATTTACTTTGGCGTATCGCTTCGATGACGACAGAAATCGTCGCGCATGATTTCGTCTTGAGCCTATATTTAATTATGAAGTTAATAAGTTTCATTTTGTGAAACAAAAACGAACATGCAATCACTCGTGTGGAATTGTAGATACTTTCAAACATTGTGGTAGGCATTAACGTGCTTATTACTTTATTTTGCATATATAATCATATAACTCTGTTTGAAAGTTAATTTTTGTTACAGTAGATGTAAGAGTAAGATATTAAGTTGAATAATTTTGCACTATTGACATAAGATTACATACAATTCGACGAATTAAAGCCAAGTTACTTGCGAACTTCCCCCACATTTAGGCTATTCGCCTCATCTAATATTCAGCAACCTGTATACAACTCAGGAAGGTAATCTAATGACTCCGCAAATTTAGATGAAGCCTTCGCTCAAGTATTTTCTAAATTATACTTCACGAAGTTAGACATTGAGATGGTTAATAAAGCGAGTAATATTTTGACTTTCCGCTTATGTTGATGAACAAGAAAATTATAGCATCACTACCCAAATAAATTTGACTATGGTAAAGATCGAATACAGACTTATTAATGTTGCGGGAGATACGAGGATTGTTAAAAGTACGTGGCCTAATACAGAAATGGCGCAAATTCGCAGAAATCTTCTTTGCCATCCTGTAGAATCACACTTTAGTAAGTTAAATATGGCAGTACAGAGCGAACGTCTGATGTGATTTTGTAATAATGGAAAAAAGTTGAATTGAGAACATACTTTCATTTGAAAGACTTAACACCAACCGAAATCAAAGCAGAGCTGGATGCAACACTATTAATATCCGCTCCTTCGTTCTCAATGGTTAAAAACTGGGTTGCCGAATGATGAACCCCATAGTGGACGTCCAAAAACTTTTACTGTTCCGGATATGATTGAAAAAGTCCACGGTATCGTCTTGGATGACCATTGAGTAAAAGTGCGCGAGATAGTAGGCACTGTAGGTATCTCAAATGAGAATTTGAATTGAAGAATTGGAAATGAAAAAATATTCGGCGCGTTGGGTGCCGCGGTTACTCGCATCGAAACAAAAACTGCTTGGTTTGAGTATTTCTCGCCACTTTTCGTCACGTTTTCGCCGCAATCAGAAGGACTTTGTGCGCCGTTTCAATACAGCCAATGAAACCTGGATCTATAATTACACTTCCGATACCAAATAACAATCCAAACAATGGACAAAAAAAGGTTCTCCGACACCAAAAAAGGCAAAAACGGTTTTGTTAGCTGAAAAGGTTATGGTAACTGTTTTTTTTTGGAATTCTAATGGAATTATCTTGGTCGGCTACTTAGAAATGACGAAAGCAATAAATTGGGAGTATTGTGCCCATTAGTTGCAATAATTAATCACAAAATCAAAGACAAACGGCCTCATTTAGCAAAAGAGAAAGTGCTTTTCTATCAGGATAAAGCACCTGCCCACAAGCCTGTGATTGCAATGGAAAAAAATCATGAATTGAGATTTAAATTAGTGCCTCATTCGCCCTATTTTCAAGATTTGGCTCACATCAATTATCATCTCTTTCCAAACCTGAAAAAATGACTCGGCGGTAAAATATTTTCGTCTAATTCAAAGGTAATTGCTGCTGTAAATAGCTATTTCGAGGACTTAGATTCATCGACCTACAATGAAGGCATTACATAACTAATTTGGAATATTGTTGGAATAAGTTTGTTGAGCGAGCAAGAAACTATATTGAAAAATAAAATGCTTTTTGTAATTTCCGAACCACCCTCGTATGTATTAACTGAACCTTTATCTATCATTATTAGAGACCAGACGCATCAGGCCGAAATTACGATGGACCATATAAATTGTCTATAACATCGCTAAATACAACACGTAGCTTATGAATAGTACTATTCATTATTAACCGTACATCTGTTTTTGTCGTTAAATTGTGACGCAATTACTTCAATATTACAGTTAAATTCTTTTCTTCATAGGCATATACATAAACGTGAGGAGATTTATAATTTATTTTATTTATTAGTTTATACTTCGTAAGATAAATAAAGTACGGTGAGTTATTTTCTTTTTTTCATTATTTTAACTGTTAATTACATACTTCGTAATTTTTGTAGTAGATCCTGTTTAATATCGTTTCATCGAATCTACTTCTCCCAATTAATTTGACATAAGTGTCCGGTGAATTTCATTAAGCTTCAATAACCAACGCATACATTTTTAATTTTCATTTATTTAGATCTAGAACATTGTTTAAGTTACTTTCTCAGATATGATACGGAACAATGTCGAGAATGGCATCGTGAAAGAATGACGAGTTGGATTAAGGATCAAACTGATTGTATATCCATTGCCAGTGATTCCGAAATTTATTGCAAAGTCTGTAAAATATATGTGCAAATCAATTGCATTTTCACGAAGTAATGTGAATGTGTAGAAAGCATTTTCTACACATTAAATTGCATTAAGAAACATTATTAATATTAATTCCCTCTCTTCCTTTTTCCTCTTTTTTCACGTCAAATACTTGCCTGATCAGTCTGTTTTCATCTCTTCTCATTACATGGCTTAACCACCTTAATTGACTTTGTTCTATTGTTTATTCAACAGGAGCTATATTAAGATTTTCTCTGATAACCTGGTTCCTAATTTTATCCATTCTTTTCTTTCTTTCTATTCTTCTCAAAAATCCATTTCTGTAATGGTGAGTTCATTTTTATGTTTTTGTGTTGCTATCCAGGATTCACACGCGTACGTCAATATAGGTTTTACGATTCTTTTAACTATTTCTGATTGAATTTCTTTGGGTATTTCTTCTTTATCTAAAAAGTTGTTCCTTGCTATTGTACAGTTTGGAAGTTTTCGCTATTCTCTCGTTTATTTCGTCCTCTGGTGTTCTTTTTTTATTTATTACTACTCCTAAATATGAAAACTTGGGTACTTATTCTATTATTTTACTGTCTAATTGTATGCTCTGTTTCTTATTTTGTGGTGCGATTATCATTGTTTTAGTTTTTGTTTATTTATTTTCATATTTGGTGATTCTAATGTTTCGTTCAGAATATTCATATTTTCTTACAGCTGTTTTTCTGCTTCCCCCAATATTACTATATCATCTGCATAGTACAGTTCAGTTAGAACAACGTACCTTAGCTTCCAGTATCCAACATTATAGGGTTTTAGTTTATGTTTACATTGTTCACTAATTTCATTCAGTATTAAGTTAAAGACTAGTGAGCTCAGAATACATACCTGTCTTACTCCGATTATTCTCAAAAGATTTTGATTTTTCATTTCTTAATCTTACATAAGTTTCTGTTCTTTCGTAAAGACTTTGTGTATTTTGTATTAAACCTTTTACTATTCCCCTATTTTGTAAAATTTTCCAAATGTTTATTCTATCAAAAGCTTTCTCCATGTCTATGAAACAGGCAAGGAAAAAACACCTCTTCCAGTTTTTATTGCCTTCTTTGATAATTGTTTTAGAACAAATATCTGGTTATTAGTCCCTCAGTTTTTTTTCCAATATTCTGGCATATATTTTTCCGACCGTACTAACTCGTGTTATTCCTCTAAAGTTTGAGCAATTGTTAGCGGTGTGTCGAGCGGTGTTATGATGCTTATCTGCCAGTCTAGTGGCAGTTTTTTTTCGGGTATTACCTAATTCATAATAATTAGAAATTCTTGTTTTCTCTCTTTATTCGTGTATTTAATAATTTCTGTGGCCACTTCATGATGAGATGCTTTTCCTATTTATTTTTTTTCTGTATTGCTTTTGTTAGTTATGTTTCTGTTATCCTTTCTGTTTAACCACAATCTTCCTGTAGCATTTGTTGCTGTTCACTATTTTGTTCAATATTAAAAAATCATTTTCATCTTCCTCTTAAAATAGTCCCTCCCTCTTTATATGATATCTTCTTCGTTTGTGAGTATACTTCCGTTTTTATTTTTTGCAGTCTCTAATATGTTTGCTTTTGGCTGTATCTGTGATGAACATCATAATATGCGAAAAACAGAAGAAAAAAGAAATCGACTAAATAGAATAAACGCAGAAATATAATGAAAATATTTTCAAATTCAAGCAAATTAATTACAATATAAGTGTAGTATGGTATTGTGTGTCTATAGGATACATATATAAAAAAAATAACCTTCACCAGAATATATCAATACCTATATATAAAAAACACATCGGAATATTTGAAAATACATATCTATGTACACATTCAGAGGATAATAATTATTTATGATTTATAGTCATATATAACATAAATTTTGAATATAATTTATTAATTCTTCTGAAAATGAATCTATTACAAACATAAAAAAGCACATTAAATTTTAGTTGACACATAAAAAATTGTTTTGGTAATTTTGTTAGACACGTATTTTTTATATTGTCTTTACCTTGAAAAAAAAGCTTTTCCTAAAATAAAAAAAATTATATATTTTATTATAAAATAATACATCATCTAAAAAGAAAAAATTCGGAACTAACCCACTAAAACGCAACACACCTTTTTTTAAAGAAATTTTCTACTATTCCACGTTTCATAATACAAATTCTTCAATTAATATTTCTTATATATGGTTTTAAGTTTGTCAGTCTTTAATATTTTCTATTGTTCTTTTTCTTATAACACAAACAATGATTAAAGTACAATTTTAAATCATAATTGCAACGAAATATTCTAAATATTCGAGACCCATAAAGTGTTATTAATTATAAAGAAAGCAACATAGTGACGTAATCGTAATATAGTATAACACGAACCTGCTAACTTGTTAGAATTTACGGTTGTAGAAACACAGT